>OW119929.1:37509375-38723125 GCA_933210815.1 Meta bourneti | reverse complement strand
TTAACTGTAACCGAGAGGTTGCAGTGGGGTGTGGAAAGAAAGAGTAGGAACTGAACTGAAGCAAATGACTTACTGTTAGAGCTCGAGGTTGGATGGACGTGATATCCCCGATCTGCTTCCTTTAAATGTTGTTGCTTGAAAATATTAAATTGTTAATATTAATCCTGTAGAATGCTCCAAAAGTTGTTGGTAAATATTATGATGCATGTTTTTGGATAAAATTTTTAATCTGTCGTCATGCATCATACATCTAAGCAAAATAACCCCATACCAATCCTCACCTAACGTCCTGACACGACTGACCAAATATGCTTCAGCAGTGTAGAAAATATCGTAAACTGGCAGAGAAATAAGGAAATGTACCGCATTATATGAGCAAGGGAGAGATAACTCTTTAAATCGGTACTAGGCATGGACTGTAAGAGGGTTAAGAGACTTTATCGTTAAACATTTCTGGAGAATATTAAATGCCTTTCTGCCACTGCTTCGCATCCATTCCAAGGAAGAGTATATATCTCACAAGGAAAAATGTCTTCATCTTAAATACCCCAACCCTCACCTACTGTTCTGACGCGACTGGCAAGATGTGTTTCAGCATCCTTCGTTCTACGTTAACGACGTTTAAATAACGACGTCTCCTTTGAATGGGAAATTACCCTTGCAATGGCATCTTAGTCACTAAACCCAGCACGAAGTCACGTTCCCGTGTTTGTTTCTGCTAAATCTAGCGTGATGCGATCCCCCTCAGAGGAATTGCAGCAACAAGAGAAAATCCTCCACGCTCCTCCTTTCGCATCTCTAGAAATTCGTCTTCCTTCTCTCGCTCTTCATTCTCCTCCTTTAAGTTTAGAGCTGAGTGTTCATCTCGGAGAAATGCGTTCAGTCGATGAGTGAAGGAAAGGATGGAGTGATTTACCTCTGGCTGAGTGGAAAAATTAGGATTACATCAACTTGGTTCTAAAAGTGTATGGTCATGGTTAGGTTTTGGGGGACAGCTACATCACTATTTTTTTGCATTGATTCTCAATTTTTCGAGTGACAATTATTATTTGGATGATGGTGAATTTGAAGCTTTGGTGAACATTTTCCTTATTTTTCGTCAACTACGAAATCGAGACTGAAAGCAATTTAAGTCTTGATATATCTCTTAAGCCTTTGCTTTCGCAGTTAACGCGTTTATTGGGGAAATGATGGATTATTTACCTCTGGTAGAGTGAAAGAATCATGGTTATATCAGCTTGCTTCTGAAAGTGTATAAACATGATTAGGTTTTGTCAAAGGTAACTGAATTTCAACTTTTTTAATTGCCTTTTTTACTTTTCCGAGTTATTATTTGAATAATGAGGTGGATGATACTGTAATACAATCTTCTGGAAAGTCGTTTACCAATGTCGTTTACCAAATGTTTTTTTTTTAGTCAATGCCCATACTACTGGCATATTTGGCTTTTAGCAGTACAAAGAGCGAACTGACAGCTATTTGTGAAGAAGCACTCAGTAGGTGTCGCCGCTACTTCTAACAAGGGCAATCACGAACATTCATGCCCTTACAAACCGATATTCAAACCCGGGACAGACTGGGTTTCAGGCAAACGCTACAGCCTCTGTACCAGTTAGATGAAAATTCTCTCCGCTCTTGAATCAACAACGAAATCTTGGTTGAAAAGAATTTGTGTTTTACTCCAATGAATTACTGCTTTAGTTTTTAAAATTTCAGGGTTTGCCATGGATAACAGATTTCAAGTGCGAGTTCTGGTATGAATGAAACAAATGTCATGTACTCTCTTGACTTTACATCATTCGCCATCTGGCTACCCAATACTGAAATTAAATAGGTGTCCAAGTGTTGAGCCATCATGGGTTGTCCATCATTACATAAAATGCAACCAGGAGAGTCAAGAATATTACAATAAAATAAGCAGACAGTAATGCCCAATCATGAAACGAAACTCAGCAACTGAAACCTTCCTGATAAATTTGGTCGACCTTTAGTTTTGTAGTTATTGCATCGAATAAAGAAAATGATGCATTATTTACCTCCTGTGAAGCGGAAGAATCAGGATTATATAAACGTGAATCATAAAGCATAATTAACCCTCCTGGTGGTTGCCTCGACGAGGTATCTCGTCATTAGAAGAAAATTGACCAGATCTTGATCTCGACATCATCAAAAAATCAGCTTCATGACTAGATATCTCGTTATAAGCAAACTTCGTCAGATCTTGATGGACGAGATATCTCGTAGAAACCACTTGGAGGGTTATTATTTTGTGTGGTTGGTTACAATATGATTTTGTGTATTGCTTTTTCACTTTTTCAAGTGTGTAACGGTTTATTTTATCATGTTACATACGGATAATCGATGATAGACTTTCCTTTCTCACTCCAATAATAAAATAACCGAGGCCGAAAATAATTGAGACTAGTTTTAATTAAAAGATTAGCTAAATGCGTTTACTTGAACGTAATTGTTCGATTGATCTGTTGAACATCCTTAATTATCGTCGTCATTAAATAAAATTGTTATCATTTACAGATGATAATATTGTCTCAATTTTACTATTTATATGATCTTTGCAGACGAATGTAGATTGGTTGTTGACAAGCAGATCGAGTAAGAAGTATATAAACAATTCTGTTTCTATATTGATAAGAATATTTTCGAATTTATATCATTTAACCCTCCTGGTGGTTGTATCGACGAGGTATCTCGTCAATAGCAAACCTGACCAAAGCTTGACGGACGATATATCTCGTCATTAGAAGAAAACTGACCAGATATTTATCTTATCATCATAGAAAAAGTCGTCAACATCTTGATGACGAGATATCTTGCCATTACCAAAATTAAACAGATTTTGATGGACTAGATAACTCGTTGAAATCTCTTGGTGGGTTAACGTTTGTTGAACAAAAGCAAACTCCCCGTGCTTTAAAATTACAGAAGTACTAAAATTACAGAAGTACAACACGGGACTTAAAGAAGTAAGTTGATTTAACAAAGAAACAGTGGAAAACAATTTAACTAAAATTACAAGATTTTATGAACTTGACAAATGAGTAGAAAAGCAGATTAGATTTAACAAAAATATTGAGTTTCACTGGTCATGTTTTACCTAATTTTCTCAAATCATTTTGTAGGCACATTATTGAATTTTTAAATGCAGGACAACTAAAAAGCCAATGTCAATTAAATATTATTTTAATTGACAGTATAAAAATGATAATTTTAAGAAAAAAATTACGTAGTTTTTGCATTATCAGTGTCACGAAATATTCTCGTAGAAAACGAATTCTATCCTCTAATATTAAACAATTACACTCCAAGTCCAAACAAGTCACCTTAAATGAAAATCATGAAATTGTATTAAAGAATCCATTTTTTAATTAATTTAAATTAAAATCTTCTTCGCATGCTGATTTGTGATAGTTCGGTTTTTTTATTGCATACTTGTGGCAATTCTTTGAATGACGCGATTCAAAGAATAATAACATAAGAGAAAAGATTTATAATGCAGAAAAAAGAAAAAACAACTTAAAAATTGAAACGTTCATGATTTCAAAGTTTAAAATTTATTCGACATATAATTGCAGTTGTGTGTTAATTTATGATAGGAAATATAACTTATAACAGTTCATTACATATAATGGAAACAATTCCATCCGTTACTATCTATTATACAGATTGATAAGGAAATTTCAATGAAGAAGTATATAAATAAGTACATTGTTAATTGCTAGGAATTAACTAAGCCAGAGGCCGATGAAAGACGACGCATTTATTATTGCAGAACAAAACGAAAATAGACACAACTAAATAAGACCAGAAAAAATGCAACTAAAAACTAAAAGTAGAACTCAGAATTTAAACTTAACAACGGAAGATGTTACCCCTTATAAAAGTTAAACTTCTCGAACACAAATAGGTTATTGTTTATTAACTAGAAGTGCAGTTAATTTCAACATTAACCCTCCGGTAAGGTTTAGACGAGATATATCGTCATCAGGAATCGTCGTCGATTGAATGCCGAATGAAGATATTGCCATTTTGTGATGACGATGAGGTCAAGTATTGGTCAGTTTCGCTAATAACGAGATACCTAGATGAGACAACCATCAGGAGGGATAACAAAGTAATAAAATGTATTAATTAATTGATTTATACTTGCTATACTTATTAAATGAAAAAAGTGTAGAAAATAAATTAAGGAAAATGCACAGTGATCTCGTGTATCATAATTAAAACGATAAATGTAATACTCTTTCTCTTTTGATCCGACGTCATCCCTTCAATAAATCAGTCACCTGATCAATTAAGAAACAAGAACCAGACCAACCCCTCAACTCCTCGCAGGCAATTCTTTCAAGGGGAGGGGATCTCAACCCTTACCCCCAGACTGCATCCCCAACCTTCCACCTCCGTCATAAGGATTATCGAATTTCGGAAAAAATATATATATCAGATGGCAAAAGCGAAACTGACAGTTGGCCTTTCCAATAACCGCCAATATCAGATCTGCCCTTGCATTCGTTTTTTCATCTTGCTGCTGCAAGAAGCGATAAAAAAAACAGGCGGGGTGGGGCAAAAAATATGGGAAGGGGCAGCAGGCAGAAGGCGGTTTTCTCCGTTTCTAAAATAGAAGCACGTTTAAAGATTAAATTTCCTGAAGCTAAAGCTGTCAATACCCGGGTTTCGGGCATTAAAAGAGCATACTGTAGCTTTAGATTTATAGATCCCCAGGGAATTCCCGCTCCTTTCCTTCTCAGGATGGGTCGAAACGCGTTGAAATGCAAGGATATATACATCTCGCCCTCTTTTACCCTTGCCCTGTTTTTCCCTTATTTCTGCGCTGCCCTTTCGTGCCTTCGACAAAAGCGTCGTTAAAAATCGAATTTTTATCTAAGACGCCGAGCGCGTTTTTTTGGAGCAACAGAGCGTCAGTGGTGTAAGTCTTAAGTGGGAAGCAACATGCGGGCGTGATGAGAGGAATTGGTTTGTGAGAGGAAAATGAGTGAAGGGGGAAATTGGACAGATTCGTTTAAAGAGATTCGTTTTGGATTTTGAATAAATATTTCGATCATTTTCTCCTGTCTGGGCAGCTTGGTTTGTTCAGAGTTTGTTATTTCGAAGCACCTCTGGAATTGGGGGTTTACTCTTTTACTTAATGCGATGCTTTTGTGTTTGGAAATGCATCGGATTCTGAGTCTGTTATGAGTTGAAGATTCCATTATTTGTATAATAAAAAAGGGAAACCGTTGTAAGCGCTGATTCAAACAAATTCCATCGTCTAATAAATACATTCTTTGCACCAGCATTAATAACACATATATTTAATTCTTTTAAAGTCTGACTTGTCTAACAATCCTAAATATTTCAACCTTCTATACTGTGCTTTTTTATACACTCTTGCACTATCTCTTACATGTGTTTAAAGTTATTTTTTTTAAACTTTTATATTTATTACTGATTTTGTATCTCTCCTGGTAGTTGTCTCGACAAGATATCTCGGTACCACTTGGAGAGTTAACATACATATAATGTTTGGCCCAACTTCAATTTGTAAGTTTCTTGTGCCATAGAAAGCCAAACAACTAAGCGCAAGTGTTGCCATTGATAAGGTTAACCTGTAATTGTGTCTATTTAAACTTCAAATGAAAAAATATCACTTAATCGACGATTCAACATCGTTATTTTCACTATGTTAGTTGTTTAGTATACGAATATTATACATCTAAACTTGAGAAGTCCAGTACTTAGACACAGTTCAAGGACTGGAATGTAAAATGTAAATTGATATCAGATAAGAAACTAAAAACAGAAGTATTATTACGTGTGATATCATGCTTGCATGTGCATCATGAAAAAAAGTAGCAATATTCAACAAGTGATATTGCTTATAGTAAAATATGGATATGTTTATATTCCTGGAAAATACAAAATATATGAATTTCTGTATACCTTAAGTCTTTCCTTTGTCCAAGATATTCTGTAAAATCATTTTATATTTTATGACAGATATTTTATATTTTTAGTGCGAATTGGATGTATTTTCTGGTAAAAAGCTTATTTTTATGGCTTTTATTTATTTTACATTGTATCTAAAATATCTTGTAATGCATATATAAGTAGTAGAGGTGCCCTCTACATTATTACAGTACACAAAACAAATTTGTAAATATTTATGGATAGTTTTAAACTTTTTGGAAAGAAAAATCTTTCGGTGGGATTAGTGCTTAAAATATGTAGTCTCATTATGGCTATGAAAACCAATGTTCCATAGGAATTTCACGCTCAACCTTTTATGAGCAGCACTTCCGAACACAACTTGGAAAATTTAGTTTTCGAATACAGATCGGGGGGGGGGGGGAATAAATTCCTCAAGGTAAGCGGCAGACCCGGAATATTCGGAAACCTCCAACGGACATCTCGCTCCAAGAAATATTTCGGGTCTGATAAAAATATTTAGATGATCGTATCTGGTCTGCGGACCCGATGACAATATTTGGAGGACTGTGTATCTTGACTCGGGGCCAGGTAGATCTGTCTGGATGGCCGAGTCTGGACTGCGAACTTGAAGTTATTTGGAGAACCGTAATTGTCCTGCAGGGTGGGTAAACTTGACCAGAGGGCTGCATCAGGACTGCGGGCCAGTTAAACCTATTCAGAAGGGCGTATCTGGTCTGCAATCCTGAGATTAATCTATTCGCAACAACTTATTCATCTTACGCGTATAGTTTTCTGTGGACGGGCTGGTTAAACCTGACCCCGACTTGAACAACAGCTATTTTTCAAATAGCTGAAACCAAATGAATTTAGCCTTCACATATATGTACGTGTAGTAAATTTTTCCGGCAGTCTTATACAACTAAGGTATGCGTATTAAAGTTGACAAAGGGATGCGTGAATATAAGGATGCATTGATGAGTGAGCGACGAATTTTGCTTCTATGCGTACAAATTACATATCATTAACTATTCAAAATGTACACTTAGGATTAATTGCTTTGTAGAAATTCTTTAACCGAATTCGCAACATTCATATTCAATTCCCATGATTTTTGAAGAATTACATAATCCCACTAGGAAAAGGAATGCCTTCCAGATTTTAAATGGCAAATTGGTCGGTATTTGTGAAACTCAATTGGTAATCCCAGAAAACGATGAAGCTATCAACCCTCTTGGGAGAATCGAAAATCTATCTCTCTAACTATCAGAATGGATTACAGGTCGTGTACCAATAGTGATATTTCTTACTTCTTAAGTAGTATTTAAAATACCATTCGAATATAAGATTAATCCTTTTATTTTTCCTAAAAGTAGTATTTTGTGACTGAATTTCCATTAGCACTCTATTCGGAGAAAGAAGACACCCAGTCACAACAAAAGGTTCCACTCTATTCGGAGAAAGAAGACACCCAGTCACAACAAAAGGTTCCACTCTATTCGGAGATAGAAGACACCCAGTCACAGCAAAAGGTTCCCACATTCTCACCAAGGCATTCTACATGTGCGCGTGTATCTTAATAATTGGCGATTTCAGTAGCTCCATTTTGAGTAGAGTAATGCGTTTATAAATGTTTAGTTTTGAAAGTGATGCGTCTTTAAAATCAGAACAGTACTGGGGATATGCATGAAAAGTCGAGCGTTACAGTTGTTTTGTCTTATGATTTCAAAACTAGAAGAAACAACCCAAAGATAAATATAGCATCGTGTGGACAAAGGATGTCTGTACCTGAATGACCTTCGGATTGAGTGGGCAAGCACACTGAGCACAGGGAGGTGGTCAGCAATATGTTAAAATTTCTACTGTTCTGGCGAGGTTTGGACCAGTGTAACCTTGGATGATGTGGACTGAAGGCTGCGTAAGTGTTGTCATTGGAAAGCTCCTGAACTACGCTGCAATTAATATTGGGAAACAACAATTAATATCCAAGTGCATTTTAATCGTGCAAACTGTAAATTAATTGTTGATATTGACAATAAACAATCGTTCATACTTCCTAAGTCTGCTTCATTCATTCTACAATCCAACATAAGGCCCGAGCATTCACGTCAAAACTACGGTTTGTGTCCTCGATACAACCTACTATTCTTTTAATTTTATTGAAAATTTCATGTTTAGATTGTTTTCCAATCTATTCGTCACAACTGTTTTGAATTCTTGTAATGAAAATCCGAAAGCAATTGCTTCTGCTTGGCTTTAGGGGCTTTCACTGTCATGAGAGTAACTTCGCAAATTTTCTCCGGGGCTGTGTTTGCTTTCGGTTTCTTCTTCGACGAACAGAGAATAATAACAAAGCATAGGCCGGCCGGCAGCTGGAATAAGATAACTTTTGTGCTTCTTATTTAATGCTTTTCGTATTGTGATTGACAAAATTTTGAGATTTATAATTTTCGATGTTCATACTTATAAAATTTGAACTAAAACTATTTCTATTTATAAACTATTTATATCTATAAACACACCAATTAATTTTCGGAACTATATATCAATTTCTGAAATATAACGTACAACTTCAAATTCTTTTCTAATACTGCACTAATAATACTGATATGATGAATCATATTTAGACTTATAATAATCATTATTAAACATGGGAGAATGTTTTAACCCTCTAGAGGTGGTTTAGCTTCACATCAAAAACTGCCCTGTACTGTCCAGCCTCTGGTTCAAAAACCTGTTCTAAACTGTCATCAGTTCTGACCAAGGGATAATTTGTTATTTCCTACTTGGATCTTTATTCTCCTAGCAGTAATGGGGCAGTTTTCTCTTGACAAGATATCTCGTCCTTAGCAAGGTCAAACAGATCGTGGACCAGTATCTTGTCCTTAGCAAAATTGATCCGATCTTCAACGAGATCTGTCATAACACTTTAAGGGTTACAAATTCGGTTCACACATGTATTCCGGGAAAGAAGAGGCATCCACACATCTAAGCTACTTAAAGATAACCCATCTGAAGCTACCTAAAGGTAACTCATCGTACCCTATCTACAAAAGCTAAAGAAATATTCATTCGAGAGAGATGAACTTCTCGAATCTATCAGTCCGAAGATATTACTCAATGGTTAATACACTTACAAGTCAGATCAAACTCTATTTACTGATATCGCTAAAGCACAAATGCTTAAGCTTTGTGCAGCGAGTACTTTTTTAAGTCACATATATTTTAGAATTCAATTTTACATGGGTTTTATCTTACAGAACGTTCTAAAATTGTTTTTTAACTTGAAGCTCGTTCATTTATTTAGTATTTATCGGAAAATGCTATCAGGAAATGCAAGTGCATAACTTGAGTTGCATATTAGTATGTTCATTTTTGTCTGTTAAAAAAAGGGGAAGTTTTGATAGTTGATAAGACAGCATGAGGAATCGCTCTGTAAAACTGCGTCTTACTGGAACAGCTGAAAATGACCCTTATCTAACCTAGAATATAAAAATATTATTTATCTTTACCCTCCTCGTGGTTGTCTCGACGAGGTATCTCGTCATTAGCACAACCATTTGCAAATCTTGATTGACGAGATATCTTATCATTAGAAGAAAACTGACCAGATCCTGATCTCGTCATCATAAAAAAATCGGCAATATCTTGAAGATGAAAAATCTCATCATTAACAAAATTAGTCAGATCTTTATGAACAAGATATCTCGTTGAAACCACTTGGAGGAAGGACCAAAGTGGCTATCAGTGGAACTATAATTTTATAAAAAAAATATAGAAATGATTCTCTTAAAAATAATCGAAATTTGTGTTATATTTAAGTTACAAATAAAACTGATAGTAGATACTACTCTTGTTGGCGATGAATTGTAATTCCAATTATAGTCATAATCACAAAAATCATGAATATGTTTCTTGTCACATAAATCGAAAAAGAAGAGTTGGAATTTGTGAGCGCGTGCAGGTGATCCCATAATTCAATTTTTATTTTGCGCATGGCAGCTGCTACTTTATTATGTTTATTAAGCACGCGCAAATTATGATACTGCAAATGTAATTTTTTGATTATGCACGTGCAAGCTGTAACCATAGAATTGAGTGTGATGAAAAAAATTTGTTATCTAGAAGAATGGGTAGGTACTTAGTTGGTATTTTAATTAACGTCGCATTGAAGCAACAGAACGGGCTATTGTGACGGTCCGGGATTCATCCCGAAAGGAAAGATCCAAGGACAGCGCCTCGAATTTTGAACCACGTACAAATAACGAGGTCAAAATCTGAACTGCACCCCACTCTCCAAACTTCAACACCACGCTAATGTGAGGACATTTGATGTCACGACAGATTTAAAGTGCACCATTCCCCGTGCTGGGCCTAGTTTCGAACTCGCAACCCTCCGGTTGCTAATCAGTTGCTCTTTCAATTGGGCTACCACGGCCTCTTAGAAGAATAGGTGACTCAGTGAAAGATAGATTTGACCGATATTCTTTGTAAATTTGAATCATCTTTAGTTTTCTTAGCCCTTCTAGTGGTTGACTCAAAGAGGTGTTTCGTCGTTAGCAAGACTGATCTCGATGGAAGAGATATCTCATCATTAAAAGAAAACTGATTAAATCCTGATCTCCCATCCTCATACAAGAATCGAATCTTTTCTTTCGTGTTTGATCCCGAACCGTCGCCAATGGCCCGTTGCGTTGCTCCAGTGTGATGTTAATTAAACTACCTACCCAACAAAACAATTGTAGGATATTGTCCTCTCGACCAAACATAGTGGCACGACCAAGCGCCCTCTGTTGAGCGTAGCTACAAACTAGCCAGTTGTAAGATGTACTCCCAGACGATAAGTTGTCTTGTTCAGATGTAGATGTAATGCTCAAATGTTCTAATTGTAAATAAATATATTTAGTCCTTCAGATGTTGCACTCCTCTCCCAGTTATTATTATGTATAGGATCCTGAGACTCCCACATAATCATGCATAATTTGATCAACGCATTTTCTATTAATGCTATTCTTTATCATTTACAAAATATGCATCAGTTACAATTTTGCATCTTTGGTTCGAATGTGGATGCTATAGTTTGCAAGAATACGTTGTGTTATAGAAGTTCCCAATCCTCCATGTTATGGGATTATGTGGCTAATGTGGAACCCTTTATGACCATCCACCTTCTAATGAAATTGACGGATCATGTGGTCGCTGTAGTTAGGATCTCTGAGGGGTAAATCACAAATCGACTTAGACGATTGGCTATGGAAGCGGAGACTAGTGTTTTTGATCACGGTGGATAATCACTTAAACCAATCAATAAATTAGAATTCATGCTTTTACCCACAACCACGTGACAGATATACATACCGAGCAACTGGAAGAAATAACACGAAGCTGTGGGCACATGCTCCGTCTATTTCATTTTAAGGTCGATGTATGTGACTGTGCAAGCAAATTGCAGAATACTTATTGCTGGAGAGTGCGAGTTGGAGCGAGCGATTGATGCTTCAATTTATTTTCATTTTAATATTTATTACACGTGCGACTTTTCCTGAGCACGTTTTCAGTATTTTGATTTTATCTTTAATCGGAATCGGAATTCTGCTTTGGAAGAACGAAAAATTAGTTTTCATAAAAGAGTTTGTGAGTTTCAGAGCAGGAAGTGCTATGTAAATTTCCCGTTTTCATGAATTTCTTGCTTGGTATTGTAGTTCTAAATTCCAGTGTAGCTTCTACATGCACTATTTCGCAATACAGTTCACTTTAGAAATTCGTAGGACGTTTGGGTTCTTAGGTAGTTTCAACGGTGGACATTTTTGATGACGCCGACCGTTGAACTAGCAAAAAATGTCTGCCGCTGTTCGATTCTTTCACGTCCGGGAAAAGTTGCATGCGCCATAAATATTAATAAAATGAAATGAAGTGAAACATCAATCGCACGCTCCAACACGTTGCTCCCAGTGCGACGTTAATTAAAATACCTACCTACCAACACTTATTAATTGAACCAATTTCTATATGTGCATGTTATTTGAATATACATTTGAAATGTAATTTAAGTTAGCAAAAGAAAATAACGCATACAGTACCCGAATCGGAGATGCTTTAATTTTGCACGAAAATTAATTTATTTTACTCCTTATAACAACTTGTACGAAAAAAGATAAAATATTACATATTATGTATACGAGGCTTCTCCTATAACTCTAAAAATCTCCATGACAGACTTTTTTTTTCACTAACATTTGTGGCCCAAAAATTGACGTTATTTGTGTATTGTTGAATGACAACTGATATAAACAATATGAAATCGACCTTTACTAGATTCAGTCGCCAGTTTTGACGCTTAGTTTAAATATTCTTGAATCGAGCTATGGCGATGAGTAATTTGTATAAAATTACACGGAAGAGCTTGCCACACTAATGGAATTCTTAGTATCTATCTAATTGCGTCATTCAGAATCTAATTGTGTCATTCAGAATCTAATTGTGCCATTCAGAATTTAATTGTGGCAACATGATTGAGGAGTACTTTGTGTACCATGCTTTTAATTGGGAATAAGAAATAACACCAGTAAACGTAAAAGGGAATACTGTTGTATATTTCTGGATAAATTTATTTAATTTAAAGTATGAAATCCATTTTATTAATATGAATGCTATATAAATTATAAATGGATTGAAATGATATTTGAAATGTAAGTAACGACGCTTTGCCATTAATGGATTCACGTTGGCGTGGTGCGGAAGTTTGGACAGTGGGGTGCCTGCTCAGGTGTGACCTCGTCATCTGACAGTTGTTCAAAATTACGTGGTGTTGCCCTCGCATCTTTCCCTTTGGGTTTGATCCCGGACCGTCGCCAATAGCCCTATGCGTTGCTCCAGTGTGACGCTAATTAAAACACTTACCTATCATTAATAGATGCAAGAAATTAAGAAAGTTTGGCGCAGATGCAATGCGCTGATGTACTAGTATTTAAAAAGAAAATCGATTTCTATGTTACCTGAATATGCATTGAAAATGAAATTTAAGCAAAGTAAAGTAACACGTTTCAATACAAGAATTGGAAATTCTTTAATTTTGCTTGAAAAGTTTGTTTATTTTACACCTGGTTTATAACAACCTGCACGAATAAACATAAGTTATTACATATTGCTCTTCTCATGCCTCTTTAAAAGTCTAAATGCAAGAATATATCGAAATGGCCGATCGGTTTCCTCTTGTAGTTACACCATTTTCACGCAGACAGAAAAGCAATGCTGACTCGGTAATAACAATTTAGTGAAAATGGATTAAAGATACCGGGTATTTTTTTCTGCTTTAATACGAGAAGCTTATGAGTCTCCAGCGTACTTTTAGGAAAAGGGAATGGCCAGAGAAAGTAATGATAGGCTTTTCTTAACATTGTTTTAATCATTTCCAACGGTGGAATTCCCTAGAGAGTTCGAAGTGATATTAAAATACATACGAAAATGCTTTCCTCCGCTTGGTTTTACGTAATTAAACAAAGTGGGAAACTTCTCTCTGGGGATTAGACTTGAAGACATGCTCTTTTATTAATGATTATTATATCACTCCTCGGTTGTATGATAAGAGAGAGCTGATACTTTTTAAATTCAATTTCTTTTGGTGAAAGAGGGAAAAACGGAATATCTTCATGGTAGGATTATTTATGAAATTCGCTGAGGACATCTGATTCTATTAGAGAACCTGAAACTAACTTCCAAGAAATCATAGAAAAATGTCGTTGGAAAGAGTTTCGGAAGTTACTTTTATCTTTAAAGAAGCTTAAATGCATGTTGTGTGAAAGTAACTCATGCGAAGTTCTGCGTTATTGAGATGATACGGATGTGAGTTCTACGCATTTTAAGAAAGTGTGTAGAAAGGTGTGTTTATTTTAAATAAGAAATTTTTCAAAAGGAAATTTTTTCAAAGAAAGCATGGTTTTAACTTAAACTGTTCAAGCTATGTAGATTTTTTTAATTGTACTTAACTTATTTAAATTTTGGTTAAAATGTAACAGATATGCAAATTTTTATAAAAATAGTAAGTAAAATGAATATGGATTGATGTTTAGATTTATTAAAGCATTTAATTAAAATGTAGGGTGCTGTATATATTTAACATCTGTAATTAAACTTATGTATGCTCATATATAAAATTAAAAATATGTTAATGTTTATTTAAATTTAATTTATTCATTATTTAGTTCCTAAATAACGTGACGTGTCAAAAGAGATCCTGGAGTAGATCTAAATAGTTTATTATCTCTCAAATCATTTTGTCATAGAGAGAGCCTAACAGAGAATATATCATCACCTAAAATAAATTGATTTGCCCAGAGCAATTATTATTTGGTGAAAGCCAACAAGTCCATTTCTAATCTACATTGCAGAACTTCTAAATCAGTCGTTACGTAGAATAAATTCAATTATGTCCCAATAATAACTGATTAATTGATGCATTGAAAATTATAATTAATGCATTTATCAGACACATAATGCAATATTACATTTCTCTTATTCCAAAAATATATTTGTTTAAATTTTCTTGTAGTACCTATAAAATAATAGTTTTATACTAAGTCTGTATTACTGAACAACATATTTATACTACTAAAATACTAGTATGTGGAACAAAAATTATACTTTTATACATCGACCTTCTAGTGAAATAGAAGAAGCATGTGACCCCAGCTTCATGTTATTTCTTCCAGTATCTCGGTTTGAATATCTATCACGTTATTGTCGGTAAAAGTATGAATCCTAAATTATTCATTGGTTAAAGTGATTATCCACTGTGATCAAAAACACTAGTGAGCAATTCGACAGCCAATCGGCTTTGTCGATTGTAAGCCCACGTGATTTACTCTTCAGAGATCTCACGACAACGACTACGGCCACATGCTCCTTCTATTTCATTAGAAGGTCGATGCTTTTACTAACCACTCATGTCACATAGCTTTACAAAACAATTTTAAATTATCTCTGGTGTTACTTCTAAGCCTTAAAAATCTTTTGTCACAGCCGATACATTAATAATTTCTACAAAATATCAATGCGAAAAATACATGGCAAGGTCCACGGTAAGAACATTTTGAACTCAATTTTTCACGGGAATACGTCTTTAAAATCGGAACAGTACTGGGGTCACGCATGACAAATTGAGCGTTACGAAAAAGAGTTACAATTGTTTTGTCTTGTGATTTTAGAATTAAAAAAAACATCCAAAAAATAACTATAGCGTCGTGAAGACAATGGAAGTCCATATCTCACTTGACTTTCGAACCGAGTGGCCCGGTGAACTGAGATTAGGGAAGTCCTCAATACAACCTACCAATTTCTTTTTTCGAAGTAGTATGACTTCTAGGTATAGCCCCGTGGTTGTTAACCAGGGGTGTGTGCACCCCTGGGGGTGTGAGAAAGTATCTCCAGGGGTGCGAGAGAAGTTTCGATGGACGACAGCGATTTAATAAAAGACGATTTTATTGAAATAAGAGCCAAAGCACGTATTCAAATGGAATTTGAAAAACTGGATTTGAACAATTCTAGTGTACATAGTTAGAACCTTATCCACAGCTGGCAAAAGCAGCATTGCACATGCTTTTACCATTTGTCTGTGTGAAATGGGATTTTCATCACTTTAGCACATAAAAACAAAAGCCAAAAATCGCTTAGATGCAAGTGATGACTTGCTCTTTCAAAAGAGAAGCCTCGCTTCAAAAGTATTATCATGAATAAACAACAACATAGTCATTAAAAATTGAGATATTGTTTTGTATGTATATGTAAATGTATGTGTTTATTTTTCAATAAATAAATTACCTTGCAATAGAAGTAATTTCCGAAATAAAGAAATAGAAACATATTTTTCAAGGGGGTGTGAGAACATATTTTTATCACATTTTTTATATATCAAGGGGGGCCGATCACTAATAAGGTTAAGAACCACTGGTATAGACGGTCTACAAACGAGGTGATTATAAATAGGGAACACGTGATGAATTTGGAGGTAGGTAGATTGGCATTTTAATTAACATCGCACTGGAGCAACACAACGGGCTATTGGTAACGGTCCGGGTTTAAACCCGAAGGGAAAGATAAGAGAACAACACCACGTAATTTTGAACCACGGTCAGATGACGAGGTCACACCTGAACTGGCCATCCCACTCTCCAAACTTCCTCACTACGCCAACGTGAGGAAGTAGATTTGTAGTCATGGCAGATTTAACGTTCACAATCCCCCTTTGTCCATGACGGTCTTTGGTATGATTCGAACTCTCAACCTTCCGAAATTAATCATTATCTCAAAAATAACAATGCGCAAGATACATTATAAGGTCTTCGCTAAGAAAAATTTTCATACAATTTATTTCAAAGCAGCATGCCTTCTATGTATAAATGGTATAGTTTTAAAGCGAGGCGATTATAAAAGGGAAACTCGTTATAGATTTTGGAGCGTGCCTGCTTAAAATACTAGTTGGTCGAACTATGATATACTAGTTTTATATTAACAGTAAAATACTAGATGCCTAACAAAAATAAGACACTAATCACCAAATCAGAAAGCTTTTCGACACAATTTTATGTTATATCTTTGGTATTACCTATGAACATTAAAAGTGTTTCGTCAGCCAAGAAATTAATCATTATCTCAAAAATAACTATGCGTAAACTACATGGTAAGGTCCACACTAAGAAAATTTTCAATGCAACTTTTTTCGAAATAGCATGCCTTCTAGGTATAAATGGTATAATTACAAAGCGAGGCGATTATAAAAAGGAAACACGGTGATAGATTTTGGACCGTGGCCCGCTTATTCAGCGAGCAAACTAAAAAAGTGGAGGATACCACGGAAATTCCAACAGCGGGTAAGTATAAATGAGGTACTTCTTTCTCTTAGGCATCCTCTCTAATAAGCCCTTTGTTTGCTGGACGTGAAAAAGACCTTTATATAAATTAGCATCTAATTTATACATTGTTTGTGTCAGCGCCTTGGGTTAATGGAAGGGTTCGGCTTTATCGGCAGGCTGAAAAATGAATTTGCATAATCGCTGTTTTGTTAGAGGAAATGATTTTTTCGGAAAGTTTTGTTAGTCGTGCGCGAAGATTATCATCGTTGCTATACAAATTGTGATCGTGTCCTCGAATTTTTCAGAGTTTGGGGGGATTCGGAAGGAAGAAAAAAATTAATTACCGGAACAAAAATGGAAGGGCAACGTGATATCTAAATCCTGATAAGTATCATTAAAGCCCACTTGAATGAGTAGTGATGATAGTTTTTAAATGAAGATTGAAGGTTATGGATTTTAATATCGTTGTTGATGCATGATGTAGTTATGTTAAATATTTCGTATTCGAGTTTTATTATCATTGGGGTTTTTGAAGAAAATGTAAGACTGAATTTTTCCACAATGCTTGAAAGCTCAAAACCGTAAGAAAATTTCCAATACAACTTTTTTCCAAAAAGCAAGTCTTCTGGGTATAGATGGTCTGATTACAAAGCGAGGTGTTTTGTGAAAAGGAAACGAGCGATAGATTTCGAAGCGTGCGTGGTCTGCTTAAAATACTAGTAAAGCAAACTATAAAATGCTAGTTTTCTACTGATAATAAAACACTAGTATGCCGAACGAAATCATACCTTTACTAACCAGCCAAATCACGAAGCATCTCAAAACAAGTTTAAATTATTTCTGTGGTGTTACATCTAATCCTTAAAAGCGTTTTGTCAGCCAAGGAGTTTATCATTATCTGAAAAATATCAATTATTTTCTTACATAAAAATCAGTTTAGATTACTGATATTTATGTAGCGCTTATTATATAAAAGGTTTTACCAGGATACAAATGAAAATATTTTGATGTAAGTTTAATGTAAATAGTATATTATTGTAATAAAACAACATGGTCGAGCGTATTTTCTTTCTGTGCACACGTCGGATATTATATGAATAAATTCGCAATCAGGGTGATTTGTTTTGTATGAGGTTCGATTTTTATCCCTTTTATTTTCATATTTAGAACTGTCGAAGATTTTAATTTCTTTGCGATTATACTATTTTCGACAAGATTCTATATCTTCCTGAAGAGTTATTCTGATTTATTTAAATTTTTATTTTCTTTTTCAAAATTAGACCAAGCTACGTATTTTACTCTATCATAGCGTTCATGTAGTAGAGAGAAAATCGGGGTAAAAAAATTAAGGATACGTTTAACTTGTTGAAAAACTTTTCAACTTCTAAAGTCAATGGTAAACTTAATGTTACGTAAAAATGCTATTTGGTTAAAAAGTATTTACGAATATTTACTTTCTTTCACCAGAAACATTGTATGTAATTGCCTTCATTAGTATCACATTTGCTATAACGTCATTTGGATCAAAAGTGATCACTGATAGCAGTCTTTTTGGCACAAGAGATGAAAATATTTTTGCAAATATTTTAACTTAATTACTTTAAACTCCCTAAAGATAAAAAATAATGGATGATGAAGTTCATTAAATAGTTTATTTTCCAATAAATGTGTAGAAAATAATAATGTACGTATTATATTGCACAAAGCTCAGTACCGCAAAGTATTGAAAATAAAATTTTTAAGATTTCATATATAGACTTGTGTCAATCTTGCATTAAATATTATACTAGAAGTATCATAAAAGAAAAAAGTATCTCAAATCGAAAATGAAATTTTTGTAAAAATCAAACATATATCAGTTAGTTTTCAATCATACTCTTAATTACTAAACTAAAACGAAGTAGTAAAAAATAATAATACAATATATTTTTGAAGAACATACCTTACCCTAATAAAATACAGCTATGTTTTTACAGAAATCCTTTGCGCAAAAGCAGAATCTGATTACATAAAATTGCTCAAGTTCTGTTATCGTATTAAAAGTAAATTGGCAAAGATTAATTTCAGCCTACTCTACATAATAATCCCTTACTTGTAAACACTTTACAAATTTTGTTTTAGTTGGAGAAGATAATGCAGATTTACATATTGATGCTAATTCCATCTTATTCAATAAAATTTTCCATATTTCATTTTGAGATTTCGTCCGACTGTGCACTCAACTCGTTTATTCCGATTCAAATTCTGGAAAATTCGAGTCGGCACTTTTGATTCAATAGCAAAATAACATTTATGCTTAATCTTGCCTCACTACCACAAATACACATGTAGCCTTTTTTCGTGCTATGTAAGACATATACATATAATTTACATCTCCTTATCTCTATAAATATACGTCCTAAATTACCTTTATTAGTCCTCTACTAAAATCCGGGGTCATTATTTAGAACAGCACCATAAGGCGAGCTTTAAATCCAAGGCTAAAATTTAATAAGGAATTCTTTGATGAACAGTGAACCGAATGAAAAAATAATTAATTGGAAGGCTGGTGTATAAAAACCTCTCTTGGAACGATATTGTTATGAAATTTAATTAAGTCGTGGACAGTAGCTTATTACATATTAATAACCTCCCCTGCTGCATGATACTGAACAAACACAATTTCCCCAAATATGCAAATTATCTTTCTTGCCTCCCCGATATTCCATTCGTATGCTAATTTTGAATGATTAATTTTTTATTACACGTAATTTGTTTGCTTTACTCGACACTATATACGAACACAAGTCCGTCGAAAATTTTTCTAAAGTTATTTTTCAGGCTTCGGTAACATAGCGTGGGACAATGTGGTTAGGGGTGTAAGAATATCTTTATATATTACATCTAGCTCGAGATTGCATACATTAGTATGTTTATGTTTGCAATTAAAATACCTTGCTGAATAATACTCTATATGTTTCGTTTGGAGTCGATAAAATGTATCCTCTTAACTCGAATATTACTAAATATTGATTAAAATATCAATATGAATATTGTTGATGAGTTACTGACATATTAATGTACCAAATTACTTAATTATTATAATAATTTAGAACTCTATGCATTATATGTATTGAGATTAATTATTGCGTGATTTATTGAGAATGTGTGGAACGAAATAACTTACTTGAGATTTAACAAAAAGGGTGGAAAAAATTTTATCAATAAATACATTGTTTTCCTAAACCAAATATCTAAAACTGCATGCTTATGCTTTTATGCATCGACATTCTAATGAAACACGAAGAGCATTTGCGCAGCTTCATGTTGCTTCCCCGATGGCTCAGTTTGAAGATCTCCGACTGAAGTTTCTATCCTTCCATCAGTTATATCTTTCCTTTTATCAGGTGCCTCTGTAGCCCGGTTGTAAGAGTAACGGATTAGCAATTAGAAGGTTGCAAGTTCGAATCCAACGAAACACCGTCGTGCACAAGGGGGGCTGGTGCACGTAAAATCTGCTGTGGGCTTAAACGTCCTCATGCTGGCGTGGTTTGGAAGTTTGAAGAGTGGGGTGTCATATCAGGTGTGACTTCGTCATCTGACCATGGTTCAAAATTACGTGGTGTTGTCTGATCTTTCCCTTCGGGTTTGATCTCGGACCATCGCCAATAGCCCGTTTTGTTGCTCTAGTGCGACGTTAATTAAAATACTTGCATACACATCTTTCGTCATTCTTTCATGAGTCATCCTTCCTTTTGCCAATCATTCATCCATCAGCCATCCTTCCTTTTGCTAGTCATCCGTCCATCAGATTATTGCCATCAATGGGGCATGACAACAAACTGATGTACACAATATAAAATCAACTGCTCCGGGATTCCTTTGTCAAGTTTCCCGCTTAGTTTAAATGTGCTTGATTTGAGCTGTGGAGCTGCATGATATTGCTAAAATTACACGCAAAAGATCCAGACACGTAGCTCAAAGTTACTAATGAAAATTTCTTTTGCAATCTAATCACAGGAAGCAATGAGAAATCTGGAAGATAGAAATGGAAGTAGAGAAGAACGTATGAGCGATCCCGAAAACAGGTTTAGACGTAAAAACACTCCTATAGCAAGTGAATCTCCTATAACACTGCTATAACAAAATCTCCTTCAAACAAGAGAATCTCCTATAACACTGCTATAACAAAATCTCTTTTAAACAAGGGAATAGGTTGCAATTGAAGTTGGTGCTTAGAGGAACATTGTGGAACCATGATTTCTTCAAGAGGTGAGCAGTCCATCTACTATGACTAATTTAAGTCATTACTTATAATGGGAAAGGCTCCAAGGAATTTTCGCCAAGAGCAAAGAGGACTCGCTTTCAAAGGAGTGGAAACCAAACGTAAGCATCTCCAGCCTATGAAGACTTTGCTTACTTCCCTTCATAAGGTCTTCCATGGCGCCTACGGTTCACCACAGTCAGGGGACTGTGGTGAACCGTATATAACCGTTCGCTAATGACGTCATCAGGATATTGCCGATGTTTTATGACGACGAGATCAAGATCTGGTCACTTTTCTTCTAATGACGAGACATCTCGTCCATCAATATTTAATCAGTTTTGCTATCGAGGTACCTCGTCGAGAAAACCATCAGGAGGTTTAAGGACGTTTGGTGTGGTCTTCTACTCTTTTAGGTCCAATTCAAGTCATACTGAATCGGGTCCAGATGTAGGATTTCTGTTTTCTTTGCGGGGATAGGATTGAATATACTCACTCTACCTTCATCTTACCCGTTTAATCCCTTAATATGGTATAAGGTTGCAGGGCGTGCCTTTATTTGACATGCTCTTTAATAGAAATACGAATTGACCCCAATAAGAAGTAGACGGGATGCTGCCTTATATTTTTCATTCATTTGTTTCAGTTAGTGGTATGGAATAGGCATATGATGCTAATATTCATTATAAATGGATTTGAATAAGATAAAAATGTAAATAACGGGCACTTCCATCAATAAATTGAAATATTCTTTTACTTACATCGTAAACTGAAGGGCTTATCATATTAAGAGATCTGCCAGTAAATTCAGTCACAGCTTTAACAGCTACATCAGAACACACCACAGCGGGACTCAACTATAAACTTCTCTCTTGATATTTTTGATTTCGAAAGTACTTTAATTTACGTATAACAACTTTTTTAGGAGACAGCCAACCAGAGCGTATGCCAACTTTTTTAGTGACTCATTGCGTTTGCCCAATATTCCCAGGTTGAATCCTCCCTGAGTCATTTCTATCTTCTCTGTCAGTAAAGCTTTTATTGTATATGTATGTCCATTATTTCACGTAATTTGTCTTGTGTTTGCCAAATACGGCCCTTGTGCCACAAGAACCCAACAAACCATCAAAATATATATATAAAAGCTTGTGAAAATCTAGGCGAAAATGGAAGGATAGAAAAGTGGAAATAAATGTAACAGGATTAAGTTAAATTAACCCAAGGACTTCATGAATATTCAAATACAATGTAATCTCATTCCTTTAAACGCGATCATATCCTAGAACCCACAGTCCACCTGATAAATATCAGAAATAAATCTATTCTTCACACGACTAGAAAATAATGCTCAATAAGCCTCCACCTCTGATAAAAACAAATTATAATACCCTTATCTAATCTCTCTCTCTCTCATACTTCTAATACTATTCATCGCCACATCTCTCTGGTTTTATGCGGACGGTATTTTTTTCTTCCTTTCCTCTACTTTCCTCCCGAAGTCCTTCCAAACAATCCTTGACTTTGATAAGGCTGCGAACAGCTGTTGTTAAGAGATTTTCCGCATCACGTCCCAAATTGCTTCAGCCCCGGCCGGGGCTCGCTTTTCAATTTTAATCAAGACCGCTAACTGTCGATTACCAAACGGGAGGAAGAATCCAAACAGACGCACGCACAATACCTTGCAGCCCCGGCATCAGGAAAGAAGATAACCCTCTTTAAAAGCCTGTATCATATCTCCGCCATCAATCTTGTGTGCAAAGTTTTCTCGAAACAATGTCTTTTGTTTCCTGCCGAAACCTCTCTAAATTAGTTCGCGAAGATTAGGGGACGAAATATTGAAAATTCATTGTGCTGCCCTCCATTAGTGTTAATCACCCTTGAGTGGCTAGCCCTGGGTGCGGGCTAATGTGCAGAACGAGAAAGGAGGGCACGGACGCGGATATGAACGAGATAAGTTCTGATTGAGAGGGGGCATTTTCTTCACTCTCTGGGAAGATGAGTAATTGCGTTTGGCTGGTCTATAAAGGAATGTGTGTTTGAAATGAATGAATCGTAATGAAGAGAGCGCATTGAGAGATTGAAAGAAGATCGATAGATGGATACTCGAGACTGAATACGAAGTTTAATGGCTGGTGAGATATCAGTCGTACGAGAAAAGTTCGAGTTCTTTAGGTCCAATATGATTTGTTATGTACACTTGTACCCTGTAAATATTTCTGCATGATAATAATAGCATTGACAAATTAGTCTTGCATTTATCGGGATGTTTTTCGTCCCACTAAGGTGAACGCTCGTTAAAAATTTGCTATCGCAGCATTTTACTGAGATCATAACGATCGCAACATTTGCTGGGATCCTCATAATAATGAACTCTATTCATAATTACGAGTTGTGTTTGTAATTACGTGTTTACATTGGTGAATTGTTTCGTAGAGTTTTCATCACTCCATTGATGTTTTGAATCCGTTATACTTGCTTTTGGTTAAAAAAATCATTATCAAAAATTATTATCAAATATTTAAAAAAATAATTTAAAAAATATTAACCCACCAAATGGTTTCGAAGCGATATCTCGTCCATCAAGATTTGACCAATTCTGCTTATACGAGATAACTTGTCATCAATATATTGTCAATTCTTTGGTGATAACGAGCTTAAGATCTGGTCAGTTTTCTTCAAGTGCCGAGATACCTCGTTGAGACCACCACCAGGAGGGTCAAAATGCGAAGTAGTAAACTAAGAGATTAACAAACCAGGGACTGTTTGCAATTGCCAGTGTTCTAAGGGATACCTTACAATAGATGCCTTCTTATATGGATCTCAGTGGAAATGAGATGGTATTAGCCTTGTAAAGGGTGTGTGTGTTTCAGAGCCATTTCAATCAAATATTTCTCTTACTTATTACGAATATTTTTGCGACAAATTCACTCTCAGAACAATATCCCTTGGAAAATTTCTACCACCCATAGTTGATACAAAACAAAATAAAGTCTGGAATCAGCTAGTGGAACTCAGCGCGATAACTGTCAAGAGACTATCGTCTCTAGACTATCGTCTCTAGACTATCGTCTCTAGACTATCGTCTCTAGACTATCGTCTCTAGACTAGCCATTGAACAATTGAGATCAGTTTAATTTGATCAGAAAATTGCTTATCCGATCTGGTGGTTGTCTTGATGAGGCGTCTCGTCATTAGCAAAACTGGCTGGATTTTGATGGACGAGAAATCTGGTCATAAGTAGTAAATTAACCTTGCACTGGAGCAACAACGGGCTATTGGCGACAGTACGGGATCAATCCTTAAGGGAAAGATAATTTGGAACCATGGTCATATGGCGAGAACAGCACCTGAGCTGGCACCCCACTCTTTGTATTTATCAAAAAATGCTATCGGGAAATGCAAGTGCATAACTTGGGTTGCATATTAGTGCTCTAATTTTTGTCTGTTTAAAAAAGGGGAAGTTTTGATGGTAGAGACGACAGCATGTGGGAATCGCTCTTTAAAACTGCTTCTTATTGGAACGGCTGAAAATAGCTCTTATCTAACATCGAATATAAAAATATTATTTAACTTTACTAACCCTCTTAGTGGGTTGTCTCTATACGCGGTATATCGTAATTAACAAAATCATTTTCAGATCTTGATGGACGAGATATCTCATCATTAGAAGAAAAATGTCCAGATTTTGGTCTCATCGTCATAAAAATCATTAATATCTTGATGGACATGATATCTCGTCATTAGTAAAATTTGTCACTTAATCTTGATGAACGAGGAATCTCGTCGAAATCACTTGGAGGGGAGGGTTAAAGATTTTCCCCCTCTGTCAGAAATGCAATATATATCTCTCCTCTCGTAATCACCCATTTGCTTGTCTGGGATTGTCCAGGTAGGATCTGTATCCTTTACTCGTCTCGAATTTTTTGAAGGTGTATGTACTCACGAACTTGGTGTAGTTGGTCTAGATCAAATGGGACAGGAAACAACATGTACCGTTTAAAAACACGAAAGCTTAAAGTGAGACATTTTAAAATCAGACTTCTGGTCTAGAACTGCAGGAATGACGGGTGCATAGATGTGATAAAGGCAAACTAATCTCAAAAGAATTCAGAGCTGCCTGAACTTTTATTGACATAACCAAGTCCGAGGGCATATGACTAACTGAATTGTCTGAACCACTTGGCAACCTACATCACTTGCGTAACAGGTTCTGCGAAATCCAGTCATTGATGTTACTCTACAACTGTACGCTTCAAACAGAATAAAAATAATTCTACAAAGACAATTATCATGTATTCAAGATTCTTTATCAATTGTTTCAGTGTTTGTTTCACTTAATTATGCAATAAATGTTCAAATTACGTCTAGTAACAAGAATGTATTATTAATAGTGTGTACTGCATACTATATCGGGCTTCAAAATAATAATAAAACTATCTGAAAAATTATGCTTGCAAATTGTGCTTAAAATATAATACGCAACCAATCACCCGTGGAAAGACACAAAAAGGAAAGGCACCATAACAAACTGATGCGCAAAATGATAGATAAATAGTTTAGAAAATATTTTTACTATGATGTTGCATTGAAACGTTCGTTGTTTTTCTATTGAGTTTATTTGATAAACTATTGGGCATTATAAGATAAACTATTATGTACTTATTAAAATCAATGTTCTAGATTCCTATTACCTTGCAAATTATCCTATAGCCAATTACTAAAAATAAAGACAAAAATGAAGTAATTTTGGTAACGCAAAGCACAAAATATGAACCGTGTATGCACTCGTAGTAATAAAAGAGGGTTGGTTTGGGCCGGTTTTATGGAGTTAGGGCCATAATTGACCAAGCTGCGCCAAGCAAAAGACAGGACATAATAAAAGAAGGAAATGAAGTATTGGTTTGCATTTATTACGAGAAATTCATATTCTAAGAAACGTCGAGTCAAAAGTCCTCTTTTTCCAGATCCATCTTGATTTCTTTTCATCACAATCTCCTGAAATGCTTCTCTAAAATGTCAATTCAATATCCTGGATGCAGAATGATGTAATATATATATATATATATATACACACTGCTGGCCACCGTAAATGCAACACCCTGAAGGAAGCATGCAAATAATATGAAATTTACAACATGCATTAGCGGAGGTGAGATATGCAAATGATTAGAATTTCAGCGCAGACGCACATCACGCGCGCCTGTGGCGCCACTTCAAAGCGCTATTTAAGGCTTGGAGATTTCGACGATTTCAAGTACGGCAATTGTGTTTTTCTTGTGGTTTTTTCAAAAAAACGATCAATTATGCCTCGTAGAAAACAGCGATCATCTTTTGATCAAGTATCCGAGTTCGACAGAGGAAGGATAGTGGCCTACCGAGATTGTGGATTATCTTTCAGGGAAATCGGTAGTCGTGTTGGACGAAACCAAACAACTGTAATGCGGATATGTGATCGTTGGATGCAGGAGGGTACGACGGACCGACGTGTTCGATCGCATCCACCTCAGAGCACCACTTCACGTGATGACAGGCATATTGTGCGTATGGCAGTGACGGATCGCTCAGCCACATCACGAACCATAGCACAGCACATTCAGTCTGTACCGCATCATCCAGTGTCTGCGCGTACCATTCGACGCCGTTTACAGCAGAGTGGTCTGTCCGCAAGACGTCCATTGCTTCGTCTACCCTTGACGCAGAACCACAGACGTTTCCGCCGCCAATGGTGCGATGAAAGAAGGATGTGGACGGCAGAATGGAATGAAATTGTCTTTACTGACGAGTCACGCTTCTGTCTGCAACACCACGATGGTCGGATTCGAGTCTGGAGACACCGTGGAGAGAGGATGCTGAACAGCTGCGTTATGCACCGCCACACTGGTCCTGCACCGGGTATTATGGTATGGGGCGGTATTGGATATCACTCTCGTACTCCTCTAGTACGCATTGCCGGTACTTTAAACAGCCAGCGCTACATCTCCGAGGTGTTGGAGCCAGTTGTCCTTCCTTACCTTCAGGGCTTGCCCACAGCCATATTTCAACAGGATAATGCGCGACCACACGTGGCACGCATTGTCCAAGGGTTCTTCGTCAATCGCCAGATTGAATTGCTTCCCTGGCCAGCTCGCTCTCCGGATCTTTCGCCGATAGAAAACATGTGGTCCATGGTTGCTCAACGATTGACCCAGAATACATCCCCAGCTGCCACACCAGATCAACTTTGGCAACGTGTGGAAGCTGCTTGGTCTGCTGTACCCCAAGAACACATCCAAAGTCTCTTTGAATCAATGCCGAGGCGTGTGGCAGCGGTGATCTCCAACAATGGCGGCTACTCTGGCTACTGATTTTGGCAGGAACCACACTTCACAGAAGTCTATAAATTTAATCATTTGATACTTGGTCAACATGTTATCTACAAAATAAATTTTGTTGTGATATCTCTTGTCTTTCTTGGTGTTGCAATTTGGGTGGCCAGCAGTGTATATATACTTCGGACAAATGAACAAATATTCAAATATTTTTTTATAAGCATATGAGTCGAATTAAAATATTGCATATAGGAGATTAATTTCCTAAGCGTAACAACTTTAGGTTTATAAAAATAGTATTGTGTAAAATACGCTATTTCTATTAACAAGGCATAAAATATTTCTGTAAAGCTTATTATACAAGCTTCATATAAAATGTCTGAGATTATATTTTATAACTCAAAATTGCAAAAACACAAAACAAATTTACTTAAGTAATGCTTCGAACAACAGATTATTATAGAAACAGAAATAAAATAATACACACACAATACGCATGGTAATGAAATACAACGCACAAATGTTTCAAGAAACACAATCGTATTTATTGTGTACACATTGCATATTCTACTTTCATTTAATCAGCAGTTTTGTTAGAAACGGCATGTGAGTAACGCTTGATTTTGCAGGGATCTTTAATTTAAGCCTTTGAAACTTTTTCCAAAACTTCATTTCTCTATTGCCTCTCCAAACTATGTAAATACTGAAACGAACAAAAGATTCCTATCCTTCCAACAATACATTTTAATTTAAAGAATAGAAAATCCAAAATGGTTGCGTCGTCTCTCATTGAAATTGAAATAAACATTGAAACGGAACAATCGCATCCCAAACTTGAAGTTAACAAAAGCACTTTCCAATATTTCACTTTCTTTTTAAATACTGCTTTGAATCTCGTTTAAGTAAATGACGCCTTTTCAGGTAATTCAAGTAAATTCAAGCTGAAACTTATTTATCATAAATTTATCCCTCCCCCTCCAGGAGTAAAAATGTAAAGATAGTTCCATTGCAGGCAATCAATACTCGTCTCATTCTTCTTATATTTGCCCCAAGAATTAAGCTTTGGAGGGAATCTTGATTATTCGGGAGTTATTAATGATAGGCAAAGGATTTCGAAACTTTCTAATTTGAATCCTCTGACATGAAACCCCGGGCGAAGTTTACGTTGCGAGCTTGAGTGGGAAGAGAACTAATCCTCCACATTCGAAACTCTAATTAAATAAGTTTTAAAAGTGCTGGAATTATCTCAACAAAATAAATAATTGCGTTGCGCAGTCGAAGTTATTAAATTCTAATGAATCAGAAGCGTTGTCAAGGTATCAGGGTTAAAATTTATCACCGGTTTTGCTGTTCAGTGGCCAAAGGGGATGCTCCTGATTGGAATTTTTAAACTCTTTTCTATAAGCTTCTATGTTTTTAGAGTGTACGGATTTGAATAAGATGTACACTAATCCTGATTTAAGATGTAGTTTCCTATACACTTATAGATCCCCAATATAACTATATTGTGCAGTTTACCCAAAAAGATATAGTTTAGTGTATAAAAATAAATCCCCAATTAGAATTAAACTCCATTAAAGTATCTTTAGAATGCAGCAATCAAAGATAGAGATTATTATTAATTGCTGTCTTTTTATTTTGAGAAAAGACGATATAGGACAACTTATTATGTTTATTTAATTTTTGCTGAAATTTTATTAAAGTTACTGTTTTTAGCAACCTCGTCATTCATTGAACCTGTTACCCCGAGGTACTCGAGTGATCTGTCCTCCTTTCTGCTTTACCCTGGCCTACCTTCACCATTTTCCTTTTTACTACCTCATTGTTGTTTTGAATATGGCCATTGCACCATAAAACCCAAAGCCAACATTGAACCATTCGACATTTTCATGGCTAAGAGAATTACCATACACGTAGCCATAATGTATTAAAAAATAAAAATAGGCATTTTGAATCCGATTATGTATAAATTTTCAGAAGTGGAGCTTTTAATATGCAAACTCTATGGTGATTGTGGTATGTTGTAAAATATTTGTACGTGCAAGCAGTATACAATATTTACAATCCAGAAACTTTTTAATTGAGGGAATCAAATTGATTTGAAAGACAGTTGAATATGTTTTGCAGATTGTTTTTAGATAGTTGAATCCGTTTATAGCTAATGAATGATCTCGAATAGTAATTAAATGTATGTACTTCAATTTAGAAAGTCGACATTTTACTGAACATGATTAACAGACACGAACAAAAGAATTATTTTATACATTTTCTCTCTATTTAATGAAATGTAGTTTCATTTCTACAGTATATGTCAGATGTAGATGGTTCTAAAATACTGTGTATTATGTAGATGTTATAAAACATTTCTACATTAATGTAATATACAACGTATTTACAATCCAAAAACTGTTTAATTGGGGAAATATACTTGACTTGAAAGAGATCTGAAACATTTTTGCAGATGGTTTTTAGATAGCTGAATACGTTTATAGTTAGTAATGAAAGAACTCAAATTTCAATGAAATGCATAGATATTAATTTAGAAAATCGACATTTTACTGATAATATTATTAACAGAAACAAACAAGTATTATTTTTATACCAATTTCTCTCAACTTAATGCAATGCAGTTTCTTTTCTACAGTATGTATGTCAGTGTAGGTGGTTCTACGATGCAGGCAACATATGATGGTCATCTAAAATTTTTCATTTCTCTCACATTCACAAAGATTTGACGCATGTCTTTATTGACATGTACGTCTCAGACCATTTATAGTGAAAACTACTTTTTTCGGGAAGTAAATATAAGGGTGGGTCATTTTATTTTTTTTCTCCTTTTTTAAGGGGCACATCCATAAAAGGTGCTAAATATCAACATAACATGTGTGAAATATTATTACATTCTGATAAGTTTAACTGCCTCCGGATTGATATCAGTTTAAATTTTTTTTCGAGGTAAATTCCAATTAGGGTACCAACCAATAAACGTTACCTTCTTCATACATGGACAATGCGTCATGATTGCAGGTGTGAGGGGTGGGTGGAGTGTCGAGGAACACTCTGCGCGTGCGCGCCCCGCCCACGTTTCCAGTACAGCTTCGGCTGCAATAAGGAGAGATTTTGTTGGCCATTTTTATCATGGATAGCACTCGTCCAGAGTGAAAGTGTTCTTTGTTTGGTGATTCAAATGATATTAAATGTAATATGTAGCCAACCTACGAAGATGTTATAAAGTTCTATGAGTGGAGCTGGCATAAGATAAAACGTGATAATGAAACTATTAAAGAACCTACGTATAAGGAAATAGAGGACATTGTCGTGGCAAAAATTGAAGAAATATGATCAAGAGCTTCCATTCCTACTGTCCAACATAAACGTGTGAAAGCGATGTTGAAGTCGTATCATCTGAAATGCAAAAATCTTTCAAAATCTCACCCTAAAATACCGAAGAAGAAATTAGAAGAGTTTCGCCGTACCAGTAAAGTATTGCTTGACATTTCATCATGCAAGTGTAAGAACATCGATAAGTGTGCATTTTGTCCCAGACACAAAAAATTAATTGTCAGAGAGGAAAGCTTCCTAATCGACCAACGAACCAGTAGAAGAATGGTGATCGGAACCGTAGATATTGTTACAACGAATAAAACAACGAACACTTTGAAAAGGAAAATGCTAAGGAAAAATCACAGTTTCTGCCTTAAAAAAAGCAGAGAAGCTTGATGTGTCGATTTCATCTGAATCTAGTTAATCGGACCGTGACGATGTATTCCAGCCAGTCACAAACCTCAACGTCGGCGGCTCCTGTCGATAAGCCTACCGCTGCAAACAGTACAGTAGACTTTCAAGAACATGTGATAGATACGGAGTATCAGACAGGGCTGGGTCAGCTATTGATTCAGCAGTTCTTCACACTTCCACTTCGGAAGTTATCGATAAAAATAGACTTCTCCGGAAACACAAGATAGCACGAAAATTGGCCGCGGAACAAGACAATCCTACAAATACCTGCTTTATACTTCGACGGACGGAAAGATAAAACTTTAATTATATCAGAAAAGGACGGAATAATGTATAGACAGAGTATTCTTGAAGAGCATATTTCATTGATAATGGAACAGGAGTCGAAGTTTCTTGGGTTATATTGGCACGTCTGAATGCATAGAATAAGCAATCACCGATTTCTCCGTGGAATCAGAAATATCTATGGAGTCTTTGGTGGTAGTTGGGTGTAATGGAACTAACGTGAACGTTGGTAAATATGGAGGTGTCATACATCTGCTTGAAAAAAAGGTTAGATAAACCGTTACAGTGGATTATCTGCCTACTGCATATGAACGAATTACCGTTCCGACACTTGTTTCTACATATTGATGGCAGCACATCGGGACACAAGATATTTTCAGGGAGAATCGGCAAGATCTAGAAATGTGTGAAAAAACGTTCGGTTTCAACGTATGTCAACAGTTACCCGAGTTTTCTGTTCAAGGCATTAGCACAGATCAAACATATTTGTACAGAATAGTCTCAGCGGTTTCAACAGGCATATTTCCTAAGGATTTAATAAACTAATCGCCAGGCAAAATGTATCATACCCGATGGCTAACTCGTGCTAATCGAATTCTACGTTTGTACGTTTCGATGGAATCTCCTTCTGAAAACTTAGTAATTCTTGCAACGTATGTCGTCAAGGTTTACGCTCCAACCTGGTTTGCTATCAAAATTCACCCTTCCTGTAAAGATGAAGCACGGCACCTGTTCCAACTCCTCTCTGCAACTAGATATTTTCCCACAGAACTGAAAGCCAAAATAGATCCCGTAATTCAAAGAAACAGTAACTTCGCACACCCTGAACATTTATTGATCGCAATGCTGACAGACTCTGAACCGCACATCCGTGAACTGGCAGCCCGTCGCATTTTGAAAGCCCGCAGCATTCAGAAAAATAGACTCCGACTGTTTAAACTTCCTTTTGTAAAATTTGATGCATCACCTTACACCGATCTCATTAACTGGCAGAAGAATATATCGGATCCACCAATATTGAAATAAATCCATACCTGAGGAAAGCATCCAACTGCTTGTCGCCGTAAAAGCAGAACTGTCTTTACTACGTCTGCCGTGTCACACACAGGCTGTTGAAAGGGCAGTCAAGACTGTGACAGAAGCTTCAGCCACATTGTGCAAAAAATCTGAGAGAAGACTTCATAAAAAAACCAAATAGTCTCGAAAAGCCATGCCGAAATTCAAGAGCAAGAAGAATTTTCGCGCTATTTGAAATATTATTATAATATTATAAATGTCATTTTTGTAAACTTTTTCTTGTAATAAATAAATGTTACTCATACAATTTCAATTTGTTTTAGAGACACATATTTTTAAACTTTTTTTAACCTTACTGTAACAACTCATCAAAAAGAAGTTTTTCAAAATGTGTTCTCTAAAGTCAATCCGGAAGCAGAAGATGATATCCCATTCTAATCAAATTTTATATGTGAGCTAAAAACATCATTTGGCACCCTTTTCTTGCTGTGCCGGATAGAAATCAGAATTTTTTTTCCTCCATACAACGGTGACCCACCCTTGTAAATAATGAGTTTTGCTTAAAGAAAAATCAGCAATTATTTGTGATGAAATTATAATATGAAATTAGTTTCGAAAAAACATTGTAAACTATTAGAAATATTACTGAATCATAGTAAATATATATAACTTGATAGGTTTTATTGATGATTAAGGTATATTGCATGATGTAAGAATAAATAAAAATATATCTTCATTTTTGTAATTAATTCAGGAAATTTCATAAATATTACATCAGGAAATAATTTTAAACTACTGCATTCAGAAGAAATGAAAATAATTAACATAATACTTCTTGATTCAAATACCAGGAATATTTTACAATTCTAGTATGAAGTTTTGTACTAGGAATGCTCCTCTAGAGAAATTTTACAGCGAGTTGTATTTATCAGCCATCATTTTATAGAACAAATTCAAGTGAAAGTAATTTGAACAGAAAAATTTGAAACCCGTTTCCGTAAAATCTTTATGAATTGTTTATATCCCAGAAAATATTCTCTTTCGGATTGAATGTAAATCCTAACTGTAGCAATGTTAATTATTACAGAACACTGATGAACAACTAAACTTATTTTAATCTAAACCTGTTGAAAGAATTAATTTAAGAATCAGTATGAAAAAGTGTAAAACCTTAATTCTAAGACCACAAGAAATGCACGTATTTTTTAAATATCTTAAAATAACTTAGAATTAGAAACAATCAGAAAAAAACATGAATACTTAACTGACTTAATTAAAAAATATTTCTGAATAAGCAAAGGAAATATACTTTATTCAGTTAAAAACGAGCTATGATGAAAAAAGTAAAACAAAGCAAAAGTAAAGATTTCATACCTTATAAAAACATTGTATAGTATTTCTACGGATAATACAGCAGTGCATCAATCGATAATTTAATAAAATGTTTAAATTCTAATTTATTCTACTTTTATTACGTAGAAAAATATAAAATAAGCTACACACATATATACATGTCTTTTCAAGTTAAATATACTCATTTCTATTATTTCGTAACATGTTTTATTTGATCAAAATACGATGCTTAAATGTTCAAGATGGTTTATACAAAAAATGTTTTATTAGAAATTTCATTTTGATTTTCCATTCAAAGTAGTAATGTGGTTATTAAATTTCTGAGCATTATCGTAAAATATGATAAATTAACTAAAAAAATCATTCTGAAAATCCCAAAGCTAAGAAATATAATTTTATTCTGTGCAACTAATTTGAATGTGAATGTAAGGGGAGGTACATTGTTTTAAATATTTCATTAAGTGTTGCTAATAGTGTAATAGCTGTGAGCATGCTTCTCATTCAGATTGCTTAAATTTCATTTCTTGCTATAACTACTTCGTATACATTTTCTGTTTGAGATATTTCATTAATTACGGTATGCATATAATTTGAGGTTTTGAATCATCTGAGCGTCATGAGATTTGTGGTATTGTATTACTACTTTTATAGCCCATGACACACTTAATGACTAAATAATCATATCTATTGGATGAAAGAATCCATGGATTCGACCTTCAGAAATATTTTATTTGTAATTTCCTGTAAGTTTACATCTTTGAAATGTGCTATTGCTTCTTTCCTTCGAAACGAATCATTTGGAAAGATTCTATTGGTCCCTTACCTTAAAATAGAATCCTTTAGTATGATTCTGTTCCTTTCCTTAGAATAGAATCATTTGAAATTATTCTACAGCTCCTTTTCTTGGAAGTGAATCCTTTGAAAAGATTCTATTGGTCATTTCCTTGGAATACAATTTTTTCGTAAGATTGCACTGATACTTTTCTTCAAATAGAATCCTTTGGAAATATTTTATTTCTCCTTATCTTGGAATTGAATTGGGGGATAAACCTCGGAGCTAAATCTAAGATCTCATATATTTGTTCTCATTTGTTTATCCTAACATTTTTAAAGTAGAATTATTAAAAAGTCCAGGACACATTACTTAGATTTTTCAAACATAGAGTGATAAGTCTAAAGTAGAGAACTTCATTAGATAAATATCAAATCTCGTTCTTGACTTGAGTCCCCACTTTATCAAATAAAGGTTATAGAACGCTGTAGAAACATTTCTTGAAATGTCACAACATAAAAAAGCCCTTTCATATATATATTTCGTTAAAAAATAATGGTTTCCAGTGCAGTTCCCCCTCCCCGCAAACAGCAATGATCAAAGTCCGCTTTTAACTGCTGTTAGATGCTGTGAAGTTTAAAACAGTTTGTGAAAGAAACTTGTCTCCTGAGGGTGTTTCAAGCCATTTTGAAAGTATCCAACTGCAATAGTTTCCAAAGTTATTTCACGCCTCCTTATCAAAAGATTACTTAACAGAGACGAAGAAAAAACTCGAATTTAATGCTCACTACAGAAGGTATAAATTTGAATTTTTAAAAAAAATTTTATGTGTTGCTTTGACCCTCTGAGCGTCATGAGATTTCCGAGTAGCAGTTTTTACCCTACTACACACGTAATGACTAAATAGACGCATCTGTTGGTTGAAAGAATTCTAGGGAAGGTTCTATTGGTCAAGCAGTTCTTTGATTATATGTCATTCAGGGAAGATTGCAGATTATAGAATTGATATACACGTATGAACTCCTTAGATGATTATTCTAAGATGTTTTTCAAGGCTACAAAGAGATTGGTACTGAAATATAACTAAATCCTATCGTACAATATATTTTAGTTCCATTGCATGAACATCGGTTAAATTTAGGGAATAAATCACTTATTATCATTACAGATTAAGTCAAAATTTTCGAGATATGAGTTTTAGCTTTTCTTCAACATAATGTTTTGATCTTTTGGCTGGTGAAGTCTACTAAATCATTTTTTCTTTACTTGAAGGTGAGATGTCTTCTTGAGAAATACTCTTAGTGAGTAGATTTTTCTATCTTCGTTTTCTCCGAACTTCACTTTTTAACTTAGTGTGTCTGATTTGTACACAGACAGTACATAAAATGCATACAAATACTCCATTTAAAAGTATGCGACAAATTAAACGGGTGATTGATGTAGTATTAGGATACTTACAACTGTATCATAAACAACGAACATTCTGTGGACTGTTCTGTTCATTTGTTCCATACGAATGACTATACTTTCTGTTCATATGACTTTGCGTAGGTTGTGAAAAAGTTTTCATTACATGATTCTCTCATTAATAGTTTAATCAGAAAAGAAATATGATGGAAATTTAACTTCCGAGAATACTTAAACAAAAATTTATTGTTTTTTACAAATTTCTAAAAATCAGCACATGCTAAAATTATAAATGTATGTCGTGAGATTTCAACCCTAGGTTTGGGGAAACTGGGAAGGCGATCCATCCCTGAACTTTTATATTTAAGTGTTTCAATTTTTTTGCAATTATGAGCAAATAAAAACTACTAGACTACCATAAAAGCATCCTAATATCATGTAAATGGTCTACATAAATTTAGAAATATTCAACTTTAAGTGTTTTTGAACCTTAAAAGTAGGTATATTAGATATATTTTGTAAGATTTTTCAGATTCAATATTCGATACATATATAAACAATGCGAGTGATTCTGAAATTGATGCTTTGATTCTTTTGTGTACATAACACCAGTTATAACCATGTGGTTTTCTTTATAAAATAGCCTTGTGAAAAACTTAGCTCCATGTTGAGGGGGGGTGACCAGTAGGTTAAATCAGTTAAAGTTTTTAATAGCAAATCCACCAAAATTATAAAACATACGATAGAACATACGATAGATAAAAAAAATCTGATGTGATAACCACAATTGATTTTATTTAGTTAAAAATTAATTGACACGTTGTTTTATTCACGATATAATTTTTTCGGAAAATATTTTTTAAAGTTTATGTTGTATGATGCATTGGGCTAAAAATTATATTTATATAAGTTAAATACATTCTATAACTTAACCAGAAAAGATATTTTGTGATATTTTATTGCCCAGTGAAGCCTTCTTTACCATTGAAAGGAAGTCCCATTATATTCCCCGATCCCACTGTTGGGAAGACAGCCCACTTGTGAGAAAAGGATTAAAAAATAATTTAAATAAAAAACATCTATTTAAACATGTGTTTCTCGGATTGTAACTAATATATTTAGCATGAAGTTCTACGTCAAAAGTTCAATCACGTGAACTTGTGATTATAAAAATAAATATTTCCGTGAAAGCGTGGTCGTCTCTCCAAGTATTACTGCAGTGTTCCTAAAAGAAACAGATCTTACTTTTACCTGTTACTGCATAGGGGGGATATTTCAATTAACGTCACACTGGAGCAACACAACGGGCTATTGGTGACGGTCCGGGATCAATCCAAAAGGTTACTGCATAGAGATGATACTGCTTGCAACATACTATGTGCCATTGTCACAGTGTCTTGCACAATTGCAACGATTCAGATAGTTGCCTAAATGTTACCTGAGCCGTCTATGTGGTTTCGACGAGATATCTAGTCCATCAACATTTTATGAATTTTGCTAATGACGAGATATCTCGTCAATCAAAATCTGTCCAGTTTCCTTCTAATGACGAGATCTCGTCAATACAACCACCAGGAGGGTTAAACAAAATTTAACGAGGTTAGTCTATTAGACTATGCACATTAATTGTCTTACATTAAAGGTAAGCTTTGGGGGTTATATGGCGCAAGGGCCATATTTGGCCATACTGCGCCAGAGACATAACGCATACAATATCAAGTAAAAGACACACACAGTGAAAGATTTACTGACATAGAGGAGAGAAATAACCCAGGGTGGAATGCACCTGGCACGAATTGAATCTGCACCGCCTACAACTCGAAAGTTGCTAGTGGGCATACCCACTGAGCCGCGGCTGGGTAGTGGGACATCTTAGAGCCTAAGAGTCTAGGATGGCGGGCTGCAAACCCGGAAGTTTCCTGTGTTAAGAGTCCTTCATTACTGCGCTTGCGCATGTGAAGAGGAATGAAAAACAGTTAGCTCACGGACTCCGTCTAGTTGAGACGTCTTCGTAGCAATTCGGATAAACTTAAATATGAAATTAAGCATTTTGTTTCGCGCGTCCATTGTAAACCCATGCTTTGTATGTGTAAAAATAAATGTTATTTTTTAATGTCCAACAAAGGTTTGGATTAATTCGTTACAGTAGGCTTTGGGATCATCGTTATTGGTGACTCCCGGTTGACGGCATAATGTCGAAATATTGTATACAAAACTGAACATCGTCAATCCTTGAGCATAATGATTGGAGACATGTGCAGGACCATTCCTGAAAGGTGTGCTGGGTGTGCACTTGCACACAGTTAGAATGAACACATGGGTGGCCGAAAGAAGTTACAGTATGCCTCCTATTTAAAAAAACATGTCCAGCAACAAAATGTCCGATTCTATAAATTTTATAATTTCTAGTTCTTTGTAGGCTCTTTTTTCGAATTTAATAAGATATTTATGATACTGGATACCTTGATCTGAATTTCTATTAGTATTTTAAAAGGCACTCATCCTGTACAGGGTATTCGGATCGCGAGATATCCCGCCCTTCAAGATCTGACCAATTTTGCTAATGACAAGATATATCGTCAACAAGATATTGCCGATTTTTTTATAATACGAGATCAAGACTTCTTCCAGTGACACGATACCTCGCCCATCAAGATCTGCTAATGCTTTTTCTAATGGCGAGATACTTCTTCAAGACAACCACCATGATGGTTAAAACGGCTATTTATATCAGCTATTTATATCAGCTATTTATGTAATTGTTATTTATATCAGAGAAAATCGAAGTTTCGTACATTATAAGTAAAATATACTTCTGAATTCGTCAATTGTCTGGAACCAATCATAAAAACCATGAGCACATTTAACTTGACTTCATTTAAGTAACCGAGAGAAAGGAGATTGGATCATTTCCTGAATACGTGTTGATGAAGGAAGTTCTTTAGAAAATCAAATGTTTTCGAGAAGGGCGGCTTGCTGAATTTCATTTGCTGATGTTTGAAGGTGGGCATGTCATATATCTTCGGAACTGCCCTGTGCGTGTGTAACGTACAGTAATTCAAATAAGTGTTTCAGAGTATGAAACGTTATATGTAAACGTTATAATTGTATATAAACGTTATGTAATTGTTATAAACGTTATGTAATTGTTATAAACGTTATGTAATTGTTATAAACGTTATGTAATTGTTATAAACGTTATGTAATTCATTTAAGTAACCGAGAGAAAGGAGATTGGATCATTTCCTGAATACGTGTTGATGAAGGAAGTTCTTTAGAAAATCAAATGTTTTCGAGAAGGGCGGCTTGCTGAATTTCATTTGCTGATGTTTGAAGGTGGGCATGTCATATATCTTCGGAACTGCCCTGTGCGTGTGTAACGTACAGTAATTCAAATAAGTGTTTCAGAGTATGAAACGATAGATTAATATTGACAAGTTGGGGTAAGCAGGCAGGCCTGGATAACAGTTAGAGTGGAAGGGTATCTATGTGTGTTTCTGTGGGATACCACGCACAAGAAGAAACACATGTAAATACGACATTTGTCAGCCCCAGACATAGAGACACATTTGTCTCTGGTTCAAGATATGTTTCAAAACCTGTAATATACCATAAAGATATATTAGAGGTTTATATCATAAACATTTATCATAAACATTTTTGCTCCAACAATTTTCAACATTTTTTATGGCAAATGTACTTAGATAAATTAATTCCCGTGTGTCACTATTTGACGCATGCAGTTATTTCATGAAACAAAAAGAAAGGTACAAAAATTATTAATAAGAGTCCAAAAGTTCAAAGTCTCAAAGTCAAAAGTTCTCTGGCCTTCCAATTGCCTACATTGGCACTTTCCCCTGATGATGCCGAATATTGCAAAAGGTAGTCACAATCGAAATCAGCGATTCTTTTGTACAGAACACATTTCGGGGGCTATCATATATGCCAAAACTCTACAAATACTTGACCAAGTAAGGAAGTCTTGTCAATAATCTAAAAGCCACCATCACTATATAACGAGGGCCGGCAGAAATGTCTCAATGGACTCAGTAAAGTTATTGTGACAACCAATTGGCTTAATGCCGTAGATCATCAAATTCCATTCCATTGAGAATTTACATGAATTGCATAAACTAGTCTGATTTCAGGAATTAACTCAGTTGCTGAGTAAATTTGTAAACTACCTTGCTTGGAAGATTGTAAGATCAGAAGGCGCACCCGTCATTATTAAATAATTATATATAGCGTGTGTCCTTTTAGTGCATTTTGTGCATTATTTAGCATCGATTTTAATCTCTCACGTCTGAGTGACATTTATTTTTGAAAGCTTATGCTTTAAAATAATCCAATTAATTTGGGAGGAGTTTAGAAATTACTTAGCGAGGGATTTTAGTTTCGCAAATGCTTATTATACCTTTGCTGACAGAGCAGATGCACTACTAATTTAAATATTAATGCAATTTGGGCTTGTACCATATTACTAAACACAAAATAAGAGCTGTATTCTAGTACGTTAAATGGGATATTTTAAAACAATTACGCGAAATCCAGTGATTTCGCTAATATTTTGTGACAAAAGCAGTATCACTTCTTCCCGAAGCTGCATAATTTCATGATTTAAGCGATAGTAGGTAATTGAAAAGTTCAGTGTAGTTTACGCAAATTCGTGTTGTCATTCAGTCGGAAATAGTGGAGTATTGAAATGAAAACTTTCATTTGTAATTAAAAAGTGTTTCAACTTTATACTGGCCACAGTAGCCCGGTTGGAAGAGCAACCGATTAGCAACCGGGGGGTTGCAAGTTCGAATCCAACCAAAGACCGTCGTGTACAAAGGGGGCTGGAGCACGTTAATCTGTCATGACCTCAAATGTCCTCACGTTGGCATGGTGCGGAAATTTGGAGAGTGGGGTGCCAGCTCAGGTGTTGCCTCGTCATCTGACCATGGTTTAAAATTACGTGTTGTTGCCCTCGGATCTTTCCCCTTTCGATTGATCCCGGACCGTCACCAATATCCCGTTGTGTTGCTTGAGTGCGACGTTAATTAAAATACCTACTTACCTTCAACTTTATATCTTGAATTATTTGAAGAGACATACGTTTAAGCAAAGATACTTCGTATTGCCGATATTTAAATATCTCCAAGGAACTGATAGCAACTATACTGTCCCGTAGATATATAGTTGCATTAAAACATTTAAAAATATATATTAATTTTCTTATAACTTATATTTATTTATATCATGATATACCCCTTGAATCTACAGTTAAAATAATCAACAAAAACTGAAATACATATATAAATATAGAGTAAACACAAAATATAAAATGTGAGGCTCCATTTCTCAGACAGCCTTGTTAGCCGTTGCTGTATAGAAATGGCGACTTTTATTTTATTGGCAGGGCATAATTGCTTGGTCAAGTACTTACATCCTTTTGACATCTACGGTAGCTAGAAATTTACCATGTATAGAGGTGTGGTTGACGTGGTTCTTGACCACCTTTTAGAATGTTCGGCATTGGAAAGTATCCGTGCACGCGCTCTTGTAAGATTGGAGAACTCTTAGGGCAGCTGAAACCTTGCTGTACTCTTTACTGCTTTTATTTTCATTCTAGGCTCTAACTTCTAGTAGTAATTACATGAAATAATTATGTGATAGAAAAGAAATGTAACATTATACTGTTTTCTATATAATCCAGTTATAAAATCATCTAATATATCCTTCAGTATATACTCCTCCTACTTCTGACTCACCAACGGTCAACTCCGTCGAGGACGTAGTTGCGTAAACATTCCGGTACACGAGACTTCCGGGATCTACGAGAACATTCTAGAACACGAGAGATTCCCGCGGAATGTGTTTCAAGGACGTTCGAGCAGGAGAACGATTTAGGAAGACGAACCGAGAAGATGTCAATGGCCGACGGCCATCCTTCAGTATTGTGTAAGTAATTATTTAAAACTATTTTTATACTAATGGATTGCCTAAAATGGGAATTCCGAAAGCTATTTGCGTGTTCGTGATAAAGTTGAGAAATAACGATTTATCAATGAGGAAAATATTGGCGAAATCACTATCGAATCTAAATATTCGGTAAAAATCACTGAAAGATATAGGAATCGATCCGGAAGATCTCAGAAATTGAGCCATATACACCAGGAATATTCTGCGAAACGTTCACGATAATACGCAAATTAGGCACCACAAATTGCATCCTCGTTGAAAACTGATTACAATCTTGAAATATTCTTTCGCAATTCCCATTTTAGGCGATCCACTAGTATCAAAAAGTTTTAAATAATTACTTACACAATACTGAAGTTCTTTTTAATTCGATAGTTATGATGATTGAATGCAGGACAGCTGGATTGTACTTTCTAATCGATTTCCATAGTGCTGTTACGTCTTGGCTCACGGGTAGCTTAGACTAGTTACCATTGCAAATATCCGTTTCTAGATTAATGTAATTTATTTTACAATTTGTACAAAAGTCGGAAAATTGAATGAAGAGTTCATTAATGTCAGTTCATTGGAAGGTCCAAAGTTCTATCGAGGCGCTTAGGGCTGCTGGCGAGCCTCACAATTCACTCGGCGGAGTCTAATGCACGGCTACGGGTGAGCCTTTTCTCAACAAAATTACTCGGATGAGTATAGAGTCCCAAGGCAGGATATCTCAGTCTTTCCAGATCGGATCAGATCAATCTCCACTACTAGGATGAGCAGTAGCACAGATCTCTAGGAGGCTTCTCCTTCACGGCTACGGTCGAGCCTTTCTCAATAAAATACTCAGGTGAGTATAGAATCCCAAGGTGGGATAAATCAGCCTTATCAGTTCTGGTGAACTTTAGATCTCGGCGAAGTCTCCACTACTCGGGCGAGTAGCGACACAGGTTTCTCGGAGGGGTCTCCTTCACGGCTACGGCGAGCCTTTCTCAGTAAAATACTCTGGTGAGTATAGAATCCCAAGGCGGGATAAATGCGCCGACAGTGAACGGTGTTCACTTCTCTCTCCAAAACGGTCTCTCTGCTGACCGCCTCTCTCTCTGCTCTTGTTCAAAGCTCTCTCAGCTCTCTCTCTGTCCTGTCTGATCCTCTCTCCTCTCAAGATCTCAAAAACTCTATATATATTCGGTGCTTCTTGACTCCTCCTTTTCGTTTCGGGTCCGCCTTTTAATCGGTGCTGGTTGGCTGTTGAAAATTCTCACCATCTTCGGACCTTCCCGAATGGCTCTCTAACGTTGGCCTCTCCCCTTGACTTTTACGACAGACTTCGGCGGACTTAAAAGGGGGCCATAAAACCCTGTCGGCAATGGTCATCGTAATTCATCTCCGTCCTTTTTGTCTCGGAATGTCATAGAGATTGACAGAAAGGCGCCTGCCTTTTGTTTCGAAGCCACAACGATTTCCGACCCCTGCTGGTTGGCTGTCGTTAAAAAGATGTTTCGGGGTGGTCGCTTCGGTGTGTGGCCTTTTCCTCTCGACACTTGAGCCGGCAAGATTTTCAGTTTCCCTAGCTGCCGTTACAGTGCGTAAGGAAACTCTTTTTGCCTTTCTTTTTGTACGTTTTTCTCAAAGTTTTAATTAATTACTTTTTATTTATGAAAGTTAAGGACCTTTTGTTGCGAACACATTCTCTACTTTAAAATAAGTTTCTTGTGCAGTTTCTGTATCTTTGATGATATTTCTTTAGAAATTATAATATTTTATACGCCGTTTTCGTTTCCGTAGGAAACTTTTTTACCCACTGTCGGGATAGGTCGTGTGGAGATCCGAGCTGATCGCCTGAACTTATACCTTGGACCGATCGCTAGGGTGTTACGAAGTGATACGGAGATTAGGACTAACACAATTTATTTCTCTACCTAAAAACTATGTTCAGCAACCGTTATCTCAAATTCATGGAACAGCCTACACGCTGCCACTTGCATTAATTCTGTAAAAAACTGCGCTCGCTCCACCTGCGCGTGGAAGCCTTCAGTTACTAGTTCAAAACTGCGCTCGCTCCACCTGCGCGTGGAAGCCTTCAATTACTAGTTCAATTCTAACTCACTCTCGCTGAGTCAGGAAAATAGTTTCTACCAGTCACCGGATTTCAGCGGACATCTGCACGTGTGGTTAAGTGGATCATCAGCCGTTTGCACATCCTCACACGCCGCCGCCAAGAGGAAAACAGATTTTTTTTCCAAAAAAATCTGTTTTACTAATAATATTGTCCGAACATTTGTGGCAACCGGTTAGATCAGGAGTGGTTACCCTCTCAACCCAAGAGAAATCAAGGGATCCAAAAAAAAATTATGCATAAGAACATTTATACTTTGCAACCACTTTTCAAGCTAATATTAGATCTTAACATCCAAATGCTATATCTATTTACACCACAAACAATCAAATATTGATACTCCCGAACTCCAATACCTTTTCATTCTAAATTGATCCAATCTACAAAACCTAACCTAAAGTATTGCAAAAATAACATTCGACTAACACCATACATATAAAATTAACCATTATTTACACTATATTTAATATACATCTTAACTCTCCATATTTAGTTACAAAAAAATAACAATCTCATCCAAATATGCTACCAAGCCTTTATTGATCGACCTCTCTTTCCAAGCGGGAGAGAGCATCAGCTCCCTGATGATAAATCCCAGGGCGATGGGTCAACTTGTAATTCCACCTTTGAAGGGCAAGTGCCCACCTAGTTAACTTGGGGCTCTTAGGAGTTGTCTCGACCAGATATTTTAGCGGATTGTGATCAGTTATGATCTCCACAGTGTTACCCTGCAACCACTTATCAAATTTTTTCAGTCCAAATAACACGGCATAGGCCTCTTTCTCAATGGTAGACCAATTCTTTTGGGTGTTATTCAATTTTTGACTAACAAAAGCAATTGGCCTATAGTTTCTATGTTCGTCCTTCTGGGTCAAACAACATCCAATAGCGTAGTGGGACGCGTCTGTGTGGACCTGGAAGGGTTCGACGGCATTGGGGGTGCTTAACGCAGTGACCTCACATAACGCATTTTTCAACCGGAGGAATGATTCTTCCTCGCGTTTCCCCCAAAATACCTTTCCCGATTTTTTCCCTTTTGTCAACTCCGTTAAAGGGGCTGCTATCTCTGCATAACCAGGAATGTAAGTCCTATAAAATCCCATCAGTCCTAGAATGGATCTGACTTCCTTTTTTGATACGGGTCTTCTCAACTGTTTGATGGCTAATATTTTGTCATTGTCAGGAGAGTGCTTTCCCCCTCCTATCTTATGTCCTAAGTATTTTATCTCTTTGGATGCAAATATGCATTTCTTAAGTTTCACCGAAAATCCGAGATATTCCAGATCAGATAAGATTTTTTTCAAGTGTTCTAAATGTTCTTCCCACGTTTTAGAGAATATAACAATGTCGTCTATATAAGCTTGCGCATAAGCGGAATGTTTGTGCAACACTTGATTCATAATGCGTTGGAAAGTTCCCGAAGCTCCTGACAATCCAAATGGCATCACTTTCCATTGATACACCCCGTTGTGGGTGGAAAATGCTGTCAAAACTTTGCTCTCGTCCTCCATTTTTATTTGATAATATCCCCTTTCCAAATCCAAGCAAGTTAACCATTCGGCCATCCCCGCAGTGAAGATCAACTCCTGCATGTCCTTCATAGGATAACTGGGCACTTTTGTTATCAGATTAAGCGCCCTATAGTCAATGCACATTCTAATCGAGGCATCCTTCTTCGCGACACATACAATGGGATACGTAATGTCTGCATTGGACGGCTCCAAAAGACCCAATTCTAAAAGTTCTTGGACTTGCCTATCCACTTCTGAACGGTATGCTATTGGTATGCAATAACTATGTGGTTTTCTCCGGATGGAGTCAGGCAGCAATTCAATCTTGTGCTGACTTACTCCCACGGGTTGTATTGGTCGGCAAAAAAGTGTTTCGAACTTACACAAGAGTCTTTTCAATTCTTCCTCCTGTTTAGGATTTAAGTACGGTGTCGTGATCATTTTCACTTCTTGGGTGAACTCGTCTCTTGCTTCGACAATTGGAGCGTTTTCTATGTTACCAAATTCTTCCTCACCTTCAAAAATGACATTTACCGCGTTGGAACCGACCACAAATTCCCTTATCTTGTTCTGGTGAACGTGCCTCATCCTATTGTCTGGCATCTTTATAATGAAAGAATGTTCATTCTTTTTCTCTTCAATGATTCCGGGACCTTGCCATCTGGCCAATAATTTGTTTGTAGAATCTGGCAAGAGCACGATGACTTTATCTCCCGGCTTGAAAGTCTTTCTTGTAGACCTTAAATTATAATAATGGGCCATTTTCCCTTGTTGTATATTAGATGTTATCTTGGCTTTCTCTGCGGCCTCCTCCAGTCGGGTTTTCAACTTCTCCAGATAGACATGTATTGGGGTTGTATCCAGCTGCAAACCCTCGTGTCTTCCCGTCCAGGTATTCTTTAGAATCGACAAAGGACCTTCTGGCTTCCGACCAAAGAGCAATTGAAAAGGTGCTACACCCGTTGTACTGTTCGGGACCTCTCTGTATGCCCATAAAATGAACGGTATTTTGGTGTGCCAAGTCCGTGGTTCTTCCTTAATGGTGTGATGTAACATACTCTTTAAAGTTTGGTTAAATCTTTCCACTAACCCGTTTGATTGTGGATATAATGGTGTGGAGAACCGTGGAGTTGAACCCATTCTTTTTTCAAATTCCTGAGTCAATTCAGCGTTGAAATTTGTACCATTGTCCGAGGCAATTACGTTTGGCACTCCAGTCCTCATAAAAATAGATAATAAAGCTTCACACGTTGCTTTGGCTGTAAGACTCGTCAAAGGGATCGCCTCAGCCCACCTTGTATGTTGGTCTACCATACACAAGATAAATTTGTGTCCTTTAGAACTTGGAGGATCTATCGGTCCTATGATGTCCACATTGACCACTTGGAAGGGCAATTCTGGCCGCGCAACGGGAGTTATTGGGGCCCTATCTTTGTGTTTGACCCTTCTCGTCAACTGACAACCTTCACATGCTAAACAAAACTGTCTCACGTCTCTTGATAGCCCGTTCCAATAGAACGAATATCTAATTCTTTCTATTGTCTTCCTCGCTCCCATGTGTCCCCCAAACACTGAGCAGTGGGCTAATCTAAGAACCTCTTTTCTTCTACGTTTAGGAAGAACCAATTGACATACATTCTCTCCAAGAATCTTGTCTTTATGAAAGACCAAACCATCGTTAAAGAAAAATCCTCCACTACCTTGCTTAGCCTGTTTTCTGGTCTCTTCCAGCTCTCTACACTCCTCTTGCTCTTTATGGAAGCTTTCCGTCTTCGATATCCCTTCTTCCTGGTCTCCGTCGGTGCTTTCTACCACTAACACTTCTGTGTCCTTATTCACTTCAACGGAATTCCCTTCTGTGTTCCCCTCTTTTGTAGGTGGTTCCAAGATGTTTCCACTACCAATATCGGTGGAAATTAATTCCTGCTTTCCTCTAAGCATGTCTCGGATATCTGGTGGCAACAGCACATCTTCCACCAATGAGGGAGCAACTGCGCAGAGGACTTCTTGGTGAAGCACATCACCCCTACCTCCTATGATCAGTCCTATGGGAACGTTCATTAACGGGCATTTCTCCGCTGGACCGAAGATTCCTTTAATAAAGATGGACGATTTCTCTTCCAGCGACAGATTTTGTACAATATCTTTCCGTATGACGGTAATTTCAGTCCCAGAATCAATTAGGGCTTTTGCCTCCCTCCCGTCAACACTAATTAAGATTCTTTCCAAGGGGCAAAGATTGTCTCGCCAGGATCTTTCCTTAAAGGATACAACTTTAGCTACCACCGCCGTTCCGCCAGTATTCAGTGTCCTTTTCTCATCCCCCACACCGCTTTCTTCAGTTATGATCCTATTCACGTTCGCTTTCCTTCTATTATCGTGATCTGATCTTCCTTTATCCGACTTTGGACAGAACCTCTTCATGTGTCCCTCCATTCCGCATGAGAAACAAACAAGCCTGGAATTATGTTTCGCCGGTTCTGGTTGAGTTCTGTGATAGGTTCGTTTGGTGTCCTGCTGAGATATGTGGTATCCACCGTAACCTCTTGCATCATACTGGGTCTTGTATCCCGAATTTGTCTTCATGGTGGTACTTGGCTGTCTCTTGTATGTTCTACGAACACATTCGTATTCGTCTATCTTTTCAGCCAGCAATGAAGGTTTTGATATTTTCCCCCATTCATCGATAAAATGGTCCCTGACTTCCTGTGGCACTCTTTTCTTGACTTGATCGGCTATCATCAATTCCTTCAGACTCTCAAAATCGGAGATACCAAGTCCTTCGATCCATCCTTGAAAATAATTGGTTACTTCATAAGTAAAATCTTGCCAAGTTTTATCAGGACTTTTTTGATGTTGAATGAACTTCTGGCGAAATCCCTCTGGATTCATCTTAAACTTCTTTAACAAGAGGTCTTTAATGTGTTCATAATCTTCTAATCCCTCTTCCGAAACCCTCGCAATCAATTCTATTATCTCCAAAGGCATTAGGGTCAAAAGACATGATACCCAATTTCTTTCATCAATTTTCCTCCGCCTAGCTTGACTTTCGAACAGGGAGAGGTATAAAAGGATATCACCCTCTTTCATTTGGAATTTGGGCATGTATTTCGTCATGTCGACATGTATATCGGTAGGACTACTTCTTCCTTCTATGGAATCATTGCTTATCCTTATTCCTGCTTCTATCCTTAACTTTTCTAGCTCAAATTCTCTTTGTTGTTTCTTTCTCTCCTTTTCCTCTTCTCTCTCCTTCTCTTCTCTCTCCTTCTTCTCTTCCCTCTCCTTCTCTTCCATCTCCTTTCGTGAACTCACTATCGTTTCAAGCATCTCCATCACGAATTCGACTTCGTATGACTTACTTCCTGTTATGAGATCTTTCAGTCCTATAACTTTAATATTTGGATCAGGAGTTTCCCCTAACTCCAATGCTAAAGTAAATAGATCGCATTTCTTATATTTTCCCAAAAAAGCCATATTCACCAATATATTTTCCTTTCTAACTGGTATTAACTAAAAGACCATTAAAATAAAAACCCTTTTCAGCTACTGATTGACTACCCCTAGCATATATCACAATTGTTTAAAGAGAAAAATAATGGTTCACCCTAAACTGATAACGATGACATGTGAACAATAACACTGACGTGTCACATGAGTTAACGCTCAATTCGTAACTCTGAAATTCCAGCACTGTCGTGCTTTAAAAATACCTTCTGCCACTCCTGGTGTATCACAATTCTTCAAGAGAAACTATAATCAGCACTTTTGGCTAAGAACACTGACGTGTCACCTGCGCTGTCGCGCAATTCTAAAATTTGAAATACGGATGTATTTCCCGCACTGCCGTGCTTCAACTACACCTCATCATTTAACAAACAAATATGCTTCACCTAACATTTATTTAGCAATGGATCCCTGATTATTTCTCTTAAAAGAAAGGGTAAACAACACTCACCCGGTTCGTCTGCTTCACCAGGATTTCGCGTAGCCTCGCCGTCCGTTTCCTCAGGATTTCTCGTCTCTGGTCCAATCTTTACTGTTCCCGGTTCGTCTGCTTCAACAGGGTTCCTCGGAATTTCTCGTCTCTGGCCAATCTTTACTGTTCCCGGTTCATCAATCTTTACCGCTATCGGTACATCGATCTTTACCACTCCGGGTACATCATTTTTACCGCTGCCACCATCTTATTGTCGGGATAGGTCGTGTGGAGATCCGAGCTGATCGCCTGAACTTATACCTTGGACCGATCGCTAGGGTGTTACGAAGTGATACGGAGATTAGGACTAACACAATTTATTTCTCTACCTAAAAACTATGTTCAGCAACCGTTATCTCAAATTCATGGAACAGCCTACACGCTGCCACTTGCATTAATTCTGTAAAAAACTGCGCTCGCTCCACCTGCGCGTGGAAGCCTTCAGTTACTAGTTCAAAACTGCGCTCGCTCCACCTGCGCGTGGAAGCCTTCAATTACTAGTTCAATTCTAACTCACTCTCGCTGAGTCAGGAAAATAGTTTCTACCAGTCACCGGATTTCAGCGGACATCTGCACGTGTGGTTAAGTGGATCATCAGCCGTTTGCACATCCTCACACCCACTATAGTAAACTTTAATATAGTAAACTAGACTTTTACACTCTTATATTAATGGTTTAACCCTACTGGGTGTATCTCGTCATTAGCAAAATTGATCCACCCCTTGCTGGAGAAGATACCTCATCATTAGAAGAAAATTGACCATATATTAATCTCGCCATCATGAGAAAATTGGCAATATCTTGATGACGCGATATCTCGTCATAAGCAAAATTGGCCAGATCTTGATGAACGAGATATCTCGTCGAAACCACTTGGATGGGTTAACGCTCTCATGATCATGCAAGCAGCATGACTTCTAACCATTTTTTGACATTTTGGCTCATAGAAACCTTTCTAGGATTCTTTCAACCAATAGATGTAGCTGTTCAGTCATTATGTGTGCTGTATATACAGTGTAAAATAAATAGTACATACTACACGAAAAGTTCGTGACTCTCAGAGGGTTAAGAACTTCACTAAGTATCGAAAACTTAGGAAACCTAGAATCACAATCCCACCGACACCATCAAAAGCACCCGGACTTAGCAACCCCAATAGGTGAAAACTCGATGAAAGGCCTCGCCTCAGCTGCGAGTGTACCCAGCAGCGTGCTACAAGCGCCGGTCGAGGCGAATCGAAACTCTAATTAGCACCGACCCAGATAGATGTACTTCAGGACCTCCGAAAACAAGCGCTTCGAGACTCTTCTCTGATCCTGAATGCCGAGTCAAGAGTCTTCTGGTTCGGCAACTCAAGTGATTAATGAGAAATCGATCCCTGGCGCGGATAAGGAGATGAAAAGTGAACAGGAGAGAGATGAAGGCTTTCGCTTTTGTTTTTTTTTAAATAGTAGTTGCGCAACGAGAGGTTTCTTTTCGGCACCCTGCCTGGTCCTTCCTCCGTCTATGGCAGAGAGTGAGGGGAGGGCACGGATAATGAGAAGCGAAAGAGAGTTGTCCAAGGAGTGAAACTAATGTCTTAACGAGGTCGAAATTTATTTACTTTTTGGGACGGCTTGGGACGCCATTAATGTTGTTGTGAACTCTGGTGCACTGGTGTTGAAAGAACGGAAATAAGCCGGGGTAATCACGATATTCGTTTCTCTTAGGGGTGCTGGCACTAAATGCAAATCCTGACAAGTGTACAGTGGAAGTGATGGATGGTGTAGCGCACTCCTTGATGATTTTTTTTACTAGATTTCTGCTTTTTATTAATATGAAACTCAAGTTAGGTGGCAAATAAAGAATCCCTAACGAAATCACGTAACTTTGAATTGCAGAATCACCATAACAATGTTAACCCTCTGTGGGACTTCGCCGGCTTTCCAATATGCTGGAGAACTTCAATGGATTTTCATATTCATACACATGTATAGATTACCAACGAGAGTGACGTTTCTGCATGGGGTTCTTGGTTAAATGATTTATTTACATTTCATTAAAATAGATATAACAGCAAATCTCGCACATTTACAGCGAAAGGACCCTCGCGCGGCCGTACGCTTCTGCATCCGCCGGTCAGTCCTCTTTTTTCCCCTCCCAGTTTTCCCTTTTTCTTCTCCTCTGGCCCGGATGATCGTTCAAGGGCACACCACCCTCGTCCATCGGGGACCCAATGGTTCCTTCTGGCCAACGTTCCTCCACGTGTTGGACGGAGAACGTCACAACCTCCAACTGGTTTCAACGAAATATCTCCTCTATCACGATCTGATCAATTTTGCTAATGTCAAGATATCTCGTCATTAGCATGTGGAGGATATTGCCGATTTTTATGATGGCGAGATCAAGATCTGGTCAGTTTTTTTCTAGTGTATGTCGTTCATCAAGATCTGGTCAGTTTTTTTCTAAAGTGTATGTCGTTCATCAAGATCTGGTCAGTTTGTTTTCCTAAAGTGTATGTCGTTCATCAAGATCTGGTGAGTTTTTTCTAAAGTGTATGTCGTTCATCAAGATCTGGTCAGTTCTTTTTCTAAAGTGTATGTCGTTCATCAAGATCAGGTCAGTTTTTTTCTAAAGTGTATGTCGTTCATTAAGATCTGGTCAGTTTATTTTCCTAAAGTGTCTGTCGTTCATCAAGATCTGGTCAGTTTGACCTAATACTTCGTCGAGACAACCAACAGGAGGACTAAGTTGAAAATCGCTCATGGGCAGCAACAGTGGTCCTACTCAAAAGTCACACACGAGTTCTTTCTGTATAAGCTGATATACATATTATAAAATCTACTGTTGTGGTATTCATTCGCCAATTTTGCGTTTAGATTAAATATGCATTATTTCAGTAATGGAGCTACTTAATATTATAAAAGTATATGGGAAATAGCTCGGCGCTCTAATGAAGCTCTTCTGAAGTCTGATGACAGAAGGAAATTAAAAATGAAGAAGATAGAAATCAGCTCAAAAAGAAAATATGAACGTACTCGAAAATAGATTTAAACGCCAAAAAGTACCAAATCGCCTTATATAAGCGAATGGGATGTAATTGAAAGTTGGACGTTGAGGAGCCAATTGTGAACATAACTGAGTGAGCACTGGTGACCATACACTTCACTGAAATTATTCCCAATAAATAATACACGAAATACTACTTTATGTATTTAGTTATAATTATATTTTATTTGGAGCTATATAATGAACATACGGTGCATTTAGTCATTATAAATGGATTTAATTAAGTATCAAACATGAGTAACACTTCCATCAGTGGATACACACAATTAGTATCTTTTGCGCTGATGATATGCGCAGATGGTCTGCTAGTTTTGAGATAAAATGGGTTTAGTTTTTATTACTATAAAAAAGTAGCATGTTGTATTGTGTAGTTTACTGCTCCATCTAGCGATCCAGTATTGAATTAAGAGATTTTTCAGTTTGCTGGTGGTAAGTAGTTGAATTTAAGTCACACTGGAGCAACTTAACGGGCTATTGGTGATTGTCCCGGATCAATCCTGAAAGTCCTGCTGGAAAAATAATGTAGTTTTTCATGCTGTAACATGTATTTTCTTTAAAATTCGTATATTGTCCAAGTTATGCCATTATTTCATCACGTGAGCAATGTATATGTAGTTTTCTGTATAGGATAGACACAAATTCTGGGATAAGGCTCATAATTTAAAGTTCTTCCGGAGAAGGCTTCAGTGCTTGAGATAAGGAATCTAAAAAGGATTATTTTTCCTTACAATTAACAAGCAATTTAGATTTCCAGGAAGTTAACTATCTATCATTGAAGAAGCTCACTATGAAGCAGTTATTCAATGAAACACATAAATCGAAACCCCACCATTGGAAACTAAGTCTGAAATTACCAATTACAAAAAAATATTTACACGCAGCTATAACTTCAAAATTGTTACATAATTATTACAGCTCCCTTTTAAATTTAAATTTCCATATTAAACATGCAGTTTTATTTGACAGTCAGAATCTATGTAACAAGAAAAAACTTCCATACTAAGTTGCAGTAACTTTACTTAACTCAGGGCTCTTAATGGAGAGATCATTTCTACTAAAGTATACTTTAAATGTTTGGTCTGGTGAGCTTAAATTGATAAATTACACCCGTGTATAGAAACAATATATCTTCTACCATATACATATCACCTTCACGCATACTGTAAGGACTAAGCTCTTTCGTCTGGGTTAGTTGTCATATCACCAACATGGGATATCCTAGATTACCTCTTAGTATTCAGTTAATATCCATACACAACTACTTATTGCTATTAACTTTTTCCACTTAAACGTTACCGAAATAATAACAGTATTACCTTAATCAGTCGATTTAATCCACACAGCGTTTGTTACTGGTGTAAAGTTTTATTAGTGTGTTTACTTACTAAGCTTAGAACAAGGAATCACAGCTGGCTGCATAAACTAGTTACAATAGAATCATAACAGATCTTTGTGCTGGTTTCTCATTGAATGCGTGTTTTAAGTTCTCTGAAATTTTAATCATGAGCTTCACTGCGTGTTTAAATGATGAGATCAAATTGAATGTAATGTTGAATATTAGATTTGTATGTGAATATCAACATCAATTATTCAAAACTAAATTGATGAATGAATGAAATTGAATCAAGTGCATTGATGATTTTTCATTGAAATGAAACAATGGAGCTATTGTGCTGAAAGAGAAAATTTTATTCAATACGTTCTATGATCGTTCCTAACGGTAGAATAAAAGCTTTATGTGACACAATGATCACAAGTGCTAGTCAATTATACCTTATTATAAGCCATCATAATAACGAAAGTGCGGAATTCATCATACAATGTTGATTTGGATTCAAATCTACACGTACTTAAAGTATTGAATTAATGTGATCATTTACGGATGCATTAACCTTTTAAAACTCCATATTTATCGACAACCACATATCATATTATAAGGAGCATTAGCTTCATTAGAAAAATCCCAAAGTTCTGATCAACGGGTATGTCAGAATAAGATAATTCACCATTGAAACTTTTACAGCCAGATCAACAGTATCAATACATGTTAAAAAAGCACAAATGATCACACCCTTCATAGCGTAAGTTCAGTATAATCTAACCAGCAAAAATGATAAGAATAATCAACATGAAACAGTGTGGCAGACTTATGTAAAACACGATGTGTTACATATTCTTGGTAATATATATATATATATATATACATATATATATATATATATATATATATATATATATATATATATATATATATATATATATATATATATATATATATATATATCTGTGTGTGTGTATTGTTTGCGTGACACCACATGTCAAAGCTTTGTTGAAAGTACGATTTGGCATCTGTAGAATACGTGACAGGGAAATATTTCCTCTTTCTTTTCTTTGTAAACGATTCTGAAGGGGAAGTATTTAAAGAATAAAAAACATATTTGTTTTTCACGCCGTGATAGTGTACCGTTTTTGATTTATAACCCGGGATCCTGCTTCCATTTTTGGCTCGGATTCAAAGTGAAGAGAATAGAATTCTTCCTGCCATGCTGCAATCTTTGACCAGCGCAGAATGGCAGCATCGGCGGAGTCTTGTTTCCGTTGAATAATCAGATAAGATTATCCGTAGCTCCGTTTATGACTGCAACTGTTACTTTCTTTCGCTGCTTTCGACGTTAACTTGCTCGTCGGAGGGAGAGGGAGGGGGGACGATATTTGTCACCTCTTTTGTTCCAAATCTGCCACGGAGGGATGACGCTGCTTTTCTTGCTGATAAGGTGTTGCCGAACCATTCGCGAAAACTTTGCAACCTATTTATTCCTTTTTCGGAACATTCGGAATCGGAATTTATGTTTTCCTTCGCTCAGTTAAACGGCAAATCGATGAACGCTGCAGACGATAAAGAGCGTAAATACGCTGCGCTGCCATCTCTTCGGAAATAATAATAAAAAAACCGAAAAGACAAAGGAACAAACATTTATAAAGTATAAACCGTGCAGCAAAAATTCCAAGTCAGTTCATCGCATACTTTTTCTCTTTCTCGCTCTGGAAGTAATGATTGGATGATACATCACCGGATACGCATATTTCAGTAAAAGTTTAATGTAGAAGAATATAAGAGAGGAGATATTTTACGGATGTATCTTTTTATCTAAAGGAAATATATTTTTAGAATCTAAAGCGCTTCTTAGGAAGGGTTGAAAATGGCATTCACTTGCTGGGAACCGCGCTTTTTTATGCGTTTTCCGTCCAACAGTTTTTGAAAGTAAATCGGGTAGATTGATTTTTGAAAAGAGTTAAAAATGTTTATTCAGCTAGAGTAAGGAGTGGTTGCTTCTTTTCATTCCCTTCGCTGTAAACTTCGCGTGGTTTAGACTGCATTTGCAATTTAAATCTATGTTTAGAAAAAATATATGTGTGCGGAGTATATATATTCCGGTGGTGTATCTGAAGTGGAGTTGGGTTTTTATGCCTTTTATGGTTAATCTCGCTGTTGAAACTTGTACTTTTACGACTAAAAAGTTGTTATTTCTCAGCATATACTGGGTTTCGTAATCCACTTCTACTCAAGTAAGTTTTCCGGAATGTCACTTCTCGAGTGGAAGAATTTAACCATTTTAAACTAATTACATAGGACATCACTGGCGCAACATTTGTAAAGTCAATAATTTTATTTTTAAAACTTGGATAGAGCGTGATTCTATTTCTTTGCAATTAAACTCGCTTTTTTAATCAATGAAATAGTCACATGATTTATCCTCCAAATGGTTTCGTTGAAATATCTCGTTCGTCAAGATCTGACGAATTTTGCTAATGACGTGATATCTCGTCATCAATACATTGCAGGTTTTTTATGATGACGAGATCTAGATTTAGTCAGTTTTTTCTAATGGCGAGATATCTTGTCAATCAGAATCTGGTCAATTTGGCTAATGACAAGATACTTCTTCGAGACAACCACAGGAGGGTTAAGTAAATAATTTCAATAAAATATTTATAGGAATTGAATGCTTCTATCTGATTTATTCAACTAAGTTCGTATATAAGAATTCAAGTGAATCATTTCATATTTATGTTTAGAAAATTACTAGTTCAGTAAAAAGCAGAAAACTGAACAGTTGAGTGTTATGACTAAGAGCAACAGATGTCAGCAGTCACTACCAACAATTGCCTACATAAGTTTATGAAGCCTGTAGGCGTGAATGAAATAACACCATGATTTTATAAATCTAATTGAGGAAGAATGCTAGAGTGAAATAATTTAAATGCTTTAAACTAATTACATGTGACAGTACTGGCATTTTAGTTCAATCAATATTTTTATTTTTGATCATGAATACTGTTTGAGGTTACTTCGTTGCAAAATATCCTATATAGTTCAGACAGTTACACGATTAAGTAGGTAGATAGTTGAATTAACTACTCACTGAAGCAATACAATAGGCGAAATATTGGTTACAGTTCGGAATGAATCTCAAAGAGAAAGATAACATCTCATAATTTCGAACCACGGTCAGATGGCGAGGTCAACACAGCTGGCACCGCATTCTCCAAACTTCCACACCGTGTCAACGTGAGGACATTAAGGCCACGATCGATTTAAAGCGCACCAGCCCCTACGTACACGGGATTTTTTGGTTGGATCTAGTTTCGTACTCGTAACCCTCCGGTTACTAATCCGCTACTCTTCCAATAGGGCTACCGCGACCCCAATTGTGGAAGACTAGAAAAAATAATTTAAATGCTTTGAACTAATTACATGGGACAGTACTGGAAACTGCAGTTCAGGCAATAATTTTATTTTTGAACGCGAATATTATATGAGGTATATTTCTCTGGAATTAAATTCACTTTTATTGTTCATGAGGTAGTCACATGATTAAGTAGCTAATTTCTATAAAATATTTTTAGGGATTGAAAGCTTCTCTATCCAATTTATTCAACTAATTCCCAATGTTAGTACCAGTCTATATCATTTCAAAATTATGGATAGTAAAATAATATTTGTTCAGTAAAAGGCAAAGTGAATAATTGAGTGTTACTAGTAAGAATAAAAGACGTCTACAATGAATAGCAACAGTTGATGTACATAAAGGAAGGATTTGATGTGTTGCCAACAGATGGCGCTGATGCCATCTACAGTTGGAGTGACTTGTTATGTATTGTGTTTTAGCTGAATACAGCTTTTTCATCTTTCCGATAAATAACTCCGATGAAGAATGCCGCTTTTGTTTATTTCGTTGTTGTCTTGTACGTAGTGTATTCATGTTTTTATTATAAATATAGGGTTCTATAAAAGCATCATGCATTAATTCCTGAGAATCCCATATAAATTTATGCAGAATCTAAAGACATCAATAAAATATCGCTACGGTTAATTACGATTCTATAAGTCAGTGTTGCTAAATTGTTAATTTTATCTCGGAACAACTTTTCAATGCTTAGTCTGATAGCCAAAAGTATTAAAATTTAGAGATCTGACTTTAAATGTTCAAATAAATATTTGTAGTTGGTGCCATAAAATTGATGCTATTACTCTCAGCATTTCCTTGGTTGTTTACTATGCAGTCAGTATACCTAGAATATTTATATACCTAGCATTAACCATATCAAGGAAGTGTGACGTCATACTTCTAACAGGCATTGAAAGGGTTAATGCAAACGCTGACATGATACCTGATCATTACTTCGAAGTCAGCATATACTTTGTTGAGTAATGGAAAACTAAACATTTAGGAATATCTAATCGCCAACCCTTTCACGTCCTCTACATAATTTCAGAGGGTAACATCAACAATTTAGGAGCACCTTCAATAATAGACTGAGTTGCTGCATTGAGTAAAATATGAAAACGAACAAAATTGCTTTATCGTATAATAAATTGTTTGATCGTATAAAGTTCTGTGGTATGTAGAGAAATATATATATTCACATGCTTTGAATACGAACGCATAAGACACGTATACTGGTAGCTAATTAACGTTGCACATTGTGTCGCTTGAGCAACACAATGCGCTATTGGCGACGGTCCGGGATCAATCCCCAATGGAAAGATTCAAGGACAGCGTCTCGTAAATTTGAACCATGGAAATTTGATTATGGCAGATGAAAATAAGTAACACCAGTATAGAAAACTTTCACACAGTGCCAACATGAGGAAATTTGAGGTCACGACAAATTTAATGTGCACTGATTACATTGTAAGTCTTTCGTTGCCTCAAATGTCCTCACGTTGGAATGGTATGGAAGTTTGGAGAGTGGGGTGCCAGCTCATGTGTTGCCTCGTCATCTGACCGTGGTTCAAAATGACGAGGTGTTGTCCTCAAATCTTTCTCTTTGGGGTTGATCCCGGACTGTTGCCAATAGCCCCGTTGTGTTGCTCCAGTGTAAGGCTCCAGGTAATTAAAATACCTACCTACCATTCGAAAATGAAAGCATATAATTATCATCAACGTATTACCTCTTTTTCTGACTTACGATCATTTACAAGCAATTTTTCAAAGCGGGAAAAAATTGTTAATAAAATTCACATTTATTTCAGTAAAAAAGACTTCGATTCTTAAAATAAGTATCGAAAACATGAATAAAAACATTGTCAGACTAAAAAAAACCTTCCGCTTTCTAAACAATCGATTGTCGCCTAAGTTTAACTTGGAGGTAGATTATAAGATACGTTAGATTTGTAGTTGAAAAAAACTAAACACTGACAGAGATTGATTGTTTCGTGTAATTTTATCTGGAAACTAAAAAACTATCCGTGTTTACTTATTTATTTATTTTTCTGAAACCCGCATTTATATATAACTGAAATAAAAACGAACATTGAACTTTAAGATTGAAAAAAACACATTTCTCACAGTTTGTCCAATCATTATTAAACTGCTTCACTTCTTTGCAGTTCAGTGGGAAGCTAAGATTAGTACTGTGAAATCGTTATCCCATGAATACGAATATTTGTGTGGTACTTACAATGTAATAAGTTGAAATGAAGGTACAAAATTACCCTTTGGGTTCAATTTAATGGGATTACTTTTAAGAGGATAAGGTGATTATAGAGAATAATGAAACTTTTGTATTCAGTTTAATAAGAGGTACTGAGCTTTTGGCTTTGAGTTTTATTGTATTATTGCTCAATGAGTAGAGCATACCCTTCTCTATATTATTGTATTTTACATTAATTTGAATTAAGATGATTATATAGAATATAATGAAATGTTTGTATACAGCCTAATAAGAGGAACTCAACTTTTGGCTTTGAATTTATTGTAATATTGCTCAGTGAAGTAGAGCATACCCGTCTTAAAATTATTGTATTTTTACAATGATTTGAATCCTGTCTCCTGGAAAGTTGTGTCAATAAGAAGTTTCATTCGTTAATAATAATTTTGATATATATTTGGGTAGTTGGATATTCCTTGTGCTAGCTTACCAAATTAGGTTTCCTGTGAATATCTTCTGCGGTTCTAAAAACGTTCAGTCCTTTTGATTGTTGTGTGCCCATTGATGTCTGAAAATTTGAAAGACGAAAAAGTATGTGTTGGTTGACTACATTTTCCTAGCTCCTGTTATTTGATGATTCAGCAGCAGCACCGTTCCTAAATACCTCATTCCAGCCCTTCCTTTCTGGAATTTGTGTGTTGCGATTACACTTTAAATTGAGCATTACCTCCTTTTCCTAACTCGTCTAAAGGTTCGTTGGTTCAAAGTACGCTCTTATTTGTGTCCATCCCAGCTGTATTATATTAATGAAAAATAATCTAACTAACACAGAAACTGAAATCTTCAACACTGATGTGGTTGGTTTAGGTTTCATGGAAAAAGGGATATGTTTGGTCAAGTTGCACCAAACACATAATAGACAACGTCATATAATAAATATAAACTCACAAGGAAAGTTATACTGATAAGAAAAATGCACACAGTCTAAGTTACAGTAATCAAACTTGTACAGTTACAAACTCACTCAGCCACGGCTGTTCTAGCTCTGATGTGGATTAAGACATTTGTGAGTATGCATGGTTTCATTGCTATTTTTATTTTAATATTGGCATTCGTTTTTACTATTTTTAATTACATATAAACGTATTTAGTTTGTAAAATGATATTGTAAGTTTCTTGTATTTCTAAAATTTTAATTTTTGCGTTCTGTGTACTTAGTAAATCTTTTGCTGTTGGTATGTGAAAATAATTTCGTACAAATGCATATAAATAAGTTTTGTACGATGCATGATTGCAGAAGTATTGTTCGTTTTCTTCCCTCGTACATCCGACGGACGTAAAGACCAGTGTGACCACTTCGGTTAAAAAACCCACATATTCACGGGTCAGACGATTTCATACGCATATATCAGTTTTAAAACGTTCAGTCCTCCCAGCATGAATTCTAACCATTTTTACCTTCTTTTTCGAGGGTTTTCATGTATCCTGCATGACTTCTAACAATATTTAATCTTCTTGAACAATAGAACCTTTCCTACTTGACTTCAAAATTTTTTATCTGGACCAATAACATCTTTCTTGCATGACTTCTGACCAGTTTTGATAATCTTGAATAAAAGGATCTTTCCTGCATGCGACTTTTCACCAGTTTTGATCTTAATCAATAGATTCTTTCCTGCATGGGTTCTAGCAACTTTGACCTTCTTGACCAACTTGAGCATGACTTCTAGCTACTTTGACCTTTTTGACCAATTTGAGCATGACTCACGACGAGTAATGACTTGTAACGAGTTTTTACCTTCATGATCAATATCATCTTTCCTGTACTACTCCTGACCATTTTTTTACCTTCTTCACCAATGGCATCTTCCCTGCCTGATTTCTAACAAGTCTCGATCTTCTTGACCAGTAGTTATAGGATGGGAGGGATCATTGCAAAGGGAAGGATCCAAGAACAATACCTAGTAATTTTAAACCACGGTCAGATGACGAGGTCATCACCTCAACTGGCACCCCACTTTCCAAATTTCTACACCACGCTAATGTGAGGACATTTGAGGCCACAAGAAATTTAACGTGAACCATCCTTCACCTACCACGTAGTCTTTGGTTGGATTGAGTTTCGAACTCTCTTCCCTCCGGTTGCTAATCTGCGACTCCACCAACTAGGCCATCATGGCCCCTTGACCAATAGGATCTATCCTGTTTGACTTATAATCAGTTATGGCCTTCTTAAACAATAGGATCTTTTCTGCTTAACTTCTAACCAGTTTTAACTTTCTTGAGCAAAAGAATCTTTCCTATGTTACGTATAACATGATTTGATCTTATTAGTCAATAGATTCTTCCCCGCATCACATTTAACCAGTTTGACATTCTAGAACAGCATTATCTTTCCTATAATTCTTTCAACCAACAAATGCGGCTATTTAGAGATTATGTGCGTTGCGTGACAAAAACAATACTAAACTACTCGGAAATCTCATGACGCTCAGAGGTTTAAAATACAAGAACCACCGATAAAACCCTGATACAAAACTGCACCGTCGTTACAAGTCGAACAACTCGCTAAACTGCTACTTTTCTTTCCCTCAATTCCCTTGAAGGAAGTTTACCTTGAGTCTCGTCTTCATTCTGACACACTCCTCAGCAAATATTCATCTCTCCCTTCACACACTCGAGAGGCTCTTGTTTCAACATCAGCCCCAGCATCCCTTTAGGGCATACCCCTAAGAACAAAAGCAAATTAAATTTATCTCCGACGGAGCGCAAATGATTTCTGTCCACGACAAAGCTCACTCGGAGAGGAGAAGTTCATTCCTTAATTAGCTCCAGGAAGACTGACAAATACTAAACTCCCCCGTTCCTTTTAGCCATTCTCAGAAATGGGGACACACGACAAGAACTGAGGAATTTGAACGTTTATGTTTGGCGTTTAATTGACGTTTCGGACCGTCTTGGAAGGGGATTAATTGGATTACACGGTCCTCCACACACCCATTTGCTGGAGCAGTTCCCTTGTTAAGGTTGTAAAGGTACAGGGGATTCGGTTGGGACTTGTGGAACAGCGTAGCCATCTTTGGTCAGCTGCTGACAAAGGCTCTCTTCTACAAGGGTTTGAAAGCTGGTAATTACTCGGAAACAGGTTGGAATTACCATAACCAAAATGTCAATACAAGCTTTCTTTGTTTAGATCCGGGATGTGCAAACCACGGCCTCGGGCCTCATGCGGCCCTCCGTTGATTTGTTGGCGGCCCGCATCACTAAGTATTATTTTAACAAGTCACACGATAGGTAATTTAGGTTAAAACTTCGTTCTCAGATAATGCATTAAAATGCGCATGCCTCTTTGGGTCAACATGTATCTGTGAACAAAAATTTTAGGTCATGATAATAACATAGCGAAAAAATGGAACAGTTTGACTAATGAAAATATAGAATCGATTTTGCGCTTGGCTGGTACAAAATCGAACCAAATATTAAAACAATTGTTAAATAAATGCACTATCACGCATCAAATTAAATTCTTTATTTACTTTTTATTACCTTTTTATAACAATAATAAATATAAATAAAATATATGATATATACCTTTCGTGGTTTTTTTGGGTGACCTTCCCATTAGTCACAGTGAATCTATGTGGTCCTTGGTCTTAACAAGAATGTGCAACCCTGGTTTAGAAACTGGTAATTATTCGGAGGCGGGTTGGAATTACCTTTACCGAAACGTCAATACTTGTTTTCTTTGTTTAGATATATCGTTACTACTTCAGTTTTATATGTGCTTTTTGGTTTTAAGATCATATTACAAAATCCATTTTATTGACGGCAGTAGAGAAAAATATCGTCAGTAACGGGGATAATGCCTTCAGAAATCTAATCTGCACGTAACTTTCTGACGTAAGGTCTAAGGTTCAATAAACAACAGAAAACGTCACATTCACAAAAAGCGATTATCTTGTTTTTATAGTTTTCACGATTTATGTAAGAAAAAGAATTACTGTTCCGAAGAAAAAATCATTTCAGTTTCTTTTTTTGAGGTTTATACAAACACATTTGGGGAAAAAACGCAACTTTACATGTCCACCCAAAATATCAGGATATTAATCTTTCAACCACAGGATCATTAAACTGAGTTTTGTAAGGAAATAACTAAGTCCTTATTTTATTTTATATTGTCCCATTTTACATTGGATATTATTTTCAATGAATGTTGTGTTACGGAAGTAATACACAATTTATTAGTCAGTGCTTTCGCTAAGAAAAAGGTTCGACGTAAAGACCACAGTATCTCCAGTTGCAGTTTACCAGCATTGTAAATGTTAATTTTCGTAATCTATAAGCTACTGCAGTGCCATATGGACATTGATGAGTTAGCATTAAGCTCTGGATGTTTATGTCCTTAGCTGAGAGACATTTATGATGTATGTTAAAAAGTGTTACCATGACCTAAAACGATTTTTTGGCCGACTCCCTTTGACATTGTATCCCTTTATTTTTGTATTTTTTACAAAGTAATCAAAATGTGGGTAACTTATTTCCAAAACACGGATCATGTACGCTTTACATATAAAATAAAACATATTTGTAAATAAAGAAAAATATTATATGAATTAATACATGAATCTCAAATTCATCAGGAAATAGCGAAAATGGAAACAGTTCAAGACTTTGGTTTGAACACTTTATTCATAAAGTAGTTGAATGAAAGTAGAGATTAAGAAACATTTAACTATTTTGCATTTGTATATAATGTTTTCAGCCATTTTAATACATCTCCACTTATAAATTTGTACAGTTAGGTAGTTGAATTATGGTTTAAACGCAACTGTATGATTGGCAGTGAATGACTGGTTTGAATGCAACTGTATGCTTCTTGCGAAATTAACAACGGTTGGTTTGATTGATTTTATGGCGCATTCGGCTATGCTGTGCCAAACACGAGACAACGTCCAATAACGGTAGGAAAGTAACTGAATCTACGTCTCACTGGAGCAACATAACTGACTATTGATGACGATCCGAGATAAATCCCAAAGGGAAAGATCCGAGCACAACACCTCGTCATTTTGAACCACTGTCAGATTACGAGGCCACACCTGAGCTAGCAACCCTTTCTTCAACTTCCACACCAACCTAAGTGTAAGTTTGGAAATATAGAAATTAAGAACGTAAATGCTCTCAGAATAATACATTCAAAGTTAAAAAAATAATTTCATTCAGTATTGTTATCTACAACTATAGTATTACTAAGTAGAACAGATTATTTACGTATAATTAGAACGTAATTAACCACAATGCCATGTCCAAATGGCAAACACGGTATCGTGGTTTTAATTAGCTGTCTTAAGTCCGCTTAGTAAACAATTGCTCCACACGTGAATGTTGCAGCTGTGACTTGGGTACACTTTGACAATAAACTCATGCTGAAGATTGATTAAATTCAGCTAGGAGGATTACCTTTACCATCTGTTACACAGGAACCTGTAGGATCAAAAGGGTGCTAGATCCTGTTTTAAATAACACAGCCGAATATAGAACAGTTCACCTAATTGAATCGGTAGCTGAATAAACTTAAAATTTTTCACTGCCGAATGTACTGTGACGAATTAATCCGAACTTTTGTTGGACATTAAAAAATAACATTTATTTTAACACAGACAAAACAATGGGTTTACAATGGACGCGCGAAACAAAAATGCTTATTTTCATATTAAAATTTTCGAATTGCTACGAAGACGTCTCAACTAGACGGAGTCCGTGAGCTAACTGTTTCTCATTCTCCTCACATGCGCAAGCGCAGTATTGAAGGACTTTTTAACAGGAAACTTCCGGGTCTGCAGCCGGCCATTCTAGACTCTTAGGCGCTAAGATGTCACAGTCTATTTCCTCCCTCCTCAAGTTTCTTTTTCTGCAGAGACAGACACCTGCAAAAAAGATACAAAACAGCAGCAACAGAATTTTCGCGAAGGCAACAACTCATGCCCAAAGCAATATGCAAGTAGACCATACACCCTAAAGATCCTGGCTGTACCGCCTACTCTAAATTTAAAAAAAAACATATCATAATTTTAACAAAGTATAATCAAAATTTTTACTCAGTAATAATCATCAAAGAAGAAATTCAATTTCAAAATATTTAGATTTTCAATTCAAATTTAACACTTTTTTGCAATTCAAATGTATCAATATACACTAGGAATAAAATATTTTTATATATGCAAGATATCACAAATACAAACACAAAAAAATAGCACTTTTTTTTTGTACGTGAGGTGTACGACTTAAATTATCAGTGTTATATGCTGTTTTCCTTTTCTATGGACTACCTCGTAATCCTGGATCACAGTAATTTCAACTTTGTCTCGTAACTTTTATGCTTTCCTCAAACGACTTTTAGATTTGTCTAAGCATTCAGTTATTTCACCAACCGAACTTTCAGTTTCAACGTCCTCAAATATCACTGTCCCTAAGGGCAATTTAGTTACACTTACAGCAACTTCCTTGTTGTTACGAGTCTGTATTCCAAATTCAACATCATCGCCAAGATTAAGATTTTTGAACACTTTGCATTCACTAGAGTGAAAAAACATATCCTTTACATCACCCCTTTTAATAAAACCAAATTTTCCTTTGAGAGCACAGATAACACCACGGTATCTCACAGGTAAGGGCTGTTCCGAATGCATTTTACAAGGTCTAAGGTTTCTTGTATTTTTGTCAATAGCAATACTAAAAGTGATCTTTTTAGGAGGATGAAAATCTACATTACCATCAACATTTTCAGCAGAATAGGGCCGTTCACCACGATTTTCATAAGCAACTTTACCTTCAGTATTTTCCTTTTTTTCAGTGGTTTCAAATCCAGAAACTGTCTCTTTACACATTATTTTACAAACAGAACTAGCAATTGGTTTTCCAGTACGACGATTATGAGTAATTTTAAATTCAACTGCATCACCACGTTTTAAATTATCAATATTTCCAGAAAATTGACTGTAGTGAAAAAAATATATTGCTTGTCTTTCGCAACATTGTATAAAACCATATGATCGTAACAAATTTTCAACGATTCCAGTCTCTTTAGGAGTAACACTGCTAGAACTAAAACGGTTACTGTTACAAGGGCAGTCGTTTTTCGATGTTTCATTTAAATATGGAGAACGTTGGCACTTGGGCGTTGCAGAGTCTTTTACTTCAATTTCAGAGTCTTTGTCTTTTTTCATATCTTCTATAAGTACAATGGTCTTGTTGCTTAGTAAGTAGCGTTCTTTATCTAAGAAGTTATCCTTGACAGCAGCTTTGGTTATAACATGACCCAACTCACACTCTAAATTTACTTCCGCTATAGGCAAGCAAATAGGGTTATCCGCTAAAGGAGATGCTACCCATACATGTTCACCCGTATACATGTGTGGCTTAACAAACTTCCTAGGAATTAGATCTATGCTGGATCCTGTGTCTCGTAAGATAGAAATCTGAGATCCATTTACAGTTCCGACACTAATGTAGGGAGACATCAAATCTATTATTCCCTTTCCCATAATTTCGTTAGCGGCTATGATTTCAGTTTTCTTCAACTTAGGACATTGAGGTCTAAGATGATCATAGGAATTGCATTCATAACATTGAAGTTGCTTTCTTTTTTCAAAATTTCTCTCTTTATAATCTTCTCTGTTTACTTCTGTTTTCCCAAAGGGTTTGTTTTCTCCCTCAAACTTACGAAAACCAACGTGTGTTTTCTTGATACCCTCTGTATTCTGGGAACCTTTAGTATTTCTGGGTGTAAGACTCTCCTTCAAGCTTTCAAATTGATCTATTTTTTTAGCTAATTCTAGCGGAGAATTTAAGTCCATCCACTCTTCCAGAAAATGTTCTTTTACTTCAGACGGCACTCGTCTTTTAATCTGCTCAGTGATATGCAAGTCTCTGAGTTCTTTAAAAGTTTTGATTTCCAAATCAGAAACCCATTCATCATAGTAGCTTGTAAGTTCATGAGCGTAACTCCTCCATGTTTTATCCGGGACTTTTTGATGACGGTAAAACATCTGCTTCAATTTCTCAGAACTCATTTTATACCTCTGAAGAATAATATCTTTCACATATTCGTAATTCTTTGCATCTTCAGGCGATTCTCTAGCCATCATGCTCGAAATTTCCGAAGGCAATACGCCTAGTAAATACGGCACCCAATCTTCTTTAGGCACACCTGCCATCTCAGCTCTTCTTTCAAAATTTATTAAATATAGACCCATTTCATCTTTCTTTTCCTCAAATTTCGGGGTAATTTTGATGAGCTCAATTTTATGATTTGGCATCCGTTCTCTATTAGATAGTCCTAGCTCACTTGCAGCTTGCATTTCTAGCTTTTTCTTCTCTAAAGCTATTTCTTCCATTCGAATATTACGTTCTTCCCTTTCTTTTGCTTCTTGTCTGGCAATTTCTTCTTTTTCTTTTGCTTCTCGTCTGGCAATTTCTTCTTTTTCTTTTGCTTCTCGTCTGGCAATTTCTTCTTTTGCTTCTTGTCTGGCAATTTCTTCTTTTGCTTCTTTCTCTCTCTTTATCCTATCTTCCATAATACGAGTTAAAGAAATTTTAACTTCCTCTTCTTCATAGTTTTCACTGTTTAGGATTATTTTCCTTATCTCAACCAGTTTACAATTATGCGATACCTTTTCACAAAGTTCATCTGCGAGTTCGAGGAGGTCTTCTTTTCTCCCACGAGAAAGAAAAGCCATGATCGATGAATAACTTATTAGTAAACAATCCAATTTTGTTATCATAAATATAGTTACCAATATTTTCTAATAAACTATATGATTCACAAAATATACTCAATGCCAAATATGCTTCAAATACTAGATAAGATTTAATATCAAACATACAATTCTCAAATATAATAACAGAATCTTAAACTATATCGTAGCATATACAATACACAAGATGCAATATAAATAGTTGCAATTAAATATTTGTTTTCTTTTACTAATGTGTAATTACCATATGTAATTCAAATTATCTGATTCTTTTCAAATCATTAAATGCACAAAACACAAAATTTCAGTAAAATCAAAACGAAATTTAAATTTTCGTTCACTTTCGATTTGGCACTTTTTGGCCGTGACTTTATCCACTTGATAATATCTACTTAGTAGAACATGCAAATTCACTTTATCATCAACTTCTATTAACTTTCATAAAGACAAAATTTAAATAACCACAAAATAAAATTGGATATGTAGTCATTTCTTTTTGTTTGTTTTTTTAACCAAAACTATTTAGGCTCTTAGCCTCACTAATTCCGGTAAGCCAGAACCTCAATAAATTTAATTTAATACAAGGGTGGGCCTACCTGCATTTCCTGCTTTCTTGCTTCCATCCCACTTCTGACACCAAAACTCTAGTCTGTGACGAATTAATCCGAACTTTTGTTGGACATTAAAAAATAACATTTATTTTAACACAGACAAAACAATGGGTTTACAATGGACGCGCGAAACAAAAATGCTTATTTTCATATTAAAATTTACGAATTGCTACGAAGACGTCTCAACTAGACGGAGTCCGTGAGCTAACTGTTTCTCATTCTCCTCACATGCGCAAGCGCAGTATTGAAGGACTTTTTAACAGGAAACTTCCGGGTCTGCAGCCGGCCATTCTAGACTCTTAGGCGCTAAGATGTCACAGTACTTTCAATCAGCTTGTTCTTTACATCAGCTTGTGCTGAGTGATAAATAAAAAGGCGTTCATCAAGGCCTTGTGCGCAGTTTGATTCTATGTACCGTAATTAAAAAGGTCTTAAATAAGAACGGTCACTGCAGGTCATTATTTTGTTAAAGGTCAAGTAATTGAAAAATAGTAATCAAAGTAATATTTAAGTATGATATGGAAATATTTTAGCAACAATTAAAGTGAAGTAAATATTAAGACGGATCCTTAGATAAACGAGCATTTATTTATAGTTGTCATATTTCAAGTCTAATGACACTTGGTTTGATTGCGATTACAGGAACGGGAGTAACAATTTGTGTTCGGATAGGTTTTGGTCCTGCTACACATATTCTATTCATTGAAAGTTATACAAACGCATGTAGTTATGAGCACTTCGGACGCTTGAACGTAATTATATTAGATTAAAAAATATTCACTTACATGCTAAATAGTAGGGATCTGTTTCTTAAATTCTGACAGTACAACTCAAAATCAATTTGTTATTGAATTGAGATTAATAAAGAGTAACAAAAAAATTACGTATTTAAGATGTCACGGGCCATGAAACTTATGTTTAAATGATTCGTTTTCTATATTAAGTATATTTTCATTCCAGTATCAAAGTAAAATACAAAGTTTTAACGTAGAAAAATCTTTTCTTAATATTAATAGTCCAGGTACTTCTAAGAATTTGATTTCTGTCCTAACAAAATAGTTTATATTAAGAACACTATTTTACGATAGATAATAGTTGCTCTATAATTACATAACGTCTAATATATCCTACTTTATTGCTACAATAACAAGGTTTTAAAAACGAATCATTTGTAAGCGAGTAATATTGTACACAAAATTTGAATCTTCAGTATTTCTGACCGTTACGAGATTTCCAAGAATTATAGAATTGCTTTTCCCTACAACAGAAGTAATAACTAATTAGCCCCATCTATTGATTGAAAAAATCTTAAGAAAGATTCTATTGCTCAGGTTAAAACTGGTTAGACGTCATGCAGAGGAGACTAAAGTTTGTCGAACGAATAATGAAATCATCAGAGAGAATTTTAAAACGCTGAGGTAAATTAATTTGTAAGTCATATTTGATAGATTATATTAAAAATCAAACGCAGAAGGCATTGAAAAAATATTTAACACACTTTATTTTAAAAGAAATTTATAGTGACCACAATAAAATCCTTTAAAAAAGATTTCTCCCCAAAGCCTTTCTTTACACAGTACAGTCTACAGACTCGTATATACTTTTAATGCTTAAATTTTTATGGGGATCTCTTTTAATTGAAGTATCAAGGGACACAAATTAAAAAACTGTAAAAAAGTACGTGACAAAATACTATAATCTCCATATTTCGAACAGCTGGAAAAGACTTTTTTCCAAAGAAAGCTCCACTTTTCCGATTAATATTCTTATAAAAAGAGCGATCAATCTTAACTACTTAGATGTTGGGCTCCGAAAGTTAATTGATTATTACATTAATAGATCTACCGACTTAACCCTTTTCACCTTCATTTCTGTGAAAATATAATCTCCCTAATCTGTTCTAGAAAGCCCTGCAGCTAAAAAAGGGATGATTTTAATATTAATTTCGAAACACTTTTACTTCAGACATTTGCCACTGACTGTGAGCTGATTTTTCACTCCAGCGTAAATGAAAAAGCTCAATTTAAAAAAATATATAGGGGGTTGTCACTCAAAAGGGCTTAGAAAAAGAACTTGAAAAACTTGTTTTTGAGAGTTTCTATTATGGCTTGTAAATTAAGGTGGAAAGAAATTTTTCTAGAGTTATGTCATGAATATTACATAATTTTACTATGCTATTTTTGAGTGGCCTTTACAGGAAAAAACTTTCCAGCTTAGGTCATTAAACCAGTCAATTTTCTAGTTTCCAGTAATAAATTTATTCTGTGGTCAATTTGTTCTTACTTTGATTGCTTGATTCTTGCATCTATTTGATTAGAAGGTCGATGGTTTTGAAATAAAGGTAATACACAAGTTTTTGAACGAATTATACACCTCGATTCTAATGATAACTGCTATATGTAGGCAAGGACATTCGTATAAGATACTGAAAAAATATGTAAAAGTTGTCTTGCGTTTATCAATAGCAAGGTGATTATGTAATTGATTAAAATACATACTTGCGTGGTATGAAAAATCATCGTTTAGTATTAATTAGTTAGTATGCAAATATATCAAGTAGAATATTGACTCACGCAAGCTGCTATGGCATTGACGTATCGCTTCATCAATTACAATTACATTGTGATTCAGCATACTATAATCATTCATTCCTCCGTACCACGAATGTAGTAAGCTTGGCAAAGGAATTCCAACGTATATATTATATTTAATCCAACAAATATTTCTTTGAACACATCGGTAAGTTAGAATCAATTCTATCGAAATGGGAAATGTATCAGAAATGTTCAAGTACATATTTCCAAGTAGAGAGGTTATTGAATTCATTATTATGCTCTTGCAACAATGAAACATTTCTAGATGTAGTTATTTAGTCAATATGTATGTTTTGGAGTAAAAGCAATTCTACACTATCAGATATCTCGTGACAATCAGAGGGTTAGATGCGAATAACTCAACTATAAACATATGATCACTCTTGACCTTTACCCACATATTACCGAAGGTCAAATTAAAGGTTCTGAGGAGGATTGGATAGAGAAAAACCCATGATTATTACAGCGAATGAACAGAGTTGAGTAAATGACTACCATCTATACTAGTATCAAAAGTTCTCTGTTGTTTGCGTTACTTGAAAGTGTTTATCAGCCGGTCTCCAGTTTTAAGTTCTTGCCGCAGTGGTTTTGTGGGTTTTCTCACTCCGCTAGCAACCTACAGGATGTAGGCGGAATACGTTCTATTCATATAACTTACCCTGGGATATTTCTATCTTCTGTGTCAGCAAAACCTTTTCATCTGTGAGTATGTCCGTTATTCGACGTGGTACGCGGTAACGCAGAACGGTTGGTAGAGTCGTGGATTAACAACCAGATGGTTGCGAATTCGAAACTTGATTCAGCCAAAGAACATCGCGTATGTGAGAGCTGATGCATGTTAAATATGTCGTGGCTTCAAATGTCTTCACGTTGGTGTGTTGTGGATGTTTGAGAATGGGGTCACTGCTCAGGTGTTGACCTCGTCATCTGACCATGGTTTGAAGTTGCGAGGTATTGTCATCGGATCTTTCGCCTTGAGATTGATCCCGGACGGTCGCCAAAAGCAAGTTATATTCCTCCCCCAGTGCGATATGAATTCAAATACCTACCTACCGTTATTGGACTTCGTCTTGTGTTTGGCCCAGTATGGCCAAATATGGCCCGTGCTCCATAAAAAACAATCCAACCATCCGGTGTTAAGCTCATAAAAAGCATATAGTTGTATTCAAACCAACCATTCACTGTTCTGGGAGCTATCTAATATTCCTACTAAGTATATCAAGCATGCCCAACGTCTCCCAAACCCATTCTATGATGATTTCAGTACCTCTACCCCTCTTTTATTTACTTAGTGGCTTTTCATTAATCCACACTCGTCCATCAATGAGGTTATGGCCTCGCGTCTGTGGGGCCCTCATCTGTTCGCAATTGGATGGCGATGACGCAATAGTCCCTCCTCGGGAGATTAGGAAGAAATAAGTCTTGACATCATCAGGACGGGAAAGAACTGCGATTACCGCACAAAGGACGCAGAGAGAGAGAGATTGGAATTGCAATGGCTTTTCTATTAAGCGCAAATACTAAGCTTGTATTTGGAGCAGGGTTACGCTCGGGAAAGAAATAAGAGTGTTCAGATGATTTAAGGCGATCGTTTATTAGGTTGAATGCAATAAGTTACAAAGTCACATTTCGTCTGTCTGCCGGAAGCCCGGGGTTTAAAGGTTTATTTTTAAGGTTCTCTGTAGGGCGAGAAAAATTGAATGAAGTACGTGAGGATGTTTTTTTGTTATTTAGAGATAGTAGCTGGTTTGTTTCATAAATAAGAAATTTTTATCCCACGCCAGAGCTCATCCACTTCACACAAAGTCCCTGCCAGGCAACCCAATAGTCTTCAAATAGAAATAAAAAATGGAACTCTATCTAAATTTTCAGTGCGTTGTATCATGCATCATATATTTTGTTTTAAGATTCTCTGTGAATGACATTTGACTATTCAATGTATGTTTTGACTATAAGGCGTTGTCAGTATGTTGAATTTAAAAACCTGAATTCAAATAAAAATTTCCCTATGTTAAATGTTGTATTTCCTTTTACATTTTCTCTCAACAAATAATTTTATGTCAACCACATGCAATGCAAATTGGACTTATTAATACGTTATTTGTGTTTATGTTGAGAAGAAAAGTGTAAAAAAAATTCTGCCTGCCTAATGAATTTTCTATGCTTAGGTTTTGTGAAATTTGTACTTCGTTTTCTATCAAAATGGATACCTAATTGAACTAATATAAACAAAAAACAATAAATACTTCTATTTTTGAGTTATATCAACCAATAGTTTAGTCAGTGTGCCAGCTTCTATATCGGAAGGTTCGTGGGTCTATTCTGTTGTCAAGCATGGATGGTTGTCGTTCTTGAATGAATGTTTGGTCTTTATAAGTGAGGTTGTTCCAGGAACTCATGGTAAGAATGTGAGGTGTAACGTAGAACCATCTCCGTGGTACACCAGGGTAATACGAAGTGGTTCATAAATCCGTCCTTGTAGCGCCATGATGGAAATGTTCGATGAATTAGAACAAATTTTAAAATTATTAGTTATTGTGCTGTCCCACCAGAGGTCAAGTGGCTGAAGGAGTAGCTCTTAAGAAATTGCTTGACTGAAGCGCATGGTTACGAGTTCTAATCTCGTATGTGCCGAAGTCAGGATGGCTGCTTGAAGTTTCCTGGTTTTTCAAGAGGACACGTAAGTGTGGACCAGCTTCTAAAGTCCTCCAGGAAGAAATAGTTCCCTACAGTTCATAGTAGGTGTTATCTGACTGCGCCTACCATGGTGCCTCGGAGTAATTTAGAAAGTGCCACGCTCTTGCCAATTAGTGCTTGAAAGATGATACGATTTGTAATCTGGCATTTTAAAATGTTATTATCATAAAAGCAAAAAAGTAATTGATTTTTCCAAAATTAGCTATCTGATAACTTATTTTCGCATTTTCCTTGAACACAACATTTCTCATGCAAATTGTGACTTGTTAAATATTTAATTGTGCTTATATAAAGATGAAAAGACAAAATTATTATAAAAATTGGAATTCTAATGACTCATACTAAACGGCCATTATTTTTTATTTTTTACTTTTAGAGCAAAACATAATGCTATCTGAATTATTTTATCCTAATCCTAAACAGATTTCTATGCAAAACTTTTTAGTTTTAACTACCATTCATTTGGATGAATATGGGAGGCATTTTCTGTCAAGCTAAATATAGCTGACGATAGTGTTTTTTGTGATGAAGCGTATTTCATGTTCGCATTCCGAACTTGGCTTCACATGGCTTAGTTCTGAAAACGGTTTCATCATTTTGCTAACAAAAATTCAAAGAATATATTCCGGATTGATATATGGCAGTTGATGTATAGTTATCATTGTGCTTGTCTGCCACCCAGTTGGTCTCGAGAACGAAACGGGTTTTGTAAGCTCATAGAAGTTGGTGATTATTCATTTTAGCAGGAATGGCGGATCGCCACCAACCTCAAAAGTCACCGTCAGTTCGCCCTTTATAGAGCCAAATACCGAATAGTCAGTGATTGGGCATTATATAAAGAATATGATAGTTGATTGTACAACATTAAATAGATTAAACGGTAAAACGACGATGAGATGCATTTTAACCCTCCAGGTGGTTGTCTTGAAGAGGTATTTCGTCATTATCAGAACTGACTAGATCTTGATGGGTGAGATATCTCGTCATCAGAAAGAAAACTGACCAGATATTGTTCTCGTCATCATACCAATTGGCAATATCTGGATGACGAGATATTTTGAGCCACGGTTAGATGACGAGGTCCCACCTGATCTGGCACCCCACTCTCCAAACGTCCACACCACGCCAACGTGAGGAAATTTGAGGCCACGACAGATTTAATGTGCACCAACCTCCCTTGCACACCCAGGGAGGAATCGAACCAGACAGGTATCGACCTACGCAGTCTACAACTCGTAGTCATTACTATATAAAATAACAAATTTACAGAAAATCCATATAAAATAATTAATTTACAGAAATCTATATATAATAACAACTTTACAAAAATCTATACAAAATAACAAGTTTTTAAAAATCTATATAAAATAACAAGTTTTTAAAAATCTATATAAAATAACAAATTTACAAAACTTTATATAAAACAACAAATTTACAGTATTTTTGAGCAATGCGACATTGAATGTTAGTTTAGAAGTCAATTCACTCTGAATAATTCTATACCAGACTCAACGTAGCCAAACTAGAAAACAATTGAACAGTCTAGTTACTCCCCTCTCAAATATACAATTTGCAATTTTGATACCCATCCCATATGCTAATAGGCTTAGATTGTGACTAATGCCAAGCTCAAGAGGAGCTCCGTGCGGATAGAGGAACACATTCCGCATACCTGCGAACATCGATTTTGCTCTATCCGGATGGAAAGAGCTTAATTAACATTTCCATAGAACGGTCAGGGGTTGCTGAGTAAACACTTGCTAACGACACTCCAAACATCCGTCCTGTGCAGAGTGCGAAATCGATTGGGGAATTAAAAGCGCACGGATATGGGGCCGTGTCCTGTTAATGCAGTTTTAAGGGAGTATGGTACAATGGTTAGAAGTGAGCTGGTAATTAGCGATTTGCATTGAAGCTCATCAAAGTTTTCTCACAGCTACAGGAAAGCGAGGGACTCGTTTAGTCAACTTGAGAAACGCGTGGGTGGTAACGTCGGCTAATAGTAGTCGTAATAGCTATAAACTTACTATACGGTTAACAGAGTTTTGTTATTAGTTCATACACTATTTTAAGGACACAAGTATCGCACTTTTCCTTATCACCTATCCGTTATCTCGCTTTGATAGAGGGCGACTGTGAATGGGTTTGCTGAGAAGCGGATTAGAGACCGGAGGGTTGCGAGTTCGAAACTAGATCCAAATATAGACCGTCATGTATGTGGGGGCTGGTACACGTTAAATCTCCTGTTGCCTCAAATGACGTTGTGTTGCCGTGGTGTGGAAGTTTGAAGAGAGGGATACTGACTCTGCAATTCCTCATCATCTGACCGTGGTGTTCAAAATTACGAGGTGTTGTCCTTGAATCTTTCACTTCAGGAATAATCCTGGACCGTCGCCAATAGCCCATTACCTTTCGACAGTGCGACGTTAGTTCAACTATCTTCTATCCCTTTGATGTTTGGTAATGATGGGTTGTATGGAGCAATTGACCTATTGAACTAAGCTGCGACAGGCACAAGGCATGCAAACCCAACTAATGGGTATAGACACACAAGGTAAGTTTTACTCACAAAAGAGAGATATACACCCAGGGTAAGTTACAGGAATCGGATCTGTGCTGCCTAGTCTCGCAGGTTGCTAAAGTAGTAGGCAAACTGCTGAGCAGAATTTCAATTTGAATTGGGTGTCTCTTCACTTCTTACCGTAACACGGTTGATCACTGGGCTAAACCTATGAAATAAAAGGAGTAGTGTGGAAGAGCTTGTTCAGACTGTGAAACTTCAGTCTACCAAAATTACCTCATGGTTGACATATGTTGTACTGTTATACACTGCTGGCCACCGTAAATGCAACACCCTGAAGGAAGCATGCAAATAATATGAAATTTACAACATGCATTAGCGGAGGTGAGATATGCAAATGATTAGAATTTCAACGCAGACGCACATCACGCGCGCCTGTGGCGCCACTTCAAAGCGCTATTTAAGGCTTGGAGATTTCGACGATTTCAAGTACGGCAATTGTGTTTTTCTTGTGGTTTTTCAAAAAAAACGATCAATTATGCCTCGTAGAAAAAAGCGATCATCTTTTGAACAAGTATCCGAGTTCGACAGAGGAAGGATAGTGGCCTACCGAGATTGTGGATTATCTTTCAGGGAAATCGGTAGTCGTGTTGGACGAAACCAAACAACTGTAATGCGGATATGTGATCGTTGGATGCAGGAGGGTACGACGGACCGACGTGTTCGATCGCATCCACCTCAGTGCACCACTTCACGTGATGACAGGCATATTGTGCGTATGGCAGTGACGGATCGCTCAGCCACATCACGAACCATAGCACAGCACATTTAGTCTGTACCGCATCATCCAGTGTCTGCGCGTACCATTCGACGCCGTTTAAAGCAGAGTGGTCTGTCCGCAAGACGTCCATTGCTTCGTCTACCCTTGACGCAGAACCACAGACGTTTCCGCCGCCAATGGTGCGATGAAAGAAGGATGTGGACGGCAGAATGGAATGAAATTGTCTTTACTGACGAGTCACGCTTCTGTCTGCAACACCACGATGGTCGGATTCGAGTCTGGAGACTCCGTGGAGAGAGGATGCTGAGCAGCTGCGTTATGCACCGCCACACTGGTCCTGCACCGGGTATTATGGTATGGGGCGGTATTGGATATCACTCTCGTACTCCTCTAGCACGAATTGCCGGTATTTTAAACAGCCAGCGCTACATCTCCGAGGTGTTGGAGCCAGTTGTCCTTCCTTACCTTCAGGGCTTGCCCACATCCATATTTCAACAGGATAATGCGCGACCACACGTGGCACGCATTGTCCAAGGGTTCTTCGTCAATCTCCAGATTGAATTGCTTCCCTGGCCAGCTCGCTCTCCGGATCTTTCGCCGATAGAAAACATGTGGTCCATGGTTGCTCAACGATTGACCCAGAATACATCCCCAGCTGCCACACCAGATCAACTTTGGCAACGTGTGGAAGCTGCTTGGTCTGCTGTACCCCAAGAACACATCCAAAGTCTCTTTGAATCAATGCCGAGGCGTGTGGCAGCGGTGATCTCCAACAATGGCGGCTACTCTGGCTACTGATTTTGGCAGGAACCACACTTCACAGAAGTCTATAAATTTAATCATTTGATACTTGGTCAACATGTTATCTACAAAATAAATTTTGTTATGATATCTCTTGTCTTTCTTGGTGTTGCAATTTGGGTGGCCAGCAGTGTACATACTATAATCGTAAGTAAATTTCTGTTGTGTTAGATAGGTTCATAATACTCCTCCTCTATAATTTAACACTGACTGGATTTCATAGATTCTTTTAACAGCTGACTGACTGCCAATTGTGTGAGGCTGTGATTGCTGTACTGAGATCATAGGTATACTTTTGAAAACTTGATGTTTTCGAATGGTTTTCTGAGTCCTGTGTTTCTTCTAGAAGTCGAGTTAGTTTTAGGTTCTGTGTAAAGAGAAAGCTGAGTAGCAACGAAGAGTGAAGGTGCAATAGGATAGAAGTAGTGCACCTCACTATTATCACAGGCTTCAGACAGTTGTAAGTTATTTCTATCACATTAGCTATTCAATTGTTTATCATCAAAAATCTGTACAATTTAATGTGGTGAGTGCCATCTGGCTTGTTGGAGAGCCTGCGTGTTCATACTGACGTCTTCCAGTCACCAACTTTTCAGAGCGTATGACAGACAACGCAATTTCAATCTACCAAAGATTACCTTATGGATGAAATTCGTTATACTGTGTTTGTCAATTATTATAGTTGAAGAAAAGTTTGCCACTGTAGAATCGTAATCGGTTGTTCTTGTTCAAGAATAAATTAATTTCATTTTATAGGTATAAGCCAGCGTCGTACCATCGGTAAGAAGCGAAGGGTCTTCTGAAATATGAGAAGTTATTAGAAGTGAGATACAATTGGTATATAACTGATAAATAAACTGATTATTTGAATATTTATTGATCAGTTTATCTGTCAGTTATATACCTATGTGCCCAAGATGTCCAAACTCATGCACGAATTCATGTCTTGGAGAAAAGCTTGTCTTGGAAAATTCTTGGAGAAAAGTTTCACTCTTCAGTGGATTCCAGCACATATGGACATAGAAGGAACTGATGCTGCAGATCAATTTCCAAAGGAAACCAGAGAATTAAATGATGAACAAACCCCAATAACTCTTACTGGTGCTAATTCTTTAGTAAATTTCAAACTCATACCACGAAAAATTAAAAGAAAATAACAAATGTGTGACCACTAACACCCATAGAAAAACACCACCACAATATCCAGACTGAGAACAGGACAACGTAAAGGAAGGAAAATAAACAGTGATCGAACCAGAACCTAAAGACGTTGTAACAACTGTCTGGGCGTTGAATTTACACACCTACTAATATATTCACCTGCTCAGCAGTACTAACTCTCTACAAACCATCGATTTCCATTGAAGAACAGCTTTTCAGCGAGAAAATAATTGGCATCCCAAAAGCTATGCAAAATGCACGCGGCGATATTTGACTCAGAAATGGATACGGCAACAATATTAAACTGCTGAATAAATAGCAGAATACTGCTAACTTTACAGTTATAATTTAAATAAATATTCAGATTATTAGACACAACGTTAACGCATTATATATACTCTTTTATAATCATGCAATATGCTCTCAATTATTGTTTAAAAGACTTCCAAACATTAAAATTAGCTATAACCCTTGTTACTAAGAAGACTATTATTATGCTATCGCCTATTAACTATGTATTTGTATCGATTAATATTTCTCAGATAGTTTAATGAAGGGTTCATGTTTCAAACTCTCTTTGTGAAATATCTAGGGACTCGTCTATCAAGCTAACACTGTTCATATGTTTTCTAAATTATATTGTAAGCTTACAAGGAAAGGCACCAAGTCCATAAAGATAGTTTTGAGTTAAATGTGTGTTCTTTACTTTTCTTTTTCGTCTGACAACATTATGACCGAAGCGTCCTCCCCATTAAGTATTACTAGTACTTAATGCATTTTGCTTGCTAGCAGAATGCAAAATTTGTATTATTTTGAATTTACTATCATTATGTTTTTTTCGTGTAATCCCATGATATAACATATACAAATTTCGTTTTTCCAATAGAAACTCAGTACGTATGAGTTCAAAACGAATGTTTATTTCACTTTTAAAATACGTTACTTTCAAGTACACTTTATAAGGTTGGTTGGTTGTTTTGAGGGTTTTATGGCACAATTGCCATATTTTTCCATGCTGCTCCAGACACAAGACATGCACTACCAAGTAATTGTCAAACACACACAAAGAAAGTTTTGCTATCACAGAAAAATACACCCAGGGAGGAATGCACCTAACAGGAATCGAACCTGCACCGCCTACAACTCGAAAGTTGCTAACGCAGTGGACATACCCACTGAGCCACGAAGCCTATACTCTATAAGGATATCTGTAAAGAATGGTTGGAGTTTATTAAAATTTAGATAGACATTTAGCTTTACAAAGTATATAACAACAATCTTATATAAAAATTAAATAATACATTTAATGGCTTCGAGAACAGCAAATCCTTGAATTAATGATAGAATCGTTGTAATGAAATAAATTGAAAAAGTCAGCAAAGTACTGTACAATTTTTAATCCAGAGGTTTTAAATATGAGAGTTCTTTCCTTCTTTCTCGTAAGAACTCATGCGACTTCTATAGCTGCCGTAATTTTTCTTAAGTGCAGTGTCTGATTTCACAAAATCACTCTTAAATAATTATATCGAATTAGAAATAATCTATCACTTCTGAACTCCTCGTTTATTTCTCAAATTTCATATTTCTTCTTTCCTTCCTCTGCTTTCTTTTGAGTTTCTTTACTTTATCTTCATCAACCCTCCAGATGGTGGAGGTCTCTTGCCATTAGTTAAAATTGGCCAAATCTTGATGGACGAGATATCTCGTCATTAGAAAAAACTGTCCAGATCTTGATCTCGTCATAATAAAAAGATTGGCAATATCTTCATGATGGAGCTATCTTGTCATTAGCGAAATTAGTCATATCTTGATAGACGAGATATCCTGTTGAAACCATTTGGAGGATAACAGAAATAAAAATTATATTTACATATTAGGTTCCCATCCTCTGAGCTTTTTTAAAAATAGGCTCCTCGTTTTGTACACAGAAAAATCATCGGTACCCTATTTTTAAAAAGTAAGAGGGTTGAAAAGTCATTCAAATGTATTATTTAAATTCTTTACTTTACCTTCATCAACCCTCCAGATGGTGGAGGTCTCTTGCCATTAGTTAAAATTGGCCAAATCTTGATGGACGAGATATCTCGTCATTAGAAAACTGTCCAGATCTTGACCTCGTCATAATAAAAAGATTGGCAATATCTTCATGATGGAGCTATCTTGTCATTAGCGAAATTAGTCATATCTTGATAGACGAGATATCCTGTTGAAACCATTTGGAGGATAACAGAAATAAAAATTATATTTACGTATTAGGCTCCCATTCTCTGAGCCTTTTTAAAAATAGGTTCCTCGTTTTGTACACAGAAAAATCATCGGTACTCTATTTTTAAAAAGTAAGCGGGTTGAAAAGTCATTCAAATGTATCATTTAAATTAAAATCGTCGGACAGATCTTTTCAGTAACGTACTTGTTGACAAATTAGAAGTTATGTGGCGGTTATAATAAATCTTAAATTAAATATGAGTCAAATAAGGAAATAAAAACTTCAATCCACTTTTCAATTCCATTGCGATTCAATAAATTCCATTTATAAGAATGGTTTTATTTTTAAATATTTCAACGAAAGACAATTATTTTGTTCATCTTTATAAGAAACAACTAAATGATAATCAAAGTGTAATTCCTGAATTTCAGATATCTTAGGAACTTCTCACTTAAGTGACAAACTTTCGATGGCTTTACCACGAAATTTTAAGTGTTAAATGACATGGCATAAACAAATCTTGTCACATACAAGCTTGAACAAGTGCGACATGACAAATACTTTAACTCCTCACGAAAACATAAAAGCAGACCAAGTCTCATTTCGCACAAACTTTTAAGAGGATAACAGAAATTTTCCTTCTTTTGCAAGAAACTTTTGAGATAAGTTTATCTAAAGTGTCAACTGCTTCTCTAATGGAATCGTGATCTAATATCATTACTGGTGTGATCAGGTCGATTGCTTTTCTCTATGGACCACCCATTTTACTTTACTGTACGTACATCCATATTCTATGCATTTAAGCTTTTATGGTAAATATAATCCATATTTTTAATATTTCGATAGTGTATTATCAAATTATTGAAATTATCTATTAGAAATGTATTTAGGTTTATAACGTAGTTATAGAAGATTGTCTGAAAATTGAACTGAAGATTCGAATAAAGATGCCATATGCAAATATGAGACACGTGTGGTAAGGGGTCAAATATGTGTAGATGTGAAGTTCGAGAGAGTTTACTCACCGACTGGTTTTAAATTTTTACGCAGAATCAACTTTTTAAATTTTACATAATTTTTATCATTCATTCCATGAACATCCTATCATCTTCATTAAACAATTCAATCATTTGTATGTTTTTGATCAATATATTTTAATAATATATTTATTGCTTTCAAACAACTGAATTCTAGTTATTATTTGGATTACTTATTTTAAAATTTTTATTGTGAACATCAATTTAGATTTATGCACATTTTTATACCTTTTCATACCTATTGCTTTTACTTGGTCTTGTGTTTGGTGTAGCTTGTCCTAATATTGGACAATGCGCCAAAAAATCCAACCAACCGACTGTTCTTTGGCATTGGGAGCTTGGGGTCGCTGATGCAAGGCACTCTTAAATGAGGACAGTGCCGCAGGGAATCATTTTTAAAGTGTCACTTTGTTGAGGAGCTTGTCCTTTCCGAGTTATCCACTCGGAGCATATTTTAGATATCTGGTGCTCCCCCGAGAGATTCCCAGTTTTGTCCCTTGATGGTTGGTCCACTCCAATAAAATCCAGCTTCATACCCAAAGCTCTGACCAATGCCAAAAACTCCCCTCATCCCATATTCAATCACTGCGGCTGCTTGACCCCTCCTAATTTAACATGCTGTAAATAGTTCTATTTCGTATTGTTTGTTGCTTTTCGACTTGTCACACTATGGTGACATAAACCTCTGTAGAAACGCATGGGATTACTGAAACAACTTACAATTAAAAAGCTTTGTTCCTCACTAGAGTTTTACGGCGGCTGAAAATAATTTGGGGAACTGAAAAGTTTCCGCAGTTATTCTAAATTTGCTCATGGACATAAAGTGAGTCGTACTCTTATCCAATAAGTTGCGCAAATTTCAGACATCGCGATGAAGGCGTGTTTTCTGCATACAGACTTAGAGCTATATGACTCACATATTCTCTGAAGCGGATAAAACATCGGAGACGGTTTGCATCAAATGTAAAAGCAACTGAACAGTGATGGGATGGGATGAAATGGATATCCAGAATACTCTGTTGAGAAAAACGGCTTCGAATAGATCTTCCTTTCCACAAATGGAGGAAAGAACAATGAACTCAATTTGTCCATGCTCCATTCCAGAAATTGCTTTTCTTATTTATTTATGGTAGGTATTTTAATAAACATCCCACTCTGTAGCAACACAAAGGTCTATTGGCGAAAGTCCGGGATCAAACTCGAAGGGAGGACAACACCATGTAATTGGCGGTCAGATGGCGAGGTCACACCAGAGCTGGCACCCCACGCTCCAAACTTCCACACCACTCCAACGTGAGGACATATGATGTCCCGACAGATTTAACGTGCACCAGCCCCCTTTGTATTCGACGATCTCTGGTTGGATTTGAACTCGTAACCCTCCGGTTGCTAGTCCAACTCTCCAACCGGCTACTTATGGAGAATGGGGACTAGCTCAAGTGTTGACGTCGTCATCTGACAATGGCTCAAAATTACGAGGTGTTGTCCTCGGACTTTCGATCCCGGAGCGTCGACAATAGCCCGTTGTGTTGCTCAAGTCCTACGTTCAACTACTGATTCAACTACCAATTTTTCTTGTTTACTACGTTTGTTAACTTTTGTTGGGACGAATAAACCAATTACCTGAGCCAGATCCGCTCTGTGGGCCGTCATTGGGGTATCTATGGTTTAAAAGAATTGAACTAGAGCAAATGGAGGATTAAAATGAAAGAATAGTATCAATTACCTTTTTCGATAAGAGAAATGCAAGCTCACATTATTCAAATGAAATCAAAGTTGTTTTTGTCCTGGCATGAAAAATATTAAAATGAAATACCGAAACTGATTTAATGCAAAAGAGTGTTTCAGGTATCAAAGAAAAATAAATCTAAGCCATTTGTTTGATGTGAGGTATGAATGATTGAAGTGAAAGGGTCTTAAAATATTTCCACATAAAAACGATATCAATACTGCAGGTTTCATTTCATAAGTCACAGAAAAATATTAAATAAAATATATGTAGTCATATTATTGTTAAAATGTTTTAGTCGTATTTCCCGGAATTTCTTTAATAGAAGCAGACATATTTCAAGCAAACGGAACAAAAAGAAACATAGAAATTCTACTCAGAATATATATTTCCACTTAAAACAAGATGAAATATTATGTTTCATATTTCCCTCTTGTTTCATTATTCTTCAAATATTGAAGAGAATATTTGAAAAGTATATTTTCTGGATTCTCAAAAAGTTCTTATCTAATCATATTTATATAAATCTATGAATTAATATCGGTATTCTCTCTTATAAGCCTAAATGTTTTTTGCTGCATTTATTTTTCAAATATGGATTATAAAAATGGATAGGAAGAAGATTACAAGACAAAAGTAATTGATTTGAATGAAAATGTGCTTAAACCTCGAAGAATAACTAAATTTCCGAGAATTTCGGTTTTTGACGTGAATACGTTAAATTCGGTCCGATGTAGGGTCTGTACTAAAACTCTAGATATCCAAAAACAATTGATAGGTTGTGTCGAGGACACAACCTATCAAACTGGAAATTAATTGTGAATATTCAACAATTAATTTCCAGTTTGGACGATTGAAGTGCAGTTTTATACTAATATTGAAGAATAATTATATTTATTTAAGACCTGTGATTGTAGCGTAGTTCAGTAGCTTTCGAATGAATCATTTATGCACACACACAGTTCCCACTTCACCCAATCCAGAGTTACACTGATCCGAAACTGTTCCAGCACAGTAGAATTTCAACATATTGCTGATTCCTTCCTTGCGATCAGTGCGTCTATGCGCTCGGTCCGAAGGTCATGTCAGGTTTCGCACGCGCTAAGTTTACACGACGCTATATTTATCTCCTAGTTTTTCTAGTTCGGAAATCATAATACAAAATAATTGTAACGCTTTTTTTGTAACGCTCGACTTTTCATGCATGCCCCAGTACGTATTCATGTCAAAATGACAAGATCTGTCGAGTTAATATCTCGTAAACTTTGAATGATAATCTAATGATTTGAAATTTTTTGGATAGAGAGTTTATCTAATACGATGAGCAGTGGGGCAGTGGGGATGTGTTGCGGTAAGAGGGAGGGGTATCGCTGAGGCGTGAACACTGAAAATGGCGACGCCACCCGACGTTTGTTTGTGTAACTTGTGCGATGAGATATGTCCTTTAAATTGGTGTCAATTTGTAGAGAATAACATGATCTACAATATTATTTAGTAATCACAACCGATGAAACAACATGCATAAAGGTATTTGCCGATATGTGTGCTGAGTTGAAGATCTGAGTGAGATTGATCTCACAATCTCGAAAAAATTTCAAAACAGATGGGAACAGAACTGTGAGAAACTTAAATCATTGGAAAAAAAATTCAAAGGGGTCAGAAAAGCCCAAATTGACGAATGCCGAACGATATCGATTTTATAGCTAAACCAAAAGTGTCAAAGCTGGCGTGAGTACATAGAGTGCGAAGTCGTCTGAACCGATATATATTGACTTAGAATGTGATAACTTCGAAAGATTATATCAGGAAAATTGTACCCAATACGATTACAGGTACCAGCGCATCCAATGTGGTTATCAGTGATTTCAAAGTCGAAGTTGCTCAAATCAAAAAAACTTATATATTAAGCAGCATGAATTCAACTTGAAGTAAGTTTCTATATTAACCCTTACTCTGGACAACACTTGTATAGATTTAACCTTTATAAGAAATATCGATGTAAATAATATACCAGTGTCCTTTAGTTCTATTATCGACCTTTGATAAATAAAATAATATTTCACTTATAACCACTAAGACGTTATTTATTTACATCCTGCCCTTCCTCTTACAATATAAAGACAGATGCACACAACCCATTTCATTTTACCTCTCAGCACACATCATACCTAAATAACCACGTCTATCCTTTGATAGAATACTAGGAAAGATTCTACTAGTCATGATCAAAACTGGTTTGAAATCAAGCATTGAAAACTGCAGTTTTCAAAATGATATATGCGCTTGAAGCTCTTAGAGGGTTAAAAATGGAAGTACATTCATTTGAAGAATTTTTATGCCATGTAATTTGAAGTAATATGTACCCTCTTCTGCACTTAACGTGTGATAAAATAATTATATCGATTACAGTTCTCATTGTCTGCTCTTTAAAAACATTTAAGTGCCAATAATAAACGCAATATTCCCAATTGAAACAGTACATTCTTTTATAAAACTAATTGCACCTCGGTTTATTGTTTAGCTCAGCGAAAGAGTGTAGTTATTTCATTTCCAAATGCCCTGCGCAATTAACATTTTTATGTAAGTGAATTCGAAGCCTTTGTGCCGTAATGAGCGTTTCGAAATTTTGAGAAGAACCGCACTTTCAATGCACGAGAAATGGGGAAAGCTGCTCTTGGCAATAAAAGAATAGGCTTTGTATTACCTAAAGATAACTGCTCTCTTGAGGTAGAGCGAACTTCTTAGGACGTGTCAAAAGCAGGATTCAGTAGCCCTTTTGAAACTAAATCACGAAGAGAAGTTAGCGTTATAAAATGAACTCCCGTTCGTAATCAATAGCCGTTGCTCCTGTCAGATACAGACCGTGGAAGCGGAGAAAAAATGGTGAACCTAGAAAAGAAATGGATGAATGGAAAGAATAACAACGGGTAAAATAAAAATAAAAAATCAATTTAGTCACACAGAGGGGAGCCTATTATACGTAACGGAACACCACTGCATGCATTTTTCACTCAAAACGTTAATTAAAATGCTTTGAAACTGAATCATTTATTTTATAACTTTTTTCACTGACTCTTTCGTCCGCGGTATAGTGTTACTCGGTATTCCTATTGGGCGGCATTAATTTCGTAGAAGTGACAGAGTTTTGTTAATATGATTTCCACTTTCTTATTTTTTGCTGTTCTTTTTTCTTCTGAAGGTATTCATTTATATTTAACCTTTTTAAGTTTACCCCCGCACTGCGCCGAGCTGGGGAGATTAAATTGAAAAATTGTGGTTATGATTGTTTCAATTTTGAATATTTTTTCCGCTGTTTTGTTTGTGTCAAATCCCAGCCGAGCCGCAGTTTTCAACGATAAAATGTTAATGAACTTTGGATTTTTTTTTAATTTCCTCTTTTCCCTTTTTCGGAAAATGGCACTCTTGTGACTTTAGCAATTATTCGAGTTGAAATATTTTTTGAACAAAAGATTTTCGGTGGCTTGGAAAAAAGGCGGATCCTCGCATGAACCGAATACTTAATGTGCGGAACATTCCAATCAATTTTATAAGTATTTAGGACCGCGAAATATAATTTATTTTAATATTTTGTTTTCTCTTTGGTTTAGTATTTCACCTTGTTGAGAATAATTACATATAATACGTTACTTGATACTTATATTCAATTCAATTCTTTTAGACCTAAATATTTATTTAAGAAAAAAAATTTCCTGTTTCAATAATAGTATATTTTGCATAATTATAAAGGTATCATTCTTTAGAATTAAAATCTATTGTAAAGCGATATATTTATTTTAGTTCGTGATTCTTTCGAAAACGTATATTGTACGGGTATATAAACTTATTTAATTTTATTAATACATTCTCGCTACTTTTCATGCTGTGAAAATTTATTAAAGTATTCTTTAAACAGCAAACGTATAAAACATACAAAATTGTGCTTTCAGTTTCTATTCTAAAGGGATAATTTAGCTTAGGAAACATTGTATTACATGGTGTTTTTCTCAATGTAATTCTATAAATCTCAAAATATATTTAACCTGATATAAACGCACCATATCTAATCCATTAATATTTGGTAACAGTTATAAGGTATCGTTTCGCCATAATAAAATTTGATTAGCAATTCTAAACTTCTGCTGTACTAACTTTTTATGTTAAAATGTTTTCACTAAAGTAATAAAAGGTTAAATAAAGTGTACCTGAAATAAATATATAAATATGTTACACCTGTTATTCCTGTTAAGGTATGAATATGTTTTAGCCTATCTTTTGAACAGTATCGTTCAGAGATTGTTGATACCAGATACTCTATTTCGATTTTAGATAAGAAAGTAGTTGAAAAAATTTAAGGGATAAACGAACTTACTATAAACATTAAATAAAATGTATTTCATTGAACTCATTAATTTTAAGATGTCGAAAAGAACCAAAAAGTCCAGGACGAATTTCACGCACAAAATTCCTACGACAGATAAATCTGCATGAATATTTCTACATGAATGCGATTTCCTTCGCCGTTTATAGAATTCTATAAGCATTTCAACATTCGCCATATTTCACTGTAAAACAGCAATCTGCTTATCACACAAAACATTTTTTAATATAGGTTCAAGGAAAAGGAGTTCAACCAAATTTCTTTAATCGAAGTGCAATTATTCTTGAGTGAATAGCATTGTAAATAAAATTATAAACTGAAAACTGAATAACCCAAAATTGAAATATGAAATTAAACAGAAGAGAAATATTAAATAATATTTTGATTGAGATTTCTGAGCTACAATCAGTTCTCATCATTATTTATGTGTATCGGTTTTTCTGTAGATTTAAATGAATATTTATTTTTGTCATTTTCCCTACGACACAGAAGTTTGGAGGTTTTGTCCATTGAAAAGGGACGTCAATTCAATTTTAATACCATGCAATTTGTAGAGGGTGAATGTATACTCTAATTCGAAAAAAAACAATTGATAATATTCAAAATGACTTGATTTTGAAGTAATAACGCATGATGTTATTAAATTCATAAAAAAGTTTTACCATAAATTTAACAAAAGATTTTTATAAAATAATAGTGCTCATACAAGTGTCAATTTATAGTTTGAAAAAGACAAATGTTTTTTATAAATATAAAATCTTTTTAACTTTTAATACTAACTTACACAGAAGCACCTTACAAAGCATTTAAAAAATGGGCTTAACAGTAAATAGATACCTTCAGAATGAGAGAGAAAGTACGAAATCAGAATCCGAATTATGAAAAGTTTAAAACGGGAAACTAAAAAGATAGAATCAAAAAGTTTAGACACAAGTTGCAAAAAATAAGAAAACTAGAATAATTCAAATTGCCCAAGGCATATTATTAGTCTAACGTAGTAGCCATATTTAGAAAAATATTTTGTTTCACGCTTATATTTCTCAAATACGAAAAATGTAGTCGTAGTTAGCATTTGAATTAACTGAGTTGAAGCATAATATTTTTTCTTTTAGAGTGTTTTTTAATTTAGAAGTATTTTATCAAGGTGAGCAAAAATTTAAAATTAAAAGGAATTTCTATGAGCCATTCAGATAGGAAAATCAAAGTTGAGTGAAGTGATGATCAAAGAGTAGAGTAAAGAAGATTAATTCTACCCAGAATTTACAGATTTTTAAGTTGCATTTATTGCTTATTTTGTTTTGCTTCGTATAATGAACGTGTTGGTTAGCAAAATAAAAATATTCAGCGAATACATCAAAACAGTCAACAGAATTCGATTATTTTTATATTATTTTTGTTTTTATTCCTTGCGAGCTTTTTACAATTAATTTTAAATGGAAATAAAAATATATGTGAGCTTCATATTATGTTTCGCTTTATATGGCATTTCTTTTAGTGTTTCAGGACAATTACTTCTAATAATTTTGGAAAATAGTAATTTTAATAACTTGATAAAAAAGTGTAAAATGTTTTGAAACATCTTGTATAAATACACAACTAAAACACAGAAGCTTGTGAATGATTTGATTTTAAAACTACCACCTGAATTTACTGTTACAATTATATCCTTCACCATCATTTCAGTTCACACAAATCGTTGCGGAGAAAATGTTAATTCTTTTTGGCACTCTCGCGTAATCCTTTCATATGTTAGTCGTGAAATGCGGAGCCTTTAATCTTGACCATTAATTAGGTTCTCTGGTATTTGTTTGACGCAAACTCCCTGCCGGTTAATTTTGCGAGGTTCGGAAATTGTGCCGATCAACATGAAATCTCATGCAAAGTAGGCCCTCCGTTCCAAGGGATGGTTGGGTAAACTGATTAGCGTCTGACAGTTTAATGAAATCCTCTCTCAAAACTTTCCCACCAGGAGTAGAAAGTATCCCGATACTACCTCAAAGCAACACTAAGTGAGATAATGATACTAGGTTGGATTTACTCGAGTTCGACTTGGCGAAGGCGTTGAACGACGGAAATTATTTGACGCATCCGTCAAATAATTCCTGCTGTGCAGTAATGTGTCATAGTTTGGCAAGTGTAAAGCCGTTTGTGAATCTGCTTATACGAAGAGTACAGTTCATATTTTTAAGATTAGTCTTTTCTGGTATTTCAATTAGTAATGTGTTTGACAGTGGAGTTAAGAACTGATTTAAATGTCAATGGCAAGAGTTATTTGACACTTGTGGAGTTTTGTATTAACATGAATGGAAGAATATGTGGAGGATTCTTCAAAGGTGCTGCAGTAACGAAAATTATTTGACGCATCCATCAAATAATTTCCTCCTGTGGAGTATTTTGTCATGGCTTGGCAAGTGTAAAGAAGTTTGTACATCTTAGAGGAAGAGTACAGTTCATATTTTTAAGATTAGTTTTGGTATTTTAATTAGTAGTCTGATAGCGAAGTCAAGAACTGATTTAATTGTCAATGGCAAGAATTACTTGACATTTGTGGAGTTTTGTATTAATATGAATGAAAGAATATATGAAGGATTCCTTAACGGTTCCGCAACGACAAAAATTATTCGAATCATATCCGTCAAATAATTTCCTCTTGTGGAGTAATGTGTCATGGCTTGGCAAGTGTAAAGCAGTTTGTACATCTTAGAGGAAGAGTACAGTTCATATTTTTAAGATTAGTCTTGGTATTTTAATTGGTAGTCTGACAGAGAAGTCAAGAACTGATTTCAATATCAATGGCAAGAATTATTTGACATTTGTTGGAGTTTTGTATTAATATGAATGGAAGGATTCAAAGGATTGGTTGGATTCTAGAAACACAATTTATCATATAATGTTCTTCGCTTTTCACGTGTTTCGTTTCGGTAGTCTGTGTTCTCTTTACAAAGATAATAACGTTGAAGGTCATAGATGTCACATAACAGAAAGGGCCGTTAGTTTAGTGAATCCAATTTCACTAGTCCTACGGCCTACATTAATTGGATGAAAATACTACTAGTAATTTTCACTCAATCACTGAGCTTATAGTATTATGTGAGTTTATTATTCTTGAAACCTTGATGATCGCACTTCATGACTACAAGAATTGTTCAACCCATTACTACCTAGATTTCTCTGTATGGTAGGTCCAACCTTAATTTTATGACTCCAAGGATCATATAAGTCACTACTGTAAGTTGTTTTCTGGTGTTTCCAAAATTTATTTCTCTGTCTGACAGAGTTGATAGCGCTCATGGAGACAGAGAGGTACCTACTTAGGTTCATCAACAGATACTAGTATTCTGAACCATCCTTATATGTCGGCTGAGTTTTAGAATTGAACCAAACCACACCTTATGCCTTAAAGATGTACGTATATTGCAATTATTACAAAATTCTTGAACGGTTCCTTGATTTTTATATATAACCACAAGACATCATTAGCAGTTGTAATAAACCACCTTGAATGTGATGAGTTTTCTGACAATGTATTGTCAGTCTATATTTTCTTGTTCGCTTATTCAAACTTTCTTTTTTTGTGTGTATCCTACTATGCTTGTATTTGATTTCCATTTGTGCATAAAATTTATATTTAAATTAATGGTCTGTTTCCAAATTTCTATGAATTCAGCATTTTAAGAATAATGAAAATAATCACAACAGCTAGATAATCTGGAAATTAATTAGAATCTTCCATTTCCATATATCTGGATGGAATCCACATCGCACAAGGCAAATTAATATTTCGCTCATTCTTTTAGCAGAAAGCGAAATTCTCAACACGTTCCGCTCTTTGATCACTTATAGAATAAAGTGGGGTTAAAATAGAAGTAGAAGGGTTAATTTTAGGTGTACCAAACTAAATTATGATCCTGAACTTAACATTGTTAGGGTTTCAGCATCAAGGAAATTAACCAAGACCAACTTGTTTATACCTTAACACTACGGAAGTTTTATGAGTTAGCCTCATCGTTCTCAGCTATGCGCAGAGCATATTTGATTATATTAGATAATGATTTTTGGTATTTAATCTACATAGTTCACACATTATCACTTGTGGTAATGGACCATTGTGTACCAAAAATTACTCTAGAGTGACAAGCCAGCTAACCAATCAGTATCAGTACAGCATCTGCTGCCAAATTTAATTAAGACCAATAATTAATTAAGATAATGAACTTAACATCGTTAAGGCTTTCAGCATCAAGGAATTTAACCTAGACCAACCTGTTTATATCTTAATACTATGCAAGTTTTATGAGTTGATCTTATCGTTTTCAGCTATGAGCAGAGTATATTGGATTATATTAGCTAATGATTTTTGGAATTTAATCTAGATAATCCATTATCACTTGCGGTTCATTTAGCCCTTGTGTACAAAAAATGATCGTAGAGTAACAAGTCAGCTAACTATTGAGTATCAGTCATGCATCTGCTAAGTTTCAGTAAATCATACAAATTCGTCTGAAGCTTATTCTTAGGACATTTAAATTAATGTTCTAAGTTTCGAAATTTTAATGAACGCAGCATTCTTAAAATAATGGAAATAATCACATCTGCAACATAATCCGGGAATTAATTAGAATCTCCCATTTCTTTGTAATTTCCAAATATCTGGCCGAAATCCGCGCGCCACAACGCAAATGAAATATTTCACTAATTCTCTTAGCAGAAAGCGAAATTCTCAACACTTTGCTGCAACACTTTCCACTCTTGATCACTTATTAAAATAACGTGGGAATAAAATAGAAGTCGAAGGGAAATTGTGGTTAGTTTTAGGCGTACCAAACTTAATTAAGATCCCGAACTTAACATCGTTAGGGCCTCCAGGCATCAAGTAAATTAACCAAGAGCTTGTTTATGTATTAATACTACGGAATTTTGCCTTCTGTCAGCAACATCTCCGAATTTTTCCTCGGATGTTGTTATAACACCCCGGGTTAAATAAAGTGATTACGGACTGTTAAAGATCCTATGTTTTGCAAGAATAGCTGAGTCATTACTCTTTTGACAGGGCTGAGCAGCTGTATCTCCCATACCAAATGCTGCGATGAATGTACACGAGATTAACATTTATTCTTCAGCTCGCTTGAATAAATTAAGTTCCAAACCTAATTTAGCAGCACCCAGAAAGCACAGTCGAAGAGTTAAGTATTTAAATTTATTCTGGCGGTGTTCTTGTTTAAGTAAATAATGTTTTATGAATTAGCAGATATTTTCTGCTCGTGAAGGGCAGTGAACGTAATCAAATATACCAATAAAAATAAATTATTTACCATTGAACATGTTTAGAATTTGATTTGTTCTTTTCAGCAATGTAGTGGTTTGTTATGGTTATGAGCGGTATATTTAGAAAACAATTTCGACGGTATGTTGCACTTAAAATGTTTGTATAAATAAAATTGCATTTAAGATTAAGTTAGAACTTGCTATTCCGATCATGATATTAACTACTGGATTACGTAATAAAATTAATAAGCTGGTAAAATTTTGTAGAATAAATATAATTTACATTAAATAATTTTATTGCCATTTTAACGGTCGATATAGATACATGAAAGCAATAAAATATTATGCATACCAATTTTCTAATTTTTATTAAATGTTGTAGTTAAGTTTGTTTACAAAAGTATTCTGCAACTAAATTAAAACATGGAAATCTAAGTAGCATATTGTTCAATAACCCGCTATTAAATAGAATTGAAATTAGTTTTGGGGAGTTAGGTGAGAATTACAGCTACCGAAATATCATTACTGGTTTCCTTAATCAAGATGTTTTTTAAGAATTTAGCTTTATTTGCTTTAATACTTTGAGATAAACTTATACGCCGACAGAGGTGGTAAATGCCCTCAGTAGGGATATAATTCTGCTAGAAATCTAATCGGAACAGCAATTTTTATTGTGAGGTCTAATGCTTAATAAGCAAGTTAGAAAATGCCACATCCACAAAAGAGAATTTCTTCTGATTTTTTAGTATCTTCGTGATTCATGTGGGGGAAAGGGTTATAGAGAGAGTTATTCAAGAGTTAGAAAATAACTTCAAAATGCGTTTGTTTTTTTATTTTTTAAATTATAATTTATATAAGAAACGTAAAAGTTATAACGATTATTTTACCAATCAAAAAGTATCTTCACTTTTTAAAAAAGAATGATAGTAAAAATATATGTACGTTAATGTAATCTCAAACTTGTAATTAGTGCAAATATTTAAGGGATGGTACTTTACCCTCCAAGTGTTTGGATGAAATATCTCATGACATATTCAATACAATTCAATTTAGTTATAGTAATTACAAATTTATCTGTTGATGACACAAATAATTAGGCGAAGATATTGATATCTGAATCTGAAATTAATTCTGATCTACAGATTAAGGGTATAAACAGTTTTTACGCTTTTAATATGTATTTAAAACTAGTTTCGAAGTTTCTAAAAAATAATTTTAGATTTAGTGTCCTCTGAAGCATTATCTATTAAGTTCAATTCAATTTGCATTGAAAATATGTTAATTTCCTTCATAACGAGAATAGTAATTAACGTCGTTTCAATCATAAAATAAAAAATTTGAATTAAATCTTGAATCAAAATTACCTAAAATTTTGTTTACTTTTAAAATCATTCTTTTGAGACAGACTTAGTTTAATTGCCTTAAGAATGTGCTATTTTTAAGGTACATTTTCATTAGATTCTCGATACTTATTTGAAATGGCGATAAATATTTTAGCTTGAATTTAGTTACCGATAATTATATATTTTTGATGATAAATACAATTGCAAAATGAATAATATTCATAGTTAAATCTGAATGAAGCCTTAATTCGTTAAATACCGAATTTTTAAAATTTAGTAATATCAATGTTCCCTGAGAAGATTTGTTTAGTCCTCAAATAATGCGTAATTTAATTCATTCTGTTTAAAATTGTATTGTACGGTTCAACCCAGTATTAAATGAATTGTTTTATTCAGAACTATGTTTGGCAATTGCAAAAGCAACTAAATGTAATTTATTTACACATTTTTACTTCAGGAAACTTAAAATTAATTCGAAAATGTTACAAGAGTTTAAAATATTCACAAAATTACGGTAAATAACAAGCAATAATAAACAATATTAGTCACAGAACCAAAAATACTTCAACCAGACAATACTTTATTGAATTCTACGAACAACATTTTATAGAATTGGTTTCGAACGATATACACATACAAGCAATAGTATGTACAGAAATTTCATTTAGCACAATACATATATTAATTCGCGTATGAGCAGTGCAAAGTCTATGTACAGGAAAAGAGTCCATATTTGATATTTTATACAAAACAATGCTCCAAAAATGTTTAAAGCTCATGAGAGATAATTCTTTATTTTTTCACAAAACTGGAAGATGTGAGGAATAATCCCTCGATTTGTGAAAGACGTGAAAATACTTCAAGTAATTGGACGACATAAGAGAAATTTTTCATAAAAATGAGTGCATTCGTAAAAAGATTATTTTGATATAGCATGTAACAAAAGAAGTCTCAAGGTGAAGATAATGGTTGGATATCATGCACATTATAAATTATTATTCATGTAAAACTTAAAGGTTATATATATGTTATTATGCCATAGTAGGCATTAATCATTCAAGTAGATGATCAATGGTAAACCATTGCATACAAGTAAAAGGAATACCATAAGGCATACGTAGGAAGATATGTAATGATTATACGCAAAAACTGCATAAATGAATTGTGATCGTTTAATATTGAAATGTTAGTTTTAATCATGGATGCTCAGCTATTTGAATACAAAGGACTTTGGAACTGTCAACGTGACACCCAAATCACTTTAGCTCACAATAGATATTTTGAGTACAACATTAAAAAATCTTAAAATTGCGAGAGAAAAACGTGTAGTAGCAATTAAATGAGCTTGTTAGGGATCAAAAATTGAATCATTAAAAACATATTAAAATTTTATCCTAGCATTTCATTATTTTGATTTATATTTGAAAGTTTATATTTGATTAATTAAGCACATTAAGGATAAAGTGAATTGAAAATGTCAGCACTAACTTATTCTGTTCTTTAACTGCATGTGTTTACGGCGTGCCCCACCAGTGGTCGAACTGCTAAGGGTGTTCTTCTCAGACTGGTAGACTGAATGAACTGTGTTACGAGTTCGAATCTCTCCGAATGTGGTTAAGTGCTTGAAGGTCCCTGGTTTCTTCAAGACTACATAAATGGGGCCTGCTTCTCAAAGTTCTCCAGGAAGGCATGCGTCCTTACACACTACATGGGTGAGTGAGATGTGGCAACACCTCCCATGGAGCTCTGGATTAATGCAAAGACTGCCACGTTCTCGCCAATTAATCCATACGCTGGCATCAGGAAAATATGTTTGATGCGTATTGAACTTCAAGTTTGAAATCAGATTCGAAATTTTGTCCGATGCATTTATCCATTCTGAAGTCTCCAAAGCAGGTGAAGTTGCTGGAATAAATCTTGAATAATTACATTTATTGGCTTTATTGTTTTGTGTTCTGATGTAATTTGTTTTCCCAGTTATTGTAAATAATAAAAAGAAAATTGCGCTTTCGCTTAACTTAGGTTAAGAAACTATTAATATATGTAAATAATGAATGCACTCATTTTTGTTGGAATGTAGCAATAGCAGTGGGGAATCCTTTTCTTTTCTCGTCAAAACAACGGGCATAATTTGTGTTTCAATCCTTCTTCAATACCATAACATCTTGACCAACATTAATTCATCATCACCAATAGGTCTCAGTTTTCTCATACATTTTGCATCCTCAGCATACGATCACGGCTCCAACTCGACTGTAGCTTCCAGTAATATCTAAAAAGAAAATTCATATAAATACCACCACCTGTTTATAGCTATGATAGCATAGTATTAGTCTAATGCTATGTTAACATAATATTGTTACCAAAAGAAGTTCAAAATTTGTAATGTTAAAGAACAAGAAATGCGCATAAAATTGTTGGTACGAGATCTCACTTACTGATTGTGATTCTTGTGAAGAATAAGCGCTCGTATAAGCACTTGCATGGTAGATCTTTGAAATTTGTAGATTTAGTTGTTATTCTATATTCACATTCAATTATAGCAAGAGAATACAGACCTTTCAATTATCGGTCTGTTCTTAGTTCTAGGTGATGTTATTTGTGTATCATTAATACAAATGCAAATAATATCCTATACAAACAGATTGATTTCTTGGGTTTGACGTATCTTGCCCATATAAGGCCCTTGCGCCATCAGGCTCAAAATCAACCATCCTACACAAACAGAACCGTTTTGCTTCGTACTCTAAGAAAGGTATAGTCAAATTCTCTTGAAATAACCCATATACTGCGCAACTTTGCTTTTACTTTTATAATTGTTTTTTAGATTTAAGAGAGTTATAACACTTTTAGACGTTTTATAGTGATTATGTAAGATTATAGTGCCTAAACTATAAATTAGGGTTACTAATTGATATAATTGGTGTTGATGTAAAATATAATAGCTAAAGGTCTAGATTTTTGTCAAGTACAAAATTGAAAATTGCAATAGAAAAATAAAAACGAACTTACACTTTATTTAAAGTTGCTGTTTAGTAAAAATTTTATTAGTAAATTTGTTTAATTATAGATACGCGTATATTTTATTTATTTCATGTATAGATTTGCGGTTATTGTCACCGGCAATTGAATTCACACTATTTAGCAGCACCAATATTTCAGTCATATTGAATCTTGGTCAGAAAATTCAGTCCTTTAAATAGCAATATTAAGCCAGATATATAAAAATCAAGACGTTTAGGTCCCGTTCTAGGAATTCCATTATTTGTTCCCTCTCAGCAACCGCATTTGAAAAACACGCTCTCCCTTGACCATTCGCTCACATTTCACTTTTCCATCTCCTCTCCAGGTGAAATGATCTACCTTAAAACTGACCATTGTTGATACTCAGAATTCGTGCTATCAACCCTTCAAGTGGTTTCGATCAGCTATCGCGTTCATCAAGATCTGATCAAGTTTACTACTGACGAGATATCTCGCCCATCAAGGTCTGGTCAGTTTACTTTTAATGACGAGATATCTCGTCCATCAAGATCTGCTCGGTTTCAATAATGCCGAGACACCTCTTCGAAACAACCACTAGGATGGTAAATAATCTATAACTTGTTTTTATGTTAAGCGCTATACGTATTCACTTGCATCACCATACTAACATACAACACAAGCAAACTTAATTTTATTCCCAAGGTCTTAGATGAGATAAGTATAGCATAAGAAAAACTGAAATATTTTTCAAATTTTTAAAACACTTCGAATTGCCCAAACTTCTGTTGTGAAATTCTGTTGTCACCACTACAAAAATTAACTCACAATATAATAGTATAATGCATCTGCGTAAATTATCTCTACCATGAAGTACTTTTTGGTATAATGAAGTTCCAGTCTATTTTCACGCCTTGCCACATTGGTGATTGCTGGACGTGAATATGAACCTCCACGCTTTCAAACAAGCCGTATGGTGTTCGTCACAATCGGTGCACACTTTTTTGCATGGATCACGATGAACAGATGAATTGTCAATGTGGTGCCAATCACTTCGAACGGCTGTCTGAAGTCCTATGGAAACATACGCTACTCCTATCATATCACGGCCTCACATTTAGTTGCCACTCATCCTGCCCTTCACAAGGTACAGTCGCGGAAAAAAACGAACCACCCCCCTTTATTTCGAGGACTATTCATAGCAGAGGAAATTCAAAGATATCATCCAATAGGGAATAACGTCCTCTACAAATTCAAATGCAAAAAATGAATTAGGGGACGTCTTCATATAAAATTTTGCACAAACAGCAAAATTTCCAATTGAAACACCATGTTTTGATGCCTTAATCAGATTCTGCATCGTTAAATTAGACTAAATATTCAATTTCATGACTTTACTATCTTTATATTCGGAGATATTCAAGGTTAAGTTGCTGTCCATTTCAGGGATCATCTTCACATTGAAAATAGCTATTCGTAGATGGAGATTAATTGTAGTTATACCTACCCGAATTTCAAATTTGAACACTATTTCAAACGTATTTGTCAGCTCGTGCAAACGATCCGAGAATTATTATCCTTGGTTTATCAGACGTTTTTTAAACTTTTGCTTTCTTCCTAAATCGCCATAATGAGGAAAATTTAATGTAGCGCAAAAACTTACCATTAAAATGAGTTGTAATTTTGTACGGTCATATTAGAAGTCCTTCTGAATCAATTCCCATCAAAATATAGTAAGGTTACAATTCATAATTTTTTCAAACTTCAATTTGATAATTATTATTGCATACTAAAAACTATTTATACAATAAAATATTGGGTGGATTTTGTTTGGGTTATTTAACAGTAACATAGTATAAAATATCAGCGCTATAGAAATATTTTTTAGGAAGATATCCATAAAAGTCTAAGAAACTGATTTAACATTAGAAGCTCCAATCTTTCTGTACTCATAACTTGCAAACGATAAGACCTAGTGACATTAAATTTGGTACCTGAAGTTAAATTTTGATATAGATTCGGAAATTGTGAGTCGAAATAGAAAATATGAAGTTGGTGCTCAATTTAATATGAAGACGGCCCCTCATGCAAATTGTATGCATTTAAATTTGAAGAAGACGTTAGTTCCTGCCAAATGCCATCTTTGAATTTTCTCCACTGTTAAAATTGCTTGAATGAAGAGGGGTGGTTTGTTTTTTCCGTTTCACATTTGGCTACTGCAGGCAATACAAGACAGCCCATGGTCACATTCATCCATTTCATGGCCACGCATACAAAGTACACTCGTGATTTTAATACAGCTGTCATGGTTTCAAGCAATTGATAACCTATCCGGGTTTTTTGGTATCATCTATTAAATTCAGTCATTGCTTTATTATGAATGGGAAGTATTGAGATGAACTGAGTCGCCACTAAAAAAGTCCACTCGCAATGCCGTAGTATACATCATAGTGAATATCGCACTGTAACCTATATCCACGTGAAGTTATTTTGGGTAGAATGAAGTTGTACTGTCTTTCAAACGTTCTGTTAAACTTCCATAGAAGCATATTTAGATTTATGATCAACCTTCAAACAGTTTTGATCTTAAAGGCCAAAGGATGAAGGAACAGCATTTATATTTATTCACTTTGTTGTGTTTTTTACTCGATAATTTATTTAAATTACCTTTTTAATACATTTTATATTCAAATGTGTCAAGGGATTAAATATATTTCAATGTTTACCCATCTAAGTAAAATATTGACTTTTGCTTAGAATCTTCTGCTTAAAAATGCCATTGAAAACTAAACATTTTAACTATACCATTCTAACTTAGTCGGATAGCAATTAAAATGTACTATTTTAAGAAAAGGTTATTAGAGTTTGTATAAATGTTTTAAAGGATTAAAGGATGGAACAGTATTTTGCTTCGAAGAATTTCATACATTTTAATTATAAATGCTTTTTGGATCCATCATTATCTTTAACAACAAATTTCCCCATATGAAAATTCAAGCAAGTTCAAAATATTTTAATTCGATTAGTAAGTAATAGGATTTTACGGTTAAAAGTACCGTGATTAACTTATATGAATAAAAAAATTTAAATATTTCCTCGGTGAATATGGAATTTAAATATTACCAACGTAAATCAAATGAACCTGAATTTAAATAATTCAAGTGGAAATTTTTTGGATTCTATCGAAATAAAAATTAGACCCATGCAATTTTTCCGAAAAGACGTGTTTCACCTTGTATGTATGTATGTCTGCAGTATGTGATGTGCATTTGGAACCCACTTCCCGTCGTGCATCAGGGTAACAAGTGGTTAAAAATTCCACCCTTGTTGTGTCATGATTTTAGCTTGTTAGAAGCACTCTTTCTAACAAGCTAAAATTTACCAGGCATTGGCTCATAACAATTCTGAAAATAAAGTCTCGATTCACGGTATAATCTCTATTATTACAAACCGAAATAAATATTCAATATCTCGTTACTGGGCAAAATGGGTTAAGTATCCACAGGCAAAGAGTAACACTATTCCACCATCAGATCCTTGGTTTCTTTGTCATTGGAAATGACAAAGAAACCAAGCAATTGCTGAGTTTCTTTGCTGTTTATATTTATTGATGACAGGAACTTTATTCACCATTGATTTAAAATGCATTCGCTGCAAAGTTTGTTGAGATAAGAATAAAAGTGACTCTAGAAATACTTGTTAGTGCTTATATTCTGCGGAGTAATCGTAAATTAGTAGGGCTCATTGAATCATACCTTTGGTTTGCTTCATTGTTCACGAATATTTACAATTCAAAATACTCATTACTCAAACACTAATTGATTTACGAGACTTAATTAAGTCTTGTAAGCCAATTAGTAAATCTCGCTACAGAAAAATGCATCTCAATCTCAGTAATTATCTCACAAAAACTCAGTAAAACAAAACTCAAGCTCACAGCACAAAATTGTACATCTCAATTAATAATTCTAAATGGAACTAAGAAACCATATTACTGGCGTTGCCAAACATAGAAAATTACATATAATTAATTTAATAATTCCATTGCATACGCGTTTTGACAAAGTTTCTATATAAATATCGCTTGAGCTTTGTATTATTTCATCATATATATCACTTGCATTGCTCTTTTCTTTACATGATTTAATATTTATTGGGCGCGAACAATTTCTCTTTAGAATATTTAAATATAATTCTTACCAATGAGAGCGAGGATAATTTAATTATAACTTAAGCCAACGATAAAGCGAGTATAAAAAATAATCCACGCACGTCATGATCAAGTTAGTCTTTTATATAGTATCATGAGTTTTGCATAGATGTGCACATCTCAGAAGTCCAAATGAAATTAAATTCTTCACAAATATAATATAAGTATTGTTTACATTTTACAAATGTAATCTTACTGTTGTTAATTCGTATTTCCAATAAAGTGCATTGTTCATTCCTCAGTTCTGTTTCCAAAACTGGCTTTTGTGCGTCCACTTCAATTGCATGACATTCACTTATTGAAAAGCGATTTAATAGTCTTCAACCTCTAACTCGGGGTTAATATTTTACCTATTTTTTGGTCGGCTCATATTTTTATTTCTACGCTAATTTCTTTCTTTTATAGTTTTCATTGCTTTCTGTAATAACACTGCTGAATAATTTCACTAGAACGGTGAGAAATCTTCCGTACAGTTCTAGAAATATCATGCAGCTCAAATTGAGCATTTTAAAACTTTGTGACAAAATTGACGAATTAATATAGCAGAGAGTTATTCTAGTCAGGATAGATTCCTCTCTTGGGTGTATTCCTCTCATCTATGGCAATAAAATTTTCTTTGTGTGAGTGTGTTCATTTCTTGATGTTGTCTGTCCTGTGCTTGGCTCAGCATGGCATATGCTCCATCAGACCCAAACAACCATTGAAAACGAAAACTTTAATCTGTATTATATTAAATTATTCACTGTATGTGCTATTTATTCAATTTCAAAACTCTCATTATTTACATACATCTGTTATTTAAAAATATTGAAGTCTTACACTCCCTAAATGGAATACCTGGGTGAAATGTATTCCTTTTAGTATTTAACCATCTGAGTGTCATGATATTTCCGAGAAGTAACCTTCTAAGGTGGTTTCAACGAGATATCTCGCACATCAAGATTTGACCAATTTTGCTAAGGACGAGATATATCGTCATCAAAATATCGATTTTTGATGATGACAAGACCAACATCTGGTTAGTTTTCTTCTGATGACGAGATATCTAGTCCATCAGAATCTGCTAATGGTTTTGCTAATAATGAAATATCTTGCAAAAGAAAACCACCACGTGGTTTAATGACGAAATAACTACATATTATAACCACATGAAATAACCTCCTATTGATTGAAAGAATGCTAGAAAACATTATATTGGTCAAGAAGATCAAAACTGGTTCGAAGTCATGCAGGGAAAACAGTACATTGCCGAGCGTATATAATCGCGTGCTTCCCTCAGAGGTTTAAAGTTATAACTCTACTTGAGTGAAAACGTTTTAAAGGATTAAATGTGATAAACCAGTGATTGGAGCAGAAGAGCCTTACTTCAAAAACAAATTCGTTTTGATCCATCGTTGTTTAAATATCCCACATGTATAAATTTAAACAGGATTAAAAAATGCCAGTTAATAAGATAGGTTTTTACAACCACCTTACTATGCAAAGTACTGCTTCCGTTGAGCTTATGAAAGAGAAACAAATCGCATTTTCCCCCAAACGTCAAAACTCGTTAGATTTGGAATTTAACTTCTGCCCTCCCAAATCGAATAAAACTGAATTTCAATTACTCGAGTGGAAAATTTCCGGATTCCACCCATGCAATTTTTCCGGAAAAAGGAAAAAGCCCCCTTTATGGTCCAAACAAATTTCCGTACGTTTCTTTCCATTACAAACCGAAATAAAGATTCAATCTCTCGTTACCGGGAGGAAATCAGAGGCAAACCGTAACACGATTCTACAATCCAGGTTTCCTCGGTTTCCGAAGAAATAAGCATGATGTAACATCAAAAGCGAAATTCCCCTTTCACGCACAAAGAGAAAGAGAAGAAGTCGTCCGCGCGAGAAAAGGATGAAGAGCAAGAGAAAGAGGGAAAAAAGAAATATCTGTTCTTTGATAGATTGCCCAGAAAAGTAGATTAGAGGGAAATTGGACGTCTTATCTTTCAAGTTCTCTGCATCAGTGGGAATTCGTGAATTCAGCAGAATATTGTAGCGGACATGAAATAGTGAATAAGGGACACGCCGTCTGAGATGAAGTCGCAATTTTTTTCCCGGAATCAATGAAGGTTGGGTTCTTTTTCTTCCTAGTTCTGATCGATGATCATCGATAATTCAGAAGCGAATAACGTGATAAATGAACTTATATCTGCGTGAGATCGGTTCGGTCGGCTGGTGCTCTTTTAATCGAGATCCATTCACTTTTATAATTATAGTTTCAATATAGTTCGATGCTGCATTTTCGTTTGAATTTTATTTGGCGGTTTCCATTCCAAAAAATCAATCTGATGGTTGTAGTTAGACGTTGCATTTCTGTTTGAATTTGATAGTTTTTAATCAACAACAAATTGGATGGTTATTTTGATGTTGCATTTTTGCTTAATTTATATTTGATAGTTTCCAATCAACAACAAATGATATAGTTAGTGCAATGTAGCGTTTTTATTTTAATTGTATTTGATATTTTCTAATCAAATTATATGATTAGTTTGATGTTGCAGTTTTATTTAAATTGTATTTGATAGTTTTCAATCAACAAATCAGATGGTGAAAGTTTGATGCTACATTTCCGTTGGAATTATATTTGATAGTTTCCAATCAACATTATATAGTTGTAGTTCAATATGGCATTACATTTGACAGTTTTCATTCCGAACATTAAACCGATGGTTGCGGTTAGAAATTGCATTTTTGTTTGAACTGTATTCTATAGTTTTCAATCAACATCAAATTATATGGTAAATTCGATGTTGCAGTTTTATTTATTTTATAGTTTTCAATCAACAACAAATTAGATGTTTACATGAATTATATGTTCATTTTGTTTGATTTATATTTGATAGTTTCAATCAACAACACATGATATGGTTAGTTCAATGTAGCATTTTTGTTTTAATTGTATTTGATGGTTTCTAATCAACAGGAAATTAGATGACTGTTATTTGGCTTTATATTTCTGTTCGAATTATATTTGAGTTTCCAATCAACGACAAATTAGATGGTGAAAATTTGATGTTGCATTTGCGTTTGAATTATATTTGATAGTTTCCAATTATGAGGTCCTGTAGTCTAGTGGTAGCTTCGCGCTGCCACACTACAAGTCCGGGGTTCGACCCTCGGGCTGGGCAAGGTCGACTCAGCATTTCATCCCTTTGAGAGTCGATAAAATGAGTACCAAGCGTGCTTGGGAACTAAACACTGGGGTTTCCCATGTCAGGCCGACCACCTGACAGGTACAAAAAAAGTCACTCGGCACCCCAGGGTCTCCAAGGTCTCGTAAGTAGGATGGCACCGCCGGCCATGGTTCATCGAGGACTGTAGCGCCACGGAGTTTAGTTTAGTGTCCAATCAACAAATAATATGGTTGTAATTCGAAATTGCATTATATTTGACACTTTCCTTTTCAAAAATCAAAATGTCCTCAGAATTAACGAAAAATCTAGCCCTCCCATCAAGGTGCAAAATAACTCAATAGAATATATAAGCACCTTTTCATATCTGGGAGCAACAATAAACAAAAATGGTGGTACTGATGAAGATATTGATCTTAGAATTTCAAAAGCTCGCAACTGTTTTAAGTAGCTTAATAAATTGTGGAGAGCAACTAATATGCATGTAAAAATCAAATTAAATCTGTACAAATCACTAGTACTTTCAGTTCTCTTATACGGTTCTGAAACATGGAAAATTATCAAAACTCAGTGCAATAAACTAAACGTTTTTCAAAATAAATGTTCAAGAATTATCTTAAAGATTTTTTGGCCAAACTACATTTCAAATGAAGAATTAAAGCAAAATTTAATGAAATAGGAAATGAAATCAAAATTAGACGCTGGAAGTTTACAGGGCACATTTTAAGAATGAACAGGGACAGTATTCCTAATATAGCATTGACCTGGACCCCTGATGGAAAGAGAAAGCGTGGACGTCCCCGCTTGACCTGGCGACTATGATGGAACAAGAGAGAAGTGAGGCTGGATGGAACGAGCTGGTATGAAGCTAGACTTGCTGCATTGGACAGGAAACTTTGGCGATCTAGATTGAAGGCCTAATGTGCCCTTAGGCACTAAAGAATTGATGATGATGATGATGATTTCAAAAATCAATCTGATGGTTGAAGTTAGGTGTTGCATTTTTGTTTGAATTATATTTGCTACTTTCTAATCAACAACAAATGATACGGTTAGTTTGATATTGCACTTTTGTTTGAATTTCATTTTAGATTACAATCAACAAATTATATGGTTGTAGTTCGATATTGTATTATATTTGAGCGTTTCTATTCCACCACCTACCACCAACATTACCACCACAATAATTTAGCTTAACAGAAAATATCTCTCTGCAGTTTTTGATGCAAAATATCAATATCGATAACTCAAACAAATGTTGATTGATTATACTCTAACTTTTCCAAGCACTATGAGGCATCGGATACTTTTATACACACTATTTTAACAATCGCTAACCCTATATAGACATATAGGTATGCTGCCTTCTTGAAAGTCTGAATAGCGTTAGAAATTCATTATAAAATGTTAATACAGAAATTATACGTTTGAATTTATGTTACGGTATTTCATTAACAAAAATTGCAATATCTAATTGTATCATAGATTATATATAAAATAAATCCTTCGCTTAAGATCTTCAAAAGTTGCTTACATGAAAACTTTTGAAATTATTATTTGTTAATGAAGATTCAATGCTAAACACAGCATTTTATCAGTTAGGATGAACAAAGATAATATGTAAATTATCCTCATATTATCATGATTAATTGGGTTACATATTATTCAGAACTATTTTTTCGAGATTTGGGATTGATATATTATGGGTACCCATAAGTAATGTCGTTTTTGCGGGCATATACTTTTGACGCGTTTTTTAAGGTTGCTATAGCATTGAGCTAATTCCAATTTTGGTTGTTAATATGGATACACGTTGTGCTTTCAGCTGAGATTTTTTAGAAAATTTAATAATGGTATACCTGGAGAAGCTCATATTAGGCATCGCACGCTTTTTCAGTTTAATTGCTGTCATAACTCAAGTGCGGCAACTGTGAATATCCATGCAATTTATGCAAATTGTTTAGACGTTCGAAAGTGTCAACGATGGTTCACCAGATTTTATAGCGGCAATTTTTACCTTGAAGATGCCTCAAGATGTGGTCGTTCAGTCCCATTTGATGAAGAAGCTTTGCGGGCTATTATGGGATAAGATCCTCGCCAAACAATTGAGGAAATTTCAGAAAGGATTAATACTTCTTGGTCAACAGTTCAACGCAACTTGAAATTCATTGGGAAGTTTCTGCATGCCAGTGTATGGTTACCCCATATGCTCAGTGATGAGAACAAACTGCAAAGGTTCTTCATATGCAACTTGCTCCAAAATCAGTTTCTTGACCGCATAATAACGGGAACGAGAATTGGGTTCTATATAACCCAGTGATGAAAAAACAATGGCTTTCAATTGGAGAATAACCGAGAAAAATTTCAAACTCCAGTACCCATGGAAGCAACATTCTCCTAAGTGTTTGGTGGAACATTTATGGTGTGGTTCACTTTGAGCTGCTTAACGTTCTAGAAACCGTTATTTCAAACGTTTATTGTGGTCAGCTTGACCGATTGAAAGCAGCCATTGCAGAAAAATATTTTGTTGTTATCAACAGGAAAGGTACTAGCCTCCAACATGACAACGCGAGACCACTTGTGACTATCACTCAACAAAAAATTTGGGAACTTGGATTGTAAATTCTCCCCATCTTCCATACTCACCTGACCTTTCCCCATATGATTATCATCTTCCAGATCCTTACAAAACTGTCTTGCTAGGAAAATGTTCAATTCTTATGAGGAGGTTAAAAACGCATTAATTAAGTATTTTGACACCAAAATTCCAGAATTTCCTAAAGCTGGGATAGAAAACTTGATATCCAGATGAGGAAAGGTCATAGAAAACTATAATGATTACATAGTTGATTAAATGCCGCTTTTTAAAATAATGTACTGTAACGTGTGAACTACGAACGCAGCGCCAGCTGCGGAGCTATAAACCTCAGAATTGTTGCAGAACTAAAAGTCAGAACAAAAACAGTTTCACGCCGGCTGCGATCATGAACACACCCCTGTAACCTCCCCCACCCCGATATATTTTAATGTATGTATCTGTACTTGTGTATGGAAATTTTATGTTTTAACTTCTTAATTAAACATTTGTAAATGGTTAGAGCTACTTCAGGTTCATTCAATTACAGTACTAAATTTACATCTTGCTACGAAAAACGTCATTATTTATGGGTACCCCAAATATTTTAAATATTAGGTCTATACCTTTCTAAACCATGTACGTCTCTAAATCTTTTTAAAATTTGACATTTGGTTGCAAGGAATTTTAATTTTTCCATTAATTTAATTTAGGGACGTCTTTTCGAAGGATTGTGCAATTGAAAGTTGTCACAATTTTAATGACAGTGATTTGTGAAAACACTTCGACAAAGATCGATTCAATCATGAAAATTCACTCAACCTTGCTATTTTGACATACATAGGACTGCACTAACATCTCCTAAAAATAGCAAAGAACGTTCAGCTGGGCTTGCATGGTGTATATATTGTAATTGTTAATGTGTTGTATGCGTAGCTATAGTGTGTCATAAATAACTATTGTGCAATAAATAGCTGTAGTTCACATATATCAACCTTCTGAGGAGTCAAAGAATCCGAGCGATAATAATTCCTATTAACCTCCTCGGACAACCATTTATGCATCGTATTATTTGAGGATCATTTACATATTGCTAAATTTACGCCAGAAAATCCAGTATAATTACTTATTTCAATGTTTTGTTACTTATAATATTATCGAACATAACGAATACAGACTGAACATTAATTGCTCTTACACTTTCTTTGCCGGGTGATACCATTACAGTCACGGTCACATTCTGTTTCTGACATTTCTTCCTGATCTAGAGAGTTGTCGTCGTCATACTCCACCATGTTGGGGCACATCTCTTCCTGAAAGCTGGGCAAGTTCTCCGGGTTGCTAGAAGCACAGAAAGGATAAAGGATAATTTCAATCTTTCTGGAACGGTCAACATTAAGACTGTAATGTCTATGTAATAGATACTGATGATACATTCTGCATAATATAATTCATATTTTTCTTATAGGATGAGGTGGGGTAAGTGCGAACCCAAACCTTCAAAGTTCAATTTGAACCAATCGCTACTCTCCGTCACAATTTTTTTAATTATATTTTTACCAGACACCCCCAGACCCTTTAATAATATGTGTTCAAACTTTTGTTTGCTCAACCCTTTTGATGGATTACCTTCGTGTGGAAAACTGCCTTGTAGTGTCCAGCCTCTGATTCGAAAACTTATTCAAAACTGTCATCAGTTCTAGTCAATGGACAATTTGTGTTTCCTACTTGGAATAATATGCCAGTTTTGCCTCGAGACGAGGTATCTCTTCATTAGCAAAACCGATCAGATCTTGAACGAGATATCTCGTCGAAACCACTTGGAGGGTTAAACTTACTATTGATATAAATTAAAAAATACTTTTCTACGCTATTTCATGGGACATGTTATGTCATTGTCCCATACATTGGGGCAAATGGCATAACATGTTAATATGTTCCTTGTTAACAATGGGATTCTGAGTGAGACAAGGGCATATAATTTCATTCGTGCTCTTCTTTGGTTTGCTGAACCTCCCTGACAGAATTCAAAGCGCTCTAGTGGATAAACTAAACTATAGGCGCCCTTCAAGCATTTTTAGCAGGTGGCAACCCCTAATTTAATCACAGACATTTTATATTCATTGCACGCACTTACCCCACGTATGTTGTTAGCTCACCTCACTCTAGTTGATTTGGTTTGTTTGATCTCCATCATTTTGCACTTTACAAGATTTAACTTCTTATAGTAAATATCAGTATGCATGAATACAATTTTGAGATATACAATGCTGTCAGAAGTCATTTAAAATTATGTGATTTTGTGTTACAATGGTGTGATTTGATTCCAAATGATGGGGCATTTATACATTACTTCTTATATAAAAAAGAACTTACAGACAGGTGTAGATGAATGAATGCCTTATGGCATCAATCCAGTGGTCTACATCTTCAAAAGATTAATTCACAAATAAAGTATAATTTTCTAAACAAAGATATGTACTTTTAACAAGAAAACATAACAAATAAATCGAATGAATAAAAATAGTAATCTTTCTACTGCTAGATTCTGAAGAGAAAGAAAGTTCAGTTGCTTAGCGACAGGAACGAGTTTTGTTGTTAGGTGGCCTTCCGCTAGTCATTCTGCTATCAGTCTGCTCACGCACAGCGTTGTGAGAACTTCCCAATCAGCGGTTCGATATAAAGTCTGTGTCACAACACATCATCGGGTGATTTAAGTAGTGCTGATATTTTGTATTTTATTAACAGACAGTACATTGTAACACTCATGACTAAATGTAAGGCATTAGAAATGGGTAAAATTCCATTTAATAATGAAATAAAAAGTAAATATGCCTAAAACGTGTCTTTTGATTCCATCGAATAATAATTGTATTTATTTTAGATATATTTAATTTTATCTCCCAAGTATATTGCTTTACCAGCCGCTTTTATTTACGCGCCATCTTAGTATAAAACAAAGTGCCTTTTTATACAAGATACGTATACCTAAAGCCCAATAAAATTTCTAATTAACTTCATGCAGAAAAGGTACAAAAGGTATCGTACCCTTTGTTTGATCCTTCCATTTATCCTTCGAATGTTAAAAAATTGATTAATCAATTATAGGTAACCAGTTATAGATATTCTCCAAAATTCTCTTAAATCCATGTCCAATAGGTCGAGTTTGCCAATGATATCTCGTAGACACAAAACTGCCCTATATAAAACTGGCCGATTCCTAAGTGGGAATCAAGATCCAAATAGGCAATACAAATTGTCCCTTGCCTAAAAGGGGTGACAATTAGGAACAGGTTTCATCAGATGGCCACTTCAGGACAGTTTCGACTCGAAGATAATCCACCAGGAGCGTTTAGTGTTAAAAACATTTTTCTTATTTTAACGCATCAAGCATTTGTTTTTATTCACACAAGAAACAAGGATTATCAACGCATGTAACCTTTATTTATATTTACATAAAATACAGGCATTTATCACATTGTGGCCATCACGTACGACAACTGATCAACTCTAGTAGTTTTACCAGGTAGTTTGACAGAGCAGCAATAAGTCCAAGAGAGCAATAAGTCCTACAACTCTTACAATTCATGTGTCCAAGGAGTCATTTAGCAACACGATAGCACCCGCCTACACTAAACTCATTTCTTCCAGGAGTGTCTCCGTAGTGGTGAAACCCTTTCTTTACCAAAGAAATCCCCTAATATGTCTTCCATTGAACATATTTGGCATACGTTTGGCATTAAATTGCACTACTCGGAATATAAAGGATCTAAAGCAGTAGCTGTAGAAAGCTTGACGTGATTTGATACCGAATAATATAAGAACTCCATTCCATGCTTACATCTGCATGTATCACAGTCAGAGGGTTCTACAACTCAAAAATTTATGATCTTTCTCATATAGTTCTACAATAATAAAGAGTTCTCTAGATTTGATATTGGAATTATTTATTTATCTCTTCATGTACATATAACAGGATTCATTCGGATGGTACTTCGGCTTTTCTCTGCTTCGATTTTTTTTGGCATAGAATTTATTTAATGAATTATCTACAAATATACTATAAAAGTATAAACATATAGTAAATTTGAAATTAAAAATTAATGACTCTAACAAATGAAATCTATCATTTATAAATGAAGCTATTATTGGAAATTTAAATTACCCTATTTATCTGCTATGTTTTCACATGATTATAGTCATGATAAAAACTACTTTATGGTATCATGCATGAAATGAATTGAGAATTTTATTACATTATTTTCTCACTTTTAAAATGCTTCCTAACAAAAACGAAAAATGCAAAATTTTTAAATATCTGATACCTCAGTTAATATTTTCCATTGGAAGTTTATTTTATCGTATTTAGGTAGACGGTTCGTATTATTATACATAAGTTGACAAAGGCAGTTTTCAAAATGGAAATTTCTTAGCGGTTGCGATAAATTTTATACTTTTGTACATATGCGATCCCTCGTAAATGAACTATATATCAAACACGTGTACACAATAAGAACATTTTTTCTTGTTGGAAATACGTTTCTATGGCAAACCGTTAAACGAAAATAACTAAAACACTCATTCTGAATGTCCTTGTGTAGCGAACAATTTTGCACAACCTGTTTTACATATCATTCCAGTAACTGCCACAGACACAGAATTTATATTTTTTGGAAACATAAAAGCTGATTTTCATCTCCGACGCAAACCCTTTACTCGTAAAATATATAAACAAACAACGGGTTTTACTTTCAACTTTCCACTTTGTTAGGCAACTGATTCCGATCTCTAACAATCCGTAAGGAGTTTTAATGAAAATAAAAGCTATACATCTTTAACAACTAAAATACAGTCTCAAGTAGAAATGTTGCACAACCTGTGTGCTTCTTTTCTTGTACTTCTTTTCTTGGCTCATTGTATCTAACTGCAGGAGTGGCATTGTGATGATTTTATAGTTTCACTAACTCTCTAGAGAAATTTATAACTACTGCGAATGTTTACCTAGACTAGAGACTAGACAAGACCCAGACTTACCTATCTTTGGAACAATCAATGTACTGCTAATTCTTTTGAAAATAAACGAGGTGCCCTTATTTGCATAATAAATAGTAAGGCACTTTAATCTGTAAGCGTAAACTATTGAGATTGCTCGAAATGCTATCCTTCAAAATAATGTAGTTTTGATTTCTGGAAGACATTTTATTCGGCAACCCTCACATTGAAAATAAGTTTAAACATTGCATGTGATTATAATCACGGATGTTTTATATTTAAGCTACGTGTTCCAAAGGAGTTCCGTTTAAAATAGTAGCACACAATGTTTTCTTAGAACTGTTCGGGCTGCAGTCTGAACCGAATATATAAATTTTGCTGATGGTGCAAATTGATGAAATTATGTAAAGTGTATAAAATTTATTACTATAAATGTTCTCCTTTCGGTCAATTAAAAGCTTTTTCAATTGAATGAATTTAGTTACGGTTTACATGTTATAGATAATGCATTTTAAACGTATGCATTGCACATTATATTTCAAGACATACAGAGATGCTATGTGGGTGTCTGCAATATTCATGAAGATGTTTGCAATAGAAGTAATGTAAACAAGAAACGGTGAAAAAAAGGAAAAGTTAAATTGCTTTTCTTTACACCTAACTTCTGCCTAAGAGGCTGACTACAAATTAAAAGTTTATCGGAAAATGTGTAAACGTTATATTAAACTTTTCATTTTACAACTTAAGAGTTTAAATACTTGTGTGTATATAAATACTTATACAATACAATAAGGTCTGTATAGATTAACATCTTGATGTTCCTCTTCGATTCTGTTACGAGTCAGGCTTATTATTTAGAATCGTTACCTGTAAATTTTGAGCTAAAATAATAATTAGTGTATGAGATGCATATAAATCATTCGAAAATAAGTGTTGGTATGTGCACACTTTTTTGAATCACTACTCATTATAAATACAAGTATATTCTGTTTAATTAGAATGAGTTGTGCATATTAAGAGAATAGATAGTTTAAAACTTTATATATTAGTACTCAATCGACCATGACTTTCTGAAATTTACAAAAAACCTGTCCGTTCAATTTTATGTATTGCAAAGGAAATAAATGAATTAATTGTAAGCAACAACTCAGCGAATATTGTATAAGACACATTACGATACAACACAACTTTTTTTGCTTATGGGGACCATATAAAAAGTTAACTTTTTGAAACAATCATCCACCTAAACAACAACATGGATAAATATCCATTTTAATGAAAACGATCTCTTAAATTATAAGTATGAGTCTAAATCCAATTACTATAGAACGAAATGTGAGGTATACTATGAAACACCTTGCATAATTTGTAATTACAATAAAAACCAACCACACAGGAATGAAATGAAAAAAACATCAACTCATTAGTTTTCCCCAGAAATTTGTATAATTCATATGCGAAACCGAAAACATGCTCTATTCTCTATATTCATTAAGAGTTATACTAGAAATCGAATTTATTTAAACTTCAACGAAAAATGTACATTTATAACTAAATTACCTTAAACTTATTGAACTTTGAAATATATGCATGTAAATTTCACGTTTCGTCAATCTTTTCAAAAATTTATAGAAAGAAATAGCATTTTTCACGAAAATATTTTCATTTAAAATTTTAATATGACTTCTTTTAAATATAATTACGCAATAAGGATGTCTTCCAACTCGAGTTTTGATTTTTAATTATTAGGAAGGAACATATCTTCAACGATTTCCTTTTCATGAAAAATACTATTAAAAATATGAGAATGGCAGGCAATTTATATTTAAAAAGGAAAATAAAAGTGTACTTCATAATCCTTAAGGGAAGGGGTAATTATGAATACCACTTAATTAATAAAGTGCTTAACTATACTTTCGAAACTCTTAACAAATATAAACTCAGCGAAGCTGCTGCGCATTACTTTATCAGCATTTTTAAGTTATTTGAGATGCAGCTTATTCAAAGTAAATATGTTTGGTCTTTATTCGACTGGAAACTACAGAAAACCAAAATAAACTTTAATTTTCAGATTAAAGTCAAAATCTGTAAAGGCGATGTCTAAAGAAAGCTTTAAAATAGAACCCAGACAAGTCAGTCAACTTCTGAATGCAAATTTATGAATGACTTATTTATAAGACTATTTTAAATGATGGAGTGTAGTCATAAGAATAAAAATATATGTCCATGTTAATGTACAAGGATTTTAAAACAGCACTGTTTAAAGGCTTACGGTTTTAAATAAATTCAAGTTCAAATTACCTGAATATTAATGAAAACATTTTAGAATATAAAACAAAAACAGTAGTCCTTCTTGACTTTCCCTGTATCTGATGCATATTTTCACATCCAGTAAACCATCACGAGTACTTAAAACTTTGGACAAAAATAAGAAATTGTCTATCGATTTGTTTAACCAGTGTAAAGTCTGAACCAGGTACAATGAAATCTCATAACAATGAAACCCTCTCGAGTACCTTAAAACTTGAAAAGAAGTAAGCGATTTTATCCCGACACTTTTAACAAAGCAGAGTAAACTGAAACGAGCACAGTGAAAGGAACATTTAAATCTAAAAAAAAAATTATTCGAGTTTGGAGGGAATAACTCCGCCCTATTTGTTACAACTTTACAAAATTTCGAACAGCAATTTAAAGTGTGTGTTGTTTATTGCAAAATACTGTTCCTTAACACTGCTCGTGGTTGGCCCGACGAAATATCTCTTCATTAACCAAGCTGACCAGGCCTAGATAGACGAGATATCTCGTCATTAGAAAAAAACTGACCAGATATTGGCCTCGTCATCATAAAAAAATCAGCAATATCTTGATAATGAGATATCTCGTGGACACCACTTGGAAGGTTAATCAAATGGTTTAAGGTGTTGAAACTATCAACATTTTTTATTTAACAAAATGAATGCAAAATTAACCCACCATTCTGGTGTTTGTCTCGACGAAGTATTTCGTCATTAGAAGAAAACTGACAAATCTTGATGAACGAGATATCTCGTCAAAACCGCTTGGATGGTTATTATACGAAAAATACGAAAATCTGGTGACTGACTTAAGACTGAAATACTATCCAAAATATACAACACACGTTGTCCAAAGCTACCTGTAAAAGACACACACCTGAATTTATAGTATGTAGCATGTGACGTATGATGTTTACTTATCTCTATGACGTATGATGTTTTAAATTATATTGGCAGTCTCTCTGACCGCTGGAAGATTTCTTCCTTATTAAAATCAGTGCAATGCATTTTCCCTTTCAATTACATTAACAAGGACTCTGCAAACGTTAGGCCTGGATACATCTGAAGATGTCAAGTCTACTTCAAAATCGAAAAAAAAAGTCGAATTCTCTTAAGGGGGCACAGTACCCTTCAAACAGTTTTTTTCATATTCAAAACAAAATGTTTTAGTGTACGTTATTCTAATACACATTACATATAGTAAAACCAATCAGGCCTTGATGAACGAAATATCTCGTCATCAAAAAAATGACCCGATCTAGATCTCGCCATCATCACATTATCGGCAATATCTTGATGGCTAGACATCTCATCCTTAACAAAATTGGTCAGATCTTGATGTACGGGATTCTCATAGAAACTTGGATGGTAAATCCAAATGTTAAAGATGTTGAAACTATATCAAACCTAACACAAATTTATGTAACAAAATTAATGCAAAATTAACTTACTCTCATGGAGGTTGTCTCGACAACGTTTCTCTGCATTAGAAGAAAACGGACCAGATATTGATAGACCAGGTCTAAATATTGGCAATATCTTGATGGTTAGGTATTTCGACATTAACAAATTTATCAAATCTCGACAAGATATCTCGTCGAAATCACTTGGAGGGTTGATGATTAAAAACACGAAAATCTGGCGACTGACTTAAGACGCGAAAATACTCTATGGGATACACAAAGCTCAGATACACACGTTGATCGAAGCTACCTGTGAATGACATACACCTGAATTTATTGTCTGCCACATGTGACGTATGATGTTTACTTATCGGTATCACGTATGCTGTTTTAAATCATCGACCTTCTAATGAAATAGACGGAGTATGTGCCCGCAGCTTCTTTTCTTCTAGTTGCTTGGTTTGAAGATCTGTCACGTGATCGTGGGTAAAAGTATGAATCCTAAATTATTGATTGGTTAAAGTGGTTATCCACCGTGATCAAAAACACCAGCCAGCGATTCGACAGCCAATCGGTTTTGTCAATTCGTAAGCCCACGTGATTTTCTTTTCAGAGATCTTAATACTGTGACTCCACCCCCATGCTCCGTTTATTTCATTAGAAGGTCGATATTATAAATTAAACTGTCAATCTCTCTGAACCTTTGAAGATTTAATTGATAGTTGATTGAAAACAGTGCAATATACTTGCCCTTTCAGTTACATTAACAAAGAATCTCCAAGCGTAAGACCTGGATACATTTTCAGATGTCATGTCTACTTCATAAACGACCAACAAATAGAATTGTCTTACGTAATAAACAACTACCATTGCAGTTTGTTTCTCTATAATTAAAATCAGTGCAATATACTTGCCCTTTCAGTTACATTAACAAAGTATCTCCAAGCATTATACCTAGATACATCTTCAGATGTCAAGTCTACTTCAAAAACAACAAACAAATCGAATTCTCTTAAGTAATAAGCAATTCCCTCTGCAGTTTGTTTCTCGAGCACAGCTTTAAAAAAGTTTAGTTTTCCTCCTAACTGCCGCTGCATCTTTTATGATGGATTCCTTCTGCTGCCTCCCCTCTTCTACATCCTTCCGACTCGAGACGAAACAATTGGCTTCGAAAGAAAACTTGTCGGGGCGAGAAGAATATATTTCCCTGCGCAGCGGGATTTTTCCCGGATTCATCCCGGATCCCAGGAGCCCTGGATTTAAGAGAGGAAATATTGAAAGGAAGAAATACCGCAGCGGCGAGGCATGGTTTGGAATAAAAGGGTGAGAGAGGTGTCTAAATATATCTATACACCATCTTTCACAAGGGTCGGAATGAAAATTGTAAGCCTTCAGAAAATGGAAAAATTTACGAATTGCCACAGGTGAGATAAACTGTGTTCAGAGCCATACATCATCCAGAAAAATAAACCTTAAGGCATCCATAACATTTCTGAGGCAGGCATCGTTTTTTGGTATCGCCCATTCTTCGGTGGTGTATGGAGACACGAAAGAATTTCCATAAGGCTTATTTCGTACTATTACGACAAGATCATAATGGATTAATTTAATAATGGATAACACCTTAAAAGGAAAACATAAATTAAATAAAAACCATATTCACACACACACAAGTAAAAATGTACGTCCATTCGTAAACCATCAATCAAAATATAAGAATCAAGATTTTAAGATTATATGAATAAGTAAGCACCCAAGAAATAAAAACGTTGTATTATATGAGAGTAAATAAATGTAAGTATATGAGATGGCAAAAGAGAGAATAGAGTGGTTAGTTTAAATTACCGATAAATATATTTGTTTCATAAAATTCCTTCATCTGCTGTTGTCAAGCTTCGTGAGATCACGACCCTGTAAATTCTTTTTGAAGTGAATACGGTCTATAAATAGGAATTTTACTGTGGGGCATGCACGAAAACCGAGCTTTACAAAAAAGGTTACAACTGCTTTGACTTAAGATTTCATAACTGGAAGAAACACAACCAGAAGATAAATATAGCGTCGTGTGGTCAAAGGATATCCGTACCAGACATGACCTTCGAAGCGAGTGCGCAGGCGCAATGAGCACGGAAAGGCGAGCCTTGGGCCATCATAACTTTGAATTGCGTGGAGTGATAACTGCGTAAGTGGTGTTTTTCTAAAGCTATTAAACTACACTACAATCACAGGTATTTAATAAAATTATCCTTCAGTAATAATATAAAACTGCTCTTTAATCGTTCAAACTGTAAATTAATTGTTAAATATTCACAATAGACAATCGTTCAAACTGTAAATTAATTGTTAAATATTCACAATAAACAATCGTTCAAACTGTAAATTAATTGTTATAAATATTCACAATAAACAATCGTTCAAACTGTAAATTAATTGTTAAATATTCACAATAGACAATCGTTCAAACTGTAAATTAATTGTTAAATATTCACAATAAACAATCGTTCAAACTGTAAATTAATTGTTAAATATTCACAATAGACAATCGTTCAAACTGTAAATTAATTGTTAAATATTCACAATAAACAATCGTTCAAACTGTAAATTAATTGTTAAATATTCACAATAAACAATCTTTCAAACTGTAAATTAATTGTTTCATTCGTTCTATAATCCAACCCCAGAGCCGAGTATTCACTTCAAAACTACGGTTTGGGTCGTCTACAGAACCTACCAATTTTATTATAAGACGAGGCCCCGTTGACAATAAACGTACTCGTATATACCTTCCCATTTTTAATTTAACATTAACATTAGTATTAATAACTAATTATAGCATAATTATAAAGAATGTAAGAGAAAACTTATGTATATGGTACGGCATTTGACAAATATAAAATTACATTTAAATTGGTTATCAATAAATGAATTAATGAAATCTCGTAGCACATTTTAGTTGTCTTCAGGCCACCATCATTAAATTAGTTTGTGTTAATTTAATTTTCAATATCATAGTCCATTCCAATCACCAAAAATTTATAATATTAGCTCTCCGATAGCTTATTAATTCTATTTTAAATTGAAGTGATAACCAAAGAGACAGGAAGTTGTAGATGGCTTCTCTGTTTCGTTTAAAGCAAAAGCATTGCAGAAAATGCAATTTTATAAATATAAGTGGTGGAAAAACCAAGAAGAAATCTCATTGGTATTTCAGAATTTTTTGACACATCAGAATATTGCCAATATAAAACATTGAATCATAATAAAAGTGCTTAAAAACTAAAATGAAATTCCAGGTAAACCTCTCACTGCCCAGTATAATTTATATTATGGCCAGGTACAGTTCCCGACTCTACCATACTTCAAACGCAGCCCGGTGATCGAGAAACACTGATGCAGGCTCAGGAAAATGTATATAAATGTGTAACTCCTAAAAGTTTTACAATATGATCAGTAAAAATATCATAACTTCCCGGTTATCAATGGTTTTAATAGTTGATTAAATTAAGTCAAGTAGAATACTTGTGTTAAATGCAAATAAGTTTGCTTATAGTTTGCAAAATACTAATATTTTTAGATAGATGGTATGCAAAAAAATGTTGTTTATCCACTTTCCTTTATTAATATTAATTGCAACGTATTTTAAACTTCTAATACGATACTCTACATTGCATGGTTTCTGTTTAGTAAAACAAACTGGTGATATGAGCTTATTCATAAACAAGTAACAATCGCATTTCTGTATTTCAGGGTTTTAAGCGCAATAGACTTAAAAATAGAGAAACCTAAAACCATTATTAAAATAAAATAGGTTGTTTACTTGCTAACAGCAACGAAATAACACAAAGTAAATTGATTAGATACAGAGTGAAATTGAGTTATCTAATTCAATAATCTAACGTAAAATTGTACAGCTTAATTTATTTAAAAATGAAGAGCTGTTTTAATCTTTTTATTGGAATAGTTTCTCCATTTATGATGTAATATTTCATCTCTAAATACTTTAACGCTTATGTAAAGTGCAGTCTTATCGAATGTCGTTACTTTCGTGATACTCTAAAAATAATTTTCATTGGCTTAATAAAATCTTTTTAAAAAACGAACACATTCTAAAAAATGATATTTTCTGTTTTAATGGCCTGTTAAAATTTGATATTTCATAAAAGGTTGAAAACAGGGTTTCTTTTAATTTACTCTGATAATGAATGCAGAGTATAAATTTATATTAACCATTCTTAAGCTAATGGAATAAAGCTTTTATTGTTTTCTGCTGCATTCTAACGTAATGCGCAATGCGTATAATCCTCTAAGATTATTATGATGATGTATTTTTATTGTACTTCAAAGAGAGAGAGAGAGAGAGCCGGATGTTGTAATAAAAATTCAAAGCATAATTCCCACCAAAACAAATTAAAAAATAATTTTTAATTTTGAAACAAATACTTATTCTGGAGATATGTCATGATAACCTCACTTGAAATATTGTTTTAACTTTTTTTGATAGCTGAAAGTAGAAGTAAAATGTGTTCCAACGACAATTTACCTAAAATAATTCGTTTTTATAGCCATTTTGTAAACTTAAACTTAATGCTTTTCAGATTTTGGAGCATAAAAATATTCTGTTTTATTGTACTCTCATTTTTTTTATTGAAATACCGTTTTTCCTTGATTCATCAAAATGGCTATTGACGATCCTTTAAACTGACAAAGTATTTTTTGCATTGATGTTAAGTTTTTAAATCATTATTAATCATTGTTTTGAAGGTTTTTCAATTTTTACAAAAACTGTTTAATATTTATTAGGAGATACTCTGAACTAGATTGCTATCTTAACATCATTTTTAAAAAGCTTACACCAAAAAGTTTCATGTTTGAAAAATAAATACTATTGCATCTCTTCCAATGTCTGATAAAATTATCAAGCAAAATCGAATATCAAGGATATATTGTATCGTGCACATTCTGAAATTTAGGTAAATATATTTCAGACTTATTAAATTAAAAATAAATTCATCTAAGTATTTATTATTGAAGGAATACGCTTTACTGTTTTCTGAGCTTATTTTGATGTGCTTGCACCAAGACTTTCAGTGAAAGAAAATACGATTTCAAATATTCATTTCAGAGCCGGAAGTTGTAATAAAAATTCAAAGCATAATTCCCACCAAAAATAGTTAATTGTTCTTATTCTATCAAATAAACACGCAAAAACTTTCAATAACTTAAAAAGAACTTAACACTGTTCAACAATTTTTCATTTTTGTTTTTTACCAAAATGAAAGTACTTTTATAAATAGTAGCCACTAGTTATAAATTTTGGGTCGCTGAACACGAAAAAATCACCCATAAAATTCTCTCCAGGCTCAGAGTTTTGAGTAATTGCACTGTTTATATTTTGCATATAACGCTATGGGGAGACGTTATAATTACGATACGTGAAATAAAAAAAATAAGGGAAAAGAAATAAAATAGGCTCTGTCGTTCTTGATAAAGCTGCTATCGACTCGGCGCCATTGCTTACGGCCTTCGTCTCATGAATCACGTGATCGAGCGGTTAAACCGATTCCATCCAACGGCCTCAGTCTTGTACGTGGCAGCGCTTGGAGATGTTCATATTGCGCCGTCTGTTTCTCAATTTTTTTCCTGATTTGTTTAATTAGTGACTTACTGCATTAGTGACATAGTACATTTTACATAAATACATTTTACATAAATTTTGTGGTCCACTGAATGTGCAGCAATGCCCCGCTCCTGTATAAATTCTCCGAACAACTTTTGCCATATATGCCGTGACTTGTGGTTCTAGGAAGCGGCCATTGACTTCTGCAGTGAAAAAGGCATATGTACTGTGCTTTGGGTGTAGTGTCGGAGACAGGATAAATCGTAAGCTCCCCATGTTTGTTGTACGACTTGTTCATCCACCCTGAATGCTTGGATGCTTGGGAAAAAGTTTCCATGCGTTTTGGTGTGCCCGCCGTTTGGCGTGAATCAGCAAACCATACCACCGATTGCTATTTCTGCATGGTCCCGTGCTTGAAGAAAGTAATTAATACGAAGAAGATTGAATACCCTGTGATACCATCTGTCAGTTCCAGTAGTCCATGGAGAAGGATTACCGGTCCTCGATTCCCACTAACATTCCGACAGACAGTGATATGGAGGAGGATGGAAGTGAACTTGATGTGTTAGAAAGTGTTCCAAGCACCAGTGATGCAGATCCAACACTTCAACCGACAAGTACCTCCTGTAACGTACACCGAATCACACAATGTGAACTTCATGACCTGATTAGGGATTTAGAACTGGCAAAGAATAAAACTGAACTCTTAGCATCCAGATTGCAGCAGTGGAACCTCCTGGCGGATACAGTTAGAGTATCTACTCTTCGCGATCGTCAAAAAGAACTGTCAACATTTTTCAGCAGTGACGACGACATAGTATTTTGCAATGATGTTGAAGGTTTGATGCTGAAACTGAAAATTCCGTACAAAGCAGACGATTGGGGACTGCTTATAGATGCCTCAAACACAAGCCTGAAGGCTGTGGTATTGCATAATAATAATGAAATATCACCATCAATCCCTCTTGCTTATACAGCCCTAGGTAAAGAAAGTTATCCCATGTTTCGACACCTTCTGGATCTTATAAATTACAATTAACATAAGTGGTTAGTATGTGGTAATTTCAAAATGATAGTAATTGTGCTTGGTCTACAAGGTGGGTACACAAATTACTGTTGCTATATATGTCAGTGAGATAGCCGCGCGAGGCATGCCCATTACAAACAGAAGGAATGGCCTCTACGAACAGCTTTGTTGACTGGCACTAAAAACGTTTCATACGCATCTCTAGTGAACCCTAACAGCATTGTCCTACCACCGTTGCACATAAAACTGGGACTTATGAAGGCATTTGCGAAGGCCGTTAACAAAAATAAACGTGCATTTGAATACTTGTGCCAAAACGTTTCCACTTCTAATCGCGGAAAAGGTAAAACAGGGTATATTTATAGGTCCCCAGATACGCAAGATTTTTCAAGACAAACAGTTTGAATCCAATCTCAATCCTGATGAGCTACATGCCTGGTATTGTTTCCGGAATGTTAGTACACAATTTTTGGGTAACCTTCGTGCTAAAATTACAAAGAGCTAGTGGAAGAACTTATATCTGCCTACGAGAAAATTGAATGCAACATGTCACTAAAAATGCACTCCTTGCATTTACATATTGATGTCTTCCCAGCGAATTGTGGTGCTTTCAGTGACGAAAAAGAGAGTGATTCCATCAGGACATGTCTGCAATGGAACAGCATTACAAAGAAAAGTGGTCAATTTCAATGCTAGCAGATTTCTGCTGGATGATCCAGAGAGATGCTCCAGACGTTCCCCACAAGCGACAGGCAAAAAGACAGCTTGTATAAAAAGGAAAGTTTGTTAATTGTTATTCGTACTATTTATTCCCATAGCGTTATATGTAAAATGTAAACAGTGAAATTACTCAGAAACCTGAGCCAGGAGGCAATTTTAAGCGTAATTTTAGTGTTCAGCGACCCGAAATCTAAAACGGAGGATATTTTCACCTCTGTAAAATAATAAAAAACAATATATTTACTATCGCAATTATTTTACATCAAACCATTATCCTTTAATTAACTCCCTACCTACCGAACTAATTTAGACCATTATTTTAAACTAGCTGTAGAGCCCGTTGAAATAAGAATAAAACGGGCTCTAGAAATCACTTATTGCTATTCAAGCTCTTATTATCTTCTATGGAGTAGTTAATAATGAGTGCGCAGTGTATGACACATAACCTTCATTGTTCATGAATATTTACGTTTCAAAATACTCAGAATAGTAAGTCGATTAATAAATCTCACTGCTCAAAATTACACATTTCAATCCCAGTAATACAAAACTCAATCACACAATTAAACTCCACAGCTCGAAACTAAAACTCAATTAATAATTCTAAATGGAACCAAAACATTAAACATATTACTGACTTTGCCAGCTTTAGTAAATTGCATACTAATTGAATAATTCGAGTATACTGTCGCATGCGCTTTTTTCAGTGTAAATGAAAAAACCAGACGGTCTGGGACGATTTTAGTTCTGCTGTACAAATGCTGTCATGTGATATAGTACATCGGGGTACCTTAAAATGTAGTTTATTGACTTTTCGGCAACGTTTGGCGTATCATCTAATTGTCGTTTACCAATCAACTCTTATATAGTATCTATTTGGAGTTTATTCTTTGGCATTTTTATTGAAGTGCTGAAATTGTTTCGAAAAAAAGTCAAATGACGTCACTTTCAGAATAGATACAGGAAACCATCGACCTTGTAATGAAATAGACGGAGCATGGCAGATAGAACATGTGCACAGCTTCATGTTATTTCTGGCAATCGCTTGGTTTGAAGATCTTTCACGCGGTTGTGGGCCAAGGCATGAATCCTAATGTGGGGCAAATTATTGATTGGATAAAGTGATTATCCAGTATGATTAAAACATAAGTCTGCAACTTGATAGCCAATCGGATTCGTAAGCCCAAATGCTTTGTCTATTTCATTAGAAGGTTGATGCAGAAAAACACGTATCACTACAGCAGACGCAGAACACTACCGCCACCTATGTTTTAAAATTGATTTGTCTACAGATTGACAGAAAATGCCTATTAAAACAATCGCGTGCGTTTTCTGCTACTTAATCATAGCTATTATTACTGGCATTACTCGTTTCCTTACAGCTATATCATGATTTAATATTTATTTATTGTGTGCAAGCAATTTCTCGTTAAAGTATTTAAATATTTTGTTTACCTTTAAGCATGTTAGAGGATAAAAACAAATATACGTCATCACAAATTTGCCATCGACTTTCTAATGAAATAGACAGAACATGTAGGCGGAGTATCTGTCGTAAAATCCCTACAGAGTAAATCATATTGGTTGGGAATCGGCTTAACCGATTGGCTATCGAAGCGCAGACTAGTGTTTCTTATCACGCTGGATAATCACTTTAACCAATCAATAATTTAGGATTAATGCTATTTCCCACAACCACGTGACAGATCATCAAACCGAGTGACCGGAAGAAAAATATGAAGCTGTGTGCACATGCTTCTCTATTTCATTAGGTCGATGAAATTTTTCCTGCTATATAGTAGGATGAACTAGCACCCAAAGAGTTTCACACATTTGAAACAAATTCAATCGCGACTCCTCATTCCAGAGTGTATGTTAAAAGGGGTAGCGAGTGAGAAATGTGAAATGCACTCACTTAATGTGCAACCAGCTGGGTACGCCATGTGTGGAAGCCAATTGGGACACTACCAAGCTCCAACCCGACGATTCCATCAAGATGGCCTCGTAGGCCCTGATAGAAATAAAACACAATTTCAGAAACAATAGTGATGAGAGGGATCATTATGAAATACCAGCCCAACAACTCAACATGCATTAATCATATATGTTACATGGGCCTTTAAATAGAATCCAATTCAAATAATCGGGATGCCGGGAATTTTATTCACAGTAAATCAATCAACCGGTTCTTAATTTAAGCTTGTTACCCCGGCAGTCTGCGTTTGCTGGTTATAGGATTGGTTCACTTAATTTAATTAACTTTATTAAATAATTGCAGAAACTATCGGGAATGTTAGATAGGAGAGGTGAAACTTCAAGGGCTGGAAGTTTCTAGGGGTGGTAGAGGTGATATTGAAGTTTTGAATTAAATTCCTGGATGGATCGCGTTTAGTTATATTTGTTTTGGATTTGGCACGGTTGTCTTACTCCGAGGGCTGTAGCTTTGCAACATTTAGTTGCGCGTGATTATCTTGTATTGTTTGATTTTGTAATATGATTTTTACCGTCTTCAGAAGGTTGACCCTAGGAATTTAATTTTTATCGCCTTCTTCAGAAGGATTAGCCATCTGAATATGATTTTTACCGTCTTCTTCAAGACGTAACCCTTTGAATATGATTTCCCCTTTTCTTTAGAAGAGTTAACCCTCTGAATATGACTTTAACCGTTTTCTTCAAAAGGTTAACTCTCGGAATGTGATTTTTACCATCTATTGCTTGGGTTAATCCTCTAAGGAACGCACGCGTTTATAGTGCGGCTCTGACTTGATATCAGACGACCTTGGGTCAGTCGATTTTTAGAAAGATGTGAAAGAAGGCTAACATACGCACAAGCAGAAATGGTGATATTTTGGATGTTTTCCTACCTAACTCGTTATTAATGCTATCGCTTTCGGCACCAAACGGCAAATTTAGAACCAGAAACCCATTTTGTTTAATTTGCCACCAAACCCCTACTTTAAATAATAGACTCGTTGAAAACATAGTGACATGTCAGCCAACTCTTAGGAACCGTGTTATATATGATAGGAATTTTCAGGGTGAACAAACAAACCAAGGATGGAAAGTTAAGATTTTACTTCAACTTCCCAACTGCTCTCGCATGATTTATATCGGGGTTGCCTTAAAATGTAGTTTATTGCCCATTTGGCAACGTTTGATGTTTAATTTAATTGGTGTTGACCAATCTAGTAGCATATGTAAATTCGTAATTCATTCCATTTATGGAATTTTTATTGACGAAGCACTAAACACATTCGAAACAACAAGCCAAGTGGCATACCGTTCGGACTGCATACAGGAAACATATTCCGCCACAGAAGCAATACCTCCACCTACATTAATTTTGACAGAAAAAGCCTCGCATACGTTTGCAACCTTTAGTCTTCTCTACATCACTTCTACCCAGTTTCGATCTTGACCAATTGAAAGCTTTCTAGGAGTCTTTCAACCAATACGAGTATATGCGGAGATTCGGTTCTTAAATATGATGTAGGTTAAAGAATATACTTCATTACTTGAAGATCTCGTGACTCTCGGAGGGTTAAAAAACAGGAAAATGTTTTGACATGGGGGTCAATGTATCACGAAGAACACGAAATCTTCTGCAAATGAGTTCTTGTCTAGCTAACAGTGCTGTTTTATTGTAAGAGACATGTGCGTCTAGCCATATCTGAAACATATTCAAAATGTGTCACATGGAGTTAGTCATTCCACAGACGTCTAGGACATCATTTGGAATATTTTTGTTAGAATACATATTTCGTTTTGAGGTAGTGCAGACGTTCTATCAATGTATCAGACATTTTTGAGTCCGTGAAGTTTATTTTTGATCAAAAGCAAGCAAAAGTAAAGCACCAGCTCTTTTTGATATGCCATTCACGCCAGTAATGAACCATAAATTTTCATGAGTCGTGAAAAAAGAAAGAGAAATAACCACTGGTTTTCTAAAAAATATTGCCTGAAATGGTTATAAAATGATTCTCTAAAAATTTATTCCGAGAAGTTCACACAGCGAGGGGAGAGAAAGTAGCCATACAGAAAAACTTTTTCCTAAACGTAAGAAGAAAGTTTCCAAGATTTTGAATCCAAATAGAAAAATGCATCAAATACAGCTTCGGTTTACACTGAAAAAACGAAACGGGATGAGTTTTTTTCTGTTATTTTTTCCCATAAGTTTTCATCTTTCTCCGCGAATATGAGAAAAGGGATCAAGTAATGAAATGCATTTTCTTTTCTGAAACTTCTCAGGCTAGCTTGATATCGATTCTGCATAGATTTTTGAGCCCTCTTTGTTTCAGTTTTACAAAGCTCTTCGCATTTCCCCTTTTTTGTGCCTCTTTCTGCCATACCGATGAGGCAATTTTTTCTTGCGTCACCCTGCAAAAAAAAATTCTGCGGGATATTTTTGGGTTTTAGTTCAAGATTTTTTACATGGAGGATGCCCCGTGATTTCACATATATGGCATTTTTTTACTTGATGTATGCTGATCCATTATTTGTGTAGGATGTGCATTAGTTTTTGAATTGTCAGGAGAGCCTAATGTTTTCCTAGTATGCAATATCTTATAGAAGCTCTTTTGACATTTGAAGATAAATAAATATCAGATTAATGAACATTTTACCTATAACTACAGGTTTTCTCTCTCACCAGTTTTGTTTTCGAAGGTTATACATAAAATAAATTAAAAATAAATTGCATTATTCAGAAGTAACTCAATATACTAGATACATTTATTTGAAAACTTCCCTCAGTCCAGGGTATTGATGTTCCATTTGAATCACACATTTCCCCATTTTACCCTCCTGGTGGTTGTCTCGAAGAGGTGTCTTGTCATTAGCAAAACTGACCAGATCTTGATTTACGAGATATCTCGTCAAAACCACTGAGAGAGTTAAAGCCGTTGTTCTCCGATTATAGTTCTTAACAAAAGGTTACTCAAAAAACTCCGCACTTAACAATCTTGGTGGTTGCCTCGACGAGATATCTCGCCCAGATCTTGATGGGTGAGTTATATAAGCATTAGAAAAAACTGACCTGATCTTGATCTCGTTATCATCGAAAACTTGACAGCATCTTGATGACGAGATATCATCGAAAAATTGTTCAAATTTTGATGGACGAGATATCTCGTCGAAGCCACTTGGAAGGTTAAATAAAATAGTGCTTAATCAAATATAATTAGTTAAATACTTAGTGAAATACAAGGGGTGTTTAAGACTTAAACGTACATGAATTTTATGAAATATTTTTCATAAACTTTGTTATGTTTTTATACTTAATCATGTTGAGCACCTAATTAAATTTTTTTGTAAAATTACGCAGAATAGATAATGTTTACAATGTGGCATTCCTTACATAACTTCAATAGTCGAAGAGAAATATTTGATTGTCACATGCAAACGAGGGAGGTAAAAAATTAAAATTGCACCTGAAATATGTTCAAATCTCAATTTGTTACGCAGTACGCCAGTGTTATTGACCACAGTGAAAGGGATACTGCAATAACATGATCTGGTAGATATGTGGCAACAAAAAAACCCACTTCTAATAGCTATTGTCAAGAAAAGAGGTTACTGTGGGTCAGAAAATCTCAAAAATAAATCATTGGAGATTGAAAAAGTGTCCTTTACAAAAAGATTAATGCAAATCAGAACCTTTTTAAGAAGAAAAGGTTGGTTGGTTGCTCTCGGGTTTTATGGCGCAAGGGTCATATATGGCCAAGCTGCGCCAATCACAAGACAAAGAACACAATGAGAGAGGACGAACAAGCAAAAATCAGAAGGGTAGGTGAGGGTAAAAGTGAATGGGAGGAAAGGATAATCGGGTACCTCGGGATTGTGACTCTCGTACACACCTAAGATGTGCTTCTGAGGCTAAGAGAAGGAAGTTTGTCCTTCACACGGTGAATGGATGCAACCTCAGTATACATCCTCATCATAAATCATGGAGACTTCTGTGAAATTGGGTGCCTGTTTTGGAAGCAATTTTTGGTAATTTGTTCAAAATCAGTAGAAATTTGAACCATAACGTTCTCCGACGGCAACCAATACTATGTAGGTAGCACCTGATTGAATGTAAATTTGTTTTCCGGGAAGACAACGACCCGAAACATTCTTCTAAGTTATGTAGGTTTCGTATTGGAAAAAAAAAGAAAGACTCGGAGAGATTAAAATTATTCACAGTCCCGGAGTCCTTACCTCAATTAGGAATTTTTGTGGGATAAATTGACCGGAAAATCCAAAACCTAAATCTTTCGAACATAAATCATATGTGAGAATCTATACTTGAAGGATGAAAACAAATTATGCCCGTAAATATTAAAATTGCTTGTTAGAATTCCCCGAGTATGTAAAGCTATGATAAAAGGGATAGTTTGAAGAATCAAAGATTTAGACACAAAATAGTCCGCTTTTCCTTATTTGATATGTAGTTGAGGAAATTATCTTTAATATAAATAATTAAATATCTTACGTTACATTATAATCACTTTTATTGACAGTTTATTGGTTTTTGTGTAAACGTCGGAGTTTTCAAACTCATGGAAGGTAGTGTAGCTAGCTACTTTTCTTTTCAACATTTTCCAAATTGTTATTAGGATAATTGGTAAAAATATCTACACACACCAGCATACGATTCCTTTGTGATGGACAAAATGCTTTCTATTTTCTAGTATTGTTAACTTATTTAGCCTTTCCTAACCTCTTTACGATAGACTTCATAATTTCTAGAGATTGCTTCGTTCGACTTCCTTCTTTAGTTATGCAGAAATAAATTTAATTCAATAATGTTCTCTAACGCTTAATTTCAGTAACATATCAACGATGCAATAAATTAAAGCTGTTTAAATGCTTATGAAATTGAAGGTTGTACATTTACCTGCTTGCAAAAACGGAATCCTTAATTTCAATTTCCGTTGTGCACCAGATTCCACCATTTTGATTCTGAAATGTTTTTGTTCCCCAAACATATTCAAGAAACGCAATATCTTGATACACTATCTTCTATGGACACGATACCATTCGAATGCATTCTCTACTATTTTCCTTACCTATAGTAAATTCGAGAGACAACTTCTTGAAAACTTTCAGGTTCATCCATGCGCGAATTCATCAAAGTTTTTCCTAATATCTGCTTCGCAATATTTTCGAGTACAATTCGTCGATATATTTACTAATGAGTCTAGTTAGGAAAATTTTCTGTCTTATCATTATTTTATAAGTATTTTTATTTAGTATTATTTTAATTTATCCATTCATGGTGCAGAAGACCACCATCCTGTAATGTTTTCTATTCCTCAAACGAATCCGTGAAACACAATATTTTGATAATATTTCCCAGTACAGTTTTTCGACATAATTACCTAGAAGTCTGGATAGGAGGAAATATCTCATATTATTTTATAAGTTATTTTATTTATAAGCTTTTCAATTTATTTATTGTTTTATAACTTTAGTTTCACTATTCATGTGGCACCAGACTCCCATCATTCTGATTTTGTAAAGTTTTTATCCCCCGCACAACTCTTAGAAACACAATATGTTAATGTCAGCATCTATGGACTTAGCAGCACACCGGATACCGTTTGAATAGATTTTAAAAGAATTTTGATACCTATAGTAAATACAAGAAACAACTTCTTAACAATTTTCAGGCGCATCAATACGCGAATTCACCAGTTCTTCCTAATATCTGGTTCCCGATTTTTCCATATATACGATTTTCTGACATGGTTGCCTACGAGGAAATAGCTAGAAGGAAATATTTTGTCTTATTAAAATGCTATAAATATGTTTATTCAGTATTATTTTAGTTTCACCATCCATAGTACACCAGCCTCTACCATTTTGATTTTGCAATGTTTGCATCCCCCAAACAAATCCTACAAACACAATATATTGATGGACTTTCTATGGATATGACAGCATACCTGACACCATTCGAATGTCTTTTTTAATATTTTCAATAACTATATTTAGCCCTCCAAGTGTTTCTATGGGTTATCCCGTTCATAAAGATCTGATCAATTTAGCTAATGGTGAGATATGTCGCTATCAAGATATTGCCAATTTTTCAAAGATCACGGGATCAAGATCTGGTCAGTTTAATTATAACCCCGAGATATCTCGTCCGTCGAGCTTTGGTCAGTTACTTTGACGAATACCTTGTCGATACAACTACATAGAGGACCTTGATGGACTTTCTATGGATATGACAGCATACCTGACACCATTCGGATGCATTTTTTAATATTTTCAATAACTGTATTTAGCCCTCCAGGTGTTTCGATGGGTTATCCCGTTCATCAAGATCTGATCAATTTTGATAATGGCGAGATATGTTGCTATCAAGATATTGCCAATTTTTCAAAGATCACGGGATCAAGATCTGGTCAGTTTAATTATAACCCCGAGATATCTCGTCCGTCGAGCTTTGGTCAGTTACTTTGACGAATACCTTGTCGATACAACTACCTAGAGGATTAATCAGAGAACCAACTTTTCGAAAACTTCCAGACTCATCGAAGCATGAATTCAACCAAGTTCTTCCTGATATCTGGTTCTCAATAATTCCGAGTACAATTCATCGTCATAATTGCCAACGAGCCTAGTTAGAAGGAAATATTTCGATTTCTGTCTCAAATTGCTGAAAGGGTTAATGCAATCTCTAATCCCTCCCCCTCCAAAACATTCGTCTCCTGGAATTCCCGTTCACGATCCCGTAATCTCCGGTACATCAGCCCGAAGGGAAGGACCTTACTCAATTATACCACTGGCGATGTATATCGCCGGGCTTATACCTTAATTTGGAACAAGTGCTCATCGTAATGCTTCGTTATTAGCCCCGCAAATTAATACACGGTCCCGCGCTCGTCGAGTTAATTTGCTTTGCCTCCGAATTGGCTTGCTTTTAAAACGATGGTCTCGGTTAGGACGAGCCTTGCTTTAAGCATTCCCTTGCCGTTTAAATTTTATCTCTACAATCAAATCACGAGGGGAAAACGTTAATTATGAGAGAAACGAAGATTGTGTTGTCTCGTCTCTCGGATCGAAGATTCCGAGTTTGAAAAGTCTGTACCGTTTTTGAATATAAATAGCTTTCGGGGCGCTGCGGTTTTTTTTTTTACTTTCTTAGAAGTATCGCACTTTAAATGGGGACGCTCCCAGATAGGAGAAGGATAAGAGTGAAATAAATTGCGATTCCGCCGTTTTTGAGTTGTGTTCTCGCGCAAACGAAAATCGGTATCTGATAAGCTTGAAGGCGTGGATTTTATTTTCGATTGTCTTTTTCTTACTTGTTGGAATGTTGCAGTGGTAGTAGGAGCATGCATTTTATTGAAGATAACGTTGGAATCGAGTAAAATAGTTTCCTATGGTTACGAAGTTCAGTCGTGAATACTTATTTTTCAAATGGAGAAAATTAAGTTAGAACTTGATTTCGGTTGGTAGGTAGTTTAATTTACGTCGCTCTGTAGGGATATTTGCAACCTGAGGTTAACATCTGAGCTGGCACCTCAATCTCCAAACTTTTACACCACTCCAACGTAAGTCCACGAAAGATCTACCAGCCCCCACATACACGACGATATTTGGTTGCATAGTTTCGAACTCGCAACCCTCCTGATGCTAATCCGCTACTCTACCAACTGGTCTACCGAGGCTCCGAACTTGATTTCGGAAATGCATTGGTTTAAAAATCGAATTTTATCCTTGAACGTTATCACGTTATTTAATATTGATTTCAATAATAAAGATTTGATTTATTTTATTGTCTAACTATACGGTGCTCTGTAAACCCTTTCAAAGTCAAATTAATCGGCGAATCAAACGATTCAAAATGTACTTTTAATCAGTTAAAGCACTAAAACGCTGAACTTGTGAATAGTTTTGGAGATTAAAACGGTCCTACCGGACATAAAAATAAGTAACTATTTCATAGTGAATTCTAAAATTTCGAAGAACTGTTTTGCATTAAGACAACAATTTCTCGCAGTACAACAAAAGTAGTTAGGTGGAATACCAACTCCCTAAAACTGCTTCAAAATACATGACACAAGGGCGCAATTATATAAAAATGGTCACTAATAGTTTGCGATTTTGGTAAATTAATTTGAAATAAATTCCTCAGAATTCTACTGGATTGATTTGCATTTCATAGCTAAACATAAAAATTTCAACCCTTGCAAGGCACACACACAATCCTGGTACGTTAAGTAATCTTATACATTCACTATGCATTAATCTCACTATGCCACTATGAGTTAATAACCATATCGTCGGTTTACAAGTGAATTTCACGATATGACTTTTTAGCTTTTCTATGCCAGGATGTGGTGATCTTCAAACAGGTAAATTTCACGTCACTTATTCTTTGCATGAAGGTTAGATTTTTCTCTCCAAAAACACACTTAATGAGTTATGAGGAAGTATAATTTTCCGCCTTCGTTTTCTCAGAATTATGTTTTTTGACACAGTGTATTTTATTTGTAAGTCGACGATAAAAAACTCTAAAACTCGCATTTAAAACGGTCAGCAGTAAAAGTAAATCGCACACGGAGAAAAATGTATCTAAATAGATTTATGTTAGGAAACAGGGTAGAAAACAAAATGTAACAATTCGGACAGAAATCATTCATAACGCAACAACTGATATTTCAGACAATGGCATTAAAATGGTTTCCTCTCTACTTGCCAAAGACCGACCGATCGGATATAATCCAAACGAATATATGAAAGAAAACGTTGAGTGTGAAGTAAAACAAATATGACAGAAAATATCTGATCACAATTTTAGCGAAAATAATGTATAGCTTAAACTGTCCTCATTGGTAAGATCAATTGAAAATTTCTATCTGTTTTATAAAAAGATTTAATAAATGCTTTTTTTGAGACGAAATCATGTAAACGTTCTAAAACATTCTATTTATGTCATTGGAAGAAAATAGGGAATGCCTTTTTGAGACGAAGCTGTGCATACGCGTACAAAAACGAATTTCCAAAATAATATTATCTCTATTATTGAAAGACAAAATTAATTATTTTTAGATGAAATGTGCATACGTACCAATACAAGCTTCCCAGAAATTCTATTATTTAAAGGAGATAGGGGAGGATAAATGATTTTAGAGACGAAGTTGTGCAGATGTTCGAATACAAGCTTCCAAAATATTTAATCTGTGCCACTAGACGTAGATAGAGAAGAATGCTTTTTAGAACGAATTTTGTACAAATGTTCGAATGACTTCCAAGAAATCCGATCTGAGTTATTGAAAAATAGACTTAATGTCTTTTGAGACGACGTTGTGCTTACTTACAAATACAAGCTCCCAAAAATTTGGAAGCTTGTTACTCTCCTATCTCTCTGCATACGTGCAAATACAAGCTTCCCAAAAATTCGATCTGTCATTGAAATAAGATAGAATTACAGCTTTTTGAGAGAAGTCTGCATGTGTAAGTACAAGAGTTTCCAAAAAATCTCATCTGTGTGACGTAGTTGTGCATGCGTACGAATACGAATTTTCAAAATATCTGAAAGAAGATAGCATGAATTTTTTTAAGACGACGTTTGTGCATACGTACGAATAGAAATTTCCAAAAAATCGTATATGCGTTATTAAAAGAAGACAATGAATCTTTTTGAGACAAAGTTGTGCATAGCCCGAATTCAAGCTTCGCAAAAATTCAATCAGTGTTATTGAAAGAAGATATAAGTGCTTTTTAAACGAAGTTGGGCATGTGTACGAATACGAATTTTCAAAAAATCTTATCTGTGTTATTGAAAGAAGATATAAGTGCTTTTTAAACAAAGTTGGGCATGTGTACGAATACAAATTTTCAAAAAATCTGATCTGTGTTATTAAAGCAAGACAGAGTGAATTCTTTTTAAGACGAAGTTGCAAATACAAATTTCCAAAAAGTGCTATCTGTGTTATTAAAAACAAGACAGAATAAACCAACGGCGATATCCTATGTCACGATTAGCGGTTTTCTTTAAGGATCGCATCGACGGACAACTTCTTCCCAATGTAACCGCTGTCATTAACATTAATGGTGCCTCCCGAGTGGTTTTCTTACCGTTAACTAAGTCATTTACTCGAACCTCTTCACAGGGCAAACAAGAGCCTAGGATGGGGCCCGGGGGGCTCAAGGAGGTATACGTGGCAAGGCGCTCATCCGATCTTACGTCTTAATGAAGATGATGATGACCCGCTGACGACTTTGAGGTGTTCCTTGAGGAATCCTTGGGAATGCGAAGTTAGTTTTTCAGATGTAACTTTGGCTGAGATACAAGTGGAAATCCGCGACGCGTATGTTGTGCTAAGCTGACATATGTAAGACCGGAGAAAGTGTTTGTAACTGCTCGTGAGAACCCAAATCAAGTATGTTCAAATTTTTAAAATGTGTTGTCTATATCTGTTAGTTACTATTATTTTAAATTGGATGCTGATAAAAATTTATTATTTCAATGTATTGTTTAAAGTAGACTTAATCTTAACCCCTCCTGGTGGTTGTTTCGATGAGGTATCTCGTCATTAGCAAAAGTGAATGGATCTTTGGTGACGAGGCCACACATTGTCCAAATATGGCCCTTGCGTCGTAAAACCCAACCAATTAATTAAGCATTCGTGTTATCTGAGTCTTCCGAGTTTCTTAAAGCTTTAAATAAAACTTCGAGTAAGCATAAATCCAGAAAGCTCTGCGAAACAGAAGTCCCTTATGGACTTTTTTCACGAGTTTAAAAACAAGCATACTCAATCTAAGCGGCTAAATTGGCGAAGGAATATCGTAGAGGCTCATTTTATATTGTTTAATAGATTTGTTGCCATTTACCAATATGCAAAATATGTTTATATCTGTGTCATGTACATTAGTGACTTGGTGCATTATACTTTAAATGAATAGATGAATTCTACACAACACAGTTACTAATTGCTAAAACTATATCATGATCTTTTTATTTTCTATTGAAAACAGTCACCCAAAGTGACATGTTTACAAAGAATAGTTAAGATATAAATATGGTTATTGAGCATTTTTCTGCATGATCTTATTTTAAATTTCTTTAAAGAATCAAATAACATCCGAACCAACAGGTTTTGAAGAAAATATTTCAGTTTGATTTATCTAGTTCATTAACAAATCTTCAAACATTTTATCACGCTGTGAGTATTAACATTTTAATGAAACAGAAGTAACTTCAACATAATTACTCAACATCGACGAATGCAGTAATCAAGACCATCGTTTCTACGATTAAAGTTTTGAATTTCATAATCAAAACATTCGTTCGTTAATTAACATTCTGCAGCGAGAGCGAAATTAAAACATCGAGATCTGTTTCGGAACAGACGGAAGCGCCAAAATCACCAAAACAAAGGATTCGAAAACACTTATTTTTCAAAACACTTTTAATTTTTAATGTGAGCATCAAAAGGGAAATGAATTTTTGAACTGCCTCGGCATGTTATCAGAGACCGACACACGCTTAGGGGCGTTGGAGATTGTTCTTTGCCGAAAGTTCATTTCCAACATCCGAGCAATAAATAGTTCTCTATTTACCCGAAAATCTTTCATCATATCCAAACAATACTTTTCATTAATTTTTACTCTGTTTGCGAAAGGGTTCCGCCGTGAAACAATGCGCTCCGTAATTTTGAAAGGAACTGAATCCGCCTGCAGATAAATGATGTGACGCGTTTGAAAAAATGTTCAATGGAACTACAAAGAACCCATACATTGCAATCTGCTTACGGACAGAGGAATGGAAAGACTGGGAATTCTAGTCACTGTTGACTAAAGTTCGTTTTATTTGAATATCAGAAAACAGCGATTGGAAATATTACGAGACTGTACCAACGCGAATAAAGACCCTAAAGAAATGGGGTGGATCAACTTGTTCATGATAATTAATTTTTGAAGGTTGTATTTTTTTATTAAAAGTAAACAGATAGGGCGTAAGTGTGAACAAACCGTGCTGATTCCTGTGATATATACTTCAAGTTATTAATTTTGGCTAAGGGAATTCCAAATGAAAATTAATTTAAAATATTCCTCCCTTTTTGAGGTACAAATTGTAAAATGCGTACATAACTATTGCTAAAATATTAGTTCAAAAAATAAATTTGTATTCTAAAACTAAGTTTTATGTTTGCATCTTTTATTTCTAATGCACGGCCAATTATCTCTTTGGCCTTCAATGCAGCAAGGGGTGATCTGAAGGCTATTTGAAAAAGAGCACCCATTGGGTTATTCCTGGTGCAATCACCAGAAGGCATATGTTTTCAAACCGAAACATACTGGAGCAAACGCTATGACTAATATAGCATATAGGCAGCTGAATTTTTTTATCTTTTGCAACATCCAATTAAAAACAAACAAAAACTAATTCATATTTTCGAGTGTAGAGTTTAAAATCATATCTCCATAACTTAATGACTTCAAGATATAAATAATGCATTCATTTTGAGTAATTAATACTAACCAAAATATGTAGAGAGAGTTTTCGTTACGTATTTCTTATTTCGCTATTGAACTGTAGTTTTACAATGAAGTAAGCAGAGGCAAAAATAATTCTTTTCGAGTTATAATTTTACCTTCAATATTAGTTAAAAGAATTATACACATTATGTACAAAGCTTTTATATTTTTGTTTGAAATATTTTTTAAGCAAACTAATTTTATTCTATAAGTTCATATCTTATGATACAGTTACAAATGCTTTATTTATATTGTAATTTTACCCTCAGGTGAAAAAAAATCTAATAAAAATTATGCGCTGTGATATTTCCTTAATAGAGTATGGGAATACCATAGTTTTGAGTATATATGAATATTTATGGAAATAATACCTGATTATTTTTTGTGTTTGTATGTTATCATTTAAAAACTCTCCACAGTTATCGAATAAGTATGAATTATTCATTTATTGTTACATTATTAGTATATGTAAAAGGTATTTTGAATTAATTCAAGATTGATTTATGATCGTTTTCAATTTTACCTCGCGAACAAAACAATGCAACAAATATAATATTAAGAACATGTATACTAACTGATTTATGATAGCTACAGTGATTTGTATTTCCAAATTAATTCAATATAAGGCAAAGCAAATTCAAGTCACTTAAGGGAAATACAACGCTGCATTGTAAATCTGCCTCGAGCAATTCGAAACTATTTGCTGAAGGACGCATCAAAACTGTACGTCAACCTGATAGACATTCTTTGTTCTCCCCAGGGAAAAATTACTGGATTCAATTACGTAAATTCCATTACAGAGTCTTTTTATCGACATCGAGTCCCATCCAAAAGGCACTTCAACTGTTTTATGAAGACTTGTGGATCTTACAACCGATTGTAATTTTGGAAAACAGGAAAACACGTATAAACATTTCATTTAGTATTCTTAAAAAGTGGTGGCCATAGCGCGTAGTATTTATCAGGTTTTCATTCAGAAAGTAAATAAAAATAATTGTAATAAAACACGAAATGTATATTTCCAGAATTTTTTCTTGTAATTCCTATTGGTAGTCGTACTCTCTTTCATGTAATGTTTCAGGCTGAAAAAGTACCTGTACTGAAAAAAAAATTAAATTACCCTTTTCAGGTCTACGTAACATTTGAAAATTACTTTATTGATAAAAATATAAATGTAAACCGTTTATTAAATTTTATTTGCATATATAGGAAAAATTAATTACATTAAGAACAAGATTGAGTAAGTTGGGTGAGAATAACCCAACATCCTAAATTTATTATTGTGCAACATACTTGTTCTATAGAACCGAATAATCAGGATGGTGATCAGGGTGCTGGTTTTTAGATGGAAAAGTTGGTTCGAATCCGGTGTAAGAATTTAATATCTATCCATCTGGAGTGAATGTGTGGTATTTCTATAAACGGGTTATATCTTGAATTTATATTATGTATGTAAGATACAAATTGAACTCACCCCTGCGGTGCACCAGAGTGACGCCTAGTGGTTCACAATTCCGCTCTTATAGTACCATGGTAACTAAAGCACTTCTTCTAACAAGTTAAAATTGGCCGGAACTTTTTCATACATCTGGATCAACATTTCATTTTAAATTACAATAACCCCTCATTATGTCACGCATAGACAAATCACATGTTCTATTACATCGCTTCAGCATGGCCAAATGTGGCATAAAACCCCTCAAACCAACCAATCTACTACATCGCTTTGTTTAGTTGTTCCTCATAAACTTCAGTTTAGTGGAAAGTTGAAATAAAATATTTGTTTGTCTTGCTCTATGCGAAGGAAATTATTTTCAGAAATACTTTATTGCATTTCGTGATATATTAATGATCGTTTTTGTATTTAATTTGTAGTTTCACATAACTTTTAAAACGCACAATTAAATGCATAAATTTTTATTATTAGCCCTTCCCCCAAGCGGTTTCTGCAAGATCCTTCGTCCTGCACGATCTGTCCAATTTTGATAATACCGAGGTACCTCGCGATATAAAAACTGCCCTATTTTGCTGAGAAGTGACCCATGGTGGGATAAACTGAAGGTTTCACGGCCAGTCTTGTCGTTTGATCCCCTTTCGAAAGCGATCTCAAAAATGGGTTTCGTGAATGCCTTTTTCCCGATGCCTCAGAGCAGTTTGATCGACAGGTGACTTTGGTTTTATTGAGCAGGCGGGGAAGTTATTTCGAAATACTTATAAAAATTGCTTTCTCACCTTCCGGGAATTTTCGCATGTGGTGTTTTGACAATAGCATTTTCCACACAAATAATGCTGTATATCTAGAGTAAATGGTTTGCTATTCGTTCCGAATCTGAGGCATGGAGGGGAGATAAGGGTTGAGATGGGGACAGTACTCATTATGGAAAGCAGACGGAGAATGGACGGAATGACTTTGCTATTTATTATCATCGATGCTTTGTTAAATCCAAAGAGGAATGAATATCTATGTAGAAAAAACAACTTGTATCTTACACAGAAGTGTCAGTTTGTAAAAGGGTTTTGTATCGGACGGTGGCCAATACAGTGCAGTTTTCGACATGAAGATAAACCACCAGGAGGGTTAGTAAGAAATTGTTTCGACCTCACTATGAGATGGATTCTCTGTGTAAACGAACAAACCACAGGAGACGTGAATTTTTCTTACGGTTACCTGATACGGACTTTCTACACAAAAACAATAGCGTCATCTACATCTAGATTTACAGTCTCCTTGGTGCACAGCGCTTTTGTTCTTTTCTCCCTAGAAGCGTGATATACAAGGAGTTTCTGCTTTAAAAGAACATGAAAAAGAATGTTTATACAAATTACGGTTAAAATAAATGCAAGTACTAGTTCTCACTTAATCTAATCACAAAACCATATCAACAAAATAACTTTCCCTTGTAATATCGTCCGGGTTTTATGGGAGCTCATTAAATAGTTTAATAATTAAGTCCACTGTATTCTGAAGAGCATAGATTGAAGATTAAACTCATTTCCGTTCACAGTACAATTTAACATTACATGAATTATCGAAACGCACGACAAAATAGTGTTATCTTCATATGAACCCATTTTTCGAAATATAAAAACTCCCACTGCACTCAAAACGTTAAACGTTAGTCATTCCCCTAATGATTTTCACACATTACTGAACACACCCCTTTGTAAAATTCAGACCATTTCGAAATTCCTCATTAAATAAGAACCATCTAGCCATTTCAACGACGACGTAAAGTGACGTTATTTTAACGATGTTCTAATCTCAAGTACAAGTGACTTTTTAAAAGTAAAGCGTCATTAATACTAATAAGCCGAGTGCTATCTCGCTTTGCATTTCTAAACTTAATTTCGAAATGCTTTGGAAAATTGGTGAAGTTCGCTATTCGATATGAACTATTGCGTTTCCATTGAAGTGTTTATTTTCAAAGAATCTTTCTTGCCCAATCGGTTTAGTTTCACTTCGTTTAGCGATAATTGAAAGCTCAAAAGTAATTTTCCATGTTGGTTTTCTTTAAAATGCCGCATGTTGTTTTTTAAATTTTTTTAAAGTTTTTTTTAAAGCTGCAGATTCAGTGCCTTTTCACTTAGCCTTTACAGCTTCTAATAACATAATTTCGGAGATAAATCAAGATGGTTTTGGGCCTATTCTAAGCAAATAAATTTTCAGAAATCTTTTAAACCTTTTGTTCAGTTTTAAGGTGTACGTAACCACTAGAAGATTTTTCTTTTAATTTTGACTTTAAAAATTCAGTTTTTTTCCAACAGGTCAGTGGCTTATGCTTAAAATAATTTCAGTGATAAAAAAATCAGATTGAGCTAATTATTAATTATCAAATTCAGATATAATAAGCTAATTAACATGTTTTTTGAACAGTGATATCTCGAATTCTAATTTGCTCAGAAACTTAATTCATGTTGGAAATTATTCGTAGTACTATTCTTGATGTTTAAAACCTCCATCAAATTTCTAGAGAGAATAGGTTACTTTTTACAATTGTTTTCACCAAGGAAGTCTAAAAATAAATATTTTTTCAAGATAACATTTAAAAATACACTAAAAATTTATTTCTTAACTAATAACTTTGATTGAGGTTCAGAACATCCTCTGTATTCTATATATTGTAAAGACAAAAATAATCATAATAGATCAATTCATTGTTGAGTTACCATTGTTTGAACAGAGAATCGTATCGCAAAAGCACAGTTTTTCAGAAAGGGAGTTTAAAATTTTGGAATCATATTTGTACTGGTGACAATACCTAACGAAAAACCTTTGCAACTAGAAAAGTATTCCGAATATTTACAAGATCTTAGTATCGTTTAAAAGCTAAGAAAATGGGAAATATTCTGTAACAATAAAAACAAAATCGATATTTTGGTCAATTTTCGTGATTTCTATAATGTATACATACACCTTAAAGTAAGGTAAATCAGGACTTTTAGTTATATTTTAACCAAATTATTTGAAATTTTAACCATTTGACTTGAATTTTTATCCAACTTTTCAACAATTTATCTAAACGATGCAATAAATTTTGTTTGTATTACATATATTCTTTACCCAAACAATCACTTATATAGAATTTGTAATATTAAAGATAATGGTTCGGGATCAAACCCGAAGGGAAAAGATCCGAGGACAACACCACGTAATTTTGAACCACGGTCAGATGACGAGGTCACACCTGAGCTGGCACCCCACTCTCCAAATTTCCATACCACGCCAACGTGAAGACATTTGAGGCCACGACAGATTGAACGCGTACCAACCCTCTTTGTACACGACGGGCTTTTGTTGGATTCGAATTTGCACCCCTCCGGTTGCTAATCCGTTACTTTTCCAACCAGGCCACCGTGGGCCGCTTTGATAGCAAAGAAATGTATTCATAACAAAAGTAACATAACAAAAATTTTACCTTTTACGATACCCATCAACTCAATCAGGATTTATGCAACAGTCATTGATATTTCACTCGTCAGCAAGTAACGAAATTCGCATTTCAGACCACTATTGCACTTTTACAAGGGAGAATTATAATTCAATAATGTGGCAAGTAGTTAATGCAATCACGCACTTACTATTCCCTAAACGAATTCATTCCACTCTGAACAACTTGAGAAACAAAGAGTTGATAAATCTGGATTAAGAAAATTAATCTGAATACCAATCTTGAACTCTCCTCGTGGTTTATCTTCACAACGAAAACTTCTATATAGTGACCAGTCTTTAGTGCAAAAACCTTTTCCAAACTGTTGCCAGTTCTCTGCAAAGGGCAATTTGTTTATCCTATTTTCATCCTCGTTCCCCTTTGGAATCTTAGGGCAGTTTTGTCTCGACGAGGCATTCCGTGTTCTTAGCAAAGTTGACCAGATCTTTAACAAGATATCTCGTCGAAGCACTTGGAAAAGACTTGCTATTCAGATGCTAATATTTTTTTACCATTAAAGTCTTTCAAGTGTATAAGATGAAGTAATTTTTCAATATTCTTTTACTACCCTCTAAGACTGAAGAAATATATTTCCGATTACGAATTCTTGAAGAAGTATGAAAGATTCAAGAAATATTCCAAACTTTTAACCAAGGAAGATTTTCACTAGCTCTTGGAACGGTTTCAGAGGCAATATTTGAATTACATTTACATTTTCGAATACTTTTCAAATGAAATCCTAAAATTCTTTGGAATGAAAGAGACCGAGGTAGAACTTAAAAAATAATAATAACGAGTTTAAAGTTTTATCCAATGAGTGGTACTTAAAATTTCAAAAGTGAAAAAAAAAGCCAAGCCACATAAATCTGCAACAACATAAATCCAATAGTTTTTCCCTTCCAGGACTTTTTAAGTAACTTCTACTGAAGTAAAACGATCCTTTCCAGCAACTTGACATTCCAATAAGCAAACATAAACTTACAAAATGTCTACTAAAAAACTTTATGAAAATATTTCCCCGCCCTACACTGAAACGGTCGGTTCTCTTAACTTAAACATCACATTTCGGATCTTATATTTTTCCAATATTGATTTGCATCTCTAATATATCTTCAGAGGGACGGAGAAAAGAGAAAAAAAGACATTCTTTGGGAGAAAAGATGCGCAAGAGGAAATGAAAACTCCTCCAGCAAGTCGATAGCAGTCAGGTAATTGCTTCAACTTAGTAAACAACTTCTCCAGCAAGAATTTTCTTCCCTCCGTGAGGATGATAAAAAAAATTCCGTCTCCATCTAAAGGTCATTTAAAAACGAAATTACTTCCTCTTCTAGTGGAATGAGTTTTTTACTACCTGTTTCTGCTCCTCTGTTTGAAGAAGAGCTGGATTTTTCTAGTTTTTTTCATCCATCAGAAAAAGTTCTTGTAATCTCGCATGTAAATTTGATCTGTTTTACTGTCAACATGCAAATAGGAAATCTAAAAATTTTTAACTTCATTTTTAGCCCTTTTTTCGATCAAAAGTTGTTGGGTTTATCTGCGATTTACTCGTTCGCACTTATTTCAGTTTCTCGCCTTGCCTTTTTTCTAATGTTTGCTCTTTTCGATTTGATTTTGCAGAATGTATCTTGAAATCAGTTCTTTTCCTGTGTATCTCATTGTTAGGGATACAAATGTAGCTACTTTTAGACATGGAGTTCAGATTCGTCCTTGTAAGCTAATTGGATTTCTGCGAAGTGTGCAACACTTTAAACCATCAAAAGTTGGCACGTTAATTAGATCTCGAGTGTAGCTGACATATTGCTTTTCAAGTGTAAACACGGAATGACTATTTCAAACTGGCTTCGTAAATCAACTTGCAATTTTATCGAGAAAATGATACGGTCGCATTTTACATATGAAACCGACGAAAATTAGTTTAAATAACAATAACTCGCAATACAGCATGCAAACTCCGTTTTGCAACACATGCATGTATTTCTCCTTCCTTAAGACTGACCCTTTTTTAAAGTCGAACTCAATATAGATCTGACTTAACTACCAATGTAACTTACCTTAATACAAAGAGTAAACTATTTCAAATAACAGTAGTAACAGAGAGAGGATTTATCCTTCATTTCTAGATCTAGGGGTAAAATGTCTAGCATAACTCCCCATTTTATTAAGTTAGTTTAATCAGGCGAAAATTTGTTTCATTTTCATACTTTGAAAAAAACTAAATACATTTTAGCTAATGCAATTATATCTTAAACTTATTGGTTTAACCCTCCTGATTGTTGTTTCGAAGAGGCATCTAATCCACTAGCAAAATTGACCAGATCCAGATGGAGAGATGATTCGTCATTAGAAAAATTGAGCAGATCTTACTCTCATCTCTATAAAAAATCGGAAATATCTTAATGACGAGATATCTCGTAATTAGCAAAATTGGTCAGATCTTGATGAACGAGAAAGCCCGTCGATTCAACTTGGAGGGTTAAGGAATTCCATGAAAACTAATGGTGAATTTAAACGATGCAGAACTAGTCACACGATATTTGAAGACATTGATAGTCAAAAGATAGATGTGTAAATTTTGTTAATATGATAATATATAATTTTAAAAAATGTGCTGCTACTTTATACAATACAGTTCTGTATGATAAAAGAATGAAATTTAATCTTTTGAGCATCTATTAATTTTGTAATTATCGCAAAAGTCCAGATAAAGAAAATCTATGATAGGGATTTCTGTAATGTTAAATATTGAGGGGGACTAGTGTTTTAGTGGAAGTGCGAACTTGATTAATTCCGAAAGTGACGTAACTTGGCGTGTTAATCGAATGCAATTCGAACACGTATCTAATATAATTAATCATAATTTTGATGATTTTTTACTTTTAATTTTATATTTATTTGCCCAATAAAGCAGTTTCGAACGGCGGTTGATAAAGTTTGGTTATTATAGTTCCACAAGAATAATTTAGTGTCAGAGGAAACTAAAGCAAATTCGGCGATAAATCAAAACCGTTCTTACAGGAATTTATTTCTTTCGTCTTCAGATGATTTGTCTGTTTACTTTGGAAAACTCTGTCATGTAATAAATCGTTAAACACTTATTCCTAGGCATTAACAATTAACATCATTGAGTTTAACTCAGTAGAGCATGTAGACTAGCTTCTAAATTTGATTATCTCAAATTACCGTAAGGGTCGCAGTTGGAAGAGTCGTGGATTAGCAACATAGGGTTGCGAGTTCGAAACTAGACAAAAGACCGTTCTGCGCGTAGGGATTCTTGCACATTAAATCTGTCGTGGCCTCAAATGTCCTCAAGTTGGCTTGGTGGGGAAAGGGCCACGGTATCCAGGTTGGAAGAGTATCCAATTAGCAACCGGAGGTTGCGAATTTGAAACTTGGTCCAACAAAATTCCGTTGTGTACGAGGGGATTGTGTACGCTACATTTACCTTGACCTCAAATGTTGACGTTGTCGTGTTGTGGAAGTTTGGAGAGTGGGTGTGTCAACTCAGATGTTGACCTCGTCATCTGACCGTGGTTCAAAACTACCAAGTGTTGTTCTTGCAACTTTCCCTTGGGGACTGATACCAGATCTTCACCAAATAGCCCTTTGTGTTGCTTCAGTGTGAAGTTAATTCAACTACCTACCACCAAAGACGAGTAGCCATAGCTCTCAGTCTTCCAATCCAAGAGAATGAAATGAAGTCTTGATGGAGTCGATTTCTCGAGATACTGAAAGAGTTTTAGGTAAGTAAACTTCGTAAAAATGACGAAATTATAAGCGCAGGATCGTTGCCAGACCGTTGCCATTAACCGTTGTGTTGCTCCAGTGCGATGCAAATTTAACTACCTACCTCATAATACGACAATTATATTATTTACTTACATTAGGGCATTTATATATAACTTACCTAATAATACTTCCTTCATTAGATGGTAGAGACAACGATAATTTTTTAAAAGTAAAATTTCTTGATTTTGAATGAAAAAATTCAAATGGATTTGACAAAAGGCAATGATTGGTGTCGTTTCGCGTGTACTGATATAAATTCGCGTTTGTGCCCACAAGAAAGAGAGGGAAAGTATTCACCACAACTTATTTTTACATCGCAATTTTTCTTCGAACACTTGGAACCTTCCGGAACACCAGTGTTTCACGAAACATAATTTCACTGCTCGTAACACCAGGGAATCCGGGGCATCGGGAATTCCAAAACAAGATTCTTAAATGGGTAGCGTCTGATCTGTATTCCGATTTAATATTATTGGAATGGGGCTGAGGCATAGAGAATGGAATCAAAGAATGCAATTACACCGCGTCTTCGCAACGGCCGAGTAGCGAGGAGCCCCAACTATGCGGAGTCGCTACCTTTCCCTCGCGGTGGCAACGACATTCCCTCGGAAATAATCTCCATTAAGGAATTCAATGAAATTCCTCACTCGCGTCGTTTAAAATAAAGGTCGATGTTGGAAATTAATTTCAGTCCGTGGTTCACCGTCCCGAGTCAAATGGAAGTGTGGTTTAACTGTGGGGAGAAAAGGGTGCGTTTGGATGGAGATTCGCTTAGGGAATAATACATACAATATATATATATATATATATATATACTTCCATAATACAAAACAAGGAGAAATCCAGGAAGAAATATATATATATATATGTATATATATATATATATATATATATATATATATATATATATATATACAGGGTGTCCCAAAAAGGTTGTTCCGCGATTTATCTTTTTACCATTTGGAGATAAGTAGGCAATGTAAATTGCAAAAGTGCACCAAATAAGGTAAATAATTAAGATATGTGAATAAAATTATCACGTGATAACAATTTAAGTGGATACAGTTTTTAATTTGTATACCACCCCCTAGATAAAAATCATATTCTAAGGAGATGAGTAATATAATACTTTCAAAAGATTCTATTATAGGAAACGGATTAATAGAATCATTCCAGAGAATTCTATTCTACAGAATGTGCCAATAGAATTGTTCCAAAGGATGCTATTCCAAGGAAAGAACCAGTAAAATCATTCCAAAGGATTCTATTCCAAACAAATGACCAATAGAATCTTTCGAAGGGATTATATTCCAAGGAAAGGACCAATAAAATCTCTCTGAAGGTTGAAAGAATAGCTGGATTCTTTAGAAAATACGGACTAATAGAATCTTTACGGTTATTACGGCTATTTAGACATTCAGTGTATTGTGGAGTAGAAGTAATGCTTCACTACTCAGAAATCTCGCGACGTTCAGAATGTTAAAAATATCTTGCCTGATCAGGCTTAAGTTGTTTAGATAGTATGGGAAAGATCAACACTATACAACAAAGGAGATTACAATTTTTCTCGAATATACAGGGTGTCCCAAAAAGGTTGTTCTGCGATTGATCTTTTTACCATTTGGAGATAAGAAGGCAATGTAAATTGCAAAAGTGCACCAAATAAGGTAAGTAATTAAGATACGTGAATAAAATTATCACGTGATAACAATTTAAGCGGATACAGTTTTTTAATTTTTATACCACCCCTCTAGATAAAAATCCGAGATTGCAAAAATGTTCCTTACCTGTATCCCTATCGTTAGTAAAAAAACCATATTTCTGTAGGTTGAATAGTAACGGAGATACAAGAGTTTCTATTTTAAGGGGGCCGTATCTAATCTAGAACGGAAACTGACCCATGGCCAAGAATGAAGAGCTAAGTTCTTCATTGCTGCAGATGGAAAAATTTCCTCTTATTTTTATTTAAACCATTTTTTCTACAATATTTTTATTAAAGATTACATTGTCTACTATTATGCATTGCGATTTTCATCTGCAGTTGCAATACTACATTACTTTGCACAATGTTGCACTTTCTGACCGAAAAAAATGCTTTTTAGCATTGTGTATGCGGTCCCTAATCTGACTGCTTGAACAGCTGTGCACAAGCGGTATAAGTCAACATTTTTGCGTCCTTATGCCTCCGTTACTGTTCAACCTACAGAAATGCAGTTTTCTGCTAACGATAGGAATGCAGGTAAGTAACATTTCTGCTACCTTGGATTTTCATTTAGAGGGATTATATAAAAATTAAAAACTGCATCCGCTTAAATTGTTATCACGTGATAATTTTATTCACATATCTTAATTACTTATCTTATTTGGTGCACTTTTGCAATTTACATTGCCTACCTATCTCCAAATGGTAAAAAGATAAATTGCGGAACAACCTTTTTGGGACACCCTGTATATAGACATTTTAATAAAAATTTTTAAAAATTTAATTTGAGAGGGATTTTAAAAATGAACAAAATAAACGATCTTCGGTTTCCATTCGCAAACCCATACATCAAATGCATATCTGCGAGCACCGAATTCGTGTAGTGATGCATGCCGTTGAAAATCCGAGCGGGGAATGACGTCTTATGCCACCGAACATCGACCTTCTAACGAAATAAACAAAGAATATAGGCGGAGTGGTTGTCGTAAGATCGCTGAAGGGGTGTTTTGAGCACGGTAGATAATCACTTTAACCAATCAACAATTTAGGGGGGATCCATGCTTTCTCCCACAACCTGGTGACAGATCCTCAAACCGAGCTTCCGGAAGAAATAACATAAAGCGGTCAGCACATGCTTCGTCTATTTCATTAGAAGGTTGATGCCCCAGAAGCGATGTGATCGACTGAACTAAACAGCGCTCTTTACCACCTAAACTCGGCATTTCCCGATACAGATTTTGTGACAAAAGAAAATTATGTTAGGCCTCTCTACCACTTTTTACAATTTGGCCAGATATTTTCGAAACACCCTGTATATTTCTCTAACGTACATGGCACAGAAATCGGCGTTACTTGTTTATTATTGAATAGCAACAATGGATATAAACAATATAAAATCGACTGTTACTTGACTCATGTAATTTTGTAGCTTCGTTTAAGTATATTTGATTTGAACTATGGAGGTGCATAATAGTGCTTAAATTACACACAAACTCTACTCTGATGAAATTTTGATCAGTCTGATGATATATGGAAATTAAAAATCTGGAAGGTAGAAATCAGCGATGTAAAACCATGAGCAAAAATAGGTTTAGTATAAAAAACCCCGCTGAATTTCCTTTGAAGAACAGAATAGGATGAAATTGAAGTAGAAGTTCAGGATCTAATTTGGTATCAGGACTAGGGTTTGCTTTTTGCCATACATTTTATTGGAAATAAGAATTAACACTAGTAAAAGCTTACGAAATGCTGTTATATATTTTGGATAATTTCATTTCATTTACTGGTATGAAATCTATTTATGTAGAGTGGAATGGTGGATGAATATGGATGCTATTTTTACTGTAAATGAATTAAAATAACATATGAAATGTGAGTAACGACATTTTGCCATCAATAGATATGAGCAATTGAGAAAGTTAAGCACTGATGCTGATGCGCCGACCAGACATACAAGATATGGCCTTCAAGATATTTTTCAGACCAGATACGATATTCTGGATATGTTTACCCGACCGCTTACAAGATAAACCTCACCAAATATTTTTATCGGGCCCTTAGACCAGATACGGCCCTTGGAAAGGCTTAGGCAACCTAAATCGCAGATACTGCCCTCTGAACAAGTTTATCTGGCCCTCACACCGTAAGTAACTACATTGAAATTTACACACGCATATTTTTATTTGTTCTGTTTAATCCTGCAGTGGGTGTGGTAGAAAGGTGACAAGAATAGAAGCGAGTAAGATTAAGTCTTTGAGATAAAAGTAGATTTTTATCTCAATCTTTCCCTTTTTGTCCCTAATATCTTCTTATCTCAAATGGAAGATATCTCGTCATTAGTTAAATTGGTCAGATCTTGATGGACGAGATATCTTATCTTTGAAGAATAACTGATCAGACCTTGATCTTGTCATTATCGGAAAAATTGGCAGTATCTTGATGACGTGGTATCTCATCATAAGCAAAATGGGTCAGATCGCGATGGACGATATATCTCGTCGAAACTACTTGGAGGGCTACAGTGGCTATTAGTGTAACTAGAATTTTATAAAAATTGTTGAAATAATTCCCTTAAAAATCATTGAAGTTTGTGTTATATTTGTTACAAGAGAGTTAAGTGTTAAGAGGAAGCTTGGATACATTGTCCGCGCGATTTAGTTGATAGAAATAAGTGTAATTAAAACAGTTATATTAACAAACTAACAAATATATATACGCTATCGGAAGCTGTAACTTAAATGTTTCCATGTTAAGCCTTCTATGCATCCGTACTAGTAATTTGCGGTAAAGCACAGATATAGCTCGTGGAAGATTAAAGCTAATTTAAAAAATAACAAAAACACAAAATACAAATATATTTTTATGTAATGCTACACACACAACTGGTGTCTAAAGAACAATACAAAATTAAATAAAATACAAACTGTTCTTAATTCCACTTGAGCCAAGATATCAATATGCAGGCGCAAACGATAACTATTCAGCAGGCCCCAAAACAATAATTATTTGGCATACGTACACAAACACCCTGTTAACACGAAAAACATGCCCATTTTTTCTTTTACTAAGCTCATTCAGTCAAAAACAATTTTGAAAGCTTATTTGCAAGTAAATAGATGATTCTGAGTTTGAAAGTAAAATTGTTCTCTACTGTACAAACCTATTTCCTCCAGGCATTAATAAGAATATAGTCAACTAAGCCCTTTTATAACTTCATTGACTTTCTGAGAAACGTTTTTATGCATAATAGATCAAAGCTATATGAAAGAATGAATCCAAGTACACACACACAACATTCATGGTTTCTGCTACTGAACAGACACGGTTTATCCTACTTCAAAAAACATTAAAAGCAACATTAACCCCTAACACTCATATATCCGTTCTGCAACCTGCAGTCTTCCTTGTGTGGCTTCTAACAGTTTTGACCTTCTTGACCAATGCAATATTTCCTGGGACAATTAATCGATGTCCGTTCCGCAACCTGGTTAGTTAATTATTAGGGGGAAAAGCAATATTTCACTATTTCAACATCTACTGACGCTCACAGGGTTAATCTCAAAGACATTATTCCTCCTGGTGGTTCTCTCGACGACCTCGTTACCTGAGGTATTGAGGCAAAACAAGATATTGAAGGACGAGATATCTCGTCGTTAGAAGAAAGCTGACCACATCTGATCTCGTCATCATAAAAAAAATCGGCAGTGTCTTGATGACGAGATATCTCATCATCAAGACATTGCAAAGATGAGGTATCTTATCATTAGCAAAACTGATCAGATTTTGATGGACGAGATATCTCGTCGAAACCAGTTTGAGGGCTAACAATTTTGTGAACAACTAATATTATTGGGTAAATACAATCAATCTAGTTTATAAAAGTGAACCAAGATTTTTGCTTACAATGAGACGACAGACACCTTCACGGAATGAAAAGAAAAATAATATTCCCGTCATTGGCTCAATATTAAACTTTTTCGAATATACAAAATATCCCCGATTGATTCCGGAGAAAGAATGACTGTAAGAAATGGTCTCCATCATCAAAAGACATTTTTAACATCTCCATTCAAAACCCTTCCCCCAAAGGGAAAAATAAACGACTTTCAACCATTCAGATGTCACCTCTAAATCAGCTACTGTTACGGCGCGTCCTGACAGAGAGATCCCCGATCTATAACTCAGCAGTAGACAAGAGAAAGCGGATTCTGCACAGAACCGAAAGCTCCGACAAAGCCGGGGCTTATTACACCAGAAGATAGATACACTTTGATGATATATGGCTACAATCGAAACTGCGACGATCATCGAGTTTACGGGCGCTCGGGTTTCTCTGGAAAACGGGATGCCCTGTTTAGGAGTGGAATGGTCTGCCATTTGGGACAGAATCTCATGGGTAATGTCCCTGTTACTCAGTGCAACAGAGAGTGTATGAGCATTTGTTAGTTTCGGATATAGAGACAGTGTGATAGGTCTCGGGAGAATGGAAGCAAGTAATCGCACGATCGAATCTTGAAGAACTCATTTAATGGATTGTTTAAATGCTCCGTACACTCAAGAATTACACAGAAAGTGTATTTGATGCAATTTAGTTAATGAACGGTGTAAGTATTAGTAAAATTTAGAAGTGTACAAAATGATATTAGTAAAATGTAGAAGTTACTATAGGTGTATCAGTAAATTGTAATACTTACATTATATTAGTAAAAATAGGAAGGGTACAATAAGTATTTAGTAAAATAAAGAAGTGCGTATTATAGGCATATTAGAAAAATGTAGAAGTAACTATATGCATATTAGTAAATATAGAAATTGCATTATATTAGTAAAAAATATAGAAGTGTACTATAAGTATTTAGTAAAATGTAGAAGTGTACTATAAGTATATATTAGTAAAATTGAGAATTTACAAGGAGTATATTTGTAAAATGTAGAAATTACTATATTAGTAAAATGTAGAAATTACTATATTAGTAAAATGTAGAAATTACTATATTAGTAAAATGTAGAAAAAAATTACTATATATATGTTAATAAAATGTAGAAGTGTACTACAATTACATTAATAAAATTCAGAAGTTACTAGAGATATATTAGTTACGTGTAGAAGTTGCTATAGGTATATTAGAAAAGTGTTGCGTTTTTTCTCCTCTTCGCGGGAGATGGTGTACTATAAGTATTTAGTAAAATATAGAAGTGTAATATAAGAGAGTTTATTAGATTCATTACATTTATCGTTCTCTGTTTTGTCAAAATTCCAGTAATATTTACAGAAGCAAATCGTTTTGTTGGGGGAAAGTGAAATTGTGGCACCTGGCTTTTAGCGTAACTTACTGCTTATTTTTTCTTTAGTAGTCTATTAGTAAAATTTAGAGATTACAATAGGAATATTACTAGAAGTTAGAGTTATAATATATGTATATTATTAAAAGTTAGATATGCTGTAGATATATTAGTAAAACGAGATGTGTAGTATAGATATTTAGCCTTTTCGAGTTGGAAAATCTAATTAATACTATATACAACTACTTCCATAACAAAAACAAAATAATCTATTCACATAACTTGACAGTTGCCTATCTACACAGCAGAATGTTTAAATTATCCGAATTCTATTCTTATTTTCTTATATACAGGTTTTTCTCCAACGGTTAATTGCTTTATTCCCTCTGCTCTTTTGTCGAATTCAATGAGCGCCGAGAAAAGGAAACTACACTCCGGTTACGGCACTCTAGAGCTATATTAGTAAACCTTAGAGGAATATTTAATGGCATAAAACTTTGAGGCCAATTAATAGTTCTTTCTTGCGAAAGATATTTATGAGTTTACGTAGAAGTATAGCTTACGGAAATGGGTAGCTCAGCAGTTAAAATTTCATTTATTTAAATATTATTATTGAATTATAATTGTGGATTTTCAATATATTTTTATTGAATCAGATTAATCTAATTTTGAATTTAAGTTGCTGCTTTACCAAAATACAGATAAGCTTTAGAAAATAGTTACAATTTTACTAAATATTACGTATAGGGTTACGAAAATAATACTCTTATAGCTACAAAACAGGAATCTTTAATAGGTTGTTGAATGAGTTAGAATTTTGTTCTTTGCATGCTTTATTTGAATGATATTACAATCTAGTTTTATTTATAATCATTGTTATGTTCACTGTTAGTTTAATAACATTGATATATTTATTTAGCATGCTATTTAGGATGAGCTTAGACTCTTATTATTTGTAGAATGAAAATTTAACAGATTATTTTTATTTGGAATTTGTAAACACAAGGAAACGTATTTAAAACATTATTAAAAACTATAGGATTTTACTGGATATGATACTGTACTTTAATATGAATGCATGCTTCATTGAAATTTAAATGCAAAACATGCTCTTTTTATATAGTAATTCATTCAATTACAGAAATGAAATGTTGCACGAAAAAGCACATTATAAATATTCGTTTTCATATACTTCATCGCTGTATTTCTTCATATGCCTCCTCATAAAAGTATTTGAATAATTACTTTGATCATCAAAAAACAGAATTTTGAAGGAAATTATATATTCCCTGAAAAGTTTACATGGTATGAAAGGTGTGTTTGTTACTCACTAATCTCTACAAAACCGAAATTACCAGAAGATATACACTGTTTTCTTTTCAATTACGAGTTTTGTGTATGAGATATAAAAACAACTTAAAGAATATTTTCTCCCCTGCGTTAATAAACATAAAATAATTTAAACATTATTTCACATATCCGTTTCTTCTGAAATCCATGCTTGCAGGTACTTTGTAAATCCCTTAAGTAAACGAAATACTATAAGTGAAGTTAATATTTTCTTAAATCGTAAACGTCATACCTTGTTTGTGAAAGCCGAAATGCAGCATACTTTTCCGCCATTGCTATTGCTACATCAAAATCTTCTATCTCACCTAGAAAAGAAATAAAAATTTTAAAATTATGAAATGAAACATTAATTGTTCTATATGATTATTTTTTTAAAAAATAGGTTTTATATTTAATCAGCCATATTTTTGTAAATTATTCTTTTAAAGAAAACAATTTTAGAAGAAAGAAAAGAAAACTGTTCTTGATAAATTGGACTTACAATAAGGTTTGTTTATTCTGTGCTTAACAATTCCAGTTCATTAAGTGAAAGTTATAATATTTTAGGATTTCTGATAGCCTGAATGTCTAATACATTTTAAACATAATAAGGTTCTAAATTCTAGATTAAATGCGAAAATATGTATTATTATCTTAAACATTCCTAATTAAAGTTATTCCTTCGAAATGAAATATCTAGAATATTTTTCTCCTTAAAAAGATAATTGTAGAAAGTCGTTTGGCTTTTTTACAGTAAAAATAAAGTATTTTGCTAGCAAATATATGTAGTATGCTATTCAGGATTTAACTTAAAAGCTATAACAAATTTATAGAACCTACTACATTATAAAATTCTTTTGTTAGCATCGCAAAATTTTATTAATCTTATTTTCTACTGCATTTAAAACAATAACATATCATTCAAATGTAATAAACATGATATTTTATACATGAAGATCAAAGTAGGTTACATTATAATACAGTAAAAGTACATACTTGTAGTAAATAATGCAAACATTCAAAAGGCATATATTTCTACCACTCATTTAACTGCAGTTTCAATTGAGAATTCAACTCAATTGAATTTTGTTTTAATTTATAAGTACCTGTGAAATTTTATTTTGCAAACGCCGTAGAAAAACAAGTTTATTCCAATTCTTTAAAATTAATCAAGACATACAACTTTATTTTAATCTTATTTTTGATGAAAACCTGTTCATTAGGAAAAAGATTTCAAATACCTCACATTTCACTAACGCAATATTTAAATCACCGTTTTGCAGAAATAAAATCATAAACACTTAAATATTTTATTAACGCATAACAGGTTGTAATTATTTATATCATAAAAATTGGTAAAGTTCACAAAATTTCTATCAAATTTAAATCATATCCCTTTCGTCATTTTTAATGGCGATAGTCACTTTTTCTGCTAAAGTCAGAATAGGCCGCATTGTAGTTCAGGCCTACTTAAATCGTTTTTACCTGGCTGACTCCAACAAGTGTCTTATTTGCCTTGATAGGGGAAGAGATTTTGGAGCATATCTTGTTTGACTGCAACACATTGTCGAATTCTCTTAAAGAAAATGTGTGATTAATCTTCTCTTATTGTTTTTACAATAATTTCATGTACATTGCTTCGCTGGTTTAAAGAAGATAGCTTGGAATCGGCATTAATATCAAGATGTAACGCAAATGTTAATTTTGTTACATTTAATTGAGTTACCCTGGTTTTAATAGTATTTCAAATATACTTTTGTATTATTTATTTTGTATTATGAAGTATTTTTATTTTTAAAGAGCTCTGAAACTCATTTCTCATAAAAATGTATTCAAGTTGTCTTTTTCTTGTTTTATAGAGAAATTTCGAAATTTTTTTATATTTTCAAAATAAATTTTTTTACAGAACTCGCAGTGTACGAAAGGGATATGATTTAAATTCGTTTGAAATTTTGTAAACTTTACCAATTTTTATTATTCTTATCCTCTAATACTTATTATGTGTAGTTTTTATTTATTCCATATTATCTTATATTCCATGTGTAGATAAGATATATGCAAGTTTACACCCTTGTATTGCAATTCGTTGTAATGTTTGAAAAGAATTTCACAAAATTAAAAAGTTGAACTTTAGAAGAGTAAGTTTAAAAAAAAATTAATTTTTACTTTACTGCATCATTAAGGAAGTAATAGAACTTCATTTAAAAAATAAGTTAATCTTCAATGCATCTTTATTTAATAAGATACCTTACTACTTTAATACAAGATTCTAAGAAATTATTTTTGAAATAATATACCTTACTCAACATTGACGCCAGGGTTGCTGTATTTAACTTCAATAAACTATGAAATATTTGTTTTCAAGATAGCAAATTGAGAGCTGTTTTTGTAATGTATAATGTTTTCTCTAAGGAGAATTAAAAAAAAATTATCGACATAAAGATCTTGTGTTCCTTGCTTATTTTATCCTACTATTGAAGCTAATTTTTTCTGAAATAAAACTCATATAATTGTATTTAATCTCTTTGCGTTTAGAAATATCGTTAGACTTTTAAAAATGTTAGTTGCTTTATAACAATTAAAGAAAAAATCTGATAATAAACATTTTTTAACAATTTTTCCTTTTTCCATATTAAGAAGATTAGAGGATATAGTATTAAATTGGGACTAATAATATTTAAATGACTGAAAGATAAAAAATAAATAAATTTTCGAAAGTTCTTATAAATCTAAGCTGTTTTTCTTACTACAAGTTTTCGTTATACTTAAATTTTTGATAGTGAAATAAAAATAAGTGATTTAAAAAGTAGTGTTAGTAAATTGTACTTGAATTATGCTAATTTACTTATTGTGAAATTATATATTAAGAAAAGGAGAGATTACTTTTTAGAACACTTCTCTCTTATATGCCTAACTTGCAACGAGTTAAGGCTCTTATAAGACTGTAATGTCGTTTACAATGGGTCAATTGGTCATTTTTAATCAATCTATTATTAACTGGTAGTTGCAAATATTTGAAACTCTATGGGCTGTAGGTTGGTTTCGCAGCTGATCAATTTAGCTATTTTATTCTAAGAGAAAAACAGCTTGAGACCTCCATAATTTCCCTTTGGTGATACGATTATATGCTTTCTGTTTCTGAAGTTTCTTTTTTGTACTCTAGTCCTGCTCTAGCTCAGTTTAGTGTTCTTCTTACATTGTTATATGCTGATGTTTTTTACATTATAACTTTGTTAACTGTCGCGTGATTTCTAGGAGCTTCACTTATTTCAACTAAAAAGGTACCCACCCCTTATTTAATACAATCATATTATCTTTTAACAACACTTTATTCTAGTACTGTTGTAAATTATTTGATCTATTAAAGAATATGTGCACTTCTGAAAATATAATAAGATAGTTTGCGATTAATTATCGATACTACACCGGTGATGCTTCTATACTAAAGTATTTGACAACACGCTGATGAAATAATTTTATGCTTTCTCAATAAATAGGGTTGCATCCGATGTCAATAGCTAACCGATAAAGTGGTAATGTGTTCTGATCATTGATACATGAGCGAATTTCAGGGTGAGGTTTCTTAGGTTTCAACATGTAGAGAAGGAATCTTTTTCATGTTGACAAGACTGCTCACTGAATATCTAACGCAAGTGATTTCCGTCGATGGTATCAAGTATTTCTCACAGTGCACCAAAATGTAAAAAAGAGCCAGCCTCTCCACATAAATCCTACATGGTATCAGTGTCAATGGCCAAGAAATCTTCTCCAACCCGACTACAATAGGTGAAAAATTAATTGTGCACAACCCCATGCATTGGTGTAGAACTTATCTAACACCATGAAATAAGCACCAAACAACCAGTCATTTGCTTCCAAAATGCTATTCTATCTTAACTCTCCTGGTGGTTGTCCCGACGATGAACAGATCTTGACAGACAAGGTATGTCGTCATTGCCAAAACTGACCAGAATTTGGTGTACGAGATACCTCGTCATTAGAAGAAACTGGCCAGATCTTGATCTCGTCATTGGCAAAATTAGTCATATCTTAATGGATGAACTATCTCTTCAATAGCAAAATTGGTCAGATATTGATGGACGATATATCTCGTCATTGGCAAAACCGGTCGGATCTTGATGAACGACATATCTCGTCGAAAGCACTTGGAGGGCTGGCAGGGCTTTTTAGATCTTCCTAAATTAATAAATCACAACCCAGAAAAGTCGAAGGGTGTTAATCGGACATCATATCGAACTACGGAAACTCGGATCATTAGACGCCACCGCGATCACATGACCCAGTCAGGTCACGTGACGCGCGTTTTTGATGGATGGAACCACTCACCTCTAGAACTCATCAGAGTGGGTTTTTCGCAAAAGCCTCGAGAGTTAGCCCAGAGCTGAGAGTATTGATGTAGTGCCACGTTGGGATGACGCTATATGGGAAGAGAGAAAAAAAAAGCATCCATTAGCTTCCAGTTCCATGGGAGACAGTTACACGATAAAAAGTGGAAAATGAAAAATGGGCAGTATGTCGGAAGTATTAATCAGAGGTATGTTTGTCATCAATCCAGGGTTGTTTGTAAAGGTTGCCTGGCCCATTAGAATCGCATATGGTGAATTAATTACTGGGTATGACAGATGGAGCGATACTGGATTGCATCCTGGTGTGGAAGGTGTGATCAGATAGAATATTTCCTTGATGGATGATTTATCAATACAAGGATTAGATAAGTAAAAAACATTGTAAAAGTTTTAGCATTCAGATTTCTTATGGATGTCAAATAGTTCCATTAAGTTGAATATACAGCAGTTAAAATGAAATCATACCTCTTTTATTCGCGTCCTTTTTCACAGCTGAGCAAATTCAAAAGTACCATCAAAGAAATAACGTCCATAAATTTATTTGAATCAAATTTAAATAAGGGACAACCTTCGCATCGCATTTGCACATAAACTTCATATTTTACATGGGTAGGGGATATAATAATTATTGCCTGTCTTGCAAGTTTTTCTTTGTTAAATTTCGTCTTCCTGTGTGAACCACAAATGATTCTGTTAAAGGAGAACGTGTTTATGTATCTAATAGGTACCATCCTTCTCGTACCACCTGTATAAAGCTCACCGGGGGTTAGTGGGTTTGCCCATGCTCACAGAGCTAGCAACCTGCGAGTTGTAGGCGGCTCAAGTTCGATTCCTGTAATTTAGTCTAGGTGTATTTCTTTCTTCTAAGTCAATAAAAATTTTCTTGTGGGGGTTCCTTTCATTATTTGACGTCTTCCGTCTTGTGTCTGACGCAACATGGCCAAATATGGCCCTTACGTCATAAAACGCAACCAACCAAAGTTCACCAAGTTCGGTTCAAACTCACAATTTGCTATATTTCGTGTTAGGTTTCGGTCCAGTCGACTAATTGCTAAAGAACAACTGTCGTAAAAAGTTCATTTGCACGTTGGGTACATAATTATTAACTAATCTCTTGAAATGTGTCCTACGGACAATGTTATCTATTTGATCCACGAAACCTATCCCAAACCTCACATACAAATCTAGTAATACTCCCAATATTTTTATCGATGCTGAGTCAATTAACTATCTAAGCCACCAATTTAGAGTTGAATAATTCATTTTTATCTACTGCTTGTAAGTTTATATTGCTGGACAATCTATAAGAACTTGCTTAATCTATAAGAACACCGCTCGCAAACAACTGGTAAATATATTGTTACCTTTCAAGTTTATTCTCGCTACTCCTGTAGTATTGTTTCTGTAGAAATTATCGCATACACATGTGGTATAATTCTTCAGAAAGTTTCTTCATGGAGCCTATTTTGTATTGCTCAAAATATTTTCAAAAAGAACACAGGAATGAGTAATAACAAAAAGGGTGATTGCCAACTGTGCAACTATACCAAACTTACCAGTATATAACACCAATAAATAAATAAACATTATACTATTTCAAGACATGGTGATTAAAATACTTTGTGACAATACATGCACAAGTGGTCTTGACGAGTGATTTCGTCTATCAATTTTGACCAATTCGGACCAATTTTGCTATTGACGCGATACCTCGTCGAGACAAAACTGTTATATTACTCCAGAGGAATACAAATTCAAGTAGGAAAAACAAATTGTCCTTTGACCAGAACTGATGATAATTTGGAACAGGATTTTGCATCCAATTCAAGACACTACAAGGCAGTTTTGGACGCGAAGATAAACCAACAGGAGGGTTTAACCCGACCGATGCATTGTCACTATCTGATGTGTTACATTGAAATATTGTACTTTCTGTTAATCATTTAAATATTACTTGGAATTAGAGCATTTACAAATTTGTTTGACTCGTACGTCAGCAAAATCATACATTGGAATAAGAAATCGTGGTGAAACTTGCTATATATCTATCCTATTTTAACTTATTGTTATTTAATTAATATTCATAACATAATTTGTTACACACCTTCGTTTTATAGTTTTATAGGTATAATCGAAATATAAACATGAAACATTAAAAAACAAGCATATATTTTTTTTGTCTAAATAGGAAGGGAAAATACCAGTTGTTTTTCTGTTAGTTTCTCAGACTTATAAGTTAGACTGACAGAAAATGTAATTAATTTAATCCTCTGGGCGTCACGAGGTTTCAGAGTAGTGTTACTTTTATTCCACTACTGACTTAACTCTCCTTGTGGTTGGCTGGCTTGACGAGATATCTAGTCACGAGCAAAACTGTCCAGATCTTGATGGATGAGATATTGTCATTAGAAAAACTGTTCTGAACTTGATCTCGTCATCATAAAAAATAGGCAATTGGTTGATGACAAGATATCTTGCCATTACCAAAATTGATCAGATCTTGATGGACGAGGTATCTCTTCGAAATCACTTGGGCAGTTTAATAACTACATCTATGGATTGGAAAGATTCAATTGGAAAAGATCAAAACTGGTTATAAGTGAAACATGGAAGACTGCAGGTTACTGAACGTATATATGCGTTTAATTCCTCTGATAATTAAAAAACGAACTCAAATTCAACAACATGGAAGAATTCGACGAATATATTCTTCGACAAAAGCAGTCTATCACCCACACAGCTTCATCCTCTTAAATACTCACTAAATAATCCTCAGCTCATACAAGTGAAGTTTTAACATTTGAAAAGACCAGGACAGCCAAAACTAGTCTTCTTTTCAACTTGTCCCCCATAGATGATCACCGAATGGACTTCCTTTTACGTTCTGACAGCCCACAACGGAGTATATAAATGGGCCATTTCCTTCACCCGGACAATTCTCCCCACTCTCTCACAATCAACAGTTTAAATAGAATTGTTGTTAGGCATAGGGGAAGGGTCGTCCAAAACTTTAACGCGAATGGGGTAGACTGGCAATAACGCCGACTGGCCAATGCAATCCGCCAGTGGGGGCTTTCAGGCAAAAGGGAGATCTTTCATTCAGACATTTAATTAAGAGGGACACTGTAAATCGGTCTACGATCTCAGTTAATCAGATTGCTGGATTCCGGTGCCTGGGGCAGGTGCAATTGCAGAGAATAACGGAGACAGAGATGTAGTGGTGGTAGTAGGATAATGATTCAGCCTGTCTTTACCCATACCTGGCCCATCTGTTTACCTGGATGCTATCGGGTCTGTCGGTGATAAAGGGTTGTGGATCCGAAGCGAATTTCAAAGGAAAATGGGGCTTTGTTTTTGAAAGGATTTATTTTAAAGTTCTCGGATTTGTTTGTGTTATTAGATATATGGGTTCGTGCTTATTTGGAGTAGTGAAATGAGAAAAGTGAGGGGATGTTTGTTGATAATATGAGTATAAGAGGTGGTAGGTCACCCATTATACGCGAACTAGGTGCTCGTATAGGTATTTTTTTAATAAGAGGAAATTGAAGATGCTTGTGCATAATATAAATATATTTTAAAGTTATATGAGAGAAATGAGGATGTTTGTGCACAATATAAGAATATTTAAAGGGGTATGACGAAAATGAGGATGTCTGTGTATAACATGAGTACTGATGGTAAGTCAATCTTCTATTATCTCCCTAGGTTGGTTGGCTTTGAGGTTTTATGGCTCAAGGGCCATATTTGTGTAGCCGTATTGTGAGGCCGTATTGTGCGCCAGAAAGTAATTGACACAAGACAAACAATAGCAAGTAATTTACACACACAGTGAAAGCTTTACTAACACAGAAGAGAGAGAAATACACCAGGGAGGAATGCACCTGGAAGGAATCGAACCTGCGCCGCCTACAACTCGAAGGTTGCTAGCACAGTGGGCATACTTACTGAGCCACGACGGCCCCTATCTCACTAGGCGTTTGGTAAGAGTATTTTATAAAAGTGATACGAGGACGTTTGTGTAGAATATGTTTTTTAAATAAAAGGAAATTAAGGATATCTGTGCATTAGAATAGTATAAAAATAGTAGATTACTCACTATAGGCGCACTAGACGAGTGCAGAAGTGTTTTTTAAAAGTGATATGAGAAAATTAGGGATGCTTGTGTGCATAATAGGCTTTTAAATGATAAGAGGAAATTGATCATGTCTGTCAATTATAAAAGTATAGAAAGTGATGGTCGATTGCCCAATAAAGGCACACTAGGCAAGCACGAAAGTGTTCTTTTAAGTTGATATGAGAAAAGATATGATGTTTGTCCATGATATGTTTTCTTTAAACTGATAAGAGGAAAGTGAAGATGTTTGTCCATTATATGTTTTTTTAATTGATAAGCAGGAAGTGAAGATTTTTGTGAATTATGAGTAAGGAAAGTGGTAAGTGGATCACCCACTATTTGTATGCGCTAGGTGCGTGCATGTTATTTTTTAAGTGATCAGAAGAAAGTGAGGATATTTATGCAAATAAGAGAGAGTATGAAAAATGGTGATAAGAAAAGAGATAGATAGTAGAGATGTGAACGTAGAATAGGAGTTTTAGATACTATTGAACGAATTATGAATGTTTCTAGGGAAAAGGAGCAATGTGTTTAGCCAAGTAAAAATGTTCAATCTCCACCAAAATTTTAAACCAGGTGTTAAAAGGTGATTTTAAAGTTTATTACAGAATGGTTTATAGATTATTTAATCAATCATTTTAAAATTTAGCTAATGACTATAGAATATTTTACATGCTTTGTTAAGTAATTTTTAATATAATATATTGCAATGAACTTTTTATTTGTGAGCTTCAAATAGGAGTCAATGCATAAGTGTAAGTGTTCCAAATAAAGTTAGTTTTAGGAAGAAATAACTGAAAATAGGGTTCAAATACAGTGTATAGAAAAATCATACATACACATCAAAATTAGGTTAACGATATTAATGCTGAACATCTAGTGAAATAATTAAATATTCATTATTTCGAATTTATTAGAGAATAAAAATGGGATCCCAGTGTCCCTTGAGTATGTGTGCGTAATAGTCATTGCGCTCAATAATATATTGCCTGAACTTTGAATAAAGCGAGCCATCATGTTTTTTTAGGTACAAGAAAACCAGTTGACATGTAGACTTCTTTTGACACAGAAAAAACTTCATGAAGAGATTTGCAGATGCAGAGATTTGAACGTGTCATCTACAACAATTGTGAAAGGATCCTCGTTGCTATAGCAACTATCACTCCGCTTACCATCAAAAGGAACCCAGTAAAATTTAAAGATGGCTTAAATGTTCGTAGAGACAGGGTGTTTACATTGAAATAGGCAGAAAAACTCGAAAACTTTATATTAGAATACATATATATATATTTATCGAACGAATACTTTCTTTGTAATTAATTGTTATCATTCATTCATGAATTCCCTTAGCTCAAAAACTCTCTATTACATATCTAATTGTTATACAACGACTCTCTAATGAAATAGACAAAGCATGTGCAAGCAGATTTATGCTATTTTTTCAGGTCGCTCAGTTTGAGATCTATCACATGTGTGTGGGAAAAAGCATGACTCCTAAATTATTGATTGGTTAAGGGGATTATTCACGGTGATCAAAAACACTAATCTGCGCTTCGATAGCCAATGGGTTAAGTTGATTCGTAAGCCCACGTGATTTACCCTTCAGAGACCTAATGACAGCGACTACACCCACATTCGCCGTCTATTTCATTAGAAGGTCGATACTGTAACATGTATTATGTCATGTCGGAGACCATAATATTTTTATTCAGTTTGAATTTCAGCGGGTATGCAACTCAACTCCTGACAGCGGATGAGAAACCGAGCTGGTGTTTCTGGTTGTAATTAAAAATGACGTTCGTAGGGTATTTTTCTCCGCTGTACTTGTTTTTCTATGTATCATGATGCCTGCGTATTAAATACGTCTAAGACAAATGCTTAAAATAGAAATAAATATGTCTGGTAATTTCTCCCGAATAAAATCTCGAAAGAGAAAGATTTCTACATCTCGCTTCATCATTTATCTTTAACAAAATAATTTAGCATCTCAGCATTTTCACCTTTCATTTTCTTTTTTCAAACGCTTGAACCCTCTCATTCTAATATTGCTCTACAGAGTTAAAATAAATGATATTTTCACAGGTTTTCGATTACATTATCATAATGTGTAAAATTATGTTCGTTCTGGCTAGGATCACCGTTATGTGTGGAATTCAGATACGAGCTTCCTGCTATATAAGGAGAGGGGACTAGCAATTCGACTGATAACTGCAAACTAGTTTATATACTAAAATGATCTAGTTTAACTTCCTGAGAAGTTCACACGCGTAGTTCCACCTTGCAACCTGCAATCTTTCCTATATGACTTTTAACAAATTTGTATCTTCTTGACCAATGGAACTTTCCCAAATGAATCTATTCTAAAGAAACAAAAAATTTGGATACTTTCATATGATTCTATCATAAAGAAATCAACAATTGAATATTTCCAAAGAATCTAATCTAAGGAAAGGACCAATATAATCTTTCCATGGGTTTATACCATAAGAAAACAACAATACAATCTTTCCAAAAGATTATAATCAAAGGAAAGGACCAACATAATCTTTCCAAGGGATTCTAATCTAAGGAAGCGACCAATAAAATATACACAAAGGATTCTATTCTAAGAATGAACCAATAGAATCGTTTCAAAGAATTCTATTCCAAGGAAAGGACCGATAATACCTTTCCAAAGGACTGTTCTGAGAAAAAGACCAATAAATATTTCTAAAGGTTGAAATAATCGATGGATTCTGTAGAAAGATGTGGTTATTTAGTCATTAACCCTTCTAACGTTTGTCTCGGCGAGGTATCTCGTCATTAGCAAAGCTGGCTATATCTGGACGGACGAGATATATCGTCACTAGAAGAAATTTTACCAGATTTTGATCTAGTCATTATTGACAAGCCGGCAGTTTCTTGATGCCGAAATACTTCGTCATTAGCAAAATTGGTCAGATCTTGATGAAAGAGATATCTCGTCGAAACCACTTGTAGGGCTAAGTGGGTTGTGGGGCGAAAACAACTCTACCTTACCCGCAAATCTCTCGACGCTCAGAAGATTAAATTTAGTCATATTTTGTGTGTAAACGTGATATTTACACTTGCTTGTTTATTGTACTTATTTATCAAAGGCCATACAACTTTGCTATTCGGTCTTGCAAATTGAAATGTTTGTAAGGCAAGAAGAAAAAAATCGGACGACCATGAGGACTCACACTGACCCTTCGTTACCTGGACTCGCTGCGGGATGTCATAGGTGTGCTCGACCATCCTGCCCCCGGGTCGGGCCCGTTGCAGGCTCTGTTCCGGCGACTCGGATGATGGGTGGTTGGGTATGTGGGTGGTGGCGTAAGGCAGAGGATAATACAGTGGCTCCCTCTGAGAATCGTACACGGAATTACCCTTTGCCTTACCATACGAACTCATGGAAATATCATCAGCTCGACCTCCGGAACCCCGTGAATCTGAGAACACAAAACACAGAAAGTTTTAGAACAGCAAAACGTAGGTACTCTCATGCATTCAACTCATTATATAATCTAAAGCACTAATGGTTAACTAGCATGGCTGGTTACACACTGGTTACTTAATTTACCTAAGTGCAACCAAGTAGTTTCACTGTGTCCTCATGGCTTCATGTGATCTAACAGAAAATAGGATTTGATTCATAACGTCACTATTTCCACTACAAAATAGGACTTTCGTCACTTATTCCATAGTCAATTATTTGGTGGTTTCACCCGTCCCGATTTCTTATAGGCGTGTCGTATGTCATATTGGATCACGTGATGCCATGTCATCCTATTTTATATTGGATCACGTGACGTCATGATGGCATACTGCAATAGTGGGTTACCACCCACTAGTTATATTGGTTGAAATGGATTAATAAGCACCTTCCCCATTAGTCCTGTAACTTGGACTAACCCACTATGCATTATTTTGAGTAAGTTGAAATCCTATATACAGTAATCCCTCGTCAAATAGCGCATGTTCATTCGATATGCGGGCAGAAAGGCAACTCTAAAAATGTTTCTTTATAATTGGAAGTCAAAGGCTGTTATCAATAAGTAATCCGAACCAAATTGATAAAAACATATTAGAGTCTCGAAAGTTTGGAAAAGAAGAAATTTTTTATCAAAGTATTGCATCGTATTTGGTATTTACTTTTTTTGTAAAGTTTAACCGTCGATTTCATATTAAAGTAAAAATAATGAGTAATTTACTGTATAATTTGTTCCTCGATCATCGCTATATATACACCTAGGTATATCACGCTTTTGTCTCATCCTCCAAGAAACGTAATTTTTAGAGGAGATAGAGTATTGATATATCGCAGGTGTTGTCTTTTTAAGTATATTTAAATAGTAGAAAAATTGGCGAATTAATCTCGCAGTAGTTCATTTTATATCCTTTGTTGTCATTTTATACAAATATACAAGTAATGCCGATTTCTTTGCCACGTAAGTTAGTGAAATAAACTGTACAAATGTGTGTTTTTGTAGGTAGAGATTTGAGAACTTTATAATTAATTAATTTAAAACATAGACAGCTGAAAAGTAAAACCATTGTAAATTAGAAGGGGATAACGAGTAATATGCTCCCTGGGTATTACATTCCAGCCCGTTTGCTTTACACATTTTTAGTACCGTGTTCATACTGCTACTAAAAGAACTTTTGGAAAACATGACGAATTCAATAGCGCGAAACAGATAAATAATAAATTTATGTCCTCGGTATTTTCAGCGAAACGACCGTTTTTTTCACTCACTCGTCCAACGAGGAAAAATAACCCCAAAGTAAATCTCTACCAGTAAAGTAAAAGCGGCGAACAACACTAAATAAATTTTAAATCCCACAGCTTCTGCAAGCGTACCTGAAGCTGCAGTTAAATCCCCAGAGGTACCTTGTAAATGATTTACGCTGCAACTTGGCGAAGTTTCACTCCGAAGTAACAGGAATTTATTTGCAGTAGGGGAGACAAAACCCAGCGTCTTGGAAAATAGAGCCTTGTTAATAAGACATCTTGCCCTCAGTTTGTGGAGGACATCCGAGCGAAAAATTATGTGGTGAAGTTCGCGGGGAGTTTGTACGGGAGAGGGCATTTCCAAAAGTATGGCGGAATTATTTATTCCAGAGAGATTTTGTTTCCTTACTAACTTTTCAAACTTTCCAGTTTCGCCACCTGGTCATCAAAAGTAATTCCGAGGGTAATTATACTATTCTAGATTGTTGTACTTTGGAAGAATCAACGTCAAAACTTTCTTATCTTACAATGGAAGTTCTAAAAATTAAAAATCTTACGCATTCTCTTAAGACTCCAATTGCTTCAACGAGATATCTCGTCCAAGATATGGTCAATTTTGCTAAGGATGAGGTATCTCGTCTTGACAAGACTGTCCGATTACTCCAAAGGGGAATGAAGAGCAAAGTATGAAATAGAAATTGTCCCTTGGCCAGAACTAATGAGTTTGGAACAGATTTATGTGCCAGAGTACAGGGCAGTTTTTTCGAGACGAAGATAAAGCACCAGGAGGGTTAAATTTCTTCTTACCGGATACTACTACATATACAGACACATAGAATAGCGATATCAGCTATTTGCCCCTTTGCGACGAAATGGACGAAATGACTGGAGACCACCTCAAGGACTGCCCTAAAATTATTGACAATGGAATTGCAAATATTGTTGATAGTCTTGTAAAACCACATTTTTTCGCTTCAGAACTCTACTGCGCTGCTAGTTGATTGGTGACTGAGAGGCCGGAGTCGGGTGTAGGGTAAAAATATATTGTAAGTTTTGATTCTATTATAGATGAAAAAATAAAAAAAAATTTGACGAAGTTTTTGTGCTTAGACACAATTATATATTCATAATAACAAGATTTAGAACAAATTAATAGAAGCATGTGAATGTTATAAAAACCTATTTGTTCTTTTTAAGTATTGATATAAAGTAGCAACCCTCTAATCATCTAGAGGTTTTCGAATAGGGTAGCATATATTTTCACCCAGAACACACATAATAAATAATCACATCTTTTGACTGTAAGAATCCTAGGAAAGATTATATTATTTAAGAAGGTCAAAGCTGGTTATAAATGCATGGAAAAATGAAAGATTGCATAACGGATATATGAACACCGTGTAAAACACTCAGAGTTAGAAATCGGTAGCTAACTTACTCCAAATTCGAATTTTTGTACATTGTTTTCAACAACTATAACACAAAATAAAAACGATGATGTAATAGGTATTTCACTTCTCCCTCGTAGATGGTAGCACAAGCAACTTATCTTTAACTTGGTTAACTTTTGTAAACAAGAACAGAAACTAACAAAGATCTCAGCTTGAGGATGCGTGTGGCGACACAGCGTCCAGGATTCGGGAATTAAAATATTTCTGTAACGTGTAAATTTTTATTGTGTCCACGTTGTTTTCTAAAACCCAATAAAGGGTTTGTGAGTTTTAAGTGAGTCTGTTACTTGTTCGTCAGCTACAAGAAGAGATTTTCTACACAATCACAATTCTCATTTTTTTATTCTTGAAGCATAAAATACATTGCTCTCAGACTAGATATTATGTAACATGTTTTAGTATTCCGATTATAGTTATAGTCCTAATTAGTATTATTTAATTCAACACATTATCGTTCGTGTTTTAAACATTTTGCGCGCGCGTCCTGCAATTCTTTTGATGCGTGACATTTTTTTACAAATGGCCATAACAATGCCACACAGTTGGTAGAAGAAAAATCTAATTACCAAGCATAACCTTAGTAAAGTATTTTATAATTAAAAAGTCGGCATAAACTGGATTTAAATCAAGGTTTTTAGAAAGGAAAATCTCAGACTTTTTTATAAGGAACAGTTTCATTTTGGTCTTAATTTCTCAGCTTCATGAAAAATTCATTTTTCCTTTTTTTTAGAAGTAATTAAAACTATTATAATTGAAATCTCAAGTTTTTGTCTTCTGACAGTGGCAGGTTGCACAGCTGCGCTAAAGAAACGAAACCAGTGTTCCTTCAGAGACCAAAGAGAAGTATTTTAAGCCGAAATTAAATTGCAGAGGGCGAGTGTAGATTTTTCAAAAAATCTTTACGTCAGTTTTTAAAGAACGCTGGATTTTCAAAAGTTTGTAAACTACAACTGCAAAGGAAAGGTAACGGATGTAAAGAATATTAGAATGGCTTAAAAATTGCTTTAGGCACCAATCCTGAAAATTTAATTCGTTAAATTTAAAACAAAGCGAAAATATTTTTGATAAACATATTTTACTTCGGAGCTTTGTTTGAAATGAAAATAACTAATAAAACATGAGTGTACCTTCTTAAAATATTTGAGTACTAAGTTAAATATTAAAAAATTGCATTTTGGAATATAAATCCTTATTTTTAAATTTAAATTATTACTTTCCATAAATATTCAGAAATATTTCTTTAACATTATTATGTTAAACTTTCATTCAATTCCATTTTTCAATACATGTTCGATTTGAAGTAAAAAAGTCACAGTAAATTATTGAAACCAATATTTGTCCCTTAAAACTTTTATATCTACGAAAGATAAATTTGAAAACGAAATTATAAAACACGAGTGACTTATTACATGCAATGATAGAATCATTAAAAGTGCATAATAGTATTTTAAAATATACATAAGAACGTAAATTAATATAACTGCAATTAATTAAATACATTTAAGTAATTGAAGTTAGATGCATTAATTTTCATTTTTTCACTTTTAAACATACGCTCGTTCACATATTCTTTTCTGCCCTGATTTGAATCCTCGAAATCTCTGACTGACTCCTGTAATCAGATTACTAAAGAACGTCATTTGAGCTATGGGCTCTTGCATGTAGTTTTAGCAATATTATGTAGCTCCATACCTGAAATTCAGCGTATTTAGACATGCTGTAAATTTTGCGAATATATATATATATATATATATATATATATATCGATTTGCGTCAGGATGTTTCCAAACAAACCCCTAAATTCAAAGATTGTACATCTTTCTTGCTCTTTTGCAGGTTTCGCCGCACATGCCATTTATCTCTACTGACATTAATCTTCACCAGCTTAGACTTATCACTCTTGCGTCCGCTATTCGAAATTCATGTTCATAATTTCTCTGCTGTGCATAATGTCTTTGAACTGTCTCAGTCAATCAAGGATTGTTAAAACGACGTATACGTGAGCAATGGAGGTGAGAGCTTATTTGCATTATTCCGTTCTTTATGTGTGTAAGAAATATCAGTGGCAATATCTAAGGAATGGTGACACAATCATTTAGTGAAATACTTAATAAGGTATTATTAGAGAAAGAATAGTCAACAGAAGATAAGACCATTGATTACGGAGAATTAAAATATTTATTAGCATTTTTCTGTTCCTTTCTGACAACAGCAAGTAATGGACATACACACATACACGCCAGGAAAGTTTTGCTAATACTGAAGAGAGTAGTACACCCAGGGAAAATCTGATATGAATCGGACAGTGCCGCCTACAACTCGCAGGTTGATAACGCAGAGGGCAAGTTTTATTTCTAAAAAAATCAGCTTTTTTAAGTATTAAACGCACGACAGTTTTCTTTTAATAGATCGTAGCTTTCAATTTTTGCAGTTTAACCCTCCAGGTTGCTTTGACGGGATATCGAGTACATCAATACCTGACCAATTTTGCTAATGACGAGATATCCCGTCATCAAGATATTGCCGACTTTATAGGCCGATTTTTCGACGAGATCAAGAGTTGGTCAATTTTTTCTAGTGACGAGATATCTCGTTCATCAAGAACCAATCATCTTTGCTAATGACGAGATAACTCCTCGAGACAACCACCAAGGGGGTTGAAAAACAAATTGGATCCGTTTCTGATGTTAGCGAATATTCTACTCGTATCCCGATCTATATTTGTGGCCACATTCCTATTTGAAATTGGCATCAACTAGAAGGTCAAACGAAAGAGACGGAACGGAACTGAAGCGTCCCGTCAGCTGAGTAGAGTTTGATCGAAAGAAGAGAAAGATAAAAAAATATTCCGCTGAGATATTTTATCGCTATAAACCGCAGCTTTATTGATTTTATAATTTAGGATTGGTTTTTACTTCTTGTTCCTTTTATCTCTGCTTCCTCCTGTACCGCATGAGCGGGAAACGTTGATGGCCTCAGTGCAAAATTTATGAGTAAGATACCATGAATACTATATAGAATTTATAAGAAAATTGTGGCATATAAATGTAAAATGAATGTCATTACAATTTGTTGCTTCTGTATTCAAGAACATTATACATTATATCTTCATTTAAAAGTGGTTTATGCATGCAGCGAAATCTCAAAGAACATGTATTTGATGCATTCCACTCGTCATCTGACCGTGGTTCAAAATTACCAGGAATCAGATCTTTCCCTTAGGGATTGATCCCGGATCATTGTCAATAGCCCGTTGTGTAGCTCCAGTGCGACGTTCATTCGACTACCAGCTAAACTTGATATTTTCTATTTGTATTCGTTATTCATTTCTCGATCGTTCCCAGCCTTTTACGTATGATTAATACTACCAGCATACCTATTTTTCTTTCAATTATTCTTGCCTCAGAAGCCTGTGAAACAACCTCTATTTTTTCAGATTGTGCACCAATTTCTCCGCGCCCTGTTCGTCGTTTCACATACTTTTATCACTCTTCTTTTGATAACTTTCATGCTGGTCATTCTCTATTCATAATTCTTGTTAAGAGTGTCGTTATATAAAAACGGCCGTTATATACTATGAGATTATTAAGGTGCTATATTAAAACTTTATAATTCATCTTTTTCTACAAGACCGATGACTTATCCGTTTTAATACTACATATATTATGTAGAAAGTACGGACCGCATTTATTCCTAGAAAAAGCGCGTGAAAACTGCGCTTCTATAAAGAATACAATAATGAACTCAGTAGCACAAAAGTAAATAATATAAAGGAGAAAAATAAAAGTACTAATAACAGAGTAAAAACAATACAACTAAAAGGTTAAGTAATTAACATTCAAATCGTAGTTACAATGAAACGCAAAGGATTCAATATGAAGCTCAATAATATAAAGTTCGAATACGAAGACTAAAAGCAATACAATTAACAATACAAAGGTAAAAGAATACAACAATTAAAAAGTTAAATAATTAACATTCAAATCTTAGTTTCAACAAAACGCAAAAGTGCAATAATGAAATCGATAATACGAAAGTAAGTTATATGAAGTAGCAATGCACAAAGAGAAAAGCAATAACACACAAAATTAAATAATATAAAGTAATAATATAAAGGGGGAATAAAAGCAATAACATAATAAAGAATAAAAGAATACAATAATGAAATAGTTAAGTAATTAAATCGTAGTTACAATGAAATTTTAAGAATTCGATAATGAACCCAATAATATAAAGTTCGAATACGAAGAGTAAAAGCACTAAAAGTAACAATGCATGGAGTAAAAGAAAAGAACAATTAAAAAGTTAAAATAACATTCAAATGGTAGTTTCAACAAAACGCAAAGAATACAATAATAAGCTCAATAATATAAGAGTAAATGATATGAAGTAGTAGTACAAAGAGTAAAACAATAACACAAAATTAAATAACATAAAGTATGTATAATGGGAGAAAATAAAAGTAATAACATAACAAAGAGTAAAATAATGCAACAATTAAAAGGTTAAGTAATTAACATTCAAATCGTAGTTACAATGAAAGACAAGTAATTCAATAATGAGTTTAATAACAAAGTTAGAATACGAAGAGTAAAAACAATAAAAGTAACAATACACGGTGTAAAAGAATACACCAATCAAAAAAGTTATATAATTAAAGTTCAAATTGTAGTTTCAACAAAACGCAAAATACGATAATGAAATCGGTAATACGAAAGTAAATGATATGACGTAGCAATACAAAAAGTAAAACGACTAAAAAATTAAATAATTAACATTCGAATCGTAGTTACCATTAAACTCATATCCACTTTATGGGAGCTATAAAATTAACCGGTTATCTCTTCTTAAATGTAATTTGCTATTCTTACAGTTGCAAAGCAACAAAGTGGACCTTAGGGATTGAGTGCTCCTAATTCAACGAAGTCACAAGAGAACGATGGATTTTGAGATTTAGTAACTTTGAAAGCTAACTTGGAAATTCTATCAAGAACGTTATTATCTGAAACAAAGTAATGTATCTTGTTAAGAGATATTTAGGATTTCAGAAAATCTTCAGAATATGAGCATTTCCTGGTTCAAGATTTTTTTGTACGTCGATAAAAACTTATTTTCTCTGAAAAATACCCTCAACATATATTTGAGCGTAGAATCGGTAAGATGGCTGAGAGATTAATACCCGAAGTTCTCTGTACTTGTCAGATTTTTATTTGAGCTAAAATTAATTCAGCTTAGTAATTGTTAGGAAATTTGTGTTTTTGATTGAGCTGTGCATTTTGAAAAGATCCGATTTGGAAAAAGAAATGTTAAATGCAAGTTTTTATTTATATATCGCGCAGTTGAAACGGGCATTTTTAAGATATGAGATTTTGATTATTGTTCCACCTCCAAGATTAATATTCCGTCGAGCAAGAGTTACTTGAATACTCTTTACCTTAAAGGAATTTGAAGGTAAGACTAACTTTTGATTACTTTTAACAGAGTTTGAAGGCATGAGTTTCTTTAATACTTTTCATCTTAAAAGAATTTTAAGACAAGATTTACTTGAATATTCTATATCTTAAAAAATTTAATATAGAGTACTCAATTACGAGAATTAGATTTATATAACATAACTACAAATAAAAAATGAGATACTAATGTATCGTTAACATTTTCTATACCTATGTTCTAAACGTATTATGGAATTATATATTAAAGTTATACAGAGTTTGGATAAGACTCAAAATTATGAAATGTCATTAATTTAACTTTTTAAATACATATTTATGTTTGAATTTTTGCGCTATAAATATCCTTTAAATTCCCTTAGCAATGGGAAAATTCTTGAAGTAAATTAAACGTAACCTTTATGCTTAACAAATACCAGAAAACGCTATAGAGATTACAAAGAGATGAAAGGAAGAAAGAGCTGTAAATATCTTAGGTACTTTTGAGTCCACTTTCGAAAGAAGCTTTCTTGACGTTACATAATTTGAAAACGCAAACATTTTCTGAAACAGCGAAGACGAGGGAAAAAGAGCTGGTGAAATATTGCTGAGATTAGACAAAATGTTTACAGCGTGACTGGTAGTTAATATTAATGGCTCTAAAGTTTGGATTGTTAGAGAGAAACAAATATAAAAGAATTTTAATAAAATAACTTTCTCGAGAGATTTTGGGGCCACTTTTTAGTTACTATTATACTTAGTCACCAAACATGTAGTAATTGAAGAATAATCAGTTTCAGTGGATGCGGTTTGATCTTTTATAAGTTTCAAGATTACACATAAAGTAAAATGCTCACGATTAAGATCTTAGCATCCAATATACCGGAATTATAGCTAGGTAATAGTTAGCAATTAATGGAAGTCTTTGCGCTAAGGCAAAACATGCAGATAAAAATAAGTCATATCTTAAGTTCGTACACTCGGATTTTCATCTGAATTCTTTATTCTATATTCAAAATATAAACGGATAAAAAAGGATATTTTAGAAATAACATAGTTAGAACTTAGTATATTGTGTATTCAGCTGTGTTAACCCTCTGTAGTAGCCAATCTCTGGTGCAAAAACCTCTTCGAAACTGTCACCAGTTCTGGCCAAGGGACAATTAATTTTTCTACCTGTATCTTTATCCCTTTTGGAGAAATAGGGCAGTTTTTTCTTAACGAGATATCTTGTCCTTAGCAAAATTGATCAGATCTTGGAGGAGGTTTCTCGTTGAAACACTTGGAAGGTTAATGAACAAGTTGAAACAATACAAAATCTTTAGAAGTGCTTATAACGAGTTTATGCAGGCATAGATTTGGTGACAAGCGTTCTCATTTTCACCCTATTCATAGCAACATGACAGACATGTCATCTCCGACATTTACATCTCAGGAGTGGTGGATTCAAAAAACAATTGCAAGACTAATTCGATGAATCGAATATAAGGTTATGGGGAAGTGTATTTCCTTTCTTCTAAAGGATAGTAAATAGATGATTTTGATGATCAGTGATGCTTTAGAGATCAAACTTCACTGAGTTGATGTCGTTATTCTAATGTGCGTGATGAGAATACACTGTTCTTTGAGATGACATGTGAGATTATTGTGAGTACTTGGTCCCAAGGTATGAAAGAAACAAAACGAGTGGGTGCCAAATTTGATTTAGTCGCATGTAAAACCTGGTTTATGAAGTTTTTCGTACATGGAAATCTTTCAAATTTCGATATTTTGGTTTTCCATTAATAGTTATGACCAGAATGCTAATCACTCAATCTTGTAAATTCAACCGATTTTTGTATAACTACCCCTCCAAGTAGTTTTGACGAGATATCTCATCCATGAAGATCTGACCAATAATACTAATGACGAGATACCTCGTCATCAAGATATTGCCTATTTTATTTTTATGATGACGACATTATGATCAGGTCAGGTTTTTCCTAATGACGAGATCATGATCCGATTAGGTTTTTCTAATGACGAGATATCTTGTCCACCAAGATCTGGTCAGTTTTGATAATGACGAGATACTTCGTTGAGACAACATCAGTTAGGGAAACTTTTATAATTTTAAAAATTCAGTTTATGTTATTGTTTTCAATCTGCTGTACACACATCTACTCAGCACTATGGCGGAAATTATTGTTTTTTAAAAGTTACATTGAAGGATGATTAATGCAGTTAAATGTGATAGTTCTTATTAAAAAGTACCTCAAAATTATGTTAGAAAAGTTGATATTATAAACTCAGGAACTTATTAATACACATTTTGGATTCAAAAGCCTATTTATTCACTATAGGGGTGAATTCATTGAAATTCAGGCAATAAAATATAAATGTTTGCCTCACCACCTTCGACTTTTTTAAAAATTTAGTATATGATGGCCAGTGGCGTATGTTAAACTATGCCATGTTTATTTTTTGCAAAAAAAAAGAATTTTTTTCATGGAAATAAGACCCTTTAAAAGGCGGTCAAAAATATTCAATTTTACTTTTCAAGAATGTCGCGTAGCACTTAAAATTTCGCTACGCTTAAACTATTAGAGATAAACTTCTTTTGTTTTTTTATAGTGATACTTAAATGCACAGTTCGTAATAATAAGTAAAAATATCTTTTAAGATTGGATTAGATTTATAACAGTTTGGCACGGAACTTGCTGAAGTTTGGTTAAGATTAAATAAAAAAGCCATCTTTAAAATTTTTGAAACTTGTGTAAGTTCATTAGAATGTTGTTAATGTAGTACCCTATATAGCTAATGCAGTTTATCAAAGATTGATTTTAAGAGCCTTCAACGTAGGATATCATCGAAATTCATCAGGCCTTTGTTTGCATTAAAATTTTCACTTGGCAATAATTTGCACACATGGTTTCACTTGCACCTGCTGCAACCAATTATAAAATAAAATTACAAGATATACTGTTTTAAGGGCTGCTCAAATGGGAAAGATTATATAATGAAAGATTAGCTTTTTAATGTATCAATCATCGTCATGATTGATACATTGAAAAGCCTTTACCTTTGTCTGATTACATCTTATTTCTATACATTTTAAATCGTTTAGTATATAATACTCATTTACTCTTACTTCATTCTTGGATTTGGACATAATTCATTCTGGAATATTTTGTGAAATTAATCTCAAACAAATCAAAATATATTAAGTAAAAAACAATTTCATGGTTTCAGAAGAGACAAATAAATTTAATTATGTCTTTCTATGGAGGAAGGCACATGAAAATTTTCCTGCAACATCAAAAAATAATTTTTAAATAACTAACAAATTCACTCTTGTTGAAATTTTTACAATGGTGCGTTCATATGACAAAGTCGGCCTCTTGTTATACACAAAAATCTGATCTCCTAGTATTGGGACATGAGAGTGCAACTTTTCAAGAATCGAGGATGATTGAAACAAGTTTATTTATTTATGAAGCCGTATTTAGTTATGAATTGCATTCGTGAAGTTCAACATTGAAATAGTCATTTATTGAAGTATCCGTTGAATGCTTTATTGCAGTTTTATGTGTGTGTGTGTGTGTGTGTGTGTGGCTGAAAGGACAGATTAAACACTTTCGCCGAATTTAACGAATCTCTCAATTTATTTTAATTAGTATTTTATTTAACGTAGCTAAAATAGAAATTAGCAACTTTTTTATTGTTTTCAGTAAATAAAAAATTTATATCATAATTTTATCTACGATGTTAAATATATTACTAAGCCTCGTAATTTTTCTTATCTATGCAATTTTAAAACTGTTTTACGAGGATTTATAGGGTATTACTTTTTGTGCTACTAGTTTCAATACTGTTTAAATGTTTTAATATGGTTATAGGAATATATCAAAATTTTAAATATGTAGTTTATTACTTTGATCCTTTCTATCAAAACAATTATAGTGTATTTTTTAAATTTGGTTTTGTAGTGAGATGAACAGCAAAATTATGTTTGTGAAATTCTGTGCACATGTTTAATATATAATTTTGTGATAGGTAATTTATTCAAATAAAATTATTATTTATGTAAATAATTATTAAAATTATTCGGTTAACATTGAGTAAAAAAGTATTTTTAAGTAAATACAGAAAGCGTAGTTCCCACTGGCTGAAAGGGAATATCGATTTAATTTAGGGATTTCGAATACCTCTTCGTCCTTTTATAGGGAATTTGACATGCGCTTAGGGATATTTCGTACTTCGAAAGGGAATTTGACGGTATTTCATTATTTTCGGATCGCGTCGGATTTTCCGATCAGGGTCATTACACAAAATAATTTATTTAAGCTTAACTATTCACAAACTGCAAAAAGCACTCACACACTCTGATAGAATATTTATATAGTAACTTAGAAAAAAAAATCATCAGATTTTTTTAAAGATGGCTTTTTCGAGAAAAATGAATTTGAAAAATTGAAAAATTCATATTTCCAATGCTCTCTCTCTCTCTCTCTCTCTATTTACGTACCACTAATGAAATTAAAATCAATAGTTGCTCTAAAGGCTTACAATTGTTTTGAAGAAACAAAATTGGATTATCTTAAATACTTAAGGAGGTATGCGATTTTTAACTAGGTGATGTACGCTAAGAAAAATAAATTTTAATTTGTGACGTCAGTTTCTCAGCCCTGTATCTTGAAGAAATTTTTTTTCGAGATTATAAAAAATATGTTAATACAAGGTGGCCCAAAATGTACCTGTATGCAAATATCATTTGATTCAAAGATGGTGAGGCGAACGGCCTTCCAGGATTTGAATGGATTCACCCATAGAGATATATGTGATTGTTACGGCTAATGAGAATTTAAGCTAAAGAGGGCGCTGTGCGCGCCTCTGAAGAAGTTAAATTGTGTAGTGATTTTCCGGCTCTGTTCTGAAAGAGAACAGAGGATGATGAAATAAGTTAACTGTAAATATGTTTCAATGTCTGTTTTTGTTCTTGTCCTTGTTTTGTGAAAATAAATGTTGTGGCTGTAAAATTCGAATGCTGATCTTTCCAAATGAATCCACATCAAATAATAATTTGAGAAGACGTCAATTTTGGAGCGTCACAGTGATGAAATAAAAGTGAAATTTGAAGATTTTATTTCGTAACGCAATTGCATTTACCGTGTACTTTTAGTGTTAATTTTTTTAATAATTTTATTTCAATTTCTAATCAAATATAATTTATTAACTTAATAAAACATTGTTTGAATTAATTTAAAATAAAAAAATTCTAAAACAATTTTCTAGTATCAATAAGGATAGATGGCAGCACAATCAATTTGTCCTAAAGTTGAAAACAAATTTAAAGCAGTACTTGATAAATAACACTACACCATATTCAACGAAGGAATTAAAGTATTCGTTTTGTTGTAAACAGTTTAGTGAATTTGTTAATAGTTCAACTATTTCTCTCGTTTTCAGGTAGTTACAAATGTCAACAAAATTCAATGTGTACGGGATGATTCGATTTTCTTTTCACATATCTCGCACACATTAGTGAAAGCAAACTACTTTACAAGCATAACAAAAATACATTTTAAAATTTATTCGATTTTATAATTTACTATAATTATACATGAAACATTAAAATGATTATGAAATGCCTCCTGACGATTTCGCACAACATAATTCAATGTACTCAATGTTCTTAATCATTAAATAATGCGCGATCAGTAAAATTAGTACCCGTGCTATTATCCTTTTACCCATTTAAAGTATAAAAATTAAAACAAATCTCCTTCGGAAGAATTAGGAAAAAAGATAGATTTCAAATTTATAACATTATAATCGAAAAAAAACAATATTAAATCAAAATTGTATTAATGAATTCTTAAACTAACAAAAACAATTCATCCTGTATTACTCAAATCCTGTTCTACCTTAAATACTGAAAAGCGAATATTCTGACACAAGATTCGCTTAGCAAATTCTTAGTCGTTCAATCTTACCGAAGGAATACATAAGTACTGACTTCGGTCACACTTAAAACAGTTAATTTTTAAATAGCAATAAAATAATCCTAAAACACCTTTGGATCTCACTTTTAAGTTTTTTAACATGAATTTAGAGTTTTTGAAGACGATTATATCTGACATTTTCAGCAGTTTTTAATCCTTGACGATGGTTTATCAGATCAACAAGATATCGCCGAGTTTTCGTTGATGATGAGATTAAGATGTGGTCCATTTATCTTTTAATCGTCCATGAAGATCTGATCAGTTTTACGAATGACAAGATACCTCGTCGAAACAACTACCAGGAGGGTTAACCCTACCTCCTGGTGGTTAGATCGACGGTTGTCTCGTGGTGGTTGTCAGCACGAGGGTCAATCCTCATAGTGGTTGACTCGACGAGGTATCTCGTCACTCGCGAAACTGACCAGATTTTGATGGATGAGATATCTTGTCTTGGAAGAAAACTGACCGGATCTTAATGAACAAGATATCTAGTCATTAGCAAAATTGGCCAGATCTTGATGGACGAGATATCTCGTCGGAAATCATTTGTAGGGTTAACTGTTAAATTGCACTCCATATCCTGTAACTTACTTTTATCTATGAATCTAAGGAACGCCATGTTTTTGAAACCTTAACATGCCGGAAATCAAATTGAAGTGTGATCAATCGTACGTTAATTCTAGTGAAAGGAGAAGGAAGTTAAAAGGGGAAAAGTAATTAATGTAATAGGAAGAAGTAGAACGCACTTTGGACTTACAAATGTCGGACGGGGCTTCGCCTGCAGGGTCTCTCCTTTTCCACACCACCACGAAGGCTGTGACACTAATGATGACCACCAGAACCACCACGGCACACACGATAGGCACGAGGATGGTGGGGTCCTCGAAGAAGTGAGGTGACCGCACAACGCTCAGTGGGGGAACGGTGGCTGAAATGAAAGATCTCCATCTGTTATTCAAAGTTAGTACGAAATAATAGAAATATAATTATAACAATCGAGTTTGTAAGCAATAATATAGAAATAGTAGAACTGCTATATTATTCAAGTTTAGAAAGCAATAATTCCAATCAGTTTTCTTACTAATATTTTGACTTCGGCACTCACATCATGGATATGATGTTTACGAATATCATCACCATTAATAAATGGATGAGAAATTAATTTGATACGATATCCATGATTAACTTCTTTTAAGTAAATCACTTTTTGAAAGTTCCATTCACTGGCATATAAAAGACAAAGAGATTGTTTTAATGTTAAATGTCTTCCTTGAGAGAAACTTTCTGTAAAGCTAAATTTTAGTGTCGTTAGTGTTTCGTAATGAACTATTCATTACTGGGCAACCTAAAGTAAAATCCCCATCTTCCGTTAGTTTGTTTCTTCTGCACAGAAAATCCCTCTCAGAAAAAAAGGTAATCGATTACAATTTTTCAGAAAACGTAGATCGCTTGACAGCACTTTTTATAAGAAAATCACTGTTTACCGCAAACTTTCTGAAATAAAGTTGCATAAAAATAGTTTCAAATCGTAAAGTAAGCAACATCGACCTTCTGTCGTGAAAGCGATTTTTAAAAAAAAATTTAAGTCCTGTTCGGTTGTTTTCTAGCATTAAATTTTTTTTCGTCCAACTGACATGGAGTTCCAAATCGAATCCAAGGACCTTTTTTAAATTCAAAGATTCGGTTTCGGAATGTAAAACGTAAGTGTGTAAAATTATGTAGTCATGTGACTTTTGAGAATATTTGTCAATAAAACTTAATAAATAAATTTGAAACATGAAAAATAAATGTAAGTTTTAATTATTTCAATCGTCCTGTAAAAGAGACCCGTGTCAAAATTTAAAAACTGGATAATTACTGCGTACGATTAGCCAACAGTCTTATTTTAAAAGGTTTTATTTTGCATATTTTATTTCTTTTTATCAAACTAAATTCTACGACCATATAATATATTATATTAAGCCTATTACTATTACAATATATTATATTAAGACTATTATTAAACATACTATACTATAAGAAAATTAACACATTATCAAAAAATGAACTCACGTCTTTAACGATATTGAGCACAAAATAAATAATTGGCTACAATCTAATTCGTAAATAACTTATTTACGAGACTTAAAATAATTGAACACACAAATGCAGAGGTAGTATCCTAAAAAACAAAAGTGAAAGTTTGGTCATCAAAAAAAGGTAGAATTCTGAAAACCGAAATATGTCAACAAACATGTTGAATTTCGGTTAAGTTAAATTCTGCAATTTTAATTTTTGGAAAAACTTGTCTCCAGTACTACTAATAAAACAATCAACTTTCGTTGATATCTCGTGAAACCGCTCTTTCCTGTGATCAACTTTCATAGACAGGCATGCGGTGTTAAGGTTTTTCATTTATTTTCCTATCTAAATCTCGTATCTCCTATCTAAAATCGAAGCCAGAAGTGGACATCATCGGTATATAAGCTGCCTTTGTGCAAAATTTCCGGTTTCTACGTTTTGTAATAAGTTTTCCTGAAATGCGAATGACAATATCCAGACAGCTTCGTTTCATATATATATATAGAGTAGAAGGTAATAAAGGAAGTAGGAGAATAGTTTTGCTATTTATATATAGATATGCTATAATAGAAATTAAGAGCCAATTAAATCTAAACTTTTCTTTTGTATTCTTCATTTCTTCTTAAATATCATAACTTTAATTAGCTTTAAGGTCTTTGTATTTCAATATGTTTGTTTAAATTATTTAATAAATTTTAATGTAATTAAGTTTTAATTCTTTTTCAACTAGTGAATTCCTAAATCTTTTAAAAATAAGATGAATCATTTGCTTAAGAGTTAACATTATATTTGCTTTCGAATCAATATAAAACACTGCTGTGATCAAAACAAATTTGAACGGATCTGTTCATCAATAAAATAATTGCGAGGAATTACATGTTTTTCTAATGCGTCTTAAATATAAGTTTCTTAGACCTCACGAAATTTTCTGATCTAAGAGTAGTCACAATCAGTTGCTTTTTGGTGCTGCCATCTATATAAAAAACTGAAGACTATATTTGTGCAAAATCTGTCTTCTCAGTCTAATATTTAGTTTTTTAGTTTTCATATTTTCTAAAAATTAATCTATATCAAGCACTCCAAGAGTATATTTTCAAAAGTACAGTAAGAATAACATCTATATTAGTCACAAAGTTTTTCTGTTATAGTATAAAACTATTTCCTACGAAATAGATATTGTTTGTCTATCTTTTTGAATTCCCTCCTTTAGAATAAAAAATGCAAACAAACTATGTAATATAAATATCTCGAAAAAATAATGATTTTTTATCGTTGTTATTTATCTTCTCTCTCTTTCTTATCTTCTTACTTATCCCTTATACTTATTATTTATCTTAATTCTAAATAAATTTAGTAGTGCTGCCATCTTTATTCAATAGTACGAACTTTTACGTACGACAAACTAATAATTATAAAGATATTTTCAAATGACATTCCTATTTATTTTAAAACAAAAAAGTACAGCATTATGAAAACCTAAATTTACTTTATTTTTATGAAATACCATATTTAAAGTATCATTTTAAGCAAAAACTGAAATTAAAAATAATTAATTCTTATTAGAATCCGACTGAAAGGTACTATGCGCCCCATCTTTTGATAGAATATATATTAACTTTCCACGAGGGCTATGTCACACGTGACTGATATGGAATAAGTGATTTTTATACATTTAAAAGTCTATCCTATTAGAATAATAATTTAATTATGTTTACATTTTAACCTTGTAGTTTAGATGTGAATTACATTAAAATATATACATATTCTGAAAATTGCACTCTGAAACATAATTTTAAAAAAGTGCTACAAATAAACAAATCAATGAACGAACAAAATGATTCCTGTATATATATAGGCCATCACCAAAAATCAAATAAGAGTACCCAAACAATAATAAGAACAAAAACGATGAAACATAATAATAAAAATAATAATAATGACCCTTAAGAGGAACAATGCTGAAAGCGGTAAGGAACAAATAGAGGGAAATAATAAGTAAAAACTACCTTAAAAATAGATTTTCCCGAGAAACAACATTTGCACATTTTATCTTGTATACATATACATACACACACATATATATATATTTAAATGAATTCAATATTTTTATTGCATTAAATTAATTATATTAAACATTTTCCTTCAGATTTTAACAAACCTGAATTACGTTTAATGTTTATAGCATCTTAAAAATCGGTGTGAGGGAAATATATTGGTTCGGAAGTGCATAAAAATATAATTTGACAACTTTACGGTTATTTATATTAAAGGCATGCTGTTTCTGGAACTGCGAAAACCACAGAGACGTGATTTTTCGTTTCACCACTGAAATAGTAAGTCTTATTTTCATAATTTGTTTCTTTTCTACTGAATTGTATTATCCAAATATTAACTCTAGTTATTTTTAGTTTTCAAAGTTAGCGCCTCGTCGTTATCTGCCTCAAATTATTCAGAAAATGCTATATTTATAGATGAACACACATCTGAATTTATAGTTTTATCAACAGATTCAGTTTTCAATTAAATCTTCTCAATAACAAAGGATTCATAATTATTTTCCCTTGATCTTATATCTTAATATATCAAGGAATACAGTGGTTATAAGAGAACCTCCTAGGAAAAGGAACCTGTTTTCCTCGGGGAATGCTACGGCTCCTTTGACAGCCGCGATACACATTTTGAAAACCTGTCGACTGTACTGCCTATTTACTACAAGAAATGCTCCGGCCATGAATTTTGGATAGAGGCGGTCGCTGTAGGAAAAAAAACCCGGAGATGTGTATTTGGAGTAGGGAGGTCTCTGGTGGATGTCTTAATTTGTTTTGTTTCTGGCGAATATGCAAGAGGCGAAAAGAGACTGTTAGCATAAATCTTCGAGGCAACAAGTAACTATCACAAACAAATTTGTCATTAACTCCGCTATTTTCTCGAGCATCCTCTTTGGGGATATATAGTGCGTTTCTACCGTAACAGACAGGCAGAGACTTAGTAGCAGATGCAGTTATAATGGGTGTCATACGATATTATAAATGTGATTAGCATTAACTTCAGTTAGAGTGGGAGTGGCGAACCGGTAGGAACGGTGATGTGTATTTTGAGTAGGGAGGACTCAGGTGGGTGTCTTATATTTGTCTTGTTTTCAGGCAAATGTGGAAGAAGCGAAAAGAGACCGTTTGTTAGTATAGATATTCTAGGCAAGAAGTAAATATCATAAACAAATTTATCATTAAGTCCGTCAATATGACAAACTGGAATCTGTATTGTCAAGCATCCCATTAAGGTATATGATAAGGTCCAGTCCGTAACAAGCAAGTGGAGACAGTAGCAGAAGCAGTTATAGTGGTAAGCATACAGTATCATAAATGTGGTTGGCATTCCATCTAGTCATATTGAGGGTTGCGAACCGGTAGGAAAGGGGGTTTAGGATATTTTGAGTAGGAAGGACTCTGGTGGATGTCTTCTCGGCAACAAGTAAAAATCATAAAAAATTTGTCAGTGTCCACAAATGTGACAAACTTGAATCCGTTTTCTCAAGTATCCCCTTTGGGAATATGCTAAGGTCCGTTTCTACCTTAACAGACAAGCGGAGATATTAGCACAAGGTAATGTGATAAACAGACAGTATCCTAAATGCGGTTGGCATTACCTCCAGTCAGAGTGAGAGTGGCGAACCGGTACTCGGCATCCGTGGTCCCTGCGTCGCTATGTGCAGTGACCAGGAGGTCGTGCCACGTGCCCGGACTGAGGTCCGCAATCTGGAGCACCTCCTGGTCCGTCAGGATGTGGTTGGACACCAGGATCCACTCCTTCTGTCCCTGGGGCTTGTATTGAATGACCAGGTGAGAGATGGGACATCCGTCGTCCATCCAGTTCCGCAGGTTCAGCTGGACGGAGGTCGTGTTGCTTCGTAGGAACTCGGATTTCTCCGGGGCCACAGGAGCTGGAAGAGAATGGTTTGTTTTATGCTAAACATCTTACAGTGCTTGATGTTGACTGTCTTGTGTTTGGTGCAGCTTAACCAAATATGGCCCTTGCGCCATAAAAACCAAACAAACCAACCTATATAGCTCCAGATAGAAGAAATTATTAGAATCTGACAAATGAAACTTTGTTGCAAAAGTGGCATAATACCATATCACCAACCCTTGGTATCTGGAGGACTTATTGGGATATTGGAGTTCAATGGGCTTAGCCATAACTTAACTTTTTTTACACGTTTTGAATATGCACTGAAAATTTATTGAAGTACAGATGCAGTATATCTCATTGAAATGCAAGTGAAAAGTTAGATTCTCAAGTGAAAAGTGTGATTATACAAATAAGTTATGGCTTTTTAAAATTCAATCAAAACCATTATTAAAAATGAAAAATAACAATGCATATTAATAAAATTCATGTTATACCAGTGCTACAAATAATAGAAAACTGAAGTACAATTTTCATGAATATGATTCCTTGAAATATTCAAAATGATGCATGCGAAAATGGAAATGAAACAAAATTTCAACTCGATGCTTTTTTCCCCTTTGTTTTCTATAGTGTTCCTACAACTGAGTAGAAGGCGGAATGCAACAACCACCTGTCATCAGGCAAAACTCTTAGATTAATTTTTTCAAACTACGCGTATACAAGATGCGAAACATTACTGATGAAAAAACAATTGTTTCTGACAAAATAAGTAATAAAAGCGACATTTAGAGCAAAACGTAGCGCCATCTATTGTCAGTGCAAACTCCTAAATGTGAGTTTCCAAATAGAATAAAAATAATCCATAAATACTTGAGCAGTATAATTTATGCTACCAAGCATTTGTATACAAACTTGTCTCATTCTAATACCTTTGTTACTCTAATGAAACAAGATAAGATAATAGACATCGTTTCGGTTGAAACAGTGTAAAATTAACTCTCTAATCTAAATCTGATTATGCTACATTTTGTAATAGAGAAAAATGTTTTTTTTTTCATTCAACTGAAATAAATCGTTAATAAAAACTATAACTAATTTTAGGTCGTCAATAAAAACTATAACTAATTTTAGGTCGTCAATAAAAATAAAACTAATTTTATTATTTAAATTTTCGATACGATTTTTAAATATCTTTGTAGAATAATAAAAAAAATTTTATCATGATCATCATCTGCCGTGCAATAAAGGGTTTCAGGTTAGTTATTAAAGATTGGCAAGTTATAATTATTTACCTCTACCACTTGTCGTAACCTGTTGCATTTCACTAGGCTCACCGTGACCTACACTGTTTAAAGCCGTAAGCATGATCTGGTATGACGTTCCACACTGAAGATTTTCGAGTACAAAGCTTTGCCGAGAAGCAGGAAGCCTGCTTTCATGCCATTGGCCAGTATTTCCTTTGTAAGTCAAGATAAAACCTAATAGAAAGAAAGAAAGTATGAGAGTAGTTTTCTCTAAAGCTAAATATAGAGGGCGCTAGTGTTTTGGTGGGTGTACGTAGTTGTTGCTTGACGGCAATTTCATGATGTCGCTTTGGGAAAGAATTAACGATCGTCAACATAGCGGTGCATCAAATTTGTTTTTAACCATAAGTAATTTTAATTCTTCCGGTAGCTTGTTTATGTTTACACTGACAAAGTCTCTTATATCATAACGTATTCTTTTTCTTATGGTATGATAAGATAGGTTGTTTATGAGTGTGAATTGATAAGAAATGATATAAATTCGTAACTTTATGAATAAATTGACCAAGATGACGTTTTAACATCGAAGGTGAAAAAAATGCTACTTCATCAAAGAATTAAGCAAGTGAATGAAACGTTAAATGATTTTTAAATACATAAAATAAAATAAAATACAGCTTAAATTAAATTGATAATTGTATCTGATCTGTAATCGGTGAAAGTATAATTTTATGTTTTGATTTCTTTCGTCATGAAGTTAGATTTAATCTGAAAAAAATCAATATTAAAATTGGATTCAATGTTTAAAATACTGATCGATAAAAATATCAACATTCATTGAATTCAACTGCTTAAAATAGTGATCGATGAAAAAAGTTTAGTTTGTGAGCCAAAAATATTTTTAGATCCTGCTGCCATCTATTGGTTAAAATGTGTGTAACAATTTTAAAATATAGCGTTTGCTTCTATTGTAAACGAATTTATTTAGCTTTGTATATATGTTCTAATGTGAACTTCATGTAGCTTTTTTTTTGTAGTGAACAGAAAATAATTTTGCAAATAGGACAATTTGCAACAATAAATTATAAGAATTACTAAAGGTGGCTCTATCAATACGTTTACCCATTTTATATTGAAACTCTAAACACTTAATATGGTTCACCATATTAGCTCAATATTATCCCTAGTAATAATGCTGTTTTTTTACTTTATTTATAGCAACAAGTAGTTACAATAAATTGTTTCAAAGCATTACAAATGGTTACAAAGTTTCATAACTTGACTGAGCCATGTAAAACATTTTAAAATTTATCATACCCCGGAATGTTATATAAATTCTTACAAATATGAGGTAAAAGCTAGAACAAAACTTTTAATTAAATAATTCAATATGATTTTGTTGAATATTTTTTATGTAATGCATAAGTTTGAGCTTGTATTTTGATGTAATTTAAAACAGTGTTCACATATTTGGGACATTGCCATTTTTTAAAATAATTCTTAAAATGTTAGTTTAAATTAAAAATATTTTACATATATCTAAATTGGGAGTATCAAACTATTACTTATTTAATGATGAGTGGACGCTTATTTATGCATATAAAATTTAGCACTACTTATGTAATGCGGATCATAACATAATAACCACATTTTTAACAAATAATTACATACGTTATTACATAATATAACGTATATAATTATTTCGTTACATTGTTATTATTAACGAATTGTTACAATCGTAACATATTCGTTACGATTGTGTTTTTAATAATGTAATCGCAGGACTTGTAATATTTTTACAATGCATTGCATCAGATTTACTATATCAGATTATCGTTTTTCATATTAGATGAATTTAGTAGGTATAGAAGCAGAAAAAACAATGGAATGTATTTATTAGAAAATATTTTATACGAACTAATTTACTATCGATAAAAAAGTTATTGTAATTAAACAATTATCGAAATAATTGGTATTGTGTTTCTGTCGTTACTTAATATTTTAAATGATCATGAAAATGCGGTGACAATTAAGGACAGTGTGTTATTGAAATTTTTAACTATCATAAATGGATAAAATAAGCATGCAAATAAATAATATTGTTCTCATAAACGCTCTGTGCCATTTTCAAACATAAACATATGTTTCCCACCATCTTTATCTTATGTACAAAGTCATAATGTTTAATCCAAATAAACTTTGCATGTTCAACTCTCCAAGTGGTTTCGATGAGACATCTCGTTCATCAAGATATGATCAATTTTCTTAATTTTGCCAATTTTGTTATTACGGCATCAAGATATTGACGACTTTTCCCTTATAAAAAAAATCAAAACCTGGTTATCTATTATTTTTTCCTAATGACGAGATATCTCGTCCATCAAGATATGGTCAGATACCTCGTCGGCGCAACCACCAGGAGGGTTAAATAAGTTCAGAATTTGTATTATATTATAAATGGTAATGCAATGCACATATTTACGAATGGTCTTTCAATTCCACCCTTAAATAATGTTTTAATCCCCTGCTTTTTATCACAAAAATGTTTTTAACTTAATTTGAAAATGTATTTTATTTTCGTGAATGCATTTTTAATGCGTTAAATGTGCTATACTTTTTAAAGATGAATAATTCAGATTATTTATTATATGCAAATCAATCGCCTTACCAGTAATAGGTCTCTCATTAGTTGATTTAGCTTCCCAATTGAGACTGATAGACGTTGCCGTAGTATCAATAACTTTCAGCGCAGGTGCAGCAGGAGGATCTACCAAAGCAAATATGGTTTAAATGGAACAAATTATGTATTGTAGAAAAATGTGAATGTATTCCGAAAACATACAATTGATAAACATTTTTTAAATTCTTAGTCAAATAAAGTTTAAAAATAATAAAAATTATATTTCTGTCAATTTGAATCCATATCCAAGAGTTCCAAGATACATTTCATATATTTTTAAAGTTCTCCAATTCTTTTAGGACGAACATCATATCATCGAAAGTATCGCATTGTTATATTTTTAGTACTATTTCGTTTCTCGCTATGCATTATAAGTTAATAATGTATACCACGAAAGATTATAATTTAATTTTATAGTTAAAACGGGGTGGTGGTGATTACTTTTGAAAATTCTTTTGTTTAATTGAAACAAACACATGGTCATTTATCCCATATAACTATTAATATCTTGTTTATGTGTTATAATATTAGTTTTTTAGAATATGTTTTCATTTGCAAGTACGCTTACATTAATTGAACTACATTTAATAATTTTTCTCATTTAACAATGTAATCCTTCTTGATGTTTGCATTTAATAACGCATTGGGAATAACTCTGAAGTGTGAACAGGCCAGAATAGTTGACCACATAGTGGACATTAGTCATGAAAAGAGATCCCTAGCTGAAATACCCTAGAGTTATATTAAAATTAGTTTCAAGTTTTTTTACTTAGTATCGGGTAATAAATGTGATTAAAATTTGATAAATCGTAATTTTTCAATACTCGATAGTTAATATAATTCGTTTTACTCCAATGCAATATTAGAGAATGAAACAAACGCCATTCACTTGACTGTACATCATTCTCCATAGGGCCAATTTTTGACCAACACACATCAGTTTCAGTTTAAACGGAATACGTTGGTTAGCATTTATTCTCGTTGTCCGTTGCCTGTATGGATACCAAATTTATTGATAATTGAGAGACTAGACTCGTTTGCTTGTTAAAATAAGAAATGTGATTTTAGGGTATTTACAGGAAGTTTGGTCATGGACTGTCTGGTTAACCCTACAAAGATGGCGTTTTAAGATATCATAAAAAATTTTACCTATAATTGATGTTTGAATAATAAACTCATCCGAAGGGGGTCCAGCTCCTTGAGTGTTGAAAGCTTGTACTACTATACTGTACTGTGTACCTCTTTTCAACCCAACGAGTGTATAATTGGCATCCGTTTGACCTTCCTTGATATTAACAGTCTTGTAGACGTAAGGCCCACCACCAGGCAGTTCTCTGTATCCTACATAATATCCATCTACAAAGCTGACTTGTTCCATGAATGAGGGCTGCTGCTGTAGAGAAGATAACAGTCATTAATATAACACAGTTTAACTACTAACACGCATGATTTTCAAAACGATCCATCATTAATGGTATTTAAGTTGAGATCAATTCCACATTGAAGAATTCCAGATTAATAGCTAACTCTGATTGAGCAACTTTGCTGCTTAATGATCAATGAACTACGATAGTTCATGAGATAACTGTCTAAAGGTTTAGATCTACCCTTGATAAACGATATAAACTAATGCCCGGCAATTGGTTACTGCGAGTAAGATGAATCGTATAAAACCTCATTATCTATATATTGCTCGGAATAACATTTAAAGTTCATCATATATTTATCTCACGTTTTACATCATAGATAAAATTTAACAGTGCTGGGATGAAACAATGCATTCTTACTAGTTACTAGTTTAGAATTTATTTGGTTATTGTGTTGTAAATGCTCAGGAATAAGGTCTTGTATTGAAATAGAACAATGAATTCTAACGAGTTACGAATTTCGAATTTATTTGGTTATTGTATTTTAAATGCTCAGGAATAAGGTTTTGCAGAGTTGAAATGAAACAATGAATTCTTACCAGTTATGAATTTATTTCGATATTGTATTGTAAATACTCAGTAATTTCTGTTATGCTAGATGGCTATGAAATTGCCACACTTGTAGGATTTCACATCCACTTTGACTCGTGAATAATTTAGTGCATGTGTATGGTTCGCACGGGTTCTAAATGACTTTTTTCTCAGGCTGTAAAAATTAAATTTATGTATATTTTACAATTGAATCCTAAAAACTCATTACCCTAAAATAGTCTAATAAAATATTTGATGTCGAATTGTTAAGTTAATCCTTTTGAAAAACCAATAAAACTTTACTCCAACAGAGGTGGAATACTTGTCTAAAATGATTATGGAACATTAAATAGTTTACACGTATCTATATTTCTATTTCAAAGGTGCGTAGCTTTAAATTTTAGTACTCTTTATTAAACTTCATTTCGCTTGCTTTGAATTTCCATAGTAGGCTTTTCTATTCTTATAAGAAACTTCTGCCTCACCAACAATGTTCCTATGGATCAAAGGCAATTCTTTCAACATTATACCTTTAAATAATATGTATAGTCATCATCTGTGAGTGATCATAGAATGACCAAAATACGCAAGCCCATTATTATATTTTACAATCATAAGCTACATAACAAACACATTTCTATAATAAACTTCTGGTGTTATACAATGGCACCTATAAAGGCGTGTTCGTTAGTTTGGAAACAGATTACAGATTTTCAAAACAATTTCTTTAATCTTGCTTCTTTTTGTAAAATTTACAAACACAAACTAGGTAAGTGTTGCTCGTGTATTGATTTGATCCTACAAAATAAGCCATAAGATCCATATTTAACTTTTGTTAGCCTCACACACAGGTCTTTCGAAACTTTCAGTACAAACCTTAAGTGGAGGTAAAGAAAAAATAAAACCACATTCACATAGGGATATAGGTCTGCAAGTGTCACCTAGATGTACCATAGGGTACACAGGATGTATAGGGTACATAGGGTAAAGGAGAAGAGAAAAACAGCAAGAAAGGACAAGATTTTTATCAGACCTAATTTTGAAGTTTGACAGTAGTTGTACACTTAGAGTTTCACAATAGCTGTTCAAAGCTGCTATAACCTCCAGTAACGCAAACCCGACAGAGTCGAAGCATGGGTTAGATTAGGTAGTTAATTAACGTCGAACTGGAGCAACACAACGGGTCACTGACGACGGTCCGGGATCAATTCCGAAGTGAAAGATTCGAGGACAACACCTCGTTAATTTGAACCATGGTCAGATGACGAGGTCAACACGTGAGCAGGCACTTCACTCTCCTAAGTTCCACACCACACCGTCGTGAGGACATTTGAGGCCACGACAAATTTAAAGTGAACCAGTCCACATGTACCCGTCGGTCTTCGGTTGAATCTAGTTTCGAACACGCAACCATCGGTTGCGAATACGTGACTCTATCAAATGGACTACCGAGGCAAATTTCAACATGTGTGTATATCCTTATATGCACATTTCCGTTGTCTGTAGTATATGCTAAGCGCATCTCACCATTTCGAACCCACCACGTAGTTGACTGATGCAAAAACCTCTTCCAAACTCATCAGTTCTAGACAAAGGACGATTTGTTTTTTCTACTTGGATCTTCATTTTTTTCTTGGAGTAATAAGACACATTTGTCTCGAAGAGGTATCTAGTCATTAGCAAAACTGGCCATATCTTGGGCGAGTTACCTTGTCCAAACCATTTTGAGGATTAACTGACGATGACCGAAACAATCCAACTGGCATGCTACCCAACAGTCTTACAAATAACTAACAGTCCTACAAATTTATTCAGGCGCAATTACAGACGCTTACAGACATAAATTTCATGTGAATTTAGTTTAATTTTGTATCCGTTATATCCTTTTAAAATTTATATAGGAACATTTGAAACATTCTTTTGCTAGAAAACTGAAAATGTCTGAAGCGATAGCACACGGTTAAACACGGATTGTTGGCAAAGAATCATACCTGTGTTGATATCGTAGATATCGGTAATCTACTTAGTGATCATACCTATCGATTTTAAATCCGTTTGACCGAAAATTCTTTTGATCATCATTGAGAATTGCCTATTTTTTTAAACTGCGTATCTTTTCCCAGGCGCTTTATTATAAATTCAAAGATATTTATAAAATTTTACGGAGCGCATGAATATTCCCTGAACCGTTTTTACAAAGAAATTGAAGAAACATCCTTATTGGGAATAAATCACGTGAATAAAGTATAAGCAGTGAAATAGAAAAAGTACACTTCTAAACATGTTTGTATAGCGTAAAAAATTGTATAGATTGAAAAGTTGTATAGACTAAATATACAGACAGCCTACATAGACGAGTTTTATTTGAGTATTCTAGCATCGTGTGTACTCCGAATTTTATATAATAGTAAATACAGAAAATATAAATATATTTGAACTGAATAGGAACAGAAATATTCGAAGTAAGTTTAAAGTTACATACTTATTTTTAGAATTCGCAGATACATACTTAAAAATTATATAGATACGAAATACAATTCCAGTATTCAAAATATGCTTATTTACGAGAAAGATGATAAAAGAAATTTCGTTTGAAGTCGTCATTAATTTTACACGATTTGCGAAAAAAATATTCACTCTGTCTCTTTTTATATTTGTTTGCAAAATTATACACCCAATGTCTGAAAAATGAAAACATTATCTTTTGATTTTGAAGAAGTAACTATACAATATATTCAAATGGTGATAGAAAATAATTTTTTTTGCAAACCTTGACTTCATATGTTTTGACATCTAATAACTTGTTGAAATTACCCTTGTAGCAATGAGACATTTTAGGATGAGAGGAATTCTCAGTTTAACATCAACAAAAATTTTATTGGACACAAAGGCATTATTAGACAAGTAAAGGAGGTGAGGATTTATAAGATAAGATTTCTTGAATACAAATTTGTCACATCGCTCAAAAATGTCGTCCGACATACATGGAGGCTGAGTGCTGAATGTTCTAGAAGTTTCTAGCATGCGTCACTTACATGGATTGACCACGTGATTTGAACAACCAATAGGTTTTCCCACACGAAAAGACTCGTGTTACCATCTATTATGTGACAGTGTTAACCACTTAACGCATTTACCCGTGTTTGACACGTGCGAAAGTTACCGGCAAATTTGCACATGCCCGTGTCTCACACGGGCGCTCTTCCGTTCTAGTAAAAATAGATAGGCTAGATTAAACTTATACCAAAGATGGCATAAACTTATTTATCATAGATGATTTACCACTTATTTATAGATGAATATTAAACTTATTTACCGTAGATGGCACCACTATGCACCATTTTTCTTGTGTAAACCAAGTGGTGCATTTTGATGATTAGCTGTAAGTTTGTTAGGAATTCTTTGTTATAAAGCAGTTGTTAGGTGTCTAAAAGGTAATATATCCATTTTTATTACGTTAAATATCATAAAAGTAAACATTTAACCATAAATTAATTTTTACTAAGTGTTTTTGTAACTTGTTTAGAAAAAGTTATCTGATAATGAGCGACTGTGACGATTTTGAATATGCCAATTTATCAGAAAGTTTCAGCGATGAAAGTGATGATCTCTTGAGTGATGGAAGTGAATCTGTAGTTAAAATTTTGAAATTCAAAATAAACATGTAATCAAATCGTTTACACTTTGTATAATAATTTTTTTTATAACTTTTACCCCACCCCCCGCAACTGAAATCGCAAAAAATAACTTACACTATACCTATATATATATTCATTTTCTGTCAAAAAAACTCGATCATTTTTTACGTTTTTCCGAAAAAAACTCGTGCTTTAAGTGGTTAAGACTCGACACAGGAAAAACCAGAAGTGTTACATCCTTACTTTTAACATTCGTGGGTGTTTTCTTATAATTGTAATTTTTGATACACAATAATAAGAAAATAGTCTTTAATGGAAAAAATAATTTAAGTGTAATATTGCAATAAAAAGTGAATTGTAAACAAACACAAATGCGTTTCTTCAATTTGAAAATGTTAAATGCAAAAGCAGTAATATATATAATGGAAGTCAAACATAAGCTGAACGTCGTTTTCACCAAAAATGGAAATCTATCATTTATGTGGCCAGAAGTGATGAACTTTAAATTTACTATAAGCGTCTCATTAAAAATAAATAAAAAACGGATCAATAGTGTTAAAGGATGACATATGATGCCTTTCTATTTCACCTTAATAGTCGGTAGCTGAATAAGAAATAAAGCACACACACACGTATTTTCTGTGTTCTAACCAAACGTGTTTTGGATACAGACCACTAAGAGCTTGATATCGGAAGGCCAGTTTGGCCATTTCTTCGAAAGTCTCCAGGAATCATTCCCCTTAAAATCATTCAACTAGTGATCAACTAAACATCTGGCCAGTTTTCTTGTAATGACGAAATATCTCGTCCATCAAGATCTGATCAATTTTGCTAGTGACGAGGTACCTCGTCGAAACAATCACCAGGAGGGTTAAAAGGAGGTATCACTCTCCTTTAGTAATCAAAATAAAATTCGAATTCAAGCAGGAAGTAATAAAAAAGTGGGAAGTCCCTTCGATATAGCTCGCTGTCCTTTGATAGCGACATCTACAAATAATTTTTCCACAGGGGCTCGAAGCATGCTAATTAATTTGAGTATTATGGATAGGAAATATCTTGGTGTACCGGATTGATATCACTTCTCCACTATAGTGGTACGCAGCATACAGGTACATGCGTGTGTTCATATTCATGTCAACCAGTCACCAATGAGTGTGTGGCATATACAGGGTGTCCTAAAAAGGTTGTTCCGAAATTTATCTTTTTACCATTTGGAGATAGATAGGCAATGTAAATTGCAAAAGTGCACCAAATAAGGTAAGTAATTAAGATATGTGAATAAAATTATCACATGATAACAATTTAAGCGGATACAGTTTTTAATTTGTATACACCCCTCTAGATAAAAATTCGAGATAGCAGAAATGTTCCTTACCTGCATCCCTATCGTTAGCAGAAAACTGCATTTCTGTAGGTTGAACAGTAACGGAGGCATAAGGACGCAAAAAAGTTGACTTATACTGCTTGTGCACAGCTGTTCAAGCAGTCAGATTAGAGACCGCATGCACAATGCTAAAAAGTATTTTTTTTCGGTCAGAAAGTGCAACATTGTGCAAAGCAATGTAGTATTGCAACTGCAGATGAAAATCGCAATGCATAATAGTAGACAATGTAATCGTTAATAAAAATACTGTAGAAAAATTGTTTAAATAAAAATAAAAGGAAATTTTTCCATCTGCAGCAATGCAGAACTTAGCTCTTCATTCTTGGCCATGGGTCAGTTTCCGTTCTAGATTAGATACGGCCCCCTTAAAATAGATACTCTTGTATCTCCGTTACTTACTATTCAACCTGCAGAAATATGGTGTTTTACTAATGATAGAGATACAGGTAAGGAACATTTTTGCTATCTCGGATTTTTATCTAGAGGGGTGGTATACAAATTAAAAACTGCATCCGCTTAAATTGTTATCACGTGATAATTTTATTCACATATCTTAATTACTTACCTTATTTGGTGCACTTTTGCAATTTACATTGCCTACTTATCTCCAAATGGTAAAAAGAAAAATCGCGGAACAACCTTTTTGGGACACTCTGTATATTCAGTCCACCAAAAATACTTCATGGTTGAGGTTGATTGAACTGCTATATATACTATTAGCACGAGGAGAAGCACGAGGTGCTAAACACACAAGGAACACAAAAACGTGTTTGATCATGATTATAAAAAATGCCTTTTTACCACAATGTACACTCCAGAATTTCATGCTACAAAGATTTCTACAAAATCTTTGCTCACAGATTACCATACATTACCTCTGACTTCATGAAATAAGGTACTTTTGTTGAAGAATTAACAAGGAAAAAAACTGAATTAAAGGGACTGCTTATAAAACTAGCTTTATTATAGTTATCTTACCTTGAATAGTGCTGCTACACAGAAGGTTTATTGAAAGAAAGTGGCAGTGAATTTGCATCGCACTGGAGCAACACAACGAGCTACTGTCGACGGTCAGGAAAGACCAGATGACAGCACCTCTAATTTTAAACCACCGTCAAATGACGAAGTCGGTTCCACAGCTGGCACCCCCACTCTTCAAACTTCCACACCATGCCTACCTGAGGACATTTGGAGCACTACAGATTCAACGTGCCCGAGGCATCACGTACACTTCAGTCTTTGGTTGGATTGAGTCTCGAACTCGCAACTACCAAATCGCGACTATACCAACTGGGCTATCGCGGTCTTCCAAAGGAAGCGTTTGACTAGTATTACTTGAAAAAGCGTTGAGAAAATTTATTTATTTCGTAGATGCGTGGCATACAGCCTGGCTTTGACTGAAAACCTGTCAATACCATTCTTTCTTGTAGTGAATGGGTTTTTGCTTTTACTTACAAGTGACGGCACTAAATTATCAGTCCTTTGCACGTAGCTTTTCTCTTGCACATTAGATAGCCTTATTGTTTTCGCTCCAAAATCTAAGAAGGAAGGTGGAGATAGTTGATTAATGGCGCACTGGAGCAACACAACGTGCTATTGGCGAAGATCCGGGATTCATCCTGAAAGGAAAGATCCGAAACAACACCACATAATTTGAAACCACTCTGTCAGATGACGGGGTCAACCCCTGAGCTGTCACCCCACTCTCCAAACATCTACACCACACCAGAGGACATTTGATGTCACAACAGATTTAACATGCACTATCCCTCCCGTACAAGACGGTCTGTGGTGGTTGGATCGAATATCGAATTTGCAACCGTCCGGTTGCTATTCCACTGCACTTTCAACTGGGTTACAGTGACCCTCCAAAATCCAAGGAACACCTTGCACATGTACATGAATTCCTTCACCTTCATAGAATATCTCGAAGCTAAGATTCCCCTGCTAAAGGAAAGAAGGAACCTGGACCTTTTTAGCGTCAACAACATGTGCCGCTATGAAGTAGTATGTCAATGACCCTCCCCTAAGCAGATGTTTTCTAAGAGTTCTTTCCTGGTCTAAATCACTTCTCTCAGAAGGGAGGAAAGAACTAAAACTTCTAGGACGTCAGCATCAGAGAGCAGTAAGCACCTTAATGACCACCAGATGTTCTTAAAGATTACCTTAACGGGGAGGCAGATAGGTGTGAGAAATCTGACTATAAAATACGTGATGAAATGATCAAATTTGTGCTGAAACTGAATATTAAACTTTAAAAAGAGCCAGCGATATATGGATTTTTGTGATATTAAAAAGAAGTTTTACGTTGTGTTTGCGTTAAACCAGTAGTCGCCAAAGTCTTCCATATCGATCCCTATGGGTCGATATAACATTGTTACGAGTCGATAGAAAAATAAGACATTGCACAGGTAATATTTAATTCGGTTAACTTGTGTGTGGATTACCTCCATCCTGAATGACAGAGCAATTAAGAGTGAATAGAATTCCGTGGCAATTTAAGACTGAAACTTACTAATTTTGAACCCAACACTGCTAATCTTGTCAAGAGTTCTGAAGCACACCTTTCTATTGACAAAGTTAGTAAATTACATGCTAAGTTAATAAAAGTCTTATTTTCATATACATTACAGTTTGTGAAAATTGCAACACCATGAAGGAATCATGCAAATTAAACGAAACTTGCAGGAAATGCAAACCAGGTTAGGATATGCAAATGATTAGAATTACAAAGCGATCACGCATGTGTGGGCCGTGAAACACCCTCTAAACTTCCAAGTGAGCCGTGTATAAAAAGCACAGTAAAAGTGCGTTAAAAAGTGTGTATCGTCGTTTGACTGCTGTAAATGATTGATCAGAAGTCAATATGCCTCGCCAAAAACTAAGAGTGCCCTATGAGCAACTAACGGAGTTCGAACGGGGACGCATGATTGGCCTCCGTGAGGGTGGACTTTCGTATCGTGAAATCGCCACTCTCACGGGGCGTAATGCCACAACAGTGATGCGTGTGTGGAAGAGATGGACCATGGAGAACCGGACAAGTCGAAAACCCTGCAGTGGGCGACGTAATATGACGTCATCACGGGACGATGCATGGTAAGGAATCGTACGGTCCGTCATCCGCATGGCGGTGACGGACCGTACAGCGTCCTCTCGTGCGTTGACACTACATTGGAACACGTCTACAGGTGTATCATTGTCTGCCCGTACGGTTCGTCGACGCAAGAATTCCCTGCGCAGGATTCCCTTGACGCTGAACCACCGACGCCTTCCGCTACAATGGGGTCACCAACACAACCAATGGCAACAAGCCGTCTTCTCAGATAAGTACCGCTACAATCTGGACTATAACAATGGACGCTTACTCGTCAGGCGCTACAGAGATGAACTCCTTCTCCCGGAGTGTCTTATTCAGCGTCACACTGGACGAACACCAGGCGTTATGGTCTGGAGCGCTATTGGATATCATGGGCAATCCCGCCTACTTCAAATTGTGGGGACGCTGAACAGCGGGCGCTACATCAGGGAAGTTGTGGAGCCCGAGGTCCTACCCCTCCTCCAACGCATTCCTGGAGTTGTATTTCAGCAAGATAATGCCCGCCCCCATGTTGATCGGAATGTACAAGCCTTCTTCATGGAAGAAGCGGCTTGGTTCCGCTTCTTCCATGACCTGCACATCGCCCATTGAGCATGCCTAGGCTTACATCGGAAGGCGATTCGCTCGTACCGCTCGTCGGGCAGAGAATACGGATGAACTTTGGCATCAGATAGAGACCATCTGGAATGCCATTCCTCAACATGACATTCAGAATCTGTATGATTCGATGCCACGACGTGTACAGACTCACATCGCTGCGCGTGGCGGCTGCTCAAGATATTGATTTCCGGCATTATTTTTGTTTTATTGCTCTGTAAATTTGATCGTTTTTTTAAAGCACTATAAGTAATACGTGGAATAAATTTCATTGATTTCTGATGATTCTTTCATAGTGTTGCAATTTTCACAAACAGTAGTATTATACTATAAGGAAGATTGTATTGTTATCTAAATGAAATTTTATATTTTATATATTTTTTTCTCTCCTATCCAATACGTAACGTCAAAGACATCAAAAACGAAAACGTATCCCTTTGACTTTAAGCCATATAATAATATATACTATATTGTACATGCAATAAACACTGTAACTATAAAACAATCTAAAAACTCACATAAGCGTCTTTTTTGCTTGCCCTATTATAATTACGAAATAGTAAAATAAAAGGGGTCGATTAAAAGTTAAGAAACTCTTGAAGGTGTCGGCGGAGGTTTGGTGACCCCTTGCTTAGACGGTAATTTATTTTAAGCAAAATGTTTTGAGAGAGCACTTTATTGATATATTGGGCAAGGCTTCTTGCTATATGCTTCTAAAAATAAGAACTCTGTAACAGGAACATCTAGCAGACATGACACTTCAAAAAATCAATCATTCAATTGTTTGGTAGCTCTATGTATTAGGATTTCGTATCTTGCTAGACATTTTCGTTTTGACCTTCCAGAGAATTTTCCCATGTCCCTTTTCAATAATTCAAATTTAAAATCGAACCAAATGTTATTAAAAAATAATCGCTTTACAGATTTCAAAATCAAAATTATTTCCCTTTTCAATGATAGCATGTAATAGGGCATTGCTTTTGAGTTAATTTCACAAGTTCCACACATATATTGTGATTCCAAACTTTTCGTTCGTTGTGGTTTCTGTGTCGTTGGATATAATTCTTATAGACCTAATACGGTGTATCAATACAGCAATTAATTGATTCTAGAACGGATGTGTAGCTTGTTTTAATTTTCACTTAATTTTTATATATTCTATGCGTGCTTGAACTGTATATTTTAAGATAAATTCTCTGATTTAACTCTCAGAGGGGATCACGCTCATATATTCGATCCACAACCTGTTTTCCTGCATGATTTCTAATCAGTTAAGACTTTCTTCACCAATCCATTTAGGTTTAAAATCCATTTTAGGTTTATTTTGACCAACATTATTTAGTCATTAAGTGTGCTGTGGAGAAAACTCACTTTTATACTTCTCGGTCATTTCATGAAGATAAGAGAGGCGAGAAATTTATCATTTTCTTTTTTGTCGAGTAAATTGAAGGTAGAGATAAAATAATCCAGTACTCGACACGATGATTGTATTGCAAGCCTTGTATATATCCAAAATATCTCGACAAAACCCTTGCATATGTACTATTTCCCACTAGTATATAAGGATCGGAAAGCTTCATTGACTATTTTGTGTTGAATCTGAGGACAAATTGTATATTATATTTTTGCATTATCATTTTACTGGAAATTATTCGCCTTCTGCCAATCAATTACTCTTCAAGTGATATATCGTTCATCAAGATGTGAACAATTTTGCTATCGTCATCACGATGTGGCCGATTGTTTGACGATCACAATATCAAGATCCGGTCGATTTCTTCCTAATGACTAGGTATCCCGTCAATCAAGATCCGTTCAGTTTTGCTACTGACGAGATATCTCGTCGAGACAACCATCAGGAGGATTAAGCCAGCAGTATACATATATGAACAGTTTAGCCTCATAAGTAAAATTATATTTTGGCAATATTCTTGCATTTTACGCATGGCGTATTTTGTTATGAGTACACTATAATTATATTTCGGTAGATAATAAATCTGTAATTTTCATAAGAAATGCGTACTAATATAGTCCCTCAGCAAGAAATCAAAGATAAGTTGAAAGGAAGGTGAAATCGAATTAAGAAAGTCTTCATAAAGTAATTGCTAGAAAATGAATTACCAAGTATTGAAAAATTAATTTATCATAAACGGCCTTTTCTCAATTCATTCTTATTTCTTCTTTATCATTCAATTTTATCAGATCCGGGAACAATCTCAAATAATCCCGATATTTTAATTATGGATACTTAGCAATTATGAAGAAATCAAACATTTTTTCTTCCCCCGAAGATATGTAAGTCTTTGATGTTAATATATTTTATTTAATCATGGATTTTTGAGAGAATTAATTAAAAGGCTTTTTACGAATCAAACTTGTTTACAGTCTTCAGAATACTTTCCCGTCTTTCATTGTTCGTTGTGACAGATACTTCTAGTCACCTTTCTAAGTCTTGCAAACGTAAAAATGCCTCACAAATGTCATTTGAAAATCTGTACAAAAATAATATCAAAGTACTTTTTCAAATCTACGTGCCTTCGATGATAAATAATGTTTTCTCAACAATTCATTGATTTCTAGAATCTTCAATTGTCTATCTAGCGAAATCGCACCAAAGGAATGCTCGGAATCGATTTAGAAAAACCGAACTTTTAAACAAAACAAAATACTTTGATGTAATTTTGAGATTTATAAGCGATATCTGTTTTCTTTTCGAAATTATATTAGTATTTTTGAAATTATGATTCTCGAACGAAAGTTTTGAATTTGAATTGCTCGATTCCTACCTTTTAGGAAAAATAGCATTGCCGTGGCAGATGGTTGTGTCAATATAATTAAATCCTGCTTCGAAAGTTAATTAAATTCCATTCTCGATTTCGAACTGATCTTTTTAAAATTAAAAATGAATTTAAAACTGAATGACAAATCCTAGAGATGAATTTCCAATAAAAGAGTGCATATCCTTTCGATTCGTCCATACATGAATATATTTAAATTGTGTAATTGTTTTTTTCTATTTCTTTCAAAAAATTCTGCTGGTTTAATTTTATTTTCGACTTTTAAAAAAGAGGTAAACTCTTGAACACATCTGCATACTCTTCTAGGTTCTTTTGTAGATTTTAAAAGTCTCAGTAAAATACAAGTAGTGGTCGGGGAACAGGGAGAGAGCAACAAGTTTCTTTATTATTGTAGAAATTATTATATTGTTCATAGGCAGGTATAACATAAATCAATGAATAAACAAATTTTCATATAAGCAGTCTATAGTTTCTTTATCTCACTTGACTACTGTAGTATTAGATTATGATGTAGGCCAATCAAGGTATACTTAACAATCACCAAGAAATTAAAGCACGGTATAGAAAATATTTTCTTATTTAACATTATTTGTTTTGTTAAGTACAAAAGATGTATATAAAATTAATTTTATGATTCTGAGCCCTATTTTTAACGTGAATACGTTCTTTAAAATCCAAACAGTTATGGGGGTATGCATAAAAAGTCTAGCGTTACAAAATAATATATAACTGTTTTGGCCTACGATTCGAGAATTAGAAGAAAATACAGAAGATTAATATATCGTCGTGTAGACAAAGGATATCCGTACCTGATATGACCGGATCGAGTGCTCAGTCGCACTGAGCGCGGGAAAGGGTCCGTAATATGTCGAAATTCTACGGTGCTGGGCAAGTTTTGGGCCAGTGTAACGTTGGATCACGTAAAGTGAGGACACATAAGTGATGTCATTCCAAAGCTACAGAACTACGCTACAATTAATATTGCACAACAACAATTTCCAACAACAATTAATATCAAATTGCGTTTCAATCGTTTAACTATAAATTACTTGTTGAATATTCACAAGAAACAATCGTTCAATCTAACTTAATTGTTGAATATTCACAAACAATCGTTCAAACCGTAAATTAATTGTTGAATATTACAATAAACAATCCTTCAAACTTCTTCTGTCTGTTTCATCTATTCCACTACCTACCAATTTTTTTTTACATATCACACATCGGCTACAATAACATCATAACTAAATAATTTTTGAGTAAATACCAGATTTGGATTAGCGAAGTTTAACTCCATAATCGTGCATCGTGACAGTTCTGAAGTTCGTAAACTTGGTCTCAATGGGTTGTTGGGTCCTTATTTTGATAAGATTATTTTAATCGGAGTCGGTCAGGATCAGTGTCACTTTAGAATTCGGACTAGATGCTCTCTTTCAATCAAAAACTACAAATATCAAATTGTGACTTTTTTCATAAATAAAGTAAGTGAAATATCCGTTTTGCGTTCGCCATAGCGCAAAATGTTTCGTTGTTTTTTAACAAACTGAAAATAAGTAATTGAAGTATTTGGGCGACGGGTATGTCACAACAAAGAACCAAAACAAGTAAAAAAAAATACAATTTATCAATCAAGAAGAGTGATATAATTCACAATTCAAGGTGATTCTTTCTTCCTGCCACTAGAGGTTAAACGGAAGAGCAAAAGGAATCCGAATATTTTTTGCACCTTTTAAAGGATATATGCAATCTCTCTTTCAGGACATTTTTGTCCAGAGAGGTGAATGAGTTGTCACCTTAAAATCACCTTATATATACATAAAATTTTAATTTTTCGATATTTCGTGAACAAAAGCAGTTTTCGAATTTTGATGTAATTTAGCCAACGCAAGATTGCAAATGCATCAGGAAAAATAATTTAAGAAATAAATTATTCCTTTAATTATATTAATTCTAAGATCTATCTGTTTCTTGATCTCCAGTTCTGTCATTCCTGGTGAAAAGTTCAGAAATAGCTTTAATTAATTTATGACTGCTGTTTCTCTATCCGTCTATCTCATCATGTTCAAATTTCTTTGTACTTAAAATTTAATTCTATTGTTTAATACTTTGCAAGATGCATGACAGTAAGTGCAACTTTGTTAACTAAAAAGCATTTCATGGTGGAGTTGGGTTACACTGTTATACTTGAATATACTACCAGAATAACCCGGCGTTGGTCGGGTTGAATTGGTGAAGTACACTGTTGGCCACCGTAAATGCAACACCCTGAAGGAAGCATGCAAATAATATGAAATTTACAACATGCATTAGCGGAGGTGAGATATGCAAATGATTAGAATTTCAGCGCAGACGCACATCACGCGCGCCTGTGGCGCCACTTCAAAGCGCTATTTAAGGCTTGGAGATTTCGACGATTTCAAGTACGGCAATTGTGTTTTTCTTGTGGTTTTTTCAAAAAAACGATCAATTATGCCTCGTAGAAAACAGCGATCATCTTTTGATCAAGTATCCGAGTTCGACAGAGGAAGGATAGTGGCCTACCGAGATTGTGGATTATCTTTCAGGGAAATCGGTAGTCGTGTTGGACGAAACCAAACAACTGTAATGTGGATATGTGATCGTTGGATGCAGGAGGGTACGACGGACCGACGTGTTCGATCGCATCCACCTCAGTGCACCACTTCACGTGATGACAGGCATATTGTGCGTATGGTAGTGACGGATCGCTCAGCCACATCACGAACCATAGCACACCACATTCAGTCTGTACCGCATCATCCAGTGTCTGCGCGTACCATTCGACGCCGTTTACAGCAGAGTGGTCAAGTCCATTGCTTCGTCTACCCTTGACGCAGAACCACAGACGTTTCCGCCGCCAATGGTGCGATGAAAGAAGGATGTGGACGGCAGAATGGAATGAAATTGTCTTTACTGACGAGTCACGCTTATTTCTGCAACACCACGATGGTCGGATTCGAGTCTGGAGACACCGTGGAGAGAGGATGCTGAACAGCTGCGTTATGCACCGCCACACTGGTCCTGCACCGGGTATTATGGTATGGGGCGGTATTGGATATCACTCTCGCACTCCTCTAGTACGCATTGCCGGTAATTTAAACAGCCAGCGCTACATCTCCGAGGTGTTGGAGCCAGTTGTCCTTCCTTACCTTCAGGGCTTGCCCACAGCCATATTTCAACAGGATAATGCGCGACCACACGTGGCACGCATTGTCCAAGGGTTCTTCGTCAATCGCCAGATTGAATTGCTTCCCTGGCCAGCTCGCTCTCCGGATCTTTCGCCGATAGAAAACATGTGGTCCATGGTTGCTCAACGATTGACCCAGAATACATCCCCAGCTGCCACACCAGATCAACTTTGGCAACGTGTGGAAGCTGCTTGGTCTGCTGTACCCCAAGTACACATCCAAAGTCTCTTTGAATCAATGCCGAGGCGTGTGGCAGCGGTGATCTCCAACAATGGCGGCTACTCTGGCTACTGATTTTGGCAGGAACCACACTTCACAGAAGTCTATAAATTTAATCATTTGATACTTGGTCAACATGTTATCTACAAAGTAAATTTTGTTGTGATATCTCTTGTCTTTCTTGGTATTGCAATTTGGGTGGCCAGCAGTGTATTTATGGCATGGCTAAATAGCGTATAATCTATTTAGCAATTAACAATCAAATGTTATATATTCGGAGCTCATTATTTGAAATATTTATCGGCGAAGTGCTGAAATCGCACTCGAAAAACAAATCAAGTGACGTCAAGTTCGAAACACGTTCCATTGCAAAGACACTAATGCCACCTACATCTGGGCCACGGTAGTTCGGTTGGTAACGGATCAGCAACGAAGCGAGTTCGAATTCAACCATATACCGTCGTGTATAGAGTATGCTGGTGCACGTTAATTCTCTCGTGGCGTCATATGTCATCACGTTGGAGTGGTGTGGAAGTTTGGAGAGTGGGGTGCCAGCTCAGGTGTGACCTCGTCATCTGACCGTGGTTCAAAATAACGTGGTGCTGTCCTCGATCTTTCCCTTCTAGTTTGATCCCGGACCGTTGCCAATAGCCCGCTGTGTTGTTCCAGAGCGACGTTAATAAAAATACCTACATATTTTCCAGATACCTACATCTAGCTTGACAGAAAATGCCTCTCATAGAAGCATGAATTTGTAATTTTTAAAAAATATGGTATAAGAAGTACCATAAAATATTTTACGCGATTAAGAAAAATTTGCTTAAAATTTTTACAGTAAATATTTTTATATATTTGAAGACTACATCTCCAAATTTATATTTTTGGATTCTTTCAAACACCTTGGGCTGTATAAATATGCATTACAGACAGACAGCCAACCCAGTACATCAAACGCCAAATTTGCTTCCATTCCCGTCTAAAAGCATTTCCCCATTCCACATCTTCTCCAACCGAATTAGATACAAAGAAACTCTTTAAATCGATAACCAGGTTATCGATTCGAGCATCATCGATGAAAAAATACAAAAAAATCCCACCTCTCAACACAGTTTACCCATATATTCCATTCCTTTCCTCAGCACTTTAACACGCCATCAAAAACGAATCAGGGATGAAAAGAAATATGCCTCCGATTCTGAGCTGGGAAAAATAAAGAAGTTATATATATGCCCTCAGGGTCTCCAGGAGGGAAGATCTTGATACAGAAGAAATCACGACCGATTTCCCGGTACGTTTTTCGATCCACTGAACACGTATGCAAAAATCAGCTGACGCAATGGAGTCGAAAATGCAAATTGAGCACGGGCTGCTAAGGTATTCATGACTTGACAAGTATTTTCTCTCGTTAGAAGTCTTGTCCGCCGTGGGTCTGCGTCGCGAGGCTTAGGATTGGCAAGAAAAGTTGTCTCTCATTCGGGTCTAAATCAGAAGAGCGAGATAAGGGGAGAGGTTTGGCAATAAATGTGCTGACATGTATCGCGTTGGAAAGGAGAGAGGGGCTTTGGGTTTTGAGTTTGTTGTTGATTTCCATCGCACGTGGACTGGTTTCTAAGTGAGGGAATGGAAACGAGGTGGCAAAAAATATGATACAGCAAACGGGCACACCTCTCAATTTCCATTTATTTTCTTAAGTACTTGAAATATTGAAAAATGAACACATGCAATGTGTAACTAGCTACGTCAGTTGAAAATATTCTGGTCTGAAAACAAGAGACTATACTCCATTTCTAAGATCTATATAACAAACTCTAGTGGAAGATAAATCCTGGTGCGGTAAGCAAATCAAGCTAAATTTTGTCACCCACTCAAAATGGCGCCTAAAGGCTCATTCTTAGCCACAAAATAATTTCATTGCATAATGAATTTCCTTTTTTGATTTAATGCTATTTTATTTAAATAATATGCAAAATGGAAACAAGAAATCCATCTATGGATTGCACGAGATTTTTATAACTTAATTTCTACATAAAATATTGTTTAAAATTTATTTTTTACAGTACAAAAAAGGAATAAAAAGCTTTTCAACAATTTGCATTTCAGTGTTTATAGATCTTAGTAAGATTCGTACGAAATGGAATCAAAGCGATTTAGTTTGTAGACATTTTGAAAGAGCAATATTAGATAAAAAAGAATTATCAGGCCCATATTATAAAATAGTGTTAAATATTAATGTAAATTTATCAACCATAGAAAAACCTTTACCTGCCAAGAAATTCTAATTGATGACGAATCCAAGGGGATAGCTTTCACGTGACGTGGTGGACTTCGAGGAGCTGTGGATAAAAATTAATGAATATTAATAAGAATTAGAATATTCTATGGGTATTTATTATACAGAAATCTGTAGCATATTTAAAGAGTTTGAGACAAAAATTGAGATAAATTTTTGAATAAATTAGGAATTTGTAAGGAAACCCGATTGAATAAAATAACAGTTTTTCGATAACATTCCTATACAATGATACAGATGAATCTACTTAAATCCGAATAAGACTGTTTAATTTGTTCGAATATTCCTGTTTCTGAAGAATCTCTGAGAGCAATTAATTTTAACAAGCTTTCCAATATTTTGTGCCGCATAAACGAAATATGGTATACATTCTAATAATCTACTCTAAAATCCGTTGTAGTAGAAATTTTATTATAAGTCATAATATGAAATGAGGACTGGAAATGGAAAACGCAGTAAGAACCAAAAAAAATATTTTTCCCTCATCAAAACGTAGTAAATATCAAGGTTTTCAACCTGGGAAACGATGTAAGTGTCCAACACACTCTAAGTAGTTGAAAAATGCGTTGGTAGATGTCGCCAGGGAGATAAATACCGCGAGTTATTAAGTTATTTTTCGCTCTCCTGTAAAATTTGCAATTTAGCACTTATTGCGTTTTCCATTTCCAGTCTTCAAATCAAAAGTGATTGATGAATAAATAATACACATTTTTCGCACATATAGTGGAAATCTAACAAAACCGAAACATTTTGCTTCAAATAAGATAATTTTAGAATCACAAATTTACTGATTTTGTTATTTTTAGACTTATTAAATTAAAGCTATCTCCGAGGCCTCGAAACTAAAATTTCTGTGACCTCGATTAAAACGCTAGACTCCACTTATACAATTGTGAACAACGATTTTATTTCGGAGGGGGAGTACCAAAGTGAAAAACGGAATTCTTTTTAAAGCTTTGATTTCCCCAGGTTCTTAAAAATGGCCATGTTATTTTTAGTTCCCATTATGAACTTCAAATTATTACCGTATTCGCATAAAAGTGAGACATTCATTTGATACAAAACAAGAATGACTGTACTCAATGGTCTTACGCAAATATACAAAAATAAATTACTTCAAATAACATTAATTACACATTTAAAACTTTTGTCTGGAAATTATTTTGTACTTGTGTGTCATTCTTGTGTGTGTGAGTATTGATGAAATACACAGATATGAGAGAAAGTGAATGAAGTCAAAACATAATAAGCATTACCCAAATCATTGCTTTGGTACATTATAATGAGTATTAAGTCATTAAATTATTGAAAATATTAATTCATAAAATTTGTTATTGAAAGAATAATATATAAGTATTATTTTTATGGAGAGTATAAAAATATTTCAATATTTTATTTGCAGATATTTTTAAAATAAAAAACCTACACTTTCACTTGGAAGAGGGTGGGTTCTGGCCTCAGAGTCCCCCCTCTGGCTACATAACCTTTGTAGAAATAGTATTCTTACAAAATACGATCGTCTGGAATATGTTCAATATCTTTTTTCCTTAAGAAGACAATACATTTTTGTTATGAAAATACGTAGTAATTTAATAAAACGAAGTTTAATTGGAGAAAGAAGGCAAAAAGTAAATATATTTTTTTACATATTACAACAAACTCTTACATTTGTGTTTACCTTTCACTTCATTTTCACTATTTCCATTTAAGATATAAATAATTCATGATCTTTTTTTAAAAATAAATTTTAATTACTCGAATACTAAAAACTAATTTGTTATGTCTTTTTATTTTTCTTACTGTTCGTTCGCTAAAATAATGCCTTGTTTCATGTTTCTGGTATTTGAAAGAAAAAAATTGTTTTCTTCATTATTGCATTGGTTTCTGAAATAAAAATGCCGCTTTCTTCTACAGTGGCTTAATAAGCTTGAAAGAAATATACTTAAGTTAAAAGGGGTCAGTAATAAATATCACCACGCATAATTTGAGTTGTAAGACAATGAAAAAAATGTTCGAAAAGTTTTATTATTGAACGCAGAGATTATCTACACAATAACAAATGTCCTATATTCTCATGAATCTATCAACTAGTAACATTTAAGACAAACTACACTACTGTTTGTGAAAATTGCAACACTGAAAGAATCGTCAGAAATAAATTAAATTTATTCCATGTATTACTTATAGTGGTTTAAATAAACGATCAAATTTACAGAGCAATAAAACAAAAATAATGACGAAAATCAATGTGTTGTGCAGTCGCCACGCGCAGCGATCAGAGCCTGTACATGTCGAGGCATCGAATCATATACAATCTGAATGTCATGCTGAGAAATGACATTCCAGATGGCCTCTATCTGATGCCAAAGTTCGGCCATACTTTCTGCCCGACGAGCGGTACGGGCAAGTCACCGTCCAATGTAATCCCAGACATGCTCAATGGGCGACATATCGAGGGAACGTGCAGGCCATGGAAGAAACGGAACCTGTCGTGCACTGAAGAAGACTTCTACATTTCGAGCAACATGTGAACGGGCATTGTCTTGCTGAAATAAAGCTCCGGGAATGCTTTGCAGGAGGGTAGGACCTCGGGCTACACAACTTCCCCGATGCAGCGCCCACTGTTCAGGGTCTTTAGAATTTGGAGTAGGCACGATCGCCCAATATCGTCCCAGACCATAACGCCAGGCGTTCGTCCAGTATGACGCTGAATAAGACATTCCGGGAGAAGGCGTTCACCTCTGTAGCGTCTGACGAGTACTCGTCCATCGTTATAGTCCAGATTGTAACGGGACTCATCTGAGAAGACGACTTGTTGCCAATCGGCACGCCATTGGTTCTGTTGGTGAGCTCATTGTAGCCGGAGGCGTCGGTGGATCAGCGTCGAGGGAATCCTGCGCAGGGGAATCCTTGCACGTAGCCCATGGCGCAGCAGACGTCGACGAACCGTGGGAACAAACAATGACACACCTGTAGACGAGCTTCAATGTTGTGCCAACACATGAGAGGACGCTGTACGGTCCGTCACCGCAATGCGGATGAGGTGTCTGTCGTCCCTTGCTGACGTCATATTGCGTGGCCCACTGCCGGGGTTCCGACTTGTCCGGTTCTTCATGGTCCATCTCTTCCACACATGCATCACTGTTGGGGCATTACGCCCCGTGCGAGTGGCAATTTCACGATACGAAAGTCCACCCTCACGGAAGCCGTTCATGCGGCCCAGTTCGAACTCCGTTAGTTGCTCGTACGGCACTCTGCGTTTTTGGCGAGGCATATTAACTTTTAATCAATCATTTACAGCAGTCAAACGACGATACACATTTTAATGCACCTTTACTGTGCTTTTTATACACGACTCAGTTGGAAGTTTAGAGGGTGTTTCTCGGCACACACATACGTGATCGCTTTGTAATTCTAATCATTTATATATCCTAACCTGTTTTGCATTTCCTACAAGTTTCGTTTTATTTGCATGATTCCTTCATGGTGTTGTAATTTTCACAAACAGTAGTGTATATGAGATACTTCTTCCGTCAAGCATAATGTAGGTGGCGATAGTGTTTTTGTAGTGGAAAGTGCTTCTTTTACCTATTCCGGACGTGGCATTACTTGGCTTGTTTTCAAATTCGATTTTAGCATTTTGCCAATAGAATTTATTCGAAATTGTTTATATTTAAATATTTTCTTTATTCAACTTGTATTTCAGTGATTAATTTAATGAAGTGGTTGCACGAGCTAACTTACATGTAGATGGGTAGTTCATTAACATCGCACTGGATAGCACAACGGACTATTGAATACGGTCCAGGATCAATCCCGAAGGAAAAGATCCAATTAACTTACATGTAAAAAATCAAATAAATGGCAATTCATGGTTAAAACAAGTGGAAACATTTCGGACTCACCTCATAATTATTTTTTACCAGCTAATAAAATATTCACCTTGTATTAAAAATGCTGTAATACGTCAAAAGTATATAAATACTTTAAAAGTAATTCAAATGTAATGGAAACATATAATGATACATATACGAAAATAATTTGATAACAGATTATTTGAATGAATTCTTTATTGATGTATGGCAGTTAATTGGTCAGCGCCAATTACATTAAACGCCAAAACGATGATAAAATACATTTTCAGATAACCCTATAAATATCATACGAGAACATTTGGGTACTTGGGAAGTAAAATTACCGTCTTTCGTCTAGTTTCCTTATTTACACTGAAAATCATTCTCAGAACACGAAAAGATCATTCAAATGGCAAACGATAAAAGTTATTCGAGTGATAAAATCAATACTAAATAAAATTATTTTTTCCTTTTACGTAATAACAGCCCCAATTTTTGCGGCTTAAACCGATAAAGCCGTTGATATCTATTTTAAAAATAAAGCTGTAAGAGAATAAGAATATATTAACTTCATGTAATAGTTCCTATTAGGGCACGTAGAATTACTTCAAGAATATTTGTTTCGGGCGAATAGCTGGTACAGATTCTCAACGGACTCCTTTGAGTTTTTCTTCAGATGAGTATAGGATTTTCTTCGCAGTTTACGGTTACATAGATTTCCGAAAATCGTTGTGGAAAGTGTTATGTTCTTTACGTGATACGGAGGGATCGTATAAACTACTTACCGGACATTCCGTTGTAACTACATAACGTTCGGACAATACATACAAGACAAAAATAGATACTCCAGTGACTATTGTTAGCTTATATGTATTTTAGTCTTCGAAAATATATATACTTAAATACTTAACATATTTTGGAAACCTTTAACTGGTAAGTATTATATGATGATTATTATACCATCCAAAGGAATTTTTATCATAATTGGGACAAAAATTGAATACAATTAATGCTCTCACATCTAATTCAGTGTAGATATAATTTGGTTGCATTTCCGGAACACTTTTATGCGAGATAAAATTAAAATAAACTCTGCACGCTTACCCATACAAATTATGAGCGTCGCATGCTTGTTATTGGAATATTCATACTTTCAGAACAACAAAATTGGTAACAAACGTTATTTATTATTTCTTCGTATCAAATTTCGTTTCCATACTGCTTTAAAATTTTATTGTTCAAATAAGTAACAAATTTTTCTTTCATGATGTAACCCAATCATTCTTCTGAAGTAACGTGTTTTAGATTTAATAAGTAGAACTAGACCTGTTCTGAAGGATCCCGAAGATACTGATGCGAGTGTTAAGGTGATTTCATCTTGTATCAGTTAGCTTCGGATTAAATTAAAAGAACAATGGAAATGGATCACCTACTTTTTGTCATTGTGCTTGTATTATGTTGATGAAACTCCTTTAACAAACACTTTTTGATAATTAATGAAACAGTTTTTCATAATTTGGAGACACAATTTAAATATTAAAATAAAAAGATAATAAAAATATAAATTAACAATCAATCATATTTACTAATGGAGTAAAATTATCAAAAGTACTAAACAGCTTTCTGTATAATTTTAGTCATTTTAAATTCATATTTTTATGAGGAATGTACACAACTCGGTAATGTTTTTATGGTTTTGCTCCTGAATGGTCCACTTTAGTTGCACACATTCCTTTTTTAAAGACAATTACAATTTTTCTCAGTATTCGCTGATTCCTACCTTTTACTTTCTTTTAAAAATTTATCGTTACCATTCTTCCATCATACCACTAGACTTCTATTAGAAAAGTACTCTCTGTTTTCGAATAATTTGAATGCTTTTCTATAACTCACACCAAGCCACATTTGTGTGTGTGTGTGAATGAAGCATCTATCTCTTCTCTACTATTATAAAAGGAAGTGTTTGTGTATCTGTGTGCTGTGTCCAGACGAATCTATAGCACTTGCAGCCATGAAATTCGGCACACAGGTAGTCCTAAAAGTGACTGAATGTGCCTCGAGGCCCGAATTTTAAAATTTAATCTAGAAATTTTTTTAATTAATATTTTGTGCTGCGCGTGTAGCCCCTTCTCCACTATGACGTATCTGCGCAGTCCGATCTGACTGATACTTATCGCACATGCTATCTCTTCACTAAAAACACCCCTATTCGCATTGAAATGATGGCGTAGTGGGTAAAGCGACGTGCTGAAGTAGCGGTTAGTGCTTTGGAGGGAGACCCGAGTTCGAACCCGGCCGACGGATAATTTTTATTTTTCGCCTCTATATTTTTAAAAATAGTAAATATGCTCGAATGCTTCCAATTTTTTCTGTACTTTTACTTTATCCTTTTATTTTTTGAATTAAACACAATTATTTTTAAAAGTTTAATTGATTTTATGCAGCTTTTTCAATTCTGAAACTCTGGTTTCTCTGTATTGTCCTTTTTCGTACCACCAATGAAAAGCAAACAACTGAAGCACCAGTCCCCTACATGTTCGACTCCAAGAGCCAAGTTCCTACCAACAAGAAGTTTTCTGCAACTCAGTTAATAAATTACATGAAATGAAGTAACAGTGTTTATTACTGTTTAATTTGGTTTTGATATCGCTGAAATTGTGATTCATTTAGGTTGTTTGTCGGAATCAGTGAGGTGACATAACAAGACTTTTTAAAAGTATAGCGTTATATTTAAAGATTCAATCACATTTTTATTTCAGTAGTGGTTATTTCATAACTTACTTTTGAATTTGTATAATTTCTGAAATTTAATCTCATTTTTATTTCAGGCAAATAACTACATTATTTTGGTCTAGCGTTATAGAGGTTCGTTAAAGTTTCGCTATGAGCATCAACACGGCACAAAAACAATCGCTGAAAGTTATAGGACTCGATCTCATAAAAATGTGTTTCTCCCACGGTCAACTATACGTGGGTTGTTCAAGAGTTGGAAAAGCCGAGAATCTTTACATACTAGCTCCAAATGGAAGAACATTCAACATAGTGCATCATGAATCTCTCTAAGCAAGAATCAGTGAGGTGGAAGGAATGAGGCGGCATGCCCGTTTCATATCGGGTGGTGGTGGGATTCATTCTTAAAATTATTGTTTTTTCTTTTTAATGTTTTCAGAATCAGTGAGACAAACAAGAATGATGTCTCGGGCAACGCCGTGCGGGTACTGCTAGTACACAATAAAGCTCATAGCAGTTGAATGTTTGCTTATAAACATTGGTTCTCATGTACCAATATAAAAGCAATGCCAATTTCATGTACATTAGTAAAATATATAGGTATGTAGTTGAATTAACATCGAATTTAACAACACAACGGGCTCTTGGCTACAGTCCTGGGCAAGATACGAGGGAAACCGAAGGGAAAGATCCGAGAATATCATCTCGTAGTTTTGAACCATGGTCTGAAGACGAGGTCAACACTTGAGCTGGTGCCTCATTATCCAAACTTCTACACCACACCAACGTGATGACAATTGAAGCGACAGATTTAACGTGCACCATCCTCAACATACACGAAAGTTTTTGATTTGATTGAGTTTCAGACTACAACCCTCAGCTAATCTTCCGACCGGGCTATTCTTCCGGCTATCAGCTATTCTTCCGACCGGGCTACCGTGGCCCGTGAAATATATAACGATAGAAAATGTTCATATATAATAGTATCATAAATGTTTATAATCTTTCACTACAATTTCATATCATATCATCATTTATTCAATTGTAAATTTCAGATCCCCAATAGTTTCGAAATTTCTTACTACATTTCTTCCAGGTGGTTATTTCAAAATTATTACTTAAACTAGATGACTACTTTTATTGCGTGAGAGACTTCCTATTTATTGAATTAAGTTTTTCAAAATGTAGTGACTAAAATATTTCCACAGCGTTGTGATACTTTCATGCACCGACGGTTACTTGAAAGGATATACATGCTTTAATAAACGATGCCTTTGGTTGCTTGGCAACCAGTATCTTAAAGGAACTGGATGTTAAGAAACCGTAAATATTGCTCCGAACATTCTTAGATTTTGATAACGAGCGGCTTTTCAATGTGGATTGCGGATGATAATGCGAAATACTAGACCAGTGGAGCTTCATCTGCTAAGAACTTATTTTAAACGAACTTATAAAAAAGGCAGCGATGAATAGCTGGAAAAGATGAGAATTAGATTTAAGAAGTTAGGTAATACATATATATCTAAATAGATTTTATTCCAAGATAAAGTATTCCTTCCATAAAAACTTTATTTCAAAGAATTGATATTTAAAACTTATTTTTTTATTACTTTAACTGCATTCAGTCCCATAACAAATAGAAAAAAACAAAGAAATATTTAATTTTGAAAATATTGACAAGTTGAAATATTTAATACCAATATACTTTTGTTTTCTTTTCTTAAATAATTTTTTTATGCATTTTAGAATATTTAATCGAGCACATCTAAATTCATCAGCGTCAAGAGTTTTAGGTTTTCCCAGCTATATAGTAGCATTTATAGCAATAAATTACGTTCATATTTTTGAAAAACCTTTTAAAATGCCTCGTAAGGGGCACCGACGTTTTAAACATATGATTACTTTCTGATACCTTTAAGAAAATATGAGAAATGAGATTTAGCTTGAGTATAAATGTTGGCTGATTATGATGTAATATATGATACTCATTTAGTTTTTGAAATAATTTATACAGAATTTAAATTCTTGCATATAGACTCGAATTGAATTTTCAATTCCTGAAAGAAAAATTACTGTCAATAGAAGAATTTATGTACTCTTGCTTTAGATCTTAATGGCAATCGCATTGATTAGAAGACACCCGACATTTATATACATAAATTTAAAAATATAGAAGGATAATTTATTTCGAAAATACCTGATAAACATATTTACTTTGTTCTAGTGGTTTAAAAATAATAAATTTAAAAAATATAGAAGGATAATTTATTTTGAAAATACCTGATAAATATATTTACTTTTTCTAGTAGTTTAAAAATGCCATTCCTTAAAATATAGTGAATCTGGTACACCGATGATATATTTATCGGAAAGAGCATAGTTTTATTTATTGTGATTCTATTGTATTTATTGTTTACATAATTTATTGTGATGATACCGCATAAATATACTTACATTGTTTGTTCTAGTTGTTTAAAAACATTTCTTAAAATATGATGAATCTGGTGGACCAAAAAAATATTTTTAGAGGAAAATAGTATAGTTTAATTTATTTATTCTGATCATATTTTATTTAATGTTTACATAATTTATGTAAAAATGCTGGATAAATACATTTACATTGTTTGCTCTAGTGGTTTAAAAAAGGCGTTCCTTAAAATATGGTGAATCTGGTGGACCGATGAAATATTTATGGAAGAAAAGATTAAAACTTAACGTACGAGGGAGAAAAATAATAATGGCCGGTTTTGTCAACGTTGGCCTAAATTATTTTACCCAACATCTACATTCTATCTCCGAGAAGAGTTAGATTAAATAGATTAAAGCTAAACTGAAATATTTAAAAAACGACAAAAAAAAATGTTTTATCTGCTTTAACATTTTTTGCGTCTGTAAAGAACAGTTTAATTAATTCTGTCTTCATAGTCATTTCGCATGCGATTAAACTGAAAAAAGTAAGAACAGAGCTAAAAAAATAAGAATTGGACTCCACGAAGAAAAAAACGAGATAGACATAAAAAATAAACCTTCTGCACTTTTCTTTCCTCTACACTATTATTTTTTATTCTTTATACTGTTTACTTCATAGTAGACAGGTACGCGCAGCGTAATTGATTTAATTCATCAAAAAATTTTTATGACCTGCAGCTTTTAAAGAATTAATTATCCGTCCCATCTTGGCGCTGTAAAATCTAGGGAAAATCTTCCCTGCTTCGTATTTTTATTAGAGGGATAAAAGAAGAAAAAATATCCCTTTCCAAAGCTGGAGCTTTAATTAATTAATTTTGTCGCTCTCTTGGAACATCATAACCCGAAGGCATCTCGTCTTGTTTTAATCATCCCGCCTCATGTATGTTTGAGGATATCGACAACTCGGAGCTTAATAATAATTATAATAACATTCGGAGAATGAATGAAAAACAATGCATAATTCATTACATGGGGACAAAATTTGCATTGTTTAATTAATCGCAACAAGAGACAATTAAAATCGGCTCCTGTACTTGCAAGTAACTAGAGGCCTATACTTCCAACTAAAACATACAGCCATAATTCGGTTTATTATGGAGAGCGATCTTGATTAGCTTCTCATTAAAAGCTGCTTTGTAGTATTTAAGAAGTACTGTGAGACGCCGCTTGCCTAGAATATTATTTTTTACCCGTGTTATAGTTTAACAGTGTTTTTAATTTTCTAATTTTGATTACTTTTTATCGATAAAATACAGGTAGTATTAAAACTAGTTTATTTCTTTTTTTAGTATTACGTGCTTTCTATTTAATTTATCAATGGCTTATAAGATATGAAACGTATTTTTTTCTATTTAAAAAAAGCAGAAAGTATAACCAAATTGCTGTAATAAAATTATTGAATTTATCATGTATAATTAAAAGTTGATAGACTTCGGTACAAAAAATATCGATAGTTTGTTATGTTACACTGTTAAGAGCTCGAAGCGTTCGAAAATTAGGTTTTATGCCCTGTAGTGATGTTAACAAATATTTTTTATTCAAATTCAAGAATAAAAGTTTATAACTAGGTTTAAAAAAATGTCTTGAATCTTTACTGAATGTTGATGCATATTCAATTAAATTCTTTTTTTGAACTATTTATCCACTTATCCGCCTTATATCGTTATGTGACACTTATATATGAGTATCAAAGTACTATATAAAAAAATAAAAACATATAGGTATAAAAAAAATTCAATAATACTTAAATTATATTAAAAAGTACTCACACAAGTTGAATAAATATTTTTTATCTTAAGATAGCACAATAGGGTGATATTCGATCCATTTAAATACTCAGAATATCATTTCAGCTTCAGAATTATATAAAAACCGTCCATTGCCACCAGTAAAAGTTATATTTTTCAAAGAAAAAGCTAAATAAACTTTTAAATTAAACCCAAAAGTAATTGATTTTTTAAATACTTTTTTCAGTTGAACATTTCTAAAAATTTTATAATTTCGGTAAATCTCTGTGTAATTTTATACGAAGCAAATCTACCAAATTCAGAAGTCTGCCATAGGATACGAAGTACTTTTCCAGATGAACAGTGATTACAAAATTATTTGTCTCATCTGTTAAATAAGAGCCGACACATAATGGAAAACTATCGCAATCTTCACTAATATTCTACATAGTTTATGTTGTTGCATATTTATGTTTGTATAGTAAAAATACATCTTTTAAAAGTATATAATGTCTCAGTAAATCTTAAATCTTAAAACACTGGCTGTAATAAAACTCATTGAACTTAAGTTATTTCAGTGTAGTTACCAATATATTTAACAAATAAAAATGTATGGAAATTTATCATTCGACTCTTCATTAGGAAATTGGGTGCCGTTTCCACGTTAGCCTCCTTGAATCGGACAAGACACTTGGTCAAAGTCTTCAAGGGGCAGGGAAGATCTCGAGGAGGGTCAGACTTCTCTCAAAATTCTTACCAATATCACCAAAAATTAAAATAAAGCAGCAAATTTGTGAAATTAACAGTGTTAGAAAAACCACCATCACAGTATCCAGACTGAGAACAGGACATTTTAAGGCATGAGAATTAATAGTGATGGAGCCAGAACATATAAATATTGTAACAAATATCTGGGCATTGAACTCATACCTAATCATACATTCACCTGCCCTGCAATAGCAGCTGCTTTTCATACCGTCGATTAAAATCCTGAAGAACAGTTTTACAGAGAGAAAAAAATCTACATCGACAAAGCTGTGCAAAATGCAACCAGTGACATCTGAGTAAGAAATGGACACGACAATATATGACAATATATGGAAAGTATTGAGAATTTTAAAAGAATGCAAAATGATCATTAAGTCAACTGAATGTATACATCTAGTTCCATTAGAAGTTATTCCAATTCTATTAATGCGTACGGAAGTTTTTCTTGAAATATTCTATAACATATATTCGCAGACGAGATTATTTAGAAAATGATTCACCGCAGTTTTCTAAGCATCATACGTACGAGTTGAGCGCTATAAGTTTCAAAGAATTTCAAAATGATCGAATACATTAAGTCAACAGACTGCAAACTCCATTAGCAGCTATTTCAATTCAGCTAATGTACATGGAAATTTTTCTAGAAATATTCCATAACATATACTTCGCAGAAAGGATTATTCCGAAAAAGATTCATCGCAGTTTTCTAAGCCTCATATTTACGAGTTGAGCGCGGTAAGTTTCGAATATTTTATTCAAGATAGACTACATTTCTTAAGCACACTCACAACGACGCTTACAGAGGCGCTTTATCCGTTTGAAATATTAAAGACTGCGACTTTGAAGCAAATTAAGGTTAACCTTAAGTTGTGTCTCAGTCTTCCAGAGCCTTATCTTGTGTTTCCAGTGGCGTCAGTGTTGAATAATCTTAAATTAGGGTCTCCTTCTGAATATCAAATACGCGAAGAAATCGCTCCGGCCATGGATTTTAGAGGACACTTCGCTCGTAAGGAACTGAGATATGCATTTAGCTCGACCGTAAACATGGGGTTCATGTTATTATAAGTTGAATATTTAATTAAAAATATGGAAAATACGTTTGAAATTATGGTATTGCAAATATTAATGAAATGTTACGTTCAGTAAGTTCTGAGAGATTCTTTGGATAACCAGACTACACCGTTTGAAATTAATAGAAACTTTCTGGCATGAATGACTACTATGAATTTCTCGAAAAATAACTTCGCTTTTATTGGTGGGGACAGCGAAAGCCCAGTTGGTAGTGTCGTGGATGAGTAACCTGAGGGTTAGTAGTGCGACGATCCAATCGAAGACTATTATGAACGTGAGGACCGGTTCACGTTTAAAATGTCGTGGCCTCAAATTTCCTCACGTTGGTGTGGTGTGAAAGTTGTTTGAAGAATGGGGTGCCAGCTCAGGTGTTGACCTCGCCATCTGACCGTTCGTGACCTAAAGGATCAAAGTTACGAGGCGTTGTTCTTGGATATTTCCCTTCGGAATTGAACCAGGACCGTCGCATGTTTGAATGTCAAATCTTTCCGAGTTAAGATAAATGATCAGAGTGAAGATAAATGAAGAATTCAATTTTCTTCTAAGTAAAAGAAAGAAGCGACTGTTATTAAATGTTCATACAATTTCATTTGAAGAAATGTATTCTAGTTGTTAATTTTAAATCAAGTCACCTTTAAAGAGCTAAAATACGTTTTAAAAACACTAATTAAATACACCTTTGGGAATTGTGAAATCTTCTTGTTCTGCTTCCCACAATTCGCCAATTTCGAGAATGTGCCTTTTCAAGGTTATTGGTTATTGTGTTGAGCATAAAGACAGTATTAAAGTAATTAAAGTTTAAGAGAAGACAATAGATTGTGAGGCCAAGAATCTCATTCTAGTTCAATTTTTTCAGTATGTGTGAAATAGTTTTGCTTTACACATTAAATAATCCTTCTTTGTGTTACGAAAATTATTATCAAAATTATTACCAATTTTACTTAGCTATTATTTAATATAATTAAAATATATTTATGCATTAAAACTCACACCTTTTGCTTTCGAAATATTATTGAAGTACATATATTTAAAATTAAACATTCTGAACCATATAATTCTAACCCTAGTTTGGGATTAGGAAAGAATATTTTCTCATGATTAGTAATTGAACTCATATCCCAAGTAACTATTATGTTGATGTAGTTATGTAGTTGATGTAGTAACTATTATGTTCCTAACTTGACATTTCTGAATTTAGACTTAAGTAAAAAATGTATGATAAACACTCATTTTGGTTCATAAAAAATTATAACAAGATACAAAAAGGAATATAAAAGAAAAAGGGTCCAAAACAAAAATAAAAAACGAAAAATAAACAACATTAAATTTCGAAGGAAATATTTTATATTTATTTTGGACAAAAAACGATAACTCAAGATAACAAAAAGCACTGTTATGGCAGCTGGTTTATTAAAAGGAACATTTTACCGTTTTTTTACAGATGAGCTTTCTATACGTGGAAATGAATACTTCAGTCTTTTTTTAGTGAAACAATGTAAGGAAATAACCTTTTTTATTTACATTTTTGTACGAAATCGAGTTTATAAAGATTCTTTTTCTCAACTTCAACGAACGTCTTCCCATAAAAAGTGCTTATTTGAAGCAATTAAAAATTTATCCGCGACATAAAGTCAAAATTTGATAAGACTTTTAAGCAACCAATCTAAAGTAAACTCCAGTTACACGCATTTAAAAAAAACTTAATCGTTAGACTTCGAGAGGCTTATTTTCACATTTTTAGAAGTTTTTATAGCAAATAAATATCATGCATAACCAGCACAAAGCAAATCTAGCGCAAATGTTAACATTCTATTTTCGCGTCAAAATATTGAAGCCTTACTGTTCATTGGTGCTCAAAGAGATTCACGCGTTTCTTCACGGGAAAGGACCGTCCCAAAATACAATTCCGGCGATATTCCCACTCGCAATTTTAACAACTATATCAAATCATTCGTACCCCGCGGCTGCTACACATTTTTTTCAGCTACACCTCGCGCTTATTTACTTTTTTGTAACTATCTCCATTTGCGATCCTCGTCAAAATTTCGTTTGTAATGTTCTATAACGACCGTCAATCCCACTAACGACATCCAGGAGTATTGGAAATGCGCAGAGAAATAGTTCCTCAGAAAAGTAAGGAAAGTTCCGTGTCTGGGCTCCGGGCTATGGAAAAGGACATTGGGAGTTTTAAGTTTTGTAACGAAGCCAATAACTGGATATTGAGTTTTTGTTTCTTGCCTTGCCTCAACTGCCGTTCCATCCCCGGTCTTCTTAAAAAAAGCTCCATTCTGAGGCGAAGACGCTTTGGCCTAACGACCGAATGGCAACAAAATATTAAGATCAATAAAAAAACTCATTAACTAAATCCTGTAAATCATTTTTATGTACTTTCTATTATTTCGCTTGCAGCGCGAGTCGCGCAGCGGATGAACGAAATGAAAGTGGAGGAATTTAAATTTCATATTTTAATGGTCGGGAGCATAAATCATGAAGTCGTTTTATTATGCAGACTTATACGTGGTGAAGTTAATTGACTTTAGTCGTAAAATGCTCGCATTAATATTTTAAAGTTCCAACATTGCAAATATGTATTTTTTTTCCATTTTAGAGAAGATGGGTTTTTCAATAAATTTATATAGCTGCCTTTAATTTTCAAAATGAAGCCTAATAAGCGATAAATTTCTTATCTAGAGGCATCATGGAACGTAGAATTAGTCATTTCGATATTGCTTGAATTGAAGTAATAATGAAAAGTATTCAATAACATTCAACAAATTTTCATTCAACGATTTCCACAATTATTTGAATTAGTTATAAAAAAATAAATTTACTCAAATTATTATATTCCTGGGTATATTTGTTCATTAGGTCGTGTTATATATTTAATATGACGAAATTAAGAATTGTTATTGTATATTGGTTTAATGTCACTGAGTGAGTTTCCGTAGTGCTAGCATGATATGAGTTGTGGGAGGCACTGGTTTGATTCATGTAATTTGCCCTGTGTGTTTTTCTTTACTGCATCACTAAAATTTTTTCGTGTGTGTCATAGAGGAAATATAAATGTAGAATGAGTACTGGTAAACTCTTTATATGACCAGGATCGTGTGACCAAACCTAGTAGTAACGTGACCCTTAAATTATTTTTGTCTCCTGGGAGGAAACATCTTATAGGTACACGGAACGGGAGAAGACTCCTATCCATTGGTTCATGGTCTGATTGGTCTGTGCGACACAGTAGTAAATTGGCGATTTTGCCATTTCTGTGGCCACTATATATATATATATATATATATATATATATATATATATATATATATATATATATATATATATATAAAATGCACATTAACACTTAAACCCAGTCATATGATGCAATATCGCCAAACGAGGCGATAAGATGCCAAATCGATCAACTGAATTACTTTTCAACACAGGGCAGTCACGTAACTACTAGTCGACATGTTGCTCACACTTTATGTAACTACTACTACTCAGTCTACTTCTATTTCACGTCTATGGTATGTGCATGTCCATTACCTTCGTTGTCTGTGTTGTGTTTGCTAAATATCGCTCTTGAGCTATAAAACCCGAAACCAACTAAATATTGAATTAGTGTACTAACTAGAGTAACATCATTAAGCATTAGAGATTAGTTTATAAACTAGAATGAATGGCTAAAATTTCAACTGACCCCAACAATATTTAGTACATAATTCTTGATTTTTTAATTCCGTAGAAACATTTGAGCAGGGCGCTTAAGAGGATAGAGTATTTAAATTATCAAATAATAACAATTCGGGTTTCAACACTAGTAATAACCACTTCAAATCATTAATATGAAAACAATCTATTTAATTAAATAAATTTTAACAGTTAATGTATAACTACAAGAGAGTATTTTGAAATGCATCTACTGAAATACGAATTTATGAAGTAATAACATTTATAGAGATTTATTGGTATACATAATGAATAGTTGTTATATGTGAATTTTTAAAGATATCGGAGAAAAATCGGCTATTACTCACGCATAATTTAAAGTCTTTAAATTTGTTATGCGTCTGGAAAAGCTTAAAGTACTCGACAATTCCATTCGCACGGCTTTAAATATTTAAGCATTATATTAAATGGAAGTGTTTTAGGTATATGTCAAATGTATAACCAACATGAATACTTTAGAAGTTCTGGATGCACGTCAAGACATAATTTAAAGATCTAAAGGCTGTTAGAACGGCCATAACTTTGATAAAACGAAATTTAAGAGATCAAGAATTCTCCAAGGAATGGTATATATTTATTCTCCGATATAAATGCTACGAAATTAAAGTTAAGCACATTAAATGAATTTCAAGATCTATGGAAGAAATTTTACCCAAGAAACATCCAATATATTTTAACATATACACATGGGGAAACAGAAAGCTTAGAATTATAATAAAATGCGTTGATTTTGATTCACATTATTAGTTTTGAAAATGGTATTACTCGAAAAAGCAGAATGTATTGCTCAATATAATTTTAGTATATTTTATATTTTTATTATAATTAGCATTTTAACACAAACAACATAATGTTATTTTGACACCTATCAAATTTTTCTCACTGGTCTATTTGATGCCATTAATAATTTATAGCTTCAATATAATGATAAAAATCATTCTTTTGCAATGAAAAAGATACCAGATAAACATAGTTCAATTCAATTTTATCAAGATTGCTTGAAAATATATTTAGATAAAAATTAACTATCGTTATCGTAGGATGAACATCCAACTATCTACCGCATTCCGAAATTCAGGAGTTCGCTTATTTTTATCTTTGAATCTTCAGTTAGATTAGGGACCAAAGGTAATTAAGCACAAGGTAGATGATTTATGGTCGTTAGATTATTTTTTCAGATAATAACTATACTACAGTTACGTAGTAGTAAGGCAGAGTGCAAAGGCTACTTCAAAAAATATGAATACAAAAATTATGTTCGGTTCGTTGGCCACGTGCCAAAATTTACGTAAAAGAGTAATTACGAATGATCTACTCTTAGACATGATGCTGTATTGAGTATATATTTTCGCAAAAATAATCAGGTATACGGGGAAATTATTGATCAAGCTAAATCTCTCTTAACGAGCTTCAAATATGATTTATGAACGCAATATTTTCCAATTAGTGTTAGTTTCAAAATGTTATTTTTATTAGTATAATTTTATAAGACCCTTTAAAGTTGGAATTACCTTAAAAATGAGTAATCGTAGATCCATTAAGGAATAACTGAGTTTTCCATTACTACAGTTACTAATTTCCAGCCATTCTATCCAGTTTTAAATTGTAATATCAAACATCCTTGATGTAACATTTTAATTGATCCTGAAATGAATAACGAATATACAACCGCCAACACGTTCTTTAAAAATTCATTAGTTTATGTATCTAGTTACTATGTCATTAGTATTTGTAATGAGAGTAATCAAAATACCATCTTTTGGGTAGAAGATCCTTTAATTGTATTTCCGTAACAGGTAATAATAAAGTTTCATACGACACGAATACCTTCCTATTGTGTAAACAGATAAAAATTATTTCGGGTATCGGGTTCCCAACCATATTACTCACCTTTAATATCCCTAAAATTAAGATATTTCGTGCGCAAAAGTAGATTATTGTATCTATGCTTCTGTTTTAAAACATGCCAATCGATAATTTAAAACATTCTCTGTCATCATTAATGTATGGCAACCGTGTTCAAAAGATGGCGAAATTTAGTCAATGCAAATAAACAAATGCATTAACTGAAACTTGAAATTCTTAATGTATAGACAGACAACACACTATAGACTTTAGAACTATTGATATTTCCTTTTTAGATGGTCGAGTTGAGTCTTTTATCATAAGTTTCAAAAATGATTAAACGTTTTGATTCAGTTTATAATTTCATCAGGGACCAAGGTTGAAAGAGTAGTAGATTAGCAACCGGAGGTTTGTGAGTTCGAAAATATCTCCAACCCGACTGTCTTGCCGTGGGGGCGTGTGCACGTTAAATCAAATCAGTCGTGGCCTCAAATGTCCTCACGTTAGCGTGGTGTGGAAGTTTGGAGAGTGGGGTGCCAGCTCAGTTGTTAACCTCGTCATCTGGCAGTGGTTCAAAATCGTAACACAGTAGAAATATCAGTACTTAGTATTTCTCCGCAACTTTGAAGGATTTCGAAGGCAGTCTTGATCTTAACCCTCCTCATGGTTTATCTTTGTCCCAAAAATTACCCTGTAGTGGCCAGTATCTGATGCAATAACCTGTTCTAAATTGTCACCAGTTCTGGGAAAGGGACAATTTGTTTTTTATACTTCTATCTTCATTTCCCTTGGAGTAATAGGGTTGATTTGTCTCGACGAGATATCTCGTCCTTAGAAAAATTGATCAGATTCTGGACGAGATATGTCGTCGAAAGGCTTGAAGGTTTAAACAAACGTAATTTTCAATATAAGTGGCGTAAAAATCTTCATAAAGTCTTATAAATTTTCATTTATTATCAAAATATTATTAATTATAAAAATATTATTCAGCCTATGATTTACAACTTTTTTCAACATGGGCTACAGGGATGGAACAAACGCTACTCCTATAGCTGTTTTATTCATTTAAGTATTATAAGTTCATTTGGATATAGCACATTCATATAAAATTATCTTCGATTAATTAAATTTTTTAGATTAATATATATATTTAATTAAAGAAAATGAAAAACATTTGCTTATTTCAAATAATATTAAAAGAATATATAATTTTTTTAATTAAAAGCACTCACACAAAAACCAGTGTATGGCTGTTCACATGAATTTAATTATTCAAATCACGCAATGCATATATTAAGTTTACTAGCCCATAGCACTTCAACATCCCTAATACCACCTTTTGTGGGACAAAATGACATTGTATTAAGCAGAATACGTGCGCCGTTAGGAATTCCGGTGATCAGGAACACGTGTGTCACTCCCAGGGAAAGACAATCAAACATCAGTGCCCCGACATAAAAATAAACTGATGAATTTTAAAAGGGGGCAATAACAATTCAACGGAATAATAGCTCTAATAAATAAGGTTCTGACCCTCATAAAAACGTTCCGTCGTGCCCACTTGCGACGATATCGATAAATTATTTTCGATTCAATGTAACCAAAAAACTAAAAGAAAAGAAGAGTCACATCGTTCGGAACGTACGACCCCATATTTTATACCCAAAGAGAGGGTCGGTCAGAGCTCGTTATTTATCACGCGCATAAAACAGAAGGAGTTCACATCGGAAAACACCCCCTTTTTCCCAGATAGCAAATATTTTCCTCACTTTTCCTAATCCATGCCTAAAGTTTCATCTCCCTGGAAAAGATAAGGCACGTGAGGTAACCATGGCAACTGAAACTCGCAGAGCATCCGATGTGCAGTAGGGAGCGAAATTGAAAATGTTCCGAAGACCTTTTTTATTTTTTCGTCCGCTGTTGTATTTATTCTCTGGAAATTGCTACAAGGAAGAGAGGGAGCTCTCCGTCTTTTTATTACTGGGGAAGTTCTCTCTCGAAATTAGCATCGGACACTCTTGTTTCGTTTCGTTTTTAAAAGAGCACAGATAGGACTATTCGTGCGTCGCTAAGAGTGAACTCTTTTTTTTAAACTCGCTCTTCCTTTTTTATTTATTGTCTCCCGACTGAAATTTATTTTCAGTTGACTCACGCCCGAGTTGATTGCTTTCGATTGAAATCGGAGGGACTCCGGTGACTCGGGTTGAAGAACAATTAAAGTAACAATTAGTTTAATTAGATGTATAAGCTGTTTGAGCACATTTTTAAGTAGTGTAATCACCTGAGTTCCGAGCGGAGTTTGCAAAAAGGAGAGGGGTCCGCCCTGGAGATTCAAGTGAAGCGGTTTCTCCAATCAAGGCAGCCGAGGTTGTGCATTTTAATTGAGATTTAATCTTTAAGCGGGGACTACTCTGCATGCTTAAGTATTTCGTTTTAAATTAAGGCGCGGGAACAAATAAAATGCTAATCTTTCACCTCACATTTGATTATCAGGTTAAATACGTTTTCGTGTTTTTATCGGATTTAAGCATCTTGGAGTGAAGGGTGTGTACCCGATAAGCCTTTCGTATTGAAATGTTCACCAAACATTTGCTAAGCGAATAATACTAAAGATTGACTGGAGCTGCATTTTGAACAATGGATAAGTTAAAGCGTTTCCTGTAATTCAAAATGGCTGTGGATGAAGTCGAAAGCTCTCTTAAGGAAGATATTGTATCTTTTATTAATTCTCAGGCAGCAATAATAGTTTTTACCACCCTAGTCAAAATGAATTTGATTTCGTACACATCGAAGCAGAGAAAAACTAAACCAACTTGGGAAAGTTAAGAAAAAGCTGCCTTACAGAAGATTCAAAGTTACTGTGGCATGTATAGCAATGAACATGAGCTGACCAATTGGCTAAGGCTGGGACACAGTTGCTCTAACCTAAATTCCCTTTGATTGTAAGTAAAATCAAGGCGACTATATGTCGTATATAAGGATTAATAGATTTTCAATCTATAAAGAAATATCTACAGGAAAGAACTGGATCATTTTATTGAGGAATAAATTTTAGTATCTCAGGTTCCTTGTCCCTAGCTGTCGGAGTTGCTTGCTTTCGACTTCTCACCGGACATGACTACCTACGATCACATACCGAACACTTACATCGTATTGGCATAGCAAGAACAGAACTGGATGAATTGAATGGAGACAATCCCAAGGATTGCCCTGAAACTTCTGACAATACACTTGCAAAATGTACTGTAGGTAATGTTTTTAAATCATATTTAATCACTTCAGACTTCTATTGGATTTTTCGTCGACTGATGGACATGAGACCCGAGACGAGCATAGGATATAAAAAAAGTAATTCTAAACGTACTTCTAAATTTTTAAATAGTTTTTAGAACGCTATAGCAATTTCAGGGGACATGATGTATCATAAAATTTACAATGGGAGAAGAAATATAGCGGATATTTGTTGGGATTTTATTTATATCTATTATTTTTGGGGATGTATTCATTTTTAATTCATATTTGGTCAAGTTGCCAAACACAAGACAGACAAGTAATGGACAATCCCATGCAAGAAAAGTTTTTTTGATACAGTAAGAGGTAGGTAGATATTTTAATTAACGTCGCACTGAAGCAGCACAACGAGCTATTGGCGAAGGTCCGGGATCAAACCCGAAGGGAAAAATTCGAGGAAAACACCATGTGATTTTGAACCACGGTCAGATGTCGAGGCCAACACCAGAGCTGGCACCTCACTCTCCAAACTTCCACGCCACGCCAACGTGAGGCCATGACAGATTTAACGCTCCCCAATCCCGACGGTCTTTGGTTGGATTGACTTTTGGAACTCGCAACCCCGTGGTTTCTAATCTGAAAAATCCAGGGGGAAAATATTACGGAGGAACAGATTCTAAAAATTGTGTAGTAAATGGAAATTCCGGAAAATTGATAGAGATAATTCCTTAAAATATTTTATGGAATTATTATTTATTTAAATTTTACAGAAACGTCAAAGTAGCCACGCTTCCACTAAGCAATTTCTAAATTTGTAAAGAAACGAGATACCATCTACTTTATGTTATTTCTTGAACTTTATGTTTCAAACACAAACATGTTATTCACGATGAAGCCTGTGATAAGTATTAGATTTCAAATTAATTACGTTGCTCCATTAACAATTATTACTTATTATCTTACTTATATTTCTTATTTCGGTGTTGTATCAAGTGTTTACATATTTGTTTTGAGATTCTACCGTAAACACACTTCTTCGTTAAGAGTTTACTGTAATTCAAAACGTACTTGTTATTTTTAAGACGTAATAACAAATAAGTATTACAGAAAACATGACTATCATGGAACACAATAATATGAAAGGAATGAGGAAGGTACTGATGGGTCAAATTAAAATATTGTATTAAAGTAGAAATTCTAGAAAATTAATCAGGAAATATAATATCTGAAAGTGTTTAGTGAAATGAATATTTTTGTAAATTTTTACAGAAATGTTGATTGAAACGGCCGAGGTTAAATTTAAAAGTAATAATACTTTTAAAGATACTATCTTTTTATTAGCTTTTCCTTGAATTTTCTGTTTCAAACCTAATTACATTATTCGCGAGAAATCATTTAGTAAGAACTACATTTAAAAATTTTATTTTTACACTTACATTTTACATTTTTTAGCAGTTTTGCATTGTAGTAGTTTGTGTTTGGATTGAATTTCTTCTTCTGTATATTTCTCTGACCATTGGAAATAAAAAAACAATTTGTAATCATATACGTTCTACCAACCAGAGATTTTAATAGTTATCTTCTGTCTTAGAGTTGCATAAAAATCCGTATTTTATGCTCGCGTCAATATCAAATGTTTACTTTATCTTTTATAAGATCCTTAACACTGAACCCGTATCTACTTCTGGTTCCTGAAAAAAACTGTATTTGATTTCTCTTAAACCTTAGAAAAGGTGATATCACAATCTATACTTTATTCATTTTTAACTTTTATATGTGATACGATTTTTTATTTCTCCATTGAAACCTGTTTTCAAAGATTCTGAATAGAGCAATTTTTATTCCTCTTCTAGCTTTTCTTATTTTTTATTGACTTTTATCTTATCATTGTACTCTGTACTCCTTTTTGCAATTTGGATTTATTTAGTTTTAAGAAATATTGGTACTCCTTGCTTTTGCTTTGATGTTTTTGTCGTGGAAATATTTTACCTTAAAATAGAATAATATAAAACACAAAATAAATTTCGTGTTTTTGGAAGATGTTGGAATCATTTAATTATTGAAATCTAAATTACGAAAGTTCAATAGAATGATAATTCTTTCGAAAAAATTCCAGTGCATTTCGAAATATCCTGTGTACATTGGTTCTTAAGAGCCATATCCTAACATAGAGAATGTGATATTCACTCTTTTACATGTTTACTCGTTACACGTTTTTGCCTTTCGACATTTTTCGATATCAAGAGGAGAAACAAGTTTAATTTTTTACCAATAGTGTTTTTAAAAACGAAATCTTGTAATGATATATTAATTGCTAAATGAGAATGAATTTGAATATGGCATTTTCTTCAGAAAATGGACACTTCAAGAGAGAGAACAAAAAAAAGATTGTGAAAAGCAAAATTTACTTCTCAATTTAACTTTATAGAATTCATTCATATTTTTATTTACAGTTTGTCGGATAGTTCCTGTTTTATTCTCTTTGTTTTTTCTAGTTTAACACAGTCATTTATTATTTGAAAGAATTAATAAGGCTATTTTATTAAAAAGGTACCATTTACACTTAGAAAAACAAATTTAATAGACAATTATTATTTACCGTTCACAAACAAATGCAATTCAAAAAGATGATGAATCATGCAGAAAAAATATTTTTGAACATAACCTTTTTTCAAATAATTGGCTTTTCAATTAGCTTCTACAATATTTAGCACATCGAAATACAAAAATTCGATTTTAAGTCGTATGCTCCACATACACTTATCAAAGAATGTGATTTCCATCTATGTAGAAATATATTTTATGTAATTTCAAATACGTATTGATACTTACTTGCCAATATAACGCTGTGTCCATTGATTCTACGAACTAAAATGAATTTTAGTGTAATATTTTAAATCGGAAATCGTACTTATTACACTCATCATATTTACAAAAAGTATGTGATATCCATTGACAATATGAAAGTGAATTCTTTATACTTCGAATCTATGTATGAAATACATTAGAAAAAAATTAGTTCACAACTAGAATGTTGAATTTATAATGTATTTTTGAAATGTTAGTTCTGACATTTTAGTAAACATCCAGTCACATTTCCTCAAAGTTCTTCATTTAAATGTTGCAAACAATTTCGTGCAATGTTCGTTTATCTTAGTAATTTTAAAAACAGACACTTTGGGATGTTTACTTGTTTATAGACCAAAACTTTACTCCTCGGTTTTTCCTTGGAAAACAGTTTTTTCGGGGCACAAAATTGTTAACTTTGTTAGCTTAGCTGCTTTTTCACAAATAGTTTGTGAATAAATAGCTCAAGTTTGGTTTTTTTAGAAAAGTATTCTCGTAAAAGAAATCCTGTCCAAAAAAAGTTTGGTTGCTTCGAAAAGAAAAAGGTGTTTTTTTAAGTGTAACAGCGAAAATAACATGTCTACATAAAATTTTTAGTGACTTGAGAATCATTTTTTTAATTTGTTAAAAACTGTTCGCAAGTGATGGTTTTCTTTACTGTATGTTCTAAAGATTTATAAACACTCAAAAATTAATGACTAGATTTATCTAATGATCACACCTGTAGTGAATCAATTATGTCGATAACTAAATCTAAACTAAGTTTTATTAAGAAATGTAGTTTTTAGGTAGGAATGCTTGATTATACAGATATAATAAATACATTGCATTTGCTCTTCGAGCAATGATCCACAATATCTATCATTTTAATATATACCATATTTTATATTTCTAGTTCTTATGTAATACAATATTTTAAAAAGCAATCATGAGGATATACTTTGTATGAGAAGAATTTTCAGTGACGAAAAACAAAGCAAACGGAAAACAAGGATTTTACTTCCGCTATTCAAATACTCTCGCATGATAGATATGGGACATCTTAAATGTAATTTATCACCATTTGACGGCATTTGGCGGCTAATTTAATTAGCGTTGACCAATCAACTATCAAAAACCATTCGGAATTTATTCTTTGGAGTTTTTATTGGTGAAGTACGGAAATTGTATTCGAAAAACAAGCCAAGTGACGTCAAGTTCGGAATACGTAAAGGAAGAACTCTCAACTACAGAAACACTACCTTCACCTAAATTTAGCTTGACAGAAAAGTGTATCATAGTTGATTGTGGATAGCGGTTTATTCTATGGAAAATAATTAAACTGAAAAAGGAGCTACTTTTTCAATACATCCCTTAAAGCTTTCTATATAATGTTAAATACATCTTTATATTGAAGGATATATTTAGGTACTTAAACTAGACCCTTTAAAAGTATTTGCTTATTTGTTAAATGTATCTTTCATTTAATGAGCAAATTCGAAAAAGTATCTTTTATGCATACGAGCATCATGACTTCTCCGAGTTTTGTACTATTGCTTTTACCCCGCAGTACACATAATTACTAAATAACCACATCAATTGACTGAAAGAATCCTAGGAGAAATTATTTTGGTCGAGAAGGTTAAAACTGGATAAAAGTCATACATGGAAGTCTGTATTTTTGAAACCGGATATATGCGAATGAACCCCTCAGAGAATTAAATGCTTTCTTAAAAAAATTATATTCTTTCATAAATTAGATTGTTATTTAGATGCAATAAAAGTTAATATATTTTTATGTATCATATAAGAATATATTTCCGAAGTGAGAAGGCTGATTTTGAGATGCACAAATGCAGCCATGATAGCATTCAGGTGTTTCCTGAAAGAAGTCTAAGGCTAAAGTTCTTATCTTCTTACTTACCTTCTGCGTGAGTTGTCACGGTGAGATCAGAACTCGGAAGACTTTGCCCAATAGCGTTTCTTGCTGTCACATGAATGTGATAAGTACTGACAGGTTTCAGGCCAGCTATTGTAGCACTCGTGTCAACATTTGATACGACCACTTTCTTAGATCGTTCTTCGGGCCATTTTTCTGTGAAAGAAGGAAATAAATTTCGAATAAATACACAAAATAGGAAGGAAAGAAATGACTGCTAAAATTAAATTTGTAGCAAGAACTTTGTTTTTAAAAAATGAAGAAAATAGTGTTATGTGTGCCTTTTAGATATTTATAAAACGCCGTTTACCTATCAAAACCTCCAAGTCTTAAAATAAAGAACTTTCAGGAGTGTGCCTCATAACTGGTCTACAATTTGGTATCTAGTTTCTTATACCAAAGATAAGAAACTAGATACCAAATTGTAAACCGGTTATGAGATATAAAGTTTAAAAATTTCTTTGATAAGGGCTTTATAAATGATGTAGGAAAGCACGTTGTGTTGTTCCAGTGCGACGTTAATTAACTACCTACCTATAAATGATGAAGACCTGAGCTTTTTAAAGTAGCTTAATAAGCATGCTTGTAACGAAATACAGTTAAAACCTCATAACTGTAAGATATTGGTCTTAGTTTAAATTAAGTTTCAACATTAAATTTTTAAACTGTATAAGATGCAAATCTAAAATATTCAGAAATTGTCACTAAATTGTAGTGGATTATCTAGTCATTCTGCACCTACAATAGGAAATTATGGATTAGGCTAAATCAACAAAATTGCGTTAGCTTGGTCCTTAGTTTTTGAATATATATTCCAATAAACGGTACCACAATTTATTTGACGAAGAAATATTAATACCATTTTATAAATTTTGATATTAAAACTGCTCTCGCGACGTAAAGTAACAAGCTTGGAATCAAGTTATCTTACAGATTTTATAATCAAGAATATTCTGTCATGTCATATTGATCTGTAAAGTTTATTGCTCCGATATCTAAAGTATTCACATTGAAAGCATCGAACTATAGTAAAGAAAATATGATTCCTTTATAAAATATTTTAGGAAATATAACAAAATGTTTTAGGAAAATTCATTCCACAGCTGTGTTTTAGTGCTTACGGATATTTAGAGAAACGGGAAGGCTTTAACATACTATGTGATCAAAATGAAGGTCTTTTATTTTATGACTATAACAACAATCTAAAGTATTTTGTCAGATATTGTGTTTATTTGTTCATGGTATCATTTTGTTCTAAGATCTTCATAAGACTTTTTTTTCCATGTTTTAAGGTATTCATTAATTATTAAGTTACTTTCAGGTTACTATAGACGTTAAAAAAATTTGTCCGTAAAGCTGTGTGCTTATATAACCGTTAGCACAATTAATAAAATATTTTTTTAGTTAACATTAACATTAATTGCAAAATATATTTGTATACCTGGAAATGTATGTGTGTACACTCGTTCACAACATGTACTTTTATTCCATCAACAAGTTTTTAATATAGAATATTAACACTTAAAAAGATTATAAACAAGATTGGTTTTGAATGCCTTCATATTTGCACATAGTAATTAAGCGAACTGAGAATTGTGTAAGATTTTAGAATGGACGTTTCTGATTTATGTCCTGAATTTTATGTGTTTCTGCAAAAGTTAAAATTACAATACGGAAGAATGCCCTTTATTTTGAAACTTTTGCAATGTTACATGATTACACAAGAATAAAGAACATTCAATAAAGGTGATTCATCGTTGCTTAATTATGAGCTGTGAATAACAGAAACGTAAATGAAAGGATCGATTTCGCAGGATTTATTTTCATTCCAAGACATAATTTTCTCCGAAATACCAAGGAACTTTTCTTCATATGCTAAATTAAAGTCCGAAATTATCTGAACTCTTCAGATGCTACAACTAATAAGCAGGTTAAAATGCACCTCTTCAGTCATTACAGAGTCCCTCACAGCACATGATCGATCTGTTGACAGCGAAATTCCCCGAGCAAAAATCACACCCCTATCTCTTTAAAATAAACACCAAAACAAAGTTCCATTCAACGCAGTTTCTACAAACACGTGAAAGTTACGAAATTAACCTTCATTAGATGTTATGTATTTCACCCGGTCTTTATGTAAACTTCTCGCCATGAGTTAATTAGCATAAATGGTGGCAGTTACAGTGAACGTAATTAGTTGCTTTGAAGTGATGGGTGGCTATTTTTCATTCTTTCTTGTTCTTTTCCTTCTCAGAATCCCCTTCCTCTTCGTTTACCTTATGCCAACATTCCACCTCCACACTTCGCTGTATGGAGTTCTTTCTTTCCAAAGTTCTTGGAACGGTCTGTGAGCGAAGTAAAAGTGCTTCTAGAAGACGGTCTTTAAAACCCTCATAAAAATAATACTTTTTAAAGCGGTCTGAAAAAGGGATTCTGAGGTTCTAGATTTCAGTTTCAAAGAATGTTAGAAACCACACGTGGGAAAACTCTCACGACATGCCGAGATTAGTTTTTTGGTGGTCCCTTCCAGAGGAAACGCATCTTGCATACTTTTATGAATACCTTTATTTTTCTAGTAATTAATATTTTTTATCAATTATCTTCAACACATCTTAAATTTAATGAAATTCCTTGTTTCCGAAACGGAAAAATACTGTTAATACTGTGTTTTTATTGGTATTTTTGATTTAATAAATGTTGACTTTTAATATAAATGCCCACTAACTCATGATTAACCCACCAAGTGTTTTGACGAGATATATCATCCAACATCTGATCAATTTTGCTAAGGAAGAGATACCTCGTACAGACAAAAGTACCCTATTCCCTAAGGGAGAATGAAGATCCCAGTAGGAAAAACAAATTGTCCCTTGCCCAGAACTCTCGACAGTTTGGAACAGGTTTCTGCACCAAGGGCTGGCCACTACAGACCCCTTTCATAAAACCCTAGATAAAACATCAAGATGATTAATATAATCATGTCCAAATTTATCCTTACATACACAAAAATAATGATATTTCATGAAATATCAAATCGATGTAATCCATTTTTGCAGGGAATGAGTGAAAGACAAGCCTAATTAGCATTATCCAATCAAAAATGATCAAATGGTTTCTGATATGCAAATCAAGGCGTTACGTCATCCGACAGTGAATCAAGCGCTTTGCGCAAAGTGAATATCTGAGTGAATTTCTCCAATCCAGCGTTTGATTTCAGTGTGGAAGGACTCAAAACGGTTTGTTAAGGCTCCGATGTATCATTTGGAAGAATCTGTGAAGTGGCGAATTATTGGCCGTTTAGAAGCAGGGCAGACAATCATGGAAGCAGCGAGATGGGCGAATATTTCAAGACAGACAGTCTCTACGCTATGGAAACAATTTCAGAACTCTGAAACTTGTAAGGAGGCCTGGACAAGGTCGTAAACGAATAACAACTGCTTCTCAAGATCAATATTTGGCAATAACTGCCCGTCGTAACAGGAAGTCTACTGCTCGGCAGATGTTGCAGCCGCCACTGGAATTGTTGTGTCACGGTAAACTGTATATAGAAGGCTTAACGAAAAAGGCCTTAATGCAAGAAAACCAAGGGTATGTGTTTCACTGTCTTCACAACAAAAGAGGGATCGCTTTAATTGGTACAAAAAACATCAGAACTGGAGTGAACAACAATGGACCCATGTTCTCTTTACTGATGAGTCGAGGTTTAGTTTAACATCTGATTCTAAGCGTGTTTACATCTGGAGGGAGTCAGGAACGCGAAATCTTCCTTCGAACATTATGGAACATGACCGTTTCGGTAGTGCAGGTGTGATGGTATGGGGAAGAATAATGATCGATGGACGTACGTCCCTACACGTTTTCAAAATCGGATCTATGACTGGCCAGACATATCGGGATGAGGTCTTAGAACCTTATGTAAGACTTTTCAGAAGTGCATATGGATCTGACTTCTTATTTATGGACGATAATGCTCGTCCACATCGAGCAAACTTCGTTGACGAATTCCTTGAAAGTGAAGCCATTGAGCGAATACCGTGTCCAGAAAAATCTCCTGATCTGAACCCGATAGAGAACTTATGGGAACTACCTTGGAAAGGCAGTTGCACGGAGTTGTTGCACACACACCTCCTCCTAGAGATATAAATGCCCTGAAGACCGCATTGCTGAAGGAGTGGTATTTAATTACCCAAACTGTGGTTAACAACATTATTGCCAGCATTAAAACACGTTGTGATATGTGTACACACGTCAGGGGAGATCACATTCCATATTATATTCATAATCCTTAATTGTTTTCTGAGTTATTCTTTTTTTTGAACTCTCCATGTCACATATTATTTCCATTTTTATTGTTTCATGCTACAGTTTTATATCATGTGCAATGCTCTTAAATTTTTTTCCTTTGTACTCGTATTTATGTGTTATGATGTTACGTATCATTTCAAACAAATTCTTAAAATTATAGTTCACAGTTTCTGAGAAATCCGTGATTTTATGCATGTAAAGATAATTTTGGTCAAGTGTGTACATGTTTCTATTAGTATTTTTTATTTAATGTATGCGGACTTTTAATATAAACGCTCACAACACACATAATTGATAGATACTTTTTAATTCGTATTTTTGATTTACGTATGATGACTTTTAATATAAACGTACACTTTTTCTTGATTGATATATTATATTATGTTATATATTTATAAATTCTTTTGCACACTTTTCACCTATTAATGAAGTTAGTTCGCGAGAAATGTGTAAATTGTATTTACGTTGAAAAATCTAAAAATTAATCAAATATCTTCTGTTTCAGAATAAAGTATTGTTAAATCAAACTACATATTCTTATTAAAATTAATGTTTTTCATTTCGTAAATATTGAGTTTTAATACCAATCCATGCTGTCATATGATTGAAATAGAAATTTAATAGCAGCGCAAGGAGCATAAGCTAAGGAATAAAATAATTTGCGCTAGTGACAAGGGTGAGACATTCCGAGAAATGCTATTATTTTGTTTATACGATTTCATTAAATTAATCATATAATGGTAAATCTATGTTTCATTGAAAGAAATTATCTCTGAAAATTGTCTTGTGTATTTTTAATAGAGATATATTACACTGCTAAATAGATCATTATTCAGAGATATGTGCTACAAACTTTTATGATTCTGAGTTCGATATTTCTTCTAAAATGATAATGAAGAGCACAAAAATATAAGTAATGAAGAGATTGTAATCAAGTAGAGTACATGTATAAAATATGTGCTTTTGGTTCTGTGAAAATCAAAAGGTTATCGTGTTTTCACAGAATCAAAAACCAGTAGTTTACTTGAGTAAAAAAGATTCGCTATTCCCTTTCAAGTACCCAATTAGTGATATGCATAATTTTAACCATTAGTGACATTTGATTTGTGTGATCTATAAAGGAATAATTGGAAAATCATAGCATGAAAACTCATTGTATTGCAATTAATGCATGTATCGCATGTAATCGCTGCTATGGACATTCTGTAACTCCAGCGAACAGCGATGCCATCACATGTATTTTAAAACTTAGCATTTTTTGCGCTCTAGTTATCACATTTTCCATTAGATGGCGACGTAGTAAGTTTAATTAGCAAGAACAGTATCGTAATTACTGCAACGTTATTATACTAAATAATATGTGCCTTAAATGTTTTGATGTCGATTCTAAAAGAATCGACATCAAAACATTTATTCAAAGAGCATAATCTAATAAATGGAACACCTACTTTAAAAGAAAGTTGATTGATTTCGTCTCGTTGCCTTGTTCGTCAATTGATACGGCCTTATCTTTGACTTTCTCCAAGTCTTGTTTTATTTAATTATATAAATCATATACTTATCTTTATTTACTATTGTATCATATACATCTGTTTATTTTCTAAGAAATTGAAATATAAAATAAGTTATATCTTTTGATAGACATTTGATGGAATTTTGTACACATTCGTGTATCCATCTATCAAGTCGAAAACAATACATTTCTCGTCATTATGAAAATAAACGTATAGTGTCTCCGAAAACATATCACTTATTATCTGCTCTAAGTGGACGATATGTATATAAAAATGATTATAGAATATATATTCTATACATACATGTACATGCATTCTCATACATGTTTATTGATAGAAATAATTATCCATAACTTATTACATACAACTTTCACATTTGAATAGAACATTAATTTCCTTTTACGTAGCATTGTAATATGTGCAGTGAACAAGCTTTTACTATTGTTTTTACTTTGTTTTGACCGTTAATCTGGCAACGGTTTGTGTACATGATACAACTAGCACTTTGTTTTGAATTATCGCATACCAATATGCGCAATGTCTGTTTTTATTCCCCCAGCGTTCCTTCTAAATAAATTTACGTCTTCGACTGATTACTATCTTATGATTCGTTTCGGTACGATAAACTGGTTCAGTCGAAGAGTGCTCGTAAGTAAATGAACGGAAACAGACAAAGCATACATTGGTAATTCGAAACATACTAAAAGAATTCAGAACAAGAATATGTACAAATCTGCTTGCGCAAATTCCAAAGTAGCTATTCGCTAAATAATGCCGTATCTAGTCAGAGGGCCTAATAAAATATTTAGAGTCATAAAAATATTTGGAGAGCAGTATCTGTACTACGAGCATGATAAGAATATTTAGAGAGCCGTGTCTGGACTGCAGGCCGGGTACACTTATAAGGAAGTTCGTATCTGGTCTACGGGCCTGATCAAAATATTCAGAGAGCCGTATTAGATCTAAGGGCAGGTTAAACCTATTCGGAGGTTCGTATCCGTTAGAAGCTGTATACAACTCTGAAGCAATGGTGCTTATAATCAGGTATGGGGGTCGAATAAAATTATTCGGTGGATCAAGTAAAATTTTTCGGGGGGGGGGGGGTGACTCATCTGCTGGCCGGGTAAAACTATCCGAAGGGCCGTACCTGATCTCTGGACCGCGTAAACCTATCAGGTCCGTGTCTGGGAGCGTGAGGTAAACCTAGTGTCAACCACTCATATCTTACGTGTACAGTCGTTTATCGTACGCGTAGTTTCCTTAGTGACACACTACCTGATCCCAACCAAAATAACTCTATTTCTCAAATAGCTAACGAAAGGTTATCCCTCCAAGTGGTTTCGACGAGATATCTCGTCCATCAAGATCTGACCAATTTTGCTAATGACAAGCTATCTCGTTGTCAAAATATTAACGATTTTTGATGATGACGAAATCTAAATCTCGCCAGTTTCTTTTAATGACGCGATATATGTCCATCATGATCTGAACAGTTTTCTTCTAATGCCCAGATACCTTGTCGATGCAACCACCAGGAGGGTTAAGTAGTGCACACCCCGTTGCCAGATTAATAGAAAAATAATATTAAAGCTTGTTCCTAGCACACAGCATTGCAACATGCATTTAATTCTAGCTGTAAGTTAGAAACCTAGATTTGACTTTTCACGGTGCATTAGTCAATATTTCATTTTGGTGTAAATACCTCTATTGATATTTATTTGTGTAACGAGAGAAATATTGCTGTGGTTTTGAGTTTGTGTAGCATTCATTAAAATTGTTAGAAGCTGTATAAAACCTGAAGGAATTCCGCATATCAGGAGAAACTTTTCAATGCAAGTCCTTCGGAGATTACTCTGCACCAATAAATCCTTAAGTGGGAAGGGATTTTTCTCGCTGTAGGGAATATTCTGAATAGTCGCATAGCTATTGCTCGAGTATAACAAGCTAAAGGTCTGGTGGATATTACTGAAGTGAAATCAAGAGAGATGTATGTAGTTACTTTCAGACGACTGGTCATAATTATCTTGTACACGTAGAATTTGTTACTAATAAGAAATAGTTCTATAAATCTACAAGAGATTCCTCTGAAACAGCCTAGAGATATAAGAAATGCCTCTTGAATCCATTTATCTTCATTATATAATACGTTTCGGTAATCACATACAATTTGAAAGCGAAATAAAATATTTGAAAATAAAAACCAAACTGCAAAAAATAGCACTTTTTCTGAAAATAAAACATAGAAATTTTAATTGAAGTATTAAAAACTATTGACCACAATTTTAATTCTCCTCTATATGTGTATATAAATCACTAATACCAAAATGTTTTTAAAGATTTACAATTTACACTTATTTATCTCCTAGATATTCGACGTATTAGTGATAAAGAATTTAAAAGCAAAATATAAATTTGCTATCAACAAACACATTTTAATCAATGTTCTTGAATAAGATTTTGGAACTCGTTATTTACTATGCGACATCATTCTTTGCTGATATTTTCCGAAGGTAAATATTTTGTTAATAAATATTTACTATATATCATCATTACATTTTGAATTACCTTCATATTTGTAGATACATTATATTTTAAATATTTGAACAGTCTCACTAGTTTAAATAAGGATATGTTATGAAGACGGTTTAATATTTCAATTGCATGTTCAGTTATGGATCTTTTCAAGACAAGAAAATTAAAAAATAAGTTTGATAAACACATAAATAGGGGAAAATACATTCATAATAAATCTCTCATGCAATGTGAAAGGAAAGACAAAGTAATATTTTTACCTTGTTCGTCACTCAGTAAGTCAGATTAATTCTATTCCTTCCACCTGATTTAGTTTTACTTATCTTTTATTTACTGAAGGTTGTAATTTTATATTTTACGCAAGGTAAAAGTCATGCGATGACATTTCAAAAAGTTTATGACCAAATTTTGAGCCTTTCTTATCGGACAAAGACTTGAAAGAAATGACGGAGATCTTCTAAATTAAATTCTGACGTTGTCTCCAGCTTATATTCAAGCTTATTAAAAGGATATTAATTTTGAATAAAATTTAATAATGTCTCGATCAAGCTTCAAACGATGATAAGGAAAGTAGAACAGGAAAAAATCTAGAACAGCCTGAAAGTTGTTCCTTCCTGCGCAAAGTTTGTTAGTTTGGGAATAGAAAGTATGGATTATGGAACTTGGATTTAATAACCCCGAAATTAATGTTGCAATAGAAACTTCTTAAGAGAAAAATATATTCTTTACAAGTATTCTATATTTGAAAGGATGGCCAGATTTTCCTTGATCGGTTCCGAAATATTTCAATTATGATTGAAGTTTTAATTTTAAAAATCCTACGTTTCTTCCATTTTAAAGCAATATATTTAACTCATACAATGCATTTTCATTTGCATACGCTTCAGCATAGAATAAAGGTTGCTACTGAATTAAAATCTTTGTCACAGAACAGAACATATTTATATCTAAGCAATTAAAAATGATGAAAATTATGAAATAAAAACTTCTTTATATCATATCTCAATAAGTATTTTATAATAAATAACTATGTTTTATTGAGAAACATTTATTTGTTTCTATAGCGTTTTAATATATATTTTAATGATAAAGTTTTTGTTGAAAGCATTAATGTTCAAAACGGAGAGTAACATGAAGTTACGAGTATCCAGACCAATTTTTTGGTTGCAGGTATTTAAGTAAGGATTTGTGTAATATAGTGTTTGCTCATTCATTTATTAATGCAAATTTCTTTTTAAAACCTACTCACATTAAATGAAATAAATCATGCTAATATAATAAGATTTTTCTGTATTATCTCGAGGTACTAAAGCCTGAGGCAAACTATTACATGACCAGTGAAATTCAATGTTTTTGCTGGATCTAATCTGCTTTTCTTCTCTTTTGCTAAGTTCATGAAATCCGGTAATTTTAATTAAATTTTATATTCCACTCTTCCTTTGATAAATCAGCTTACTTCTGTAAGCCCATATTGTACTTCTGTGGTACACGGGAAGTTTGCTTTTGTTCAATAAAAAAACCATTACTTTTATTACAAAGTTTTTTCTCTAATGCCTGGCCAATTGAGCATTATTCACTATGGAACTACAATGGCGTATTTGTGAACCACTTTTCGTTACCTTGGTGCACCACAGTAGTCAGGTTTCACCTCACATACATACCACACATTCTAGACATAACCCGTTTATAGACCAAACATTCATACAGACAGGCAAACATACAAACCTTACTCCAGGAACTTTTCCATCCAGAAACCAGCATCCTTGTCACTAGACCGATTGGTCGACTCGTGGTCAGGGTGCAGTTCGGAGTGGTTTATTGAAACGAAATATTTATAGATTTACATGTTATTAATCACATAAAAAATAAATTAAGGTATTTTCGAGTCTTTAATGCTGTATGAGTTAATATTATTTAAAACTTCGACTTAAGTCAACGATCGATTTACACATTTTCATCTCTAAACTTGTAAAATTAAAAATACTTGTCAGACTATAAATCAATTTTCTTTTCTACAATATGTATTTAATAAAATAAGATCGTTATTAAAATAGGACTAATATTCAAAACGGAAATATATTAATGTGGAATTTTTTCCTATACATATACCAGTAAAATGTCTATAGATACATTTTTAGTTATGCTGGTATTTTGAAAATGGATAGATCCATTAGTATATTGTGTTATTTTTCCATCTACAAATCCGAATCACTCAATGTTGAAGTTTTCGAGACATCCTTAAATCTAGCTTTCAGAAAATATCCCATTCTGGATTCAACAGCAATAAAAAAGTTCAGGATAAATATTGAATATTGTTACCAGGAACGCGATGCGACATTTCCAGGAAATCCGTATGCGTTAGAAAACCAGAAAATAAAATAAAATGCATATTCGTTTTGAGAATTTGATTGCAATATGTATCTTTAAGTGCACTATTTTGTGTTCCAATATCGATTATTTTCCCGAAAATCTGGGCGCACTTGAATGAAAAATATGGATGGTGATTCCATTATTTCGTACAGGAAATTGAGAGATTATATCAGAAAGGGTGGGTAATGCCAATACGCTCAGATTTCTGCTAGATTTTGAGGATGGAGTCACTGAAATGTGTGCCTGAAAGAAAATGAGCAAAGCAATCTTTCGCATAGAGAGGTTTATGTTAATCTTCCAAGTAGTTTCGACGAGATATCTCGTTCATCTAGATCAGACCAATTTTGTTAATGACTAGGTATCTCGTCATTTTAGTCTTGGTGACGATATATCTCGTCGTTAAAATACTGTCGGCGCGATCAAGATCTGGTCAGTTTTTTGAAAATGACGAGATTTATCGTAAATCAAGGCCTGGCAAGTTTTACTAATGACAAGATAGCTCTTCGAGACAACCACCAGGAGGCAGGATGATTAAACAATTAATGCTTCTTTATAGCCCAATATTTTGCCATATTTACATTCAATGAACCGTATTTCACTTGTATAACTTGCGGGAAACACTTAAAATGTATCAATATTTATCATTTTGTTTAGTTATAAGAAATTTTATTGTTTGTTGAGGTTTGTCCGGAAAGTATACAACTAATGTTAATGTAACTATAACGGTTTGCATTGAATCAATGTAACTTGGCAGCCAAGGAAAGGGGACATTGAAGTGCATGTCTGAAAAGCCACGAACTCGTAAGACTAATCAGAGGTGCTAGACGCCGTTGAGTGAGCGTATGTTCTGTGGGATAGTCACATTCACAATGACCTAGCGAGTAGAGCAGCGAATTTTGCATCAGATTTTCGTATATTGAACTATTCAGATGATTAAGGTTTTCGTGTGGCTCGATGTAAAGAGTGCTGCACAAATAAAAATGTAGTACAGCTGCTTCAAAGCTGATTGGGAATCCATTGAAGTTATTCATGTTGTCAAAGATCTTCAACAAACAAAACTAGCGAAAGTGTCAATCAAAGAGATCGGCGACTGATAGTGGAAGAATCTGGGGGTTCCAAAATCTACTGTGTTTGAAATTTTGACGAAGGGTCTTAGCATGAAGCGTGTTGGGGCAGCCATCCATCAGGTTTCGTGCATTTTGATTTGGAAAATCAACAAGTTAACAAGGGGGTTCTCAGCCCCCATCCAGCTCGAAGTAGGCACCTTGAGACTTCTGGCTTTTCCTAAAGTTGAAACGACCTTTAAAAGGGAAGAGATTTTAGACTGCTGGTGCGATTCAGAGGAACATGAATAGGCAAATGGAGAGGATTACAACAATGAACTTTGTAGAGTGTTTTGAAAAGTGGAAGAGACACAGTGAGAAGTTTTAGGTTCCAAGGTGCCTGCCTACTTTAAAGGAATCTAGGTGGCAAAATTCCTAGGTGCAATGCATCTCGTTCGTATTATATTTCTGGAAACTTTTGGATAGTTGTTTACATGGTAAAGGGTTGGTTTTTGTTTATATCTATGCTTGCTGGCCCAAAAGTATTATTTCTTAATATAAATGTCAGGAGAGAAACTACTTTAAATATGTTCGTTGGGAGTTTTCCATCCATCAATTCATTAATCTTGTTCCATTTGAGTGACGTTTCCACGGGTCCCCTTCAAAACCATGGCTGAAATTGAAATGCTTGATAACATATATGTTAAGGACTTTTTGGAAACTAAAACGTTCTTGAGGGGTGCAGAAATTTTCAAAGCCTAGACTTTGCATTCATAAAAATACAGACGGAACTGTTGCACAGAAAATAATTTGAAGAGTAGTCTCTTACTGTCTCTACCGGAAAGCCATGGAACATCCTATGCAATAGCATTTCAGTTGTCCAAGACTCTTCGCGACAGGAGCTGTTTGCCAAGTTGAGATCATAAAGGAAGTAGAAAAGTAGAGTGAGCAATAGAGTAACTTTATCTTCTGCCCAGGATCATGTGACCAAAACTAGTAGCTAGACTACTTCGTCTGCTTGGTGGAATCTAACATTCATCATCTCATTTGTCCACGGGACTGGAGAAGACGCCCATTCATTGATTCATCATCTGCCTGAACATCTGATAGTTAGTAGACTTTGGTGATTTCACCACTTCCTTTGCCACTCTATAGAGATTCACATACCTACCCTGTCATAAGATGTCATATTGCAAAACGAGTTGATAAGATACCAAATCAGCCAAAAAAGTGACTAGTAGTTGACATGTTGGTCACACTTTTTGAAGTTTCTCTCAATAGAAATGCTCAGTCTATTTTTCTGGTCTATGGTTGAGACTGCTTACTGGCCAAAACTATAAGGCCCATATAGAACTTTCTGATTCCCCAAACAGCAATTCGAGCGACACAGGACATATTATGTCTGGTGAATATTTGGACGTGCCCTAAACTAGTTGGTTTTAATGGTCCTGTCGAAAAACATTGAACAGCACGTGATCGTATGGTCTACCCACAAAACGACAAATCAACAACATCTTTATTCTACTCGTAGCATATATAAGTGGGAATTCCGAATGGATGTGTTGTCTGTGTGGGAAGAAATATACATACAATGTTACATACTTTTGTGAAATTAAGACAGATATTTTACTAATTTTCAAATGTAAGACGTAAAAAATTTAGATTATGTTGTTTCGATCGATGTTAAGTACTTGATGGTATGGTATGGTATTTTAGTTAACGTCACACTGGAGCAACACAACGGGCTATTGGTTAAGTACTTGAATGAATAATTATATAATGTACACAAATTATTTTTTGGTTACTTGATTCAATATTTTTGAATTTCTTAATTGAAATTTTAAAAAATTGAAAACCGCGTTTGTATGACATTTTATAATTCTTGGTTCAAGCATTCTTAAAATTTTTAATATACACTGCTGGCCACCCAAATTGCAACATCAGGAAAGACAAGAGATATCACAACAAAATTTATTTTGTAGATAACATGTTGACCAAGTATCAAATGATTAAATTTATAGACTTCTGTGAAGTGTGGTTTCTGCCAAAATCAGTAGCCAGAGTAGCCGCCATTGTTGGAGATCACCGCTGCCACACGCCTCGGCATTGATTCAAAGAGACTTTGGATGTGTTCTTGGGGTACAGCAGACCAAGCAGCTTCCATACGTTGCCAAAGTTGATCTGGTGTGGCAGCTGGGGATGTATTCTGGGTCAATCGTTGAGCAACCATGGACCACATGTTTTCTATCGGCGAAAGATCCGGAGAGCGAGCTGGCCAGGGAAGCAGTTCAATCTGGCGATTGACGAAGAACCCTTGGACAATGCGTGCCACGTGTGGTCACGCATTATCCTGTTGAAATATGGCTGTGGGCAAGCCCTGAAGGTAAGGAAGGACAACTGGCTCCAACACCTCGGAGATGTAGCGCTGGCTGTTTAAAGTACCGGCAATGGGTACTAGAGGAGTGCGAGAGTGATATCCAATACCGACCCATACCATAATACCCGGTGCAGGACCAGTGTGGCGGTGCATAACGCAGCAATTCAGCATCCTCTCTCCACGGTGTCTCCAGACTCGAATCCGACCATCGTGGTGTTGCAGACAGAAGCGTGACTCGTCAGTAAAGACAATTTCATTCCATTCTGCCGTCCACATCCTTCTTTCATCGCACCATTGGCGGCGGAAACGTCTGTGGTTCTGCGTCAAGGGTAGACGAAGCAATGGACTTGACCACTCTGCTGTAAACGGCGTCGAATGGTACGCGCAGACACTGGATGATGCGGTACAGACTGAATGTGGTGTGCTATGGTTCGTGATGTGGCTGAGCGATCCGTCACTACCATACGCACAATATGCCTGTCATCACGTGAAGTGGTGCACTGAGGTGGATGCGATCGAACACGTCGGTCCGTCGTACCCTCCTGCATCCAACGATCACATATCCACATTACAGTTGTTTGGTTTCGTCCAACACGACTACCGATTTCCCTGAAAGATAATCCACAATCTCGGTAGGCCACTATCCTTCCTCTGTCGAACTCGGATACTTGATCAAAAGATGATCGCTGTTTTCTACGAGGCATAATTGATCGTTTTTTTTGAAAAAAAACACAAGAAAAACACAATTGCCGTACTTGAAATCGTCGAAATCTCCAAGCCTTAAATAGCGCTTTCAAGTGGCGCCACAGGCGCGCGTGATGTGCGTCTGCGCTGAAATTCTAATCATTTGCGTATCTCACCTCCGCTAATGCATGTTGTAAATTTCATATTATTTGCATGCTTCCTTCAGGGTGTTGCATTTACGGTGGCCAGCAGTGTACTTTCCTTTACTCTTATTTAAACTCATTCGTAAATTTATATCACAGGGCATGGGTATATAATAATTGAACATAATTTAATTTATATATTTACATTTTTAATTTATTTTTTATTATTATTATTAAATTTACATTTTAAATTACATTTAATTTATATATTTACATTTTACGTTTATATACTTACATTTAAAATTTTTCTATTTACACTTTAAATTTATTTATTTGCATTTAAAATTTTTATATTTACATTTATATATTTACGTTTTTAAATTTGTATTTTACATTTATGTTATATATTTACATTTTACAGATATATATTTATACTATAAATTTACATTGCAAATTTATATATTTATATTGCATTTATATATTACATTCGGTATTTACATTCATCTACAACATTAAACTTAATTTTTAAGTTTATTCCATTCCATAAATGAACCCAAAAGCGCATTGATATTCTCAGAGTGAAAGCCTTTATATTTTAGGAAGCTTCATATTTATTATATTTATTTATTTTAAAATAGTAGTCACACACTTGACACAATTTTATCATTCAGTTTTACTAATAGACATAGATAGCCCATATTTATTTATGGACCGTCCAATTTTGCAAGCAGAGAAAACTCTTGTCTCATATTTTAGACTAACAAGGTCTAACAAGCGAGTCGTCTGACGAATGAACCATGCTCGTAAAAATGTTTTGTTTGCGCTCCCTCCTTATATTTTAGAAGCAGAGAAATTACGGAACATATTTTAAAGAAATCTTTCTACATGATACATTAACATACACTGAATATATTTTGTTTAGACGTAAAGATCAATCATGTCAAATGTACAATTTTGTGTCAGTGCTATAAATAATGTTCTGTTTGAAGGCATGCAATTTAAGAAATAACTAGAAAGACGCATTTTTTCTATCCGATAATAGAACCTATACTATTAAGAATGGTTACTGTTCTTGATATTTTTTATTATATTTGTAGCTGATTTTTTTGTGTATTTCTTTGTCCTTATAGTTGCGAAACAAGTATAAAATATAGTTAATGAACGTTATAGTTAATGTTTCAAAGGAAAAATTTCGTATTTTTTAAAGTAGGGTAGTTGAATTTACATCGCTCTGGAGCAACACAACGTGATATTGATGACGGTCCGGAATCAATTCCGAAGGGAAAGATCCATCTCGTAATTATGAACCACAGTCAGATGAAAAGGTTAACACCTAAGTTGGCACCCCTCACTAAGCTTCCACGCCACGCCAACGTGAGGACATTTGAAGCCACAACAGATGTAACGTGACCAGGCCCAGTTGGATTTTTCAACCTAAGACCGTCTGGGCATGTTCACTCATCTGTCGGGGCTACTAATGGTTATCGGTGTGTTACGTATTACGTACACTGGCTTACCGGTGTGTTACGTATTACGTACACTGGCTTACCGGTGTGTAATGGCGTGTAACCGACTACTAAACATTGACTCTTCCAACTGAGATAATGCGGACCACGTATTCTCATAAGGATAGGTATCATTGTCAAAAGTATGTATATATTTTGTATAAATATATATTCTTGAATAAATTTACTATTTTTGAAAAATGAGAAATTTTACATATTTAATTAAATAACATTAAATTTATGTATTTTAGGGATTTTAAGCTGAAGGACGTTTGGTATCAACTTTAGTAAAATATGAATAGTTTCTATAATAAATTAAAAATGGGTGATATGAAACCGAAAATATAATTATAAAGTAGTATTTAGATTTTAAGTTCAAATTAGTTGTTAGGTTGTGGTTATAGAAATATGCAAACAGTTTAGGATAAAAAGTGAAGCGTGTAATTAAAAGTATAGTTATAATTTGAAAAATATTATAATCTCAAATGTCACTTTATTGAACTTCATATTTTGAACGATTGCGCTTTTATATGTTGCTTTTGTTTTGTCTTAGTGTGTGAAACTCGTAAAATAATTACGTATAAGGTAAAACAAAAGAGTTTAAAGGCATTTGGGCAACTGCATATGTAACTACTTAACGTTACACATTCGAAGAAGTAGAATATTTTTCATCGTTATAATACTCGTACAAATACAACATTATTATCACATTATATTGAATAAAACAAATGCCAGGCACTTGACTTGACGTCATTCGCTAGATAATGAATAATTCAGTATTCGTCCTTAATGATTTTTTGAGTAAATAGGAAACATCTCTGATTTATTTGTACTACTATTTCTCCTCTATCCGCAAACTATCTAAGTGGATATTACTATGTAACTATCTTAAGTGGAAGCTATTTAGTTTTGTGTTTATAAATATATATTACTTTTTGACTACATCTATATCCTGGCAAACACGTAATTTCTTCCTTCATTTAGTGTTTAGAACTAAGTTTTTCTAGTATTTATTCCGATGTTTGAGCACATTTCCTTCATTGGGTAATTTTTAAAGCTGTTAAAACTGCATATATCAAATAAACAAACATAATTTAGTTGCGTTTGGTGAGAAAGCATTTATTTAAACTAAGTTGTTTACATATATATGATTTTAATATGTTTAATGAATATTCGAATAATAATTCATTTTCTTTAATAATTGGAATTATTACTGGGAAAAGTTAATATTTCCAAAATTTCACAAGTATTTCTAGTATTATGATGATTACAAATGGAACTAGAAATTTTCTAAAACAGCGGAAAAATAGGCTTTTTTTCTAACGTGTATCCAAAAAATGTTTTCTAACTATGAAATTACTTAAATTGAATTTTTACGTATATTAAAAATCAATATTAGTGATGTATATTATTTTGAATCTAAAATACTACGGTAGTTAACGTTCATATTCACAATTATCGTTCCTACAGTTGCTGATTAGTGAACAAATATATTTAATAATAATCTGGGCTTTTAGATTTCATAGCATGCAGATTTAAATGATACAAAAATAGAGTTTGAAATTATTCTTGTAAAAATAATTTTCAATATGGATATAGAATGTTGAACAGTATACCAATCATTACATATAACACATCCAGTGAAATATCTAATAACAAATTAAAATATCTTTATTCACGTTTCAAATAAAATATCTCAAATGCATCAGCACTTTGCAAATGCATTTGGATATTCCATACCTTTCTTCCAAAGGTACTAATGGGAGCATTATTTTATTTATGGTAGAAAATAATTACTTATCGCCAAAATGGATAGATTAGCACACACTATCAAATTGTCTCTTACGTACAATTATACTTTCAATCAATTGAAGGTAAAAAATATTTGTATAGCAATGCAAACTCTGGATTTAATAAAGGGTTTCAATTCTATGAAAATTGGTTGAAATTATTTTTGTAAAAATACTTTTCTATATGGACTCATTGTTTCCTTTCTTACTTTATTCTAACTATATAATGCTGGTAAACAACGTATCCAATATAATAAGTTACATACAAATATGACCAAAGAAAATATTTCTAGTGAAGTGTTAAGATGCAATTTATTTTAATGTTGATATAATTTCTTTGTTTACTTTACTTCAAGCAGGAATATTTGTGAGCAAAATACAATCCAGTACCGTTCCATACAGATATATCTATTCAAAAATATTTCTTATAAAGCATTTAAACACAATTTATTCACGATACAAATAAAGTATACCAATTTCATCGATCATTTTTTATTTTCTTCTGCATTCCAGTTCTACCTACCTGACGGACTAACCTTGGAGTTATCTTATTTCAGTGTAGAAAAGGATCACTAATTAGTAAAATGAATAAGCTGATGATATAATCCTTTGTTTATCTTATATCAAGCAAGACTATTTGTATAAAGAAAACAACCCAGTACGTTACATACAGATATATCCAATCAAAAACATTTCTAATTTCTAAGAGGCATTATACCATAGGTTGATGATATAAAACCTTATTTCAAGCAAGAATATTTATGTGATGAATCACCCCAGTACGTTACATACAGATATATCCATTCAAAAATATTTCTAATGAAACATTAAAACACACTTTATTAATGATACACTAAATAAAGTATCCCAATTTCCTCAATATTTTATTAATATTCTCGGGTATTCGAGTCCTACCTACCAACAGACTAACCTGGGTGTAATCTTATTTCAAGGTAGAAAAGGATCACTAATTAGTAAAATGAATAGGCTGACGCACATTATCAAATTGTGGTACTCTACCTGAATCAGGACGGTAGCTGATGATGTAGGATATAATCGGATTATTTCCTGGATGACCTGGACTCCAGGATAGACTGATGGAATTACTCGTTATCTCCAACGCTTTCAGGTCTTGAGGTGGATCAGGAGGCTCTGTGGAAGTAATGAAAATATTTAATTATTAGAATCGGGACACTCATAATATCGTGCTTCAGCGACCCCATTAGAGCTTCTTGCTAAAAGGAGTCTCCTATTTCGTGTCTTTGGATGAATTAGAATTTAAATAGACGGACTCATTTTTATGATCGATTAGTAGTAAGTGGATTCAGATTAATTCATTGACAATGCGATTGAATAGGAAAGGGGTAGCATTTCATAATTTGAGTGAATAGACTAGGGTTTGTATTGCGGGGTAAAATTAAATATGTCCATTAGATTAAATTGTTTGATTAGTTTTGATTTTTATGGATTGGAACTCAAAGAGGCGAATATTGTAAAGTGCTGCGAATTGGGGTAGGTTCGTTTGGTTGCATAATTTAATTAAAAATGGGTATGTATATTTACGATCTGTTATGGTGTTTAAGGTCAGGTATCGGCATGTGGAAATTTCTGTTTGGGAAATTTTGGCATTATGTTGAATGCTTTTGAGATTTATTAAGTTGAATTTGTTCATTGTTGTTTGAAATATATCTGTTCGATAATCGAGAAGTGATTAATATGTGGCGAAGAGTTTGGAAAGTCACATTTGTGTATATCAGGCTGCTACTTATGATGAATAACTAGCCTTATGAATTTAATCTTTATACAGTGTAGAATATTATTTGCATTACTTCCATTTAAGATAAATGTTTCTATGAAATGTAGTGTGGTATAAGTCATGGGGAAATAAACGTGTATACTATTATTTAGACTATGAACAATTTTCCAAGTTTTTAAATGCTATGCAGACTTTTCTCAGATATAAATAAGTTAAATGGTATTTTCTGTCATGTTTTCCTTAAATACTAATGGTTTTATAACGTTGCCATTTCGATACTTGAGAAAAGTACCAGATTGAAATAAGAATTCAAGTAACGGTCGAATAACACTCTATAAATTTCATGTCCATTACATAAAATCTATTCACAAATAAACTTAAATAAGCAGTCTAGAATTATAATGCTTGATTATACTTAAATAAACATTCTAGAATTAGTCTTAAGTATACTCGAAATACGATCTACTAAATTTTATGCCTTAGTTTTCCTGAAATGACAAATAATCAAACGTGTTATTAGAAGGTACTTGTAGACACAAAGTTTAAATAAATATTTTACTTGGAATAATAGCCTAATTCAACTATTTTATTCATTAAATATTAAGTATTTTCATGTCTGATAAGTTAAAATCAATTTATTGTTTTTACTAAGCTAGTAATTTAGTGTTTCCTACTTAAAATAGAGTTAGATATCTGAAAAGTATCAAAGGGAAATCCTCTAAAAGCCTAAGGATTCTTAATTCAAGAGAAATAAAATCATATTTAGGCTTACTTAATCCTTAGAAAATAAACTAAAAATCTCTTACATTTAAGAAAGTATGAAGTTATCTCACGATTACTTAAATTAGAAAAACGATTGCCTCCTAAAGTTCGCTGAAAATAAAAATAAGAGTAGAAAAACTCAGTAAGTTAAATTGCTTCTAAAGTTCATTTTGCGATGGGAGTCGACCGTAAAACATTCTGTATAAGAATTTTCGAGATAAAGATTAAGAAGTTAAAAATGTAATGGATAAAATCTTTTTCGATTTCTTTTACTATAACTTAGAATAAATGATTTTAAGTTGTGAATAAGGAAAAACATTTCCTTTGATCCACTTAAAATCAATATCAAACCTACATTTCATTATGACCTTACTTGATTTGTTTCACCAAATGGTGAATAGTGCATGTACTATACTATATAAATGGACAGGCAAGATTTGGAAAGGTTGAAGTGTACTTCCAATTGTTATTAGAACATTGTATAGATGACATAAACCAGGGACATTCAAATATACATAGAACACTATCTTATCTACAGTATATTACCTCGTTAATATTCGATAATTAAATCATAAACCTACTACGTACTAGCATCAAAATTTAATTAAAGATCACACTTGCATTCGTTCAGTTTTGAAGGTAGGTCTGATGCATTCTATACAACAGTCACTCATGTTATAAAAGTCATTAATTCTTATTTTTTTCAGATATTTCAAATTGTCTAAGACATATAATTGAAAACCCGATAAAAATGTATAGCGAAATACAAGTCTTCCAAACACAAGATGCAGTTTCAGTAGGTATAATGTATATTATTATTTTGTATTTATTATTGTAATACATATTGTTACTTGCATTTATTATTGTAATGTACATTATTTTACTTCGTATTTATTGTTGAAACGTAGTATATTATTATTTTGTATGTATTATTGTTATGTATATATATATATATATATTATTACTTTTTATGTATTATTATAATGTATATTATTAATTTGTATTATTATTGTAATGTATAGTATTACTCTGTATGTTTTTGTAATGTATATTCTATTACTTTGCATTTATTATTGTAAGGTATATTATTATTTTGTATCTATTATTACAATGATATAATATTATTTTGTGACATAATGATGTATTCCTTTGAATTATATCCCAAACTACTTTTTCAAAGCATACTAAACTTCTTATAAATGTTGGGGTCAAAATGCAACTAAACGTGTGTTTGGATACACATAACTCAAAATTGCTCTGTAAAAGTTTATTAGGTCTATTTTACAATGTAAATATGAAAAATTTGAATATATAGAGCATTTGTTGTAGAAGCTTATATATGAATTTATATATTTAAAGGGAAGGATTTGTAGTATATAAAGATCAAGAAGAAAATTAACTGTCTCGAGTGTCAATTAGTAATCTCGACATGCACTATGCTCACGCATCTTTTAGCTGCTTTGAATGTAGGATATAGCGCAGAAGGAAATTATAGTCACAATTTAAATTTAAATTACAAATTCCTTTCGTCGATTTATCTTATCTCCCTCTCTTCCCAAGTCCAATAAAATAAAATGCGAGGTATAAAATAAAACAAAATATATTTCAAAATACAAATTACCTTTATCTTGTAAAATTTCGCTGTCTGAAGAGAATTAACTTACTAAAATATATTTATTATAATGTTTGAAACTATGAGTAATGTTATCTAAAGCTTTTCATCAATAAACATTTCTTTAAGCAATAAACTATTTTCTAAAATGAAACGCATTTTATTATGAATAAAACTATTGTATGGAAAAGATGTTCCTACACATTTGCTCTTCCTTACATATCAACTACAAAGAATTTCTAAGTGAGAAAGCAGAAATTGATGGGAATATGAGAACTAATAAGCAATACATGAATCACAAAATCAAAACAAATTCCATCAACTTTTTCACACACATGTGAATAGAAAATGCATGTATGAACAACACAAACCACCGGTGAATATCAGCTCTTCCACAACACAAAATCAAATAAAAAAGCAATCCCCGAAATTCCTACTGCATACCTTTGCAGCGTAAAAAAGATCTTTACATTCTCTTCTATTTCCAATTATCTAGTTCTGCTAACTTCTACTTTAATTAAAGACTCGTTCCTGCTGCCTTTGCATAGATAACATCAAAGAACGTAACACTTGAGGCACAAATAATTAGTTTCTACGCTCATTCAAGCGATCGGAATAAAAATTGAACAATCAACGTTTTCGAAGTGAGGGGTGTCTTTCCCCGAAAAGATAAGAACTGACTTTTAAAAGTCCAAGTAACATGAATGACTTGAAAAGACTACGATAATTCACCTTATCTTCGGCCATTTGTTTGATAAATAACGAGTGTAATCTTGCTAGTTGGATGAGGTTCCGGATTTCGGTGAAACTGCTTCTGGCAATTGCTTACGATTATTTTTGTGGAATTGACTTTGATGGAAAAAGATTTAATTAATATCCGGATGTATACAAACGTAAGGAAGGAGATATAAATGGAGAGGTTAAAATTTGAAATAAGATGGTTGGGTTATCCTTAACAAATATACAGTGGAATCCCGGTTATCCGTAAATCGGCTTAACCGAAAGGCCCTTTATTTGTTTAAATATTGGAAATATCCGTTCTTGAATGATAAAATATATAACTATGAATGACGCAAACATGAAACATATTAATATGTGATAGAATCACAAATTTAATGCAAAATATGTGATGTATACATAAAGAAAATAAGTGCATGAAAAGAAGTAAAGAATCTAAACAAAAGCTGCTTACAAAATATGCAGGTTACTTTTAGAAATAGGCAGTGATTTTTTTCAATGAATCCGTCTGTTGCACGTTTGGTGTCTGTCTGTCTGTATGTATGTGTGTGCCCGTGCTACGTCCAAACGGATGAACATATTTTCATAAAACTTTGCATACTGTGCATTCTTACATTCATTTAGTGACTGAACTTAGATGCGTAAGTCTGTCTGTCCATCTTCTGTTTCTATGTTCGATTTTTGTGTCTGCGTGTTTGTACAAGTATCACATCAGATTTATTCAAAATATTTTAATGCAATGTCCTACATTTCCTAATTCATATTTTAATGTATTATTTTAAATTGCTTTGCTTATATATTTTAGCAAGTTTAAGGTTAAAATATCTGAGTAACTCTACTTAAATCAACCATAATTTAGTAGTTTTGGAGAAGCTGGAATGCATATTGAGCATTGCAATTACTTAAATTGTTTTACCAGTACTCTGCTAAAAAATCAATTATTTAAAAAAAATCTATTTTTGAAGAATCTGAATTCAAATGCTTTTTTATTTTGAGCCTTATTTATTTTCTGTGCAAAATATAAACTATTTCCGAACATTTGGGAGACAGACGAAATTTTGCAACGAAACGGAAACTCGTGTTCGTTTGCCAAGTGCAGTGATACTTTTTTTTCGCTCCGAATTTCGTATTTTTAAATTATAATTTTTAGTTGTGAGTTGTGGCAACTATACAAGATCAAGAGATAAAAAAGAATCATGAATTTATATCTTTAGAACTTTTCCTCGCCAACTTTTATTTTGTTTTAATTCTCTGTTTTCCGTTGTTTTCTGTTTTAAATATTTATTGTTTTAATAAACTGTAATTCCTTTTCATCACATACAATACCACCGCAAAGTTTTCTTTTTAAAATGGCATGTAAGCTACAATAAAGCAAATTTTAAGTTGATTTTTGCAATTGTTGAAAGAATGTTAATATTGAAAATATCCGAACTAGAACTTTTGAAATGCTATAAAATATTTGCCATAGTGACAGATGGCCAAGGTGGTTTACTTTACGAATTGAAGCTATATTTAAGCAACTTATACAGGGAAAGTTTGTTTAAAACAATGATTTTCTTTAGAAGAAAAGCTGTCAAATTAATGTACAATTTAAAAAAATGGTAATAGGTTATTTTGCTTTATCACTACTGAAGAGATTAAATTTTAAAACAAGTTATTTTGTTCTTTTGCACAGGCCACGAATTTTCAAGAAAATGTATTCGTTTTTAAAACAAACTTTGTGATAAATATCTTATCAAATTAATCATCTTTCCCTTAATGGTAGCAAAATTCGAAAAGAGTGCCACAAATAAAAAAATATTGGCAGGTAAATTATTTGAGAGAGTATCTGCCGTAGATTCGTCATTTTTACCAATTGAGTTGAGAAATTTTACTCTAATAGCACTTAAGAAAGGGAATCCTCCCTCAAATCATCTTTCGTAGTAGTTACCTTAGTGTCTCCCCTTTGGCCAATTTGTACCTTTAGCAGGGGCGCGATATATGTGAAATCTATTATATAGGTGGATATGCATGTATAGGATGTGTCCAAAGTAGGTTGTATAAATTATAAAAATGTCGAAAAGGTGTTAAAAAATTATTTCATACCTACTTAAATGATTTGGCATTTTTCCACGGAAGTGGAGAGTGATTTTCTAGTCCCTTTCAATATATAGTTAACCAATTCAACTCGAGTGAGGTCGGGCAATTTTTCTAGTTATGAATAAATTGGTTTATGCTTTACTTTATTGAACAATTGTTTATTGGTTTATGCTATATTTTTTATTGAACTAAAGCAAACTCCCCGTGCACCACAGAAGTACAACATGGGACTTACAGAAGTAAGTTGATTTAACAAAGAAACAGTTGAAAGCAATTTAACTAAAATTACAAGATTTTATGAACTTGACAAATGAGTAGAAAAGCAGATTAGATTTAACAAAAACATCGAGTTTCACTGGCCATGTTTTACCTAATTTTCTCAAATCATATTGTAGGCACATTCTTGAATTTTTAAATTCAGGACAGCTAAAAGGCAAATTATCCACATCTTATGCCTGCTTTTTAAAACACCCGCACATATCATTAATTCAAAGATGAAACCATAGATATTTAGCAAAATTTCCATGGCCAGATAAAAATTGTGTAATTTTGAAGTTTGAGAAGGAAAAATAATTCTGAGTTCAATCTATGCTTAATAGTAGGAAAAATCTTTTTAGTGTGGCCAGCTTTCTCAGACGAGTCATACTCTTCGTTCCACTTAGCAACAAGCTTGTCATAATATAAGCCTTTCAAGTAACACTTAGGAATGTTACAATTTGCATCAATTGCTAAATTCAAAGCGTCTTTGGCTAAAAAATCAGCTCTTTCATTCCCGTAAATTCCACAGTGTGCACGCACATAGGCAAAAAACTTCTCAATTCCTCTGTGTTTAAGAGAACTAATTGTTAAAAGCGTTTCAAGAACATATTTTTCTGTGCTTGCAACATTCTTCAGTAAATGTAAAGAGGAAAGAGAATCGCTACAAATAAGGTACTTTGAACAAAAATTTCCATTTTCTTTAAAGCACTTAACTTAAGATTAATACAAAGCAATTCTGCTTGAAAGATAGTGCATTCATTCCGGATACGATATTTATAAAGCCGCATTCGAAGTTGTCTTCAAATAAAACAAAAGCAAGGCCAAGATTGTTGTTCATCTTACTACCGTCCGTAAAACAGACTTTCTGGAAAAGCTTCTCCACATTTTTCTCGTACTTAATTAGATGAATTGGTTCTAAAACAACCGGATGTCGCAGAGAGGCAATTTTCCATCAACACAGTCCATCGAAAAATCATTTAAAATCGAAGCATACAATTCATTTTTGCACTTAATTTCCAAGTCTAAAGGTGGAACTCCAGCTATAGCAAAGGTTGCTTCATAACTTAAAGTTCGATAACCTCTGACAAGACGCCCAGAAGGATTCTCCGTTGAATCTTTCTCAACCTGCGTCTGTTGGTTTTAGTCTCCAAAGCCTGTCCCCAGATCCGAGATGCATAAGATATGAAAGACACAATACCTTGTTTATACATAACTTTTAAAACCTCATATCCTACTCCAAATGTATTTTTGACAATACGATATAGGCCAGTAAGGAGTTTTTCGCATTTATTGGAAATATATTCAATATGCTTTTTCCATTTGAGTTTTCTGTCCAGGAAAACACCAAAGTACTTAAATTGGTCAACAAATTCAAGAGTCGAACCCTCAAAGATCAAAGGTGAAATAGCATCTTCATTCAATTTTCCACCGACAATCATAGCTTTACTCTTGGAAGGGTTGAATACAAGTTTGTGAATGTTTGACCACTGGGGAATAAAGATCAGTTTTAATATTGGTTTTATTTTTTCACAGCGTAAAGACTAAAATCGACGGTAAAAATGTGTGTTGGTAGAATTTAGGTTAACAACGAAATTCAAGTTAATTTGAACAATTATTTGTAGAACGTTATGTTAAATGTTACTTTCCAATGTTATTTTTTCAGAAAAAAGTAGGAAAATTACTTTCCAATCATGAGAAAAAGTTCATGGTTTATTTTTAAATCAGATTTGGTTTATCTAATAATTGAAGACAAAACCTGCAACACACAAAACGTTTGATGCAATTACGTTTGTTGTAAAACGTTTGATGCAAAATTAATGCGAAATCAATGATTTTAAGAATTACATTTAGGACATCGAAGTTCATACATCAAATTTCATAGACTTCCAAAAGTTATTTTTCAAACAAATATAAAATTACATCGGCTAGCTAGCTTGAAAATATTTGATACATTAATTATCGATGATAGACTCCCTTAATTGTATGCAATGCGATGATATACACTATTCGATTAGTTGATTTTTGAAGGCAGTTTACGATTGCATTTTTTATTTCGTTATATATTTCTCATTCAGATTTTTTTTCGTGCAAAATGTTTTGGTAAGAAGCTATTAATAGTTATTTTCTAATTCCTTTTAAATATTCCCTAAAGGAATAATGTTGTTAGTCATTTTAACTCATATTTTATAAGCAAACCGATTTTGGACCTTAGGGCATATTACATTGTCCATTTCAGTTTTTTTAATTTTGTATTAGATTTAACACACACAGTCACATACTTCATGTCAATGCAATATTAACTTTTACCGATCCTCGACTCAAAGTGAAAGAATAAATAATTCATGTAAAGCATCATTGTGATAAACAAATAACAAAAATACCAGAAAGGAGGACATACGTTACCTTGGACAATTAGTCTAACAGTTGTTTTGTCTTCCCCAAATGGATTGGAGGCGGAACAGGTGAAAACATCAGAATCTTTACGTTGTGTAGATTTGATAACAACTTCAGATATTTTAACTCCTCTTCCATCACTTTCTCTTGTAATATACCTTATTGAGAAAGTTCTAAATTTTATTACCATGTAATTGCTGTCTAAAACAGTAAAACTTATCGAATACATATGTTTCAAACTTGAGTAGAGGTGACTTGTACAGGAGTAAGTGTATCTATAATTAAAAGTGAAGAAGTCACGTTATTTAAAATGCGGTAGTTAAGGAAAGGAAATGGCTCTGACGTGTTTCAACTTTTTTCAATTTCAAGTCACCTCTAACTGGTAATAGGTATCGAACAGAATCCCAAATTGTGAAGGTGAATGAAATATGTTTTGCAATTAATGGTGCTAGTACGTTGCTAAGTTGGAAACTTTTGTCGACCGTTTTGTTCTCAAAGATTTAACCTGTTGTATAGAAAATATTCTTTATTGATAGAGGAAGTCTGTAAAGGGGACTATTATGAAACTTAAACCGGTAGTTTTTTAGGGACGAAGTAAAAGATAGTTCCCCTCTCAGAATGATTGATGGGTGACAGTTTCCAGGACGTGTTATCCTACATTTTCGTCATTTCAGCACACAGCTAGGGAGCAATTGAATTTATTTCAAATTGCAATGTATCCTTATTATTTTGTTCCATTCCAATAGGTATAAGTGTATTCTAGACTTCTTTAATATATAAAAAATACATGTTTTCATTAAATTTTACGGTAAAATATTTTATAATTAACTTTTAAATTGAAATATTTCAAAAAATGAGTTTATTACCTTTGTTTGGACCGTACGAAGGCTGGATTGGTTCAGTGTTCCAAAAATACACATTTGCACAAAAATACACAAAATACAAAAATACAAAAACACACAAGTCACTACATTTTTTTCAGATGACAACTGGACAAGGTTGGAAATTGAACAGTACAATTTGATGTATGGAACGATAAGAATTTGAAATTGACTGACAGTTGCTAGAGATTTTATTGGATTGATTGATTCGTCTTGGTGGTTCAACATACTAAAATAATACTAAAGAGGCACCAAAAAAGTATCCTCATGCAAGGGTATTTTCACAGATTCAATCTACTGCATCATCTGTAATGCATTAATGTTCAGTACGATTGAAACTCAGAAAATGCTGTAACTGTTACCTGAAGTTAGTCCATCGATTAAATTCTAAAAAGAGTCGAGATTGGATGTAATAAAAAAATTAATTCTTATGTTACAGCGAAATAGATTTACATGCATTTTTAGAAGTTAATAAAAATACATAAAATGTATCTCTGAACATTTTAGCATTCTAACATACGAAGATAAACATTATTGGTGAGAAAAGGTAAACAATGAAAACTATTTCAGCAAAGGCTTTACATGCATCTTTGGCAGTTAATAAACATTACAAAAATGTGTCTCTGAACTATTAGCTAAATATTCTAGGTGAGAAAGGGCATACAGTGAAAACTATTTCAGCCCAGATTTATCTGTATACATTAAGTTGCTTTAAGATAGCATTAAAATAAGACTGTAACGCTTATTACAGTAATGTTTATTACTGGACTTTGAAATTTTAGAAAGGTACGTAGACTCGGTTTGGGAAATTTTCATCTTCTTTTTATATGTATATAACACCATTTACATGATATTGGTGATTTTTAAATATTATTAAGTAAATATGGTTTTAATTTACTGTGCCGTATACGATTTCTTCGTAGAGATTTGAGGATAGATTGATATAGATTTATAAGAATTGTTTGTGATAATAATCTTTTGAAAATTAAAACATTTCTAGTAATCTTATATAAGAGTGAAATTTAATTTCTCTCCTTCTCTTCTCCTCATCTATGAAATGAAAGATTTCTACATCAGCTAAAGTTTCCTATCGTAATATAGATTCAATTTTATGCTGACGCCTTATCTCACATGTATTTCTATTGAAATAAGGTGAACTAGTATTTTCTTTCAAGGAAAGTCAATATTTCCATAGTTGATTAAATTTTGATTGAAGTACGAATAGTTATGAAAAGAAAAAGTGCTGTCTTAGTAGCTCTAACACCATTTTGAAATTTTTGCAAAATACTTCTGGAGTTGAAAAATAATTTTATACAACATTTTCTGCCTGCATAAAAATCAGCATCAATCTATATAAATAAGAATAGGGTGTTTGTTCATTGAGTACTTCGAACCATTTCAAATTCTCTATCCGTTTTGGACACTTCTGACGCAAAATCCGTCTGTTGCACGTTTGATATCTGTCTGTATGTATGTGTGTGCCCGTGCTATGTCCAAACGGTTGAACATATTTTCATAAAACTTTGCATACTGTGCGTTCTTACATTCATTTAGTGACTGAACTTAGATGCGTAAGTCTGTCTGCCCGTCTTCCGGTTCTATGTTTGATTTTGTGTTTGTATGTTTGTACAAGTATCACAAACAATTTGTTCAAAACATTTTAATGTACTGTCCTACAATTGATAAACCATGTTTTAATGCAGTGAATGCATTATTTTTTAATGTCTTTTGCTACGTATTTAAGCAAGTTTCATGTTAAAATATCTGAGTAACTCTACTCAAATGAATCATAATTTGGTAGTTTTGGAGAAACTGGAATGCATATTGAGCATTGCAATTACTTAAATTGTTTTACCAGTACTGATGAAATATCAATTATTTTTTAAAAAACTATTTTTGCAGAATCTAAATTCAAATACTTTTTATTTTGAGCCTTATTTATTTTCTTTGTTGCAAAATACGAACTATTTTTGAACATTTGGGACGGATGATATTTTTCAATAAAACTGAAACTCGTGTTGTTTGCCACGTGCAATGATATATTTTCGCTCCGAATTAAATTCGTATTTTTAAATTCAATCTAATTTTTAGTTGAAAGTTGTGGTAACTGCGCGAGTTTAAGAGGTAAAAAGGAATCATAAATTTATTTCTTTAAAACTTTTTCCCGCCAACATTTATTTTGTTTTAATTCTCTGTTTTCTGTTTTAAATATTTAATATTCTAATAAATTGTAGTTCTTTTTCATCACACGCAACACCACCGCAGGTATTTTGTTTTAAACGGCATGTAAGTTTGAATGGATTTTAGCCATTATTGAAAAAAAGTTAATGTTAAAAATATCCGAAATAGGTCTTTTGTAATATTACAAACTCTGTCATAGCAACAGCTGGACTAGATGGCTTATTTTACGAATTTAAACTATATTTAAACAACTTATATAGGGAAAGTTTGTTTAAAACAATGATTTTCTTTAGAAGAAAGCAGTCGAATTGATTTTCCATTTAAAAAACATGGTAATAGGTTACCTTTGCTTCATCAGTACTGAAGATATTAAATTTTAAAACAAATTCTTTTGTTCTTTTGCACAGGCCACTAAACGGAATTTTCAAGAAAAACGTATTCGCTTTTAAAACAAACTTAGTGATAAATATCTTATCAAATTAGTCATATTTCCCTTAATGGTAGCGAAATTCAAAAAGACTGCCACAAATAAAAATATATTGGCAGGTAAATTATGTGAGAGAGTATCTACCGTAGATTCGTCATTTTTACGAATTGAGTTGAGCAATTTTACTCTAATAGAACTTAAGAAAGGGAATCCTCCCTCAAATCGTCTTTTGAAGTAGTTACCTTAGTGTCTCATATTTGGCCAACTTGTACCTTTAACAGGAGTGCCATATATATGTGAAATGTATTACATGGATGAATAGGCATGTATAGGATTTTTGTCCAAAGTAGGTTGTAGAAATTATAAAAATGTCGAAAAGGTGTTAAAAATTATTTTACTCACACTTAAATGATTTGGCATTTTCCTACGAAAGAAGAAAGTGGTTTTCTCGTGACTTTCAATATATAGTTAACCAATTCAAGGTCGAGCAATTTTGCCAGTACTTACATAAAATGTTATTCATTTTATAATAAATAGCCCGTTGCGTTGCTCCAGTGCGACTTATGTTTGACTGCGACGTAAATTTCCTATCTACTTAATATGTTATAATATAATTTAACAAATAGCCATAGATTTTTCAGTTATTAGAATTTATTTCTACTAAACAGTTATGATGTGTTGTAAACTAGCAAAATTGCCCGACCGCATTCGAGTTGAATTGGTTAACTATATATTGAAAGTGACCAGAAATTAATCACTTTCTTCATTCGTAGAAAAATGCCAAATCATTTAAGTTTGAGTAAAACACCTTTTCGACATTTTTATAATTTCTACAACCTACTTTGAATAAAAATTCTATACATTCATACCTATCCATGTAATGCATTTAATATATATCGCACCTCTGGTAAAGGTACACTCTGGAACCAGGTTTGCAACATTTTAGAATTTTGTCATCATTAAGGGAAAGGATAAATTAATTTCCTAAGATATTTATCACTAAGTGGGATCGCATTGTTTCTTGAAAATTCCGTTTTACGGCACGTGCAATAATAAAACAACTTGTTTTAAAATTGAATGCCTTCTGAACCTATTACCATTTTTTAAAATGGTAAATCGATTTGATAGTTTCTTCTAAAAAATCATTGTTTTAAGAAAGATTTCCTTATATAAGTTGCTTAAGTATAACATTAATTCGCAAAATAAGCCACTTTTACTTTCTGTCGCTATATGACAAAGAATTTGTAATATTTCAAAAGTCCTGGATCTGATTTTTTCAACGTAAACGATCTTTCAATAATGACAAATTCCACTTAATATTTGCTTTAATCAAACTTACATGCCGCTTTGAATCAAAAACTTTGCGGCGGTGTTGCGTGTGATGAAAAGGAATCACAATTTATTAAAATAAGAAATATTTTAAACAGAAAACATAGCACTGAAACAAAATAAAAGTTGACTGGAAAAAGTTGTTCTAAAGATATAAATTCGTGATTAATTTTTCCTCTTGACCTCGCAAGTTGCCGCAACTTAGAACTAAAAATTAGAAAAAAATTAAAAATACGAAATTAATTCCGAGCGAAAGAAACAGAAAATGATACCGCATGTTGCAAACGAACACGAGTTTTAGTTTTGTTGCAAATTATCGTCTGTCCCAAATATTCAGAAATACTTTATAGTTCGCTAAGAAAATAAATAAGGCTCAAAATACAAAAATATTATAATTTAAATTCGATAAAAACAATTTGAATATAATTGATTTTTTTCAGCAGTACTGATAAAACAATCCAAGTAATTGCAATGCTCTCAATATACCTTCCAGCTACTCCAAAACTACCAAATTATGATTGATTTAAGTATAGTTACTCAGATTTTTTTAACGTGTGGAACTTGCCTAAATATGTAAACAAAGAAATTTTAAATGATGCATTCTCTAAATTAAGATGTGGCGTATCAAATATAAAACATTAAATTAAAATATATTGAACAAATCTTATGTGATACTTGTACAAACACACAGGCACAAAATCGAATATAGAACAGGAAGACGGACAGATAGACTTATGCAACCAGATCAGTCAGTAAATGAATGTAACAACTCACAGCATGCAGTTTCATGAGAATATATTCAACCATTTGGACGTAGTATGGACACATGGGCACACACATACAGACAGACAGATGAACAGACAGATAGACAGATGAACAGACAGACAGATGAACAGGCAAACAGATGAACAGACAGACAGATGAACAGACAGACACCAAACGCGCAAGAGATGGATTTAGCATCAGAAGGATCCAAAACGGATAGAAAACTTGAAATGGGTCGAAAATATTCAATGTACAAACAAACACTCCATTCTTATTTATATATATTATTGCTCAATATAATAATATTTTTCATTGGCGTTAATACCTTAAGAAAACGTCTTGTACTAATTAGCCCTCGTTTAGCGTAAAAGAGCTACAGAACAAACATCCTTATGAATACGATGTACGAAACATTGAATTGTACTTGATTGAAAGGGTGATAAACTAAAACGCGTGACAGATATTTTCTGAAAGTAAGTTTCAAAACATGATATTATCTATCGACACATGTCTATATAGAGTGCTTACAAACTTCCCCCGCAAACTTTAACCCTTCCAGTGGTTTATTTAATGACCAAAACTGCCCTGTAGTCACCAGTCTGCTGCAAAACGTGTTTGAAATGGTCATCAGTTCTGGTCAAAGGACACTTTGATATCCCTACATGGATTATCATTACCCCTTGGAGAAATAGGACAGTTTTGTTTTGACTGGGCATCTCGTCAATAGTAAAATTGACCACATCTTGGTGGCCGAGATATCTCGTTGAAAGCACTTGGAGGGTTAAGGCGGAAAAGACGATATGAAATTAAAATTAATTGTGTAGGCTACACACAGTCTGATGCGAACTCACAAACATTGGGTATTCAGCGCACATCAGTCGGGGTTCCGCTCAAAATACAATCTCACCGTGGTTAGACTGAATCTATCTGTTAGTTGCTCCATATTTTAAGTGCATGCCAGCTATCTCTGAATTCGAGAAAGGATACAGGTTACCCTACGAATTGAGCGTATAAAATGACGATGGACCAAATAGACGAACTGAACAACAATGTCCACTCGAAATCCAGGTGGCCTATCGGGACAAATTCAACCGTCGTGAAGGTCACCCTTGTCGAGAGAAGCCACCTGCGCCCATAATTATTGAGGGTGTCTAGACTAGATAGGGTTGGGGGTTGCGAGAGACAGTAAATGGTCAGAGAGAAAGAGAGGGAGAGAGAAGAGGATGGATCGTCGAAAAGAGCGGATGCTGAGTGAAGGCAACGCTTTTCTCGGATTCGAGTAATCCGTTTAACCGACAGCCGCCTTGTTTGAGAGAGTCCATTCCATTCTCTATAGGAATGGTTAAGGTTAATGCAATCAGAGGCGAAGCTGAACTTTTTAGGACCTAGGGAAAATGCGGTTGGCGCGCCCTCTGTCCAAAACGAAATCTACTTAAACATATTTAAAATGAAGATAAAGTACAGTTTATTTAAATAATTGAGATAACTATTCTAATTAGCCCCATGTTAATTTTATTAGTTAATGATTAATTTTAGAAGGGAATTAATTATTAACAACGCATGAGGACTAGAAAAAAAAAACGGGTCTGTTAAGGTCACCGCACAGAATAAAGAGCACCGTCGTCTTGTTTCGTGCTCTTTACACGTTTGTGGGAAAATAACTTTATTGCGTTTTCTTTTTTCTGAATAGTAATAAAGTTGGAGGGGGCTATGTGTGGAAAGGCAGAATATACCTTTAGGCGTTTCATTCTAAATAAGGAGTGCATGAAAGCATTTACTTCACACACACGCACATAACACTGGAAAGTATTTCTGTCACAAGGGCACAATTGTGCTGAAGATTCTGAGGCATTTTCCCGAAGGAAAAATACTCAGCTCTGTAATAAATATTTCTGATATATCGCCTCAGTAGACATTGGCACTTGAGACCGAAGCCTCTATAAACCCACGATACCCAGGCGACTGAATGTAATGATAAATAACACTCCTGGTGGTTGTCAATAATGAGGTGACCAGATCTTTATCTCGTCATTAGAGAAAAAATAACCAGATCATGATCTCGTTCTCATTAAAAATTCGGCAACATCTTGATGACGAGATATCTCATTATTAGACAAATTGGTCACATCTTGATGGATGAGATATCTCGTCGAAATTATTTGGAGGGATAATCATTGAAATTGGACGTATGATATGTAAATACTTTTTCCTGCTGATTCCAAATTACTTAATCTGAGCTAGACCCTATCCAAAAGTTTTTTAGCCCTTAATTCATAGAGAGCCAGCACTCTAATACAGGAATGAAGTTGCTAAGGAGAATCTGCGGACTTGGTGCAACGTGAAAAGTTATTTTCTCCCAGCACAAACATCATAGCTTGAATGTCCCTTTTGAATTTTGAATGTAAACAAATTTCATAGATACTACATGCCTCGTGTTTGAGTGTAGTTAATTTTATGTTTGGGCAATTGAATTTATTGTTTATATATTACTTCACAATACCATCCCATTATGATTAAATTTTAAACCTCTAAGTGGTGGCTATAATGATTAACCCTCCAAGTGGTCAGATATTGATGGTATTATCTGACCAATTTTAACGCGATATTTCGTCATCAAGAAATTGCAGATATTTTGATGATAACCAGATCCAGATCTGCATGGGTTTTTCCTAATGACGAGATACCTTGCCCATCAAGATCTGGTCAGTTTTGCTAATGGCGAGATACCTCGGCGAGACAACCATCAGGATGATTAAGTATGCATTAAAACTTAAACTCCGCTTAAAGTTTGGACTTAACGGTTTGTAACACTCGTATAAGTAATTAGCATTTGAAAAGCTTATCTGGTACATTTTAATGGCCATAAAGGCTTACAAGGACAACTTTTAAAGCATGTGTGAAACGTGTTGGATCGAAAAGACCTCCGAACGCGTGACCGATCTATTCTCAAACCAGGTTTCAAAACAATCAACGCCTCCACCTCACTTGGGCTTCCTAACAAAATGAATTGCACTTGTGCAGAAGAGAAATTAGGTCAGATGTTAAGGGGAGGGCTGTAAAACGGACCATCAGTGGAAGCTCTAGGGGTGTGGCAGGAATGTGGTATTTCGGCAACACCTTCTCTTCTCAGGGGAGTCATTTTGTGTCGCCCAACAACTTTAGCTTATTTCGGGCCACAGTAAAACGGGTTTTAATTTGAACGGCGAGATGGAGAGACTTTCCAAATGCTCGTTTTGAGAAGTCGAGGAGCTTCCGCTTCTAATTCGGTGAGCTAAAGCAGAAAAAACTCGCTTATTTAAGTGTTGGTCACGATTGTGTATTATAATTCTTTGGCAGTGACTATTTGTAAGATGAAAATGTCAGACGGAGATCATTACACCTTAAGGCATATTTAATTTTCCAAAGAGATTTCAAGTTAGTTCTGGAGTTTGTGTGTCATGGGAATTGTTGGAGTCAATTCATTAATTTGCAAGAAGCACGTAAATTGTTTGTATTTAAAGCTGTTTAAATGGCGTTGGCCTTTAGGTACATCTAATAAGAAAAGTGGATTTTATGGTTATTTACAAAGTTTGAGTTTTTTCTGACTAAACCATTGTATTTGTGTTTTTTGAAAATAAATTTTGTATCTGAGAAATTTGATTGAATATTTTGAATCAGTTGAACAAATATTTTCGCAGAGAATAAGTAAGGTTGGTTTTCTATGTATTCGTGTGGGCTGATTTCAAATGGGCTCTGAGATTTTTACTATCGCCAACGCATTTTATGTGACGCCGTTTGTTGCTGACATTTAATACCAAGTATAGACCGTGTTGATGTATTGAAATTTATGTTTCCAAAAATATTTTATTTCATTTAATGAGTATTTTTCACTAGGCCAGATGTTAGAAGCTGTCGAAAAGGTAAAATAACTTTTTAAAGTTTGTTATTCTATATACAAAATGAAAAAGACGAAGACAGAGCTTCAAGATAAGCACATTGATTTAAAGATATATTCTCCTGTTAAAATAGAAGAATTTTAAATGACAAATTAACAGTAATGAAGATATTGGTCTATGAATAATGTACATGGGACTGAAGACCAATTTTTCTTTTCCCCACAGTTAGCTAGCTCATAATCTGTAATCTTAATAGCGAGAGCAAATTTAATCAATACACATTATGTGTAAAAAATCTGTAAAATTTGAAGATCATCGTACCAAAAATATAAAAAAGTATGTGAAATGAGGAAAATATATGTGAAGCCGAAAACACACAAAAAAATGTGGATTATGTGATGATTTAATAATATTTTCTTTTTTCCTACAACTGGAGAGAATGATGGTGTGTGGAATTCTGCTATTTTTTATGCGTGGATAGGGAGTACAACAAAAATTATCAAAGCGTGAAAAATTCAGAAAAATGAGCATGGCGAACCCTAGCAAAGACTTGTCATCAAAATGTACATATACCGGCTGAAAATGTACTTCCTTCATGTACCAACATATACATTAAGCTAGGATTTATAAATAATGCTAAATCAATGGCTAAAAATCGGCTGGAACTCACGTAAGTTTCTTGTAAGTAACCTGCTTTGAAACGGCTTGAAAAGAAAGTGACTGCTATATATTGAACACGATAACACTTGTTGCGGTCATACTTATAAGGAAAATGACTACTTTATGAAGTTTTCCAAAGCAATTTCAACTACGATAAATCTGGTCGTTAAAAATAACTACTTTTCAAAACCCAGTACATGCTATGCCAATGACTACTATAGATTTTTATCAAACAAAGTAAATTCAGAACCACGTTTTTAAACATATGATTTCATAAGGAAATCAAGTAAAAGATGGTATGAAATGGGTTCTTGAATATCATAACCATTCAAAAATCTGAATTGTATGCCAGTATTTCCCTTTTTGATGTCCCCATAACAGGAACTTTTCTTCTATTTGTAATACTTTAAAGGAATATACAATTACTCATTATCTATATAATACCTTTTCAAGTAAAAACCATCGACCTTCTAAAGAAATAGACAGAGCATGTGGATGGAGTCGATGTCGTAAGATCTCAAAAGGGTAAGTCACGTCGGCTTACGAATTGCTTGAGCCTATTGTCTATCGTAGTCAAGACTACTGTATTAATCACTTGAATCAATCAATAATTTGTCTCAAATTAGGATTCATGCTTTTTCCCACAAACATTTGGCAGATATTAAAACCGAGCTACCGGAAGAAATAAAATGAAGCTCAAATACTTTTTCTATTTCATTAGACGGTTCGTGGTTTAAACTTGCTACATCATAGTGCATATTTACATACTTAGAATACGAAGGATGTGTTGCAAGCATTTGACTCCAGACCATTCAAGCAACTTTTTCAAGTAATACGAAGGTCAGACAAGATACAAGTTTCAGAGAAGTCCTTAAAATTTATACACAGATACAGGATTGCATATATATTTACACAGGCTAGATTAATAGTCATAAACCAGGTTATCACCATTCAGTACTGTCAGTCTACCACGAGAACTGCCCCAGACACATCAAGTCTCGAAGAAACGGACCTTGTCCTATTTACAATATGGGATGCTTGAAGAAATGTATTCAAATTTGCGGCATTGGAGCACTTAACCCCTGTGGTGGTTTATCTTCGAGTGGAAAACTGCCCTGTAGTGGCCATTCTCCGGTGCAAAAACCTGATCCAAACTGGCAAAAGTTCTGAGAAGGGTTAGATTGTTTTTCCTACTTGGATCTTCATTTCTACTTGGAGATATAGGGTAGTTTTATGTCGACGAGGTATCTCGTCCTTAGCGAAATTAACCATATCTTGTCGAGATATCTCGTTGAAACACTTGGAGGGTTAATGAAAATTTGAGTTCTGAGAAGGGATAGATTGTTTTTCCTACTTGGAGATATAGAGCAGTTTTATGTCGACGAGGTATCTCGTCCTCAGCGAAATTAACCATATCTTGTCGAGATATCTCGTCGAAACACTTGGGGGGTTAATGAAAATTTGAGTTCTGAGAAGGGATAGATTGTTTTTCCTACTTGGATCTTCATTTCTACTTGGAGATATAGATCAGTTTTATGTCGACGAGGTATCTCGTCCTTAGCGAAATTAACCATATCTTGTCGAGATATCTCGTCGAAACACTTGGAGGGTTAATGAAAATTTGGAAATATATTTGTCAATTTTTACTCTCTATCTTTAATAGTAAATTGCCTATTTTACTGAAAATAATGGTGGAACAGAAAATAAAATTACGTCATTCCTGAGAGCGACCCTTACTCAAAATGAATAAGCCGTGTTTCTATAGAGATCGTCACCACGCAGACCTGGAGTTGGTAGTAGTTCTCGTGGTATACAGACAGTTGGTAGCAATCTAGAAGTTGCTATCACGTAGTACATATGCAGTGTAAATTACCTGTTTTCCGGGTACAAGCTGAGAGGAAATCCTTCCCTACTCCAGACGATATTCAAAGGTGGGTCTCCCGAAGCCGAACAGGAAAACCTGGCCTCCTCGGATTTCCTCACGTGCACCACCTGGGTCGAGGTCTGGATCTGGGGGGCAGCTGCGAGGCAACAGAAACAGAAAAGATAAATTAAAAACCCCTCCCTGACGTTTTAATTAAGGGAGCTATTTCCAGGTTGCGAAGTAGCGAAAGAGAATACGGAGAGCTCCGCCTGAGCCGTTAAGCAGATTTATAATTACCAACTCTGAAGTGAGTGAGAGCTTAACAGTGAGAATTGCGTAAAAGCGCTTAATTTCTGAGATATTACGCCGTAATGGGATTTTCCTCAAGAGCATTAATAATGGTCTGGAATTTTGAAATTAATTTATTAAAGAGTTCGCGAGGAGGACGATTCATTCTTGAAAGTCCTTCGGAGGCTATTGTATCTTGGTGGAAATTTATCGCACGACGGAATGGCATCAGTTTGAATAATCCGAGCGTATTAATGGAGTATGGTCAGTACCGATGTAATTTCAGGAGGTTTCTGCAGCGATGTTGGAATAAATTGAACTTTGCCTGGAGAAAACGTGCCTCCCTTGCACGGGAACGCATTAGCAAAGCAATTACATTTATTTTTCAGTTTGCTGCAAGTGATCGGTATTTAATGAATAATGTATTGCGTTATCACTTGCAGCAACTTAACTAATTGCTGAGAAACTACGCTATCCGGAGTCTTAAAACTGTCTACAACTTGTTAATCGTTACATTTTAGTTTAAGTTTAATAATGTAAACTAGTGGTCACCCAGTGGTCGAAATTCGACCATAATTCATTTAATTTTTAAGTTTGAACGTTAATAAGGTTCTTTTGTCAAAGAGTATACCTCTATATTCATTCCATATAATTGTTTTGAATTTTGTTCTATTATGTCAGCTGCGAGCATGTACAAATACGTGATAGGAAAATGCGGTATAGTTTGGTTAAGCCATATCTAAAAAACAATAACGCGTTGTTTGACATTTTCTTGGTTTATTTTTATTGCTATACTGGCCACAGGTTTCGCCAAGGCTACACAGTTAATTTGCCTAACTTTTTCAAATTATATAAAATTTAAATAAAAAATAAATCCAAGAAATGAAAAAGGAAATAAGGAATACATCCTTCGTATTTTTTATATATTTTTTATTGAAACAAAAAAAACCGGGTGGTTAAAAAAATAAATGTTGTCCATTGAACTTGAAATAGTTCGACAATGAATTTAATGATTCAAAACTTCTGTGTAGACGATGTTTTTTGTAAAAACTCTTTCATCGTTTGCTAAATGCCCTTGACCGTTATATTCTGAAATATAAAATCTCAAACCATCGAATGATCGAACTCTACTTGCTGCGACGTATAATTGACCATGTGTAAAAACTGGCTGCCTCAATAAAATTCCAATTTTTTCGAATGTTTGTCCTTGAGACTTATTTATTGTCATCGCAAATGCAGGTATAATTAGAAATTGAGTTCTTTGAAAGTTAAATGGTAAAATAGTTCCAGAATATGTTAAATTTATACGTGGAATCAAAATTCTCTTATTGCGTGCGGTTCCAGTTAAAACTTCGCAATCAATAGTATTACGATGCATAAATTTGATGCGCATTCTTGTTCCATTGACTAATGCTTCCTTTGTATTTAAGTTTCTGATAAGCAAAACGATGCAATTAACTTTCAATACTAACTTATGTGGTGGCAAATTATGCTAAATCTCATACTCCTCCGTGCGCGCAATGTGCTTGAAAAGGGGTACAAAGTTTTTTCTTCACGTATTAATATATAGACTACAGTATATGAACGTAAACAATGAATGTTTTATTTTGTTTAATTTAATATATTTGTAACGCATATTATGCATTAATTTTATCTTTCTGCACTCCTTCTCCATATGAACTTTATGCCAAATCTCATACTCCTCCGTGCGCGCAATGTGCTTAAAAAAGGGTACAAAGCTTTTTCTTCACGTATTAATATATAGATATTTCATTTGGGAACCACGTGCAGATAGTATATAACTGAAAGAAAACAGTTCCATGTTCAAAAACGCCTCTAGACTTTAATGAAAGACGATACATTTTTACAACTATTTTTTCATTTCAAATTTAACATTTCATTTTGTATTTTGGGTAATGACAAATAAAGCTTTATAGAAGCTAATTGTAACCAATCCTAAAACTTCAAACAATATTTACTGTTTCACATAGCTTTGATTAGTATTTATTTATAATTCCTTTTCATTTCTTGTTATGCTTTATCTCTATGCTTCTCTTCTCTCCAAATAAATACTTAAAGTTTCTTTTCTGAAATGTTACGATTTCTACACGACAATATTTCGTAATTAATTATACATTTAAATGTCTATTTATAAGGGAAATTACACTTAGAGAAGAATATGCCTGTGTATGTCAAAAGTAATGTAAAATGCAAGTTGAGAAATGAATAATAAATATATTTTCATAGAGTTGACTTTTCATGCTTAATGTAAACGGAAACACTCGTTTATAAACAATTTAAAACACTCCAATCATGCATACTTCATTCTTAAGTGTTTGTGAGGCATATGCCTCGCAAGCACTCAAAACTACACATAATATCTCTATTACAGAATGAATTTATATTCTCACACACATTTTAATACACACTTAATCTCACACATCAATTGTTTAGTTATACTTTCGATACCTACACCCTTTCACTTTTATTCAGCTTAATTCTCTTACGTTATATGCTTTTCAGACTTTTCTTTTCCACTCCCGGTTGCAACTCTTTATTTTAAAGATTAATGTGTCGGCGATAATTGTCCCTTCTTCATTGTTACATCGGGCCCGATAGCAATAATAAATCCTCTTCAAAAATACTTTCCAGGCTCTCTTCAATAACCCCATCACCTCCGTAGACATATCGTGCTAAAATACGTTCTTTCTTGCCCTGATCACCTTCACATGAGGAACTCAGAGACCAGCTGCTTACTGCAGCTGGAAGTGGACCTATAATTCCAACGTTATACCCACAACTACAAAACTTCTGTAATAAATTGAGATATTTAAATTTTATTCATGAATTATGTGTTTAAGCTTGATATGCGCACTTAAGGGACTGCCTGTACTTTACTTAAATTATAATTAATTATAGTCACATATCTCTTTAAGCCTGCTACTGGTTATCTTGACGAGATATCTCGTTATCAGCAAAATTGACTAGAGCTTGATGTACGATGTATCTAGTCATTATAAAGAAAACTGACTATATCTTAATCTAGTCATAATTTAAAAAATCGGCAGTATTTGCCGACTCGATATCTCGTCATTAGCAAAATTGGTCAGAATTTGTTGGACGGGATATATCGTCGAAACCATTTGGAGGGTTAAAAAATTATTCTTTTCGATGTGATTTTTTGTACTACAATTATGAACCATTGTACATATACTCCGATCCTATTCATCTTATGTCTCTGTAATATGAATTCACCAGGAAACATAATGCGTGTAAATACACATAAATAAAAAAAGCAATGTACTTACAATGCACAGCTAATCTGACTGAATATCTTAAAGGTTCCCCGACATCGTTACTGGTTTCACACATGTAATAACCAGCATCGCCTTTTTGGGCCACTGTTATAGTCAAAGAACCATTTTCGAGAACATGAATGTGAGAGCTGCTCAAGATGCTTTGAAATGTTCCATCATCTGGAAAAGAAAATGTTAAAGTGGAATCATTTAAACGGCATTGTTAGTGCAGATACTTTTAAAAAGTCCTCATCTCATCTTAGAGAAATTTACTTTTGTGATATATACTAAAATTTAGCCTGAGGGATTCAATCTGATTATTTGGGTTAATTTTTTGAAAAAATGTTTGAAAAGTCGAAATTATAGATATTTTATTTCTGGTTTGTGGCATAACATGCTTCACACATAATATCGACGGCAACCATGAAGAAGTAGGTAAGTCACCAAGATACAAATTCATCTTACTACTTCACGGTTGCCGTCGATATAATTCTAACACATTATAAACATTAGCGTAATTTATAACTCTTTAAGGTATTCTTATAACAATTACAAAATAGAGAATCATTTAATCATCTCAGAACTTAAGCTTCTCTAATTATATTTTAAAAGTCAAAATTATGTAATAGCTCAATCAAATGTAATTTTTCTGCTTAACGAGGCAGGTCTTGCAAACTGTCAAAAGTTTTCAACATTTTAAAGGATTAAACACGTAAGGATCTGATCCACTATTACTTGATAGGTCTTAATTCAGTCATCTTTTATTCATATAATATAATTTTTAAGTTGGTAACATAACGCGTATTTTTAAAGTCAACGGAACATAGAGAAATATCCAAACTGTTTCATTTGTGAAACATTAATAAGCTATTAACATATGAATATAATCAAAAAACGATTAACAATTTCAAGCTAATCTCTGACTTAAAACTTAACTTTGACTAAAGAGGCCATCACAGAAGCTTTCAAGACAAACTCCAAAGACCTCTGAAACGAACAGGGTTAGTGAACCACTAAATTGCAATCTCTAAAATAGGCCAATACCATCCTCTTTTTTATGCATCGTAACAGCTGTCCCATAATGAGAATAAGAACGTAAAAGAATTATAAGACACTTCAACGCAGACTGTAGCGCAAGAAAATAAAATCCCTTGTAAAAGAGAAATCCCTCTATCGGCCGAGAAATAGGGGAAAAAATCTCCCGGTCATCAATTCATAAAATATGGCTCATTAAACCGGAACGGAAAACAAATTTCCCATTTTTGTCAAACTCGAGAGCCCAGAGAAAATTAATTTCTTAGGGAAATTGGAAAAGGCGACTGTAACACATGGAACTTTTCGGAAAGGCGCTTGGAGAGGAGTTGAGAGATCATCAAGAGCTGGGCAAATAAGATAGCAGACGACTTCAATCTCGAGGATGGATTCAGCTTCATCGATATCCGTTAATTTCGTGCCTGCCCCTTGAAGTTACTCCCCCTTGCTAATTGATTTCTAAAGATTCGATGCTTTGGAGATCGTCGGGTATAAGTGCGCCTTGTGATAAGGGGCGCACTTGGAAGAATCTATTCGCTTTGGTTTCGTTGCTTCAAGATATGGGAAAACTGAGAGGTGATTTTTCAAACAGTCAAAAAGGAGGTTTTTTCGGACCTATACTCTTACAAATTAAAAGTAGTTTCAGCAATCATTGGAGTTTCAGTGCGGGAGAGTATGAAGAAATAATGAGTCAGTTATTTATGAATTGTGGGGAAAGTTATGAAATCGATTATTTAATATTTGTCATTAATTTAATATTCATAATTTTAATTTTTTAAATCGAAACATCACGTTGCGCGTAGTTATATTTCTATGTAATTTAATTTATAGGAACCTAATTTTCATAGTTAAGAGAAAATAATTCAGCGGTAAATTATTCACGAGGAGAAAATGTGTTTGAAGAAGTAAATATTTATAAAGTTTTGACAAGAATACGTCTTTAAATTCGGTCCGGTACAGGGGCATCTACAAAAACTCTATTGATCAAAAACATGGTCGGATTTGTCGCGCTTTTGCGTAAGCAGTAAAGGATTATCTAATGATTTAAATTTTGTTGGATAGAGGATTTATGTACGATTTAAAATCGCTTGGCTGTTTAGCAGTGTAACTCTGGATTGCAAAGACATAGAAAATTTAAATCAGTGTTAATTTGTAGATAATAACAGGATCTATAATATTATTTGGTAATTAAAACAGATACAGTAATATTTATAAAGTTATAAGTCGATAAGTGTACTACGTTGAAGAAACTTTTCAGTGTCGAAAAAATTTCAAAAAAAAATATGAACAGAAATATTACAATCATTGGAAAGAAAATTCAAAAGGAATCAGAAAAGTCCAAATTGACCGATGTCAAACGATGCAGATTGCATATAGAGCGTAAGAAAGTCGAGCGTACAGGAGCGAGTACTTTGAGTGCTCTGCAGTCTGGACCAATGCATATCGACTTACCATCCATCCAAAGAACGTTCAGAAAATGTGCTTATGGCAAAGTTATTATTATTATCAAGCGAAATCTTGACTAAAAAGTTGTGGATGAATAATACACTGAAAAAAAATTATATCGATTATTTCTAAAACATACGGTATGTAGTTGAATTTAAAAAGCACGGGCTATTGGCGACGGTCCGGGATCAATCCATACAGGGACCCTAGGATAACATCTCGCCATTTCGAATCACGATCAGATGAAAAGGTCAGTACCTGAGCCGGCATCCAACTCTCCAAACTTAAAAACATTCCAACTAAAGGACGTCTGAAATCACTACATATTTAACGTGCACCTGCCCCCAAGTACAAGAAGGTCTGCGACTGCACTGAGTTTGGAACTCGCAACCCTCCGGTTCCAAATCTGTCACTCTTCTGGGCTACAGTGTACCCCAACCCCTAAAAAAATTTGGTAGTGGGGACTTTATGAATAGTGTCTTGTCTCTTGTATCCACACTACACGAACGTGAGGACATTTGAGGCCACAGCATATTCAACACGCACCAGCCCCCACTTAACGACAGTTGGATTGATTTTCGAACTCGCAACCCTTCAGTTGGGAATCTTTGATTCTACCAACTGGGCTATTGCGGCTCCATCTAAAACGGATGAACTGTGAACATAATAATTTCTAAACAAAAAAATATTAAGCAAATCGAACATAGTAAGAATTTCGTGTAGCTGAGATGTTATTGCTAATCTTACTTATTCTTCCTACTTTTTCTAGGTTGATTAGTTGTAGAATTATGCAATCATGGGTTTTAAGAAAATGTTTCAATATCATTAATTTTCTAATAACTTGCAGAAACGAAGTCATGACAGACAACTTAATTTAAGGATCCACTTTCTCATCGCATAATCACAGACATTTCAAAATATTGAGACTTAATAAATGTTTCCGGGTTAAGTTATGATATCCAATGCAGAACATTGTCCCGGAAATTGCTTTCGTTGATTTAAAAGTTAAGGAGTTCAGGATGTTTCCGTCAGAGAAAATGCAGCGATATTCAAAAACCGGGCTCGGTTTCAAAGTTTACATTGATTCGCGATTTTGATTACTTCATCTCTTTCAGCGAGGATATTGATTCTGTGGAAGATTAAATTGAAGGTAAAAAATGAAAGCGCAAAATTGATTGAATCCGAAATCGTTGTGAGGTTCCGACTGGAGATGACTTTTAGAGGGAAAAAATTCCGCCGGGGCTATTTTATTGGTTTGTTTTGTTAAAGACTCAGAGGGAAAAAACGGTCTACGAAAGCGTCGCGTTTTGCTGTTCATGTTTCAAGAGGAAGAAGTTACTGCAGGCGGCAGAAGTCAGGATGCAGATATGGAGAGCTTGTTTTTGGCTTCCCCACCCTTTGGAAGTTATTGCATTTCACATTTCGCAACAGATGGGAAATGTATATATTGAAAGACGCCAGAGATGAACAGAGGAAAGGAGCCGCTCTGCGAAAAGGAGCAACGAAAAAAAAGAAAATAATACTATCGGTAAAAGACGCTGAATTCAGTTTTACTTCAAACAATGTTTGTGTCGCGAAATTGGAAGAAAAAAAAGGAAAGGGGGAAAGACGAGAAGAGCAACGAAACTAAAAAACAAAAAATATATAGTTTGGGTAAAGAAATAAAACGTTAAGTCGCGAGAGAAAAATCGTTTTTATTGTATTCTATTCTTTTTTCACTCTAAAAAACCTTCGTAGATGAATTGTTTGAGTTAGAATCCCTTTCCCGGAAAATTCAGAAGCGAGAAGAAATTTTTGAAATTTTCATTAAAACTCAGTCAAGTGTTTGAAGATAATTAAATATCCAACTGCCGCATTGGAAATCCGTGCCGCTTGTGGAGTGAAATCAATAATGGACCGCGTCTTTTTTCCGCTTCTTTTCAACTTCAGGATGCGTTTTTTTCAGCATTCTACTTTGGAGCTCCATTTCTGTGAATGTTCAAAGCACCAGCAGATACAGAAGGGGAAAAAGTGTTTGGATAATCTACCTTCTTGCGAATGTATCCCTGGTTATTTTATTTTTTGTGTGTTCGTCAACGATGGAATACTTTTTTTTTTCTATAAGTAGCCCGGATTTGCAAAAGAATGCGCTCGAGATTGAAGATAGTGATAATGGTTTCCATTTTCTCCGCTGTCAAAAATAATCTCATGTTTAAATCTGTCGTTTTGGGGAAAACTTTGGAAGTTTCCCATCCCGATCGTTTCCATAACTATTTCTAAAGAAGCATCGATATAGTAATGGAACACTTCAAAAGTTTAAAAATTTCTTAACATTGGCGAAGTATTTCACTCGTTCCTGTACTCATGGCTGTATTCGAAATCTTCAAATCTTCAGCAGGAAAAAATCTTAAAATTCTTGTCCATGTGTTTTTATACAATATATGCATAATAGTAATATTATATACGTTAAAATATGCTGTACTTTTTCTGTATCAAAGTGTAACACTCCACTATAAATTAATCCAAATAGAATGGCTTCTACTTTCGAGATTTAAAAAAATATTTTGGAATACTAAATGCACATTTAAATACAATGAGTATCACATAAGATTTATTGAAACTTGAAGTTGAATTACTTTTTATAAAAATGAGTATGTTTTACTAAAAACTAAAACACTTAAAATTTTTGAGAGTATGCTTTTATTCACAATATGCTTAACCCTCCTGATGGTTGTCTCTAAGCGGTATCTCGTTATTATCAAAGCTGAACAGATCTTAATGAACCACATCACTAGAAAAATTACCAGATCTTGATCTCGTCATCATCAAAAAGATGGTCGTATCTTGATGTTGAGATATCTCGTCATCATCAAAGAGATGGTCGTATCTTGATGTTGAGATATCTCGTCATCATCAAAAAGATGGTCGTATCTTGATGTTGAGATATCTCGTCATCATCAAAGAGATGGTCGTATCTTGATGTTGAGATATCTCGTCATCATCAAAAAGATGGCCGTATCTTGATGTTGAGATATCTCGTCATCATCAAAAAGATGGTCGTATCTTGATGTTGAGATATCTCGTCATCATCAAAAAGATGGCCGTATCTTGATGTTGAGATATCTCGTCATCAGAAAAATTTATCAGATCTTGATAGATGAGATGTCTCGTCGAAATCACTTGTATGGTTAACAATAATGGGAGGTTCACAATATGCTTAACAATAGCAGCAAAATATTGTCGTTATATACGCAGCAAAATTTGTCGAAGGGCAATACTGTTATAAATACATCTGACATAGTGGTATGAACTTAAAAAAGTAAATTAAATTGAATTTTTATTTTATCAAATTAATTTTTTTTCAATATAAAAAGAATAGCATCATAAATATTGTAATATGAAGTTTATTTATATTTAAAAGAAATTTCATCATCACTATACATCTGGAAACTGACCAAGGAAGGTGAATTCAAGATTGTTAATTATTTTCAACATATTCGTTCCATTGTTTCGTAATAAAAAATGATTTTGATAGCATATTATGAAATACGTAATGTAATAAATGCAAGCATGTCTAACCACATAACAGTAACTTAAAAATAAAATCATGTCCGTTAAATTTTATTTAATAAAATATTGAAAATATTTACTGTCTTTTATCCTTCGAATATTGTAAATTCGTGTTTTAGCTCTATCATTTATAAAACTAATGAGTATGAAAATTTTCTGTAAACCGTAAATGCTTGTTGGAGGAAATACATTAATCTACAAAATATGGTTCGTTATTTAGCTTGAGTAAATAATTCGTTAAAAGCTTGCTCTGAAACGTAATTGAATTCATTCAAGTTCACGATCTCATTATATCTAACAGAACGGTAATAAAATGTTCTGTTTTAATATTAAAATAGCCACAAATCTACATTTTAATAGGACGTTGGAATGCATTTGAAATGCACTTTCAACATACCAATTAAATTTATAAATCTGTAAATGAATAGAAACGCATTTAAGAGAAAATAAAAAATCAGAAGAAAACGTTTCAAATTCTTTGGCCGCGTTTCAACAAAATTAATCTTGTCGCTAAACGAAGACTATTTTGCTGCCTTTCCTTGAATACTCTGAAATGGATTTTCTGAAAGTCCATTGGATAATATTTTTAAACATCTCTTTCAAATATAATGGGCATATTTAATTCATCGATCGATTTTTAAAGTGTGGCGCTTCGGTTGTGCACGTTCAGCTTAAAAGATATTACATCAAAATATATAACATTAATAATCTTAAAATTCGAAAAGTTAACTATAATCAATATAGCTGTATATATTAAATAAATGAATGATTAGACTTAAAGCAAATAACATTGATTATTCGAATTTAGAAAATTAATAAAAAGTTAAATCAATTTTTAATTTATAAAACTTTAAGAAGCATTGTAACCAAACAGCCACCTATTTCTTAAGAACAGATGCAGAACGCTGGATCGAATTTTCCTCTAATTTCCATCTCTTCCCTACATTTGCGGGATTTAAATCTGAAAGTCTTGATGGCCACTCAACTTATAAGTGAATACCTGCATGTTGAAGATAATCATTCATGAATTCCATTTTCATGTCTTAAAATTGTGTATAAGTTGTGATATGGTAAGTGTTTTTCATTAACGTCACACTGGAGCAACACTACAGGCTATTGGTGGCGCTCCGGGATCAAACCCGAAGGGAAAGATCCGACGACAACACGTAATTTTGAAGCAAGGTCAAATGATGAAGTCACACCTGAGCTGGCACTCCACTCTCCAAACTTCCACACTACGCCAATGTGAGGACATTTGAGCCCACGAAAGATTTAACGTGTACCAGTCCCCTTTGTACACCCCAAAGACCGTCTTTGGTTAGATTTGAACTCGCAACCCTCCGGTTGCTTATCCATTACTCTTTCAACAGGGCTACCGTGGCCCGTATAAAATGTGTGGAGTTTCATGTTTTAATTTCTCAGAGTATAATCCTTCGACTTTTGTAATCTATTTTCAACAATTTATAAATACTATGAATTCAATATGAGCAACACATTTGTTTTCTAATGCCACCAATACCTATCAACTGTATCTAATTTCGGGTTTGATTCCTGCTTTGTAGGAGCATGGATGTTAGTGATTGTTATTGTTAGGTAGGTTGGGAGTTAATTAACGTCGCACTGGAGCAATACAAAGGGCTACTGGCGACGATCAAACCGATGGGAAAGATCCGAGGACAATACCACGCAATTTTGAACCATGGTCTTATGAGGAGGTCACACCTGAACTGGCAACCCACTCTCCAAACTTCCACACCACGCTAACCTGATCATTGGTAGGATTAGCGGCGTTTCACCCATTGGATGCTCCTTCACAAGATGCCGTCATTTCGGAGTCCGAGTGGTCAGTGGTTAAGTTTGAAAAATATCTGCCTGATTGGCGTTAGAATTTCATCAATGTATTTAATATAATCCGCAAAAATATTTATACTTTTTATGCTGAGTAAGTTTTATAATACTTAACAAACTGTAAGCACAGTGTTTTCTGTCTGATAAAAACTCTACAATTAATGGTAGAAATATTTCTTACGAGAAATGTGATTTCATTTTGAGCAAGAACATTTTAAAGTAAATCACTTCTTCGCGCTTAAATCTTCTCTAAAATACAACCTTACGTTTCGCAACACAGATTTATGCAGTTCATAAAAAATGTATTTTTATCTCTTATTTCTAAAATTTATGATAATTTTTCTAAAGCTTATTTTTGTGCATAGGTTAGTATTTGAGTTTCTAATAATCTGAATAAGCATTTAAATCTGTGGTGCACAATATGAGACATATATACACATTGCTAAGTTGATGAAAATTTCAATATTGACTTGCTATTTATAACATAGTCAAAAACCATTGTTCATGTATATCACCGATTAGAGGTCCCCAATCAAAACTTTTCACATTATTCAACTGCTACACCGAAAGCCCACCTGAACTCCCACACAAGCGATTAAAGGCATAACATAATCTTTCAAAAAGGACGTAAACCAGAAAACAACGAAAATTCTCTATTCTGCTCTTCAATCCAACACGGAAAATTGACTAATAGTCTTTCAAGATTAATGAAAGTCAAATTGACCTTCTTTCTGTCTCATTTTTTCGATCTCGGTTTTCGATTGAACTCAATCTGTGCAGTTGTAAATCGTGTAGATATAGTAAATCAAGTCGATTAAAGCCTAGGAAAAATCTTCGAACTTGAAGACTTGCATCAAGTGTTTTTATCTTCATTTTGTTACAAGGCTGTTTGTTTCATTTTTGCTATCCATAAGATGTTCAATTCATGTACTATCAAAATTATCTGTATTATAAAACTCTTTCTTGAAAAACCACGAAACTGTGCTTCAAATATGTATTAGCAATTCTTTTTCTCTCATCCTTGCACAGTTAAATTCCTATACTTTTAAATAAATAGATAAAACTTGCGCAAAGTTAGCATATTTTGAGGGTTTTTGATGGATTACTTGAGACGATACCTAGAAAATATAACAGTTAATGCTTCCCGTCTTGCGAAAAAGTAAAATGTATCCACAGCAGATTTCTTTAAGAATATATACATTTAAAAGTTCTAAGCAAAGTAAACTACCTTAAAATTTTTTGGTAAATCCAAATATACGACTTTAATTTTATAAGGGCTTCACACGAATATATTCGTTTCGCAATCTAGTTTTTCCTGCATGACTACTAACCAGTTTCGACGTTCTGAAATAAATAAGTTGTTCCTAGGATTTTTTCAAGCAATCGATGTGTCTATTTAGAAAATATGTGTGTTGTGGGGAAAAAAGCAACGTAATACTCCTAAATATATATGAACAAATACTATTCAATATTTTTATCTACACTGTTTCACTTAATAGTGCGTTTAATTTGCATAGTACCTCATTGCAAAAATGTACGGTAGGTTTGTTTAGAATTCTAAGCAATTGTAGTTAGTTTTCCATTTCAGAGAAAATAATTATATATCACACTAAATTAGGCTAAAATATTGTTCAGTACTTTGTTTTTCGATTTCAAATTTTTATATGGAAATTGTGTGTCTTTTACGATCCTGATAGACATAATATACACTATTTTATTGTTAGTTGATTTTTGTTTAAAAAAAAGCATGTTCTTCAAAAATGGAATAAAGTCTTATATCCCTATACAAATTGGTGAATATGAGAGTCAAATGAAACTGCTCCAGAAATAAACTTTTATAATTTTTGAGAAATTTACATTTTAAAGTATGTTTTCAAAAGTTGAAAAGGAGTGTCCATGATTTTAGTAGCACAAAAACATTTTTTCATCAGTCGGTAGACAGGTTTTTACATGACAAGAGGGTTTCTAGTTTCTGATAATAGCATTCTGAGAATACGTTCTTTAATATTTGCTTTTTACATGTTAGGATGGCAGTTTTTACTTAGTTGATAAAGTCGCGATTGGCAACCGGAGAGTTACGAGTTCGAAATTCGAACCAACCGTCGAAAATCGTCGTATACTTGGGGGCTGGTGCATGCAAAATCTGTCGTGACATCAAATGTTCTCACGTTGGTGTGATGTGGAAGTTTGGAGAGAGGGGCTCCAGCTCAAATATTGACCTCGTAATTTGACTGTGATTCAAAATTACGAGATGTTGTCCTCAGATATTTCCCTTCGGGATTGATCCCGGACCGTCACCGGTATCCCGTTGTATTGCTTTAGTGACACGTAAATTCAATCATCTACCTACTATCAAGAATTTTTAAGTATCTTGCATATTTTTTATTCATTCCCTGCTTTTGAAATACATTATCTCACAGTTTATGTTCTAAATTTTTATAGAGTGTTTCCATTAAGTTAAAAACTTCGAGACAAAAGTCTATATTGCTAAAAATTAACTAGGTTTTGCGAAATACGCATTAAATGTGTGAGAATGTTATTGCTTTTAATTTTTAAAAGCCAAGTCTACATTAAAATGAGTGAAATACTGAAAAATTTTATTCCTATTAAATCGGGAAATGGAAATTTGTTTCAGAATTTTCACTGCAGCCATTTTCAGCAATCATAATTAAACAAGCTGAAATAATTACTTATACATTACCATTTCAAATGTTCAAAGAATTTTATTTCTTTCTTAAGTTTTTTTCTTTAAATATTTTTTTCTGTAAACCAAGGGCTCAAAAATTAATTGCCTGAAACATACGCCATTGAAACCCGTTCTATCAGAATAAGAAGATTTTTTTCAGAACTCTAAGTTTGTATTCCTATTTTAGATAAACCTTGTAATTTGAGATTAAAGCAATTGATCTGGAAGTGAAAAAAAGGATAATGAAAGGAGTTTTTTCGAATATTTTGAATTTAAATAACAAAAACCACCTCAGTCTTTTGAGTAGTATGACTCCTCTTTTATCGTTAATTGAACTCATTAAGCAGAAAATTTTAGAAAAAGGTAAGGACAGGAAAGAATAACACTAGGTAAAACTTTTTCTGAGTTTTTTCCATGAACAAAAAACGAAGAAGTTCATTTTTTGAAAATTCAAAGGAGAAAAGTTTTAAGAAATATAAGCCCTACTTGACATGAAAATGTTTTCTTCTATTACTTTTATGAGAATCGTTTATTTTCGCAGTCTTTTTTTTTAATACCCTTAATATTCTGATAAACGTTTTTAAAACGTATTCTACATTTAAAGATTTATTTTCGTATAATTAATTACACATTGAAAATGATTATTTCAGTGAATTGAGTGGAGGTGCTATAATATCAGAAACATGAATCAATAAATTCCTATTTTATTTAATAGCACAGCTAATAAACAATTGTAGATGTTACAATTAATAAACGTACACTCCAATTAAAACACATGAAATATTCTACAGTACAAAACGTGCAAACATGCCGTTCTCGGTAACTTTTATGTTTGCACTAAATTAAAGTCGGTTTGTGTGTGATACTTTCCATGCACTATGTCCCTTTCAAAAAAACTATATACATTTCTAACATCTAATCAATGTTTAATTATTTGAATGAAATAATTCCCTCACACCAAAAATCTATTTAAAATTTTCGCATTCTATATTTTGGTGTGGAAGATTAGAGAGTGAGGTGCCAGCTCAAGTGTGACCTAGTCATCTGACCGTTGTTCGAAATTACGTGGTGTTGCCCTCGGTTTCTCCCTTTGAGTTTGATCCCGGACAGTCGTCAATAGCCCGTTGTGTTGCTCCAGTGCGACGTTAATTAAAATACCTACCTAGCATTCTATGTTTTCCTACATATATTTTAATAAAGACCACTGACCTCTTCAACTGCAAGAGGTCAACTGTCTTCTGTCTGTGTAAGTAACTGTGAGAAGGTACTGTTACTCCTAACATGAAGAATCGCCAACACCAGTGCGATTAAAAACCGAGCACTTGATCTACTGGATTTCAGACAAATTCTATGATTGTTATGCCAGGTAGGTATTTTAACATCGCACTGGAGCAAATCAAAGGGCTATTGACGACGGTCCGGGATCAAACACGACGGGAAAGATTCGAGGAAAACACCACGTAATTTTGAACCACAGTCAGATGACGAGGTCACACTTGAGCTGGCATCCCACTCTCCAAACTTCCACACCACGCCAAAGTGAGGACATTTGAGGCCAAGACAGATTTAACACGCATTATCCCCCTTTGTACACAACGGTTTGTCTGGATCGAGCTCTGAACCGGTTGCTAATCCGTTGCTCTTCCAACTGGGCTTCCGTTGCCCGATTATTATGCCAGATAGGCGGATTCTTTATGTATATGGACCAATTAAACCCTTTTTGTATATCGTTGGATTATAATCAAAATGTTCAATTTCATACCTCATAGTTCAAGCAATTCATATTTTGTTTTTTATAATGTTTTTCTATGTGTAACCCTGTTTTAGGGTAACAGTAATTCATAGATTTTGATTTTAACCTTCCAAGTGATTTCTACGAGATATCTCGTCCATTAAGATCCGGTCACTTCCGCTAATGACGAGATATCTCGTCCATCATGATCTAGTAATTTTATTTATATCGAGATACCTCTTCGATATAAAACTGTGTGAATGAAGATCAAAGTACGAAAAACAAACTCACCCTTGCACAGAACTGGTCCCAGTTTTGATTCAGAGCTTAGCCAAAGGCAGCTTTCGACACACATAAGCCATAAAGAGAGTTAAAACACTTTTACACCATTGGACGCTCAATATTATCAAAATATAAATTCGGAATTTTTCTCTTTTTACCTTATACGCAAGGGGAATATCTCTTAAAATAAACTTTCCTCCTCTGAACTTTACAATAAAGTTGCTTACGGGAAACGCAGAGCAGGAAAAATATGTATTACAGTGAAAAGGATAGGAATGAAAAATATATCCAATTCCCATGATATTTTGTTTCTCACATACAAAGATTATCCCACATTCTGTAAGCCTTGTTGGTTTCATTGCACACGCATTTACATTTATTTCCATTTGTACAAATCCCAGAGATTAACCGTATCTGAGATTTCACATTTTTTTCATATTTAATATTAGTTGTTTATCAGATTCTCTTATTTACCTCCCTGTGGTCATTAATGTTTCCTTTTGGATTTTGTACTGTTGACTGCGTTAGAAGTTTTTAAAGCAACACTCAAAATATGTCTCTTGTGAAGTTCCCCCTGAGATATTGTTTTCCGAAAAAAGTCTTCGTTGTAAAAGCTGTTGTGTTATATCTATTTCAATACTCAGAAGTTAAGTAACTTCTTTCGTCTCAGTTAGTTTTTTGATATTTATTCATTTTCAGACCGTAAAACCCCTACTGCTAATTTTAATAATATAAACTTTTTTCATATCTTAATATCAATAATTTAATCATTTATATAGGTACAAGTAAATTAGTCTTTAACCTTACAGGTGGTTGTCTTGATGAGTTATCTCACCATTCAAAAACCTGACCAGATCCTGATTGATGAGATATCGGGTCATTTAAAAAAGCTGACTAACTCTTGATCTCGTCATCATAACAAAAATCGGCAGTATCTTGATGACGAGATATTTCGTCAGTAGCAATTTGATCAGATGTTGATGGACGAGGTAACTCTTCGAAACCACTTGGAGGGTTAATTCCAATTCGTAAGAGCATGCTCCTAGAGGAACAAGTCTGGCACTAAAAAGTATGAACATTCATTCATTGTTAACCCTCTAAATGGTTTCTACAAAATGCCTCGTCCATCAAAATCTGACCAATTTTGATAGATACCTCGTCGAGACAATCACCAGGAGGGTTAACTCAAATTATTTACATTACTTGGATTTTTACATGTAATTTATTTTTCCGAATGGGAAATTATCAGAAAAACCATATATTAAAGTGTACTGATAATTATTTTAATTGTATTATAGAATGAGTAGAAGATTGGTTAATTTTATGATATAATTATTGCCATTTATTCATACATTTCGAAGGGAAAATTATGTAAAACTTGCAAATGATTTATTTGAAAACAGTTCCAAAATTAATCTAACACAATGATTATGGTATACAACTGAAATAATTCTAAACGATCATCTATTTTTCTACTTTCGCTGTACAAAAAAATAAATAACAATTCCATCAGAAACTAAATATTTCTTAAATGAACATGAAAGCCTTAAGAATTCAATCTAATATCGCATGTAAGATAGCAAAACAACATTTTACTTGGAAGACAGTTACAATATCTCGAAAAGGATATTAGTGTCAGAAAAGTATTTAATTCACTCTTCATGAATCCCATTCAAATTTGTCATATCGAAATATAGAAGACAATAAAATGTTCTACTTTTGCATATGCATTGCAAATATTTATAATATGTTTTGATAATGTGTTGAACTTCTAATCTTACAAAACAGTGTTCCTAAATGAAAAACAGAAGAACAATCTAACATTCATTTGGTTCGATATATATTTTGTGTTCATATTACTTTTTAAAGATGTTTTTGATGCTTTACTGTGTATGCTATACTTCGAAAGCAATTGGAAATAGAAGGTAATCTAAATGGTAATCTCTATCAATTATCATTCAACGAAATTCGAAGACAAATAACATTATGTCTGGATAATAGTATGTGTGGGAACTTGGGAACTATGTGAAAATAGATTAATGTTTATATACAAAATTATCTTCTGTTGATTTCAAGTGCTGTACTTATAAACGAATCTGAAATATCGAACAATAAATGCTTTTAAAAGATACATAATCCCCATATAGTTTTTCTAAACACAATTAAATTAAAGTTACAATTCATAAATGCAACTGTTTTCTCGCTTTTCTGAAGTGTAATGTGTTTTCTTCCATTTTAAATTATATCGGTTTTTTAACGCAGCTACATACTAAATCAGCCAAGGAAACCTGTTGTGCCAGAATAGAAATCTCATTAAATATTTTTACCAACCACTTTAAAGGATTGTGAAGGGAGTTGTTTGGTTTTAAATCTCTACGAGACGAGATATCACATCCATCAAGATCTGATTAATATATCGAATGACGAGATATGACTAACCACTTATATATATCAATCATCGAACTCCAAGGCGATCGAGCATCAGCCGCATGGTATTGTGATAATGGGGTTACATATATTCGCGACGAAAAAGTGCTGGAGAAAGAGCATATTTGAAATCGAAACTGATGTCCATTAAATTTTGCGTCAAAAAACTGTTTTCAACGTGGGATATCGTTTGTGTGGACTTTAATGGAGGCTGCGCCACTATCAAATATATTACTTCAAGTGAAACACGCTACTATTATTTGATGATCTGATACCTGTTCTGAAATCCTCATCGACATCACATTAACCCTCCTGGTTGTTGTCTTGACGAGGCATGTCGTCTCCAGCAAAACTGATCAGACCTTGATGGACGAGATATCCAGTCATTACAATGACGAGATATATCGTTATGAAAAAGAACTGATCAAATCTTGAACTCGTCATCATCAAAAATAGCATTATCTTGGTGACAAAATATCTCGTCATAAGAAAAAAAACTGCCCAGATCTTGATCTCGTCATCATCAAAAACTTGATGACGAGATATCTCGTCATTAGCAAAATTGATCAAATCTTGATAGATGAAATATGTCATCGAAACCACTTGTAATGTTAAAACGTCTTCCCATTACAGCTCCTCATCAATTGAATGTTAACGGGCTTTCCAACAATAAAAACACCTTTTCCTTCAAAAAACGCGCCTGGTAAAGTGGACAATATATATTACTCCAGTAATTGCATCACAACGAGGAATATTAGACTTTGATGAAGAGAAATTGTGTTACGAAGTTAGTTTTCTACCTCTCTTCCTATTCCATTCACATTTCATCATCGTAATTGGAATGAAACTTCTCGGAGGGAGTAGAACTCCACTTAATTTATTGCATAGGTAATAGTCATTTACTGCAATGGAGTGCTCCAAGAAATTTGAATGCACTTGATAGGAGTAAGTCATTTGCCAATTACTTTGGTTCTTGGATATGGCTAGAAGAGTCGCGTGTTCAATAGCACCTGCATGGAATTTGAAATAAGTGGTTTCTGTCCTTCTTGCTGACTCGGCCACTTACGAATTCAAATGAAGAACGGAGTAAAAAAAGTCTTGAAAGACAATCAATAAGTATAAGATCTCATTTAATTTGGCCTTGATATCCAAAAAGTTTTTAATGCCTAATATCTTTGTGTTGTGCTACTATGCTATGTTATTTTTTAAAAACTAACTTAACACATTTTCAATGCCTAAATCGGAAGTAATTGCAATTATTTTATTGTTATTTTCTTTTCCACAAAAAATGTTGTGATTATCTAAAGTTTTCGTGCTGTGCTACTGCTATATTTTTCGTTAAAATGATTTCTTGTTGCTGTTCCAAAGCTTCAGTAAACATAATCATATTAACATCTTTGTAACAAACTCAACAAAAATAAGTGTTCTGTCTTTCTTGCAGATTTGCCCACTTACAAATTCAAATGGAGGATTCAATGGACTATCTTGAAATACAATCACAAAGTTAAAGATCTCATTTAAGAAGTCCTTGGTTTCCAAAAAATGTTTGTTATTTAATATTTTTGAGCTTTGCTACTACGGGATACTTTTAACAAACTAATTTCTTATTAAATTTTCAATTCTTCAATTGTAAGTAATTACGATTCTATTACTACAATTATTGTCCGACCTTAAAGTTACTAATATCTAACGTTTTAAATTCTGTTACCATGCTAGGTTTTCTTAATAAATCAAATCCTTGGTGAATTTTCAATTTCCACTTACAAATTCAAATGAAGGATTTAATAGAACGTCTAACAAGACAATCACACACAAAGTTAAAAATCTTATTTAAATCCTTGATAGCCAAAAAATAGTTATTACCTAACACTTTTGAGCTTTGCTATACCACAATATTTTTAACGAACTAATTCTTTGATAAATTTTCAATTTTTTAATTGTAAATAATTACATTTCTATTACTACACAATTATTGCTCGACCCAAACATTTTTTATACCTAATATTTCATGCTGCCCTACAATGCGATACTTTTAAACCAAATAACTCCTTGTTGCATTTTAAATGCTTACATTCGATGTAATTATAATTCAGTTACCATTATTAATACCCCTAAAAAGTTTGGAATCTAATGTTTTGTGCTGTGTTACTTATACGATATTTTTTACAAGTTAAATCCTTGTTGACTTTCTAGTGGTTAAATTTAACGTAAATATAATGCTATTAACATCATTAAAAAAATGCAACACAAATAATTGGTTTCTGTCTTTCTTACAGATTCGAGCACTTACGAATATAAATGAAGAATGATGGAGAAATCTTAAAAGACAATCAGGAAGATAAAGATCTCATTTACGAGGGCCTTGGTATCAAAAAGTTATTAATACGTTATGTTTTTGTGAAGCGTTATTATGCGATATATTTTAAGAAATTACACTTTGTTTTATTCCAAATGATAAAATTAAAAGTAAATATAATTCTATTTGTATTATTATTACAAGCTTAATTCGAATATTTGTCAGTTTAAGGTAATTATTTTCTTGAATTTAAATATGATTTCATTTAGGTAGTCATTCATTTCTGTTATTTCCCAAGAAATCCTTCTCAACTGCAATTTTCCGAGAAATGTGTTCATTTTATGGTTTCGTGTGATCATATTTCCGCCATTTTACGGATACAGAGGAAAATATGAAGGTAATTTCTTGAATTAGTTTTTAAGTGTCAAAGCTATTGTAAAGGTTTTACTCAGTTCAAACGCGCACTAACTAGATGTAATAACTTTAAATACTAACTAGCTTCCAACTCTACATTAAAATAATGAGCTTTCGGAATTTAATATTGAATTTCATTGTGTTAGTCTTGCAGAAAATATTAGGTTTTAAGTCTTCGTAATTAGACTTGTTTGGATTTAACTTCGCTGCTTTAAACTTAAATTCAGAAAAAATCTTATATACTATTTTCTCTTTTATGGTACGGTTCAAAAAGGATATAATTTGTAATTCTACCTCTGAACTTACGTCTCAACCTTAAATATTCAAATGTGTGGTGAGTTGTTGAGCATACTTTTAAATCTAATAGCAGATATGCGCAGCACTGTCAATTTTCGAAGAAAAATACACTGGTTTTCAAAATTAAAAGAATTTGCAAATTTTGTCGAATTTCTCGAAAATTACTGAACTAAAGTTAAAACTAATTTTTCCAAACAAAGATGAAAATCTTTAGTGTCGAATACGTAAGCGTACACGTGCGTGTGGGTGGTGCATTTAGAGGAACAGGCTTTCAAATCGCGCGTGACAATTTCCGCGCTACGTTCGCTCGCACACCTCGGCGAATTTCGTGGTGGCTTTTTGCAACCTTCGGTGAAATTCAGAAGTAGACAATAAAATGAGTAACCACCAACGTTTGGATGATGGAATCAGGTGGCGAATCGTCGGGAGCTTGGAAGCAGGGCAGTCTCAAGTGCAGATTGCTACAGACTTAAATCTCAGCGTCGTGTCCAAACTTATGGAAACAGTTTAAGGATACTGAGAGAAAGCCTGGACAAGGTCGTCCAAGAGCCATGATGGCCAATGAAGATCGATATTTGTCAATTACAGCGAGGCGTAACAGGAGTGCAACAAATTCTCAGCTCTCTCGTGACCTTCATGCGGCCACAGGAAGCCGAGTTTCAAGGGTTGTTGTTTCCAGAAGGCTATACATGAGAGAGGTCTGTTTGCAAGAAGACCTGCTGTTTACGTCACGCTCAATTCTGCACACAGAAGAGCACGTTTAGCATGGTGCAGTGAACATCGACTTTGGACCAGGGATCAGTGGGGGACCGTTCTATTCTCTGATGAGTCACGGTTCAGCCTAACCACTAACTCTTGAAATACGTACATCTGGAGAGAAACAGGGACCCGCTACCTGTCCTCCAATATCCAAGAAAGATACCACTATAGCAGTGGAGGTTTTATGGTCTGGGCAGGCATCAAGCTGAATGGGCACACAGATCATGTCTTTGACAGAGGCTCTGTGATTGCTGTTAGGTTTTGGAGCCCTATGTTTGCCTTTTCAGGGGTGCAGTTGGCATTAATTTGATTTTTATGGACGACAACGCTCGTACACATAGGGCTCATGTGATCGACGAATATCTGGAAAGTGAGGATATTCGCCGGATTGATTGGCCAGCCAGATCTCCAGGCGTAAACCCTATAGAGATTATCTGGGACGCTCTTGGAGGGCAATTACAACTCGCCTCCCCCCTCCCAGAACCATCCAGGACCTGAAAACCATGTTGTTGGAGGAGTGGGATCGACTGCCACAGGAACTTATAAACTGCATCATTTCCAGTATTAATTCACGTTGTGAGAGATGTTTAGCTGTAAGAGGAGACCATACCCCCTATTAACTCCTTTTTGTGTCGATATTGTTACCTCTGTTTTAGACGTTCCTGCGTTGAAGAGTCTTACACACGATCATGCGTGCGTACCATACGGTTGTATGATCATTTTTTGTATTATTTCAACCTACGTACATAACTAATTTCGTTAAAATATGTCCAGTACTTCTGGAAGTGGTCGCCCAAAATTGAAAATTCTCTTAATTTTGAACACCAGTGTAAATGGTTAGTCATAGGTATCATTTTAGCAGAGAACTGATAATTTTATTTCATTGTATGTGTTTATATAAGAAATGCAGGATTTGTGTACATCATGACATGTTTTTATGTAAGAAATGCACTAGTCTTGTATTTCATGTATGTGTTTATATAAAAATACACGATGTGCCAGAGACATTATTCGACAACAAGAGCTTAAAGTTAGATGAGTACTTAAGCAAAGTAAGGCTTTTAACTTCAGTACTTGCTTCTCTTTATTCACTGGAACTAAGAATTACATCCAAAGACCCTTAAGTGGATAAAGTTAAACGAGTTGCAAAAATGTTTTTCTCATGCTACCTGCGACCTCTACAAACCTTTATCTTAACTTTGTGTTGTTAGTAGACTTGTTTACTTATCTTAATCCTTGAAATGATATTTCTTTTGTCACATAAGGGACATCAAACGAGGCGTGTAATTAGTACAACTTCTTCGGTTCTTATATTAAATTGTTCCGATGGATATAGCAAATAAGGGCCAAATAATATAGACAGCGGACTTTCAAAATCACCAAAATTGGCTTTTAAATTTTAGTGCTAAAAATTAATTGATATCAAGTTCTGTGGATAACAAAAATAATTTTTAATTACAATAATTTTTGACGGAGTTATGCAATAACATTAAAGATATAGTAGATAAATATAGTAAGTCTATTGTTTTGGAATAATCCTTCAAATATGTTGTATATATCTATTTCAAAAATGAGGAATTCATCATACTTCCAAATTTTGAAAATTTGGTTTAATATGTTGCTAAAACTATGTTTTTTGCAAAATGTTAGATGTTTTAGTGTATTTTTTGCTGTACAATTGATTGATACACTTACCAAATGCAGTTAATATATTCAGGATATATACAGGGTGATTCAAAACTCAACATACCAACTTTTAGGGGAGGTAGAAAACACAAAACAAAACAGAATCACATAAGAATGTGTGACAGGAAACCCCAACCTGATCAGCTGGAGGATAAATGAAGATGCAGAAATGACAAGCCAATAATGGGTGGAAAAACTCTTTATTTGGCGATACTTTACACTAGGACAGTACGTGTACATGTTAAGCTTCACAAGTGCTCAAAGTTCTTACCATCCACAGTTATGCACGCTTGAGGGCGCTGTTATCCGCTGGAGGGCGCTGTTCGCCAGCGCTGTAGTTGGAATGTAGCGCTAGTCATTTAAAGTTCCGATTGCGTACGGAGAACATGCAACAATTTACGAACGCTGAATGTACCTTGACATGTACCTTGTGTATGGTGCAGTTGACGGCAACGGAAGGGCTGCTGCGGCACGGTTGTATGCCGAACGGTACCCGAATAGACGTGTACCGCATCAACAAATGTTTGGTGATGCGGTACACGTCAAAATCACCAAATAATCAAACACGTCAAAATCACCACGTACAATGCAAAAATCACCCCTTGCACCGTAACCTGTATGAATACGGGACATTCTGCAGCAGCAGGCATGACACAGGGCGCCAACGAACGACACGAACACTTGCCTTCGACGAGGAGACATTGCGTTGAGTGGAAGAACACGAACCATTGCCCGTGATATTGCAGCATCTCAATCCAGTGTGTGGAGCACATTACACAGGGAGCATTTACATCCATAACATTTGCAACGGGTCCAGTAATTGCAGCCATGGTCTACAAGACCACCGTTGACTCTGACACCGACCTCGTCGCAGCTGTAAACGTCCTCGAAATGGAGGGTATTTTTGAAAGGGTCCGACAATCAATGCTTCACCGTTGTGAAGCGTGCATAACTGTGGATGGTAAGAACTTTGAGCACTTGATGTGAAACTTAACATGTATACGTTCTGTCCTAGTGTAAAGTATCGCTAAATAAAGAGTTTTTCCACCCATTATTGGCTTGTTATTTCTGCACCTTCGTTTATCCTCCAGCTGATCAGGTTGGGATTTCCGATCACACATTCCTATGTGATTGTGTTTTGTTTTTGTGTTTTCAACCTCCCCAAAAATTTGTACGTTGAGTTTTGAATCACCCTGTATAATTATGACTTATGAGAAGTTAGTTCTTATCTTAAATGACAGAAGATTCATGTTGTTTACTCTAGGAGTTGCGGCTATTCTTATGCAATTATGCTAACCCAAACATTCGTTGAAAACACTGATTTTATATTTTTAAAACGTTGTGAAATTTACCTTCCGTTTTTTGAAAGTGTGTAATTAACTTAGTTTCGTCTGTACTGAAGATATATAATTTTAATACAAGCTTTTATTTCTCCACTTCAAACGGAAGGTCAAACGGGAGGTAAAAAATGTATTTGCTAAAAAGAAATTGATCAACAATATCGTATCAATGATCTGTGAGCCTTTGAAAAGAATATTGGATTTCGGAAGTATCGCATTCCTGGTGCAAGAGTTGCTATATGTAAAAAATATTGATATTAATACTGGCTGCAATAATATGCTGTAAGTTTGACATTTTTACAGGAATTGTACTAAAATGACATTCACAGTAGCTCTAAAATTCAAAATAGAATTCTGTAATAGTCACTATCCGCTTTTGTAGTTTTGTCTTACACTATATTGCGATGTATGTGGGGATTTCGAACTGTTTTTAGTCCCCTCTGCACATCTAGGACAAATATAACGCGTGTTAACATGTAGCCTACGTTACCTGCAGGCTCCAAAGTGTACCAAATTTGGTGTGGATTGGTCAAATGATGTAGATTTGCATAGAGAACAGATGCCAACTCTGCTTTATATAGATACTAGCTGAATTATCCGGCGTTACTCGGGTTGAATTGTTTATAATTCATCGTAATATTACTCAATACTATTCCTATCGAGATTTCAAATTGTTTTTAGCCCCCTGAAGACCCAAGAAAAATCGAACGGGGTTAATATATAGCCTATGTGTCCTCCAGAATTCTACATAATGTACCAAATTTAGTGTGAATTGGCCTGACATTGATCCTATAAATACGCAATGTTATTCCTATAAGGATTTCAAATTATCTTTAGCCCTCTGTACCATATGGACGATAAAAAAGACCACTTTCTATAAAAATAAATTTACATTATCATAGAAATTTACATTCCAATAATGAAGCTACAGTTAAAGAATTTACAGACGGGATACATAAACGATATGATACTGAGCTATTTTCAGCGCAACCACACCCATCTGCGTTTACACAATAATCTATGATTCTATGAAAAAGAACCCCATGGTCATCTTGAGAGGCGACTCTTATAGACGTTGAATCTGACATCATCTACACAGCCAGATCGGTAAAGAGCGCCCCCTAACAAGTACTCTGTCCAGGATGGTGGGAAGTTACACCCCTCTGTACACCCAAGACAAATAAAACGGGGGTTAATATTTAGCCTACGTTACCCTCAGGATTTCAAAGAATAAGTATACCAAATTTGGTGCAGATTGATCAAACGGTGTAGATATAGAGAACAGACAGACAGATGCCAACTCTGCTTTATATGTATAGGTATATATAACATCAAATACAGATTCACTGAACACTGGGGTTATGAGAAGCAGTCAAACTTCCAAGACTCGTCTAGGAGCCGTCGTGGCAAAGTGGGTTTGCCCACTGCGCAGAACCTGCGATTTGTAGGCAGTCTCTTCCATGTCAGTGAATTTTTCTTTGTGCTGTGTATATGTTCATTACTTAACGTTATTTGTATTGTGTTCGGTGCAGCATTGCCAAGAATGGGTCTTGCGCCGTTAAATCTCCAACAAATCCCGACTCTCCTATTGGAAGGCGATGGCTCCCTTGCGAGCCATGGCCTTCCAATGCGGCCTTCCCTTGCGGCTATGGCAGTCTGAAAGCCTCCGCTTTATACGATAAACGCAGTGAAAAACTTCCAGCTCCATCACATGACCGTTTCTAAAAACGAAAGAGCCACTCAGTAAAGCTTTCTTCGTGTTGTGTGTATATCCATGACGTGACGTTTCCTGCCTTGTCTTTTGCACAGCATGGCTAAACATGTCCTTTGCGTCATAAAACCACCCAACCAACCTCAACTCTCCTAGTGGAAGGCTACGGCTCCCTTACGAGCCACGGAACACTCTGAAAGCTTCTGCTTTATACGATGAATGCAGCGAAAAAAAAGCTTCCAGCTTCACCACATGTGTGTTTCTAAAAATGGAAGAGCCACTCAGGCCTGGGTGCATTCCAACTTGATTTGGAGATAGTTTCGAAAATCGTTTTTCCGTTATTGCCTGTAATTCGGAGTCCAGGGAAAAGGAGAGAATGTTTCATTAGAGCCACGCTCTCTCGCTCAGTGATAGGAATGTAACAGTCGATTCTTTTCGGAGCGATCACCTCCGCTTTAATTAATGGCAACCTCTCAAAATTCTTTCCCCTCGTGCCATGCTGAGTTTACTTTAAGTAATGTGTGCTACACGGACTCATTGATAATCTTCATCAACTGGCAACGCGGAGGAAATATTTCAGGAATTCGTGAAATTCGCCTGTCCGCGTAAACTTTATATTGGCTTTTGCGCCGTGACTTCTGCCAGGCTCTGGTGGTGGGCCGAGATTTTCGACATTTTCTGAGGTCTCTGGGGGTGTTTGGAACGTCGGGCTGGAGTGAAGGAGAGGTTGAAGGTTAGTTTTCGTTCTGATCTTTTTAAAACAAACTTTGTTACCGTTGATGTTACTGGAAGAAATATTGCTGTGCAGTTTGTTTGTGATTTAGCCAGCGTAAACCACAGGAATGTTGGAAGCGTGACGTGACTTTGGAATGGGTTGCGTGAGATGAATTGTCTGGACGAGATGTGTCAAAAAATTAAATTTTCTGAGGATTCTTGAGGATGAAGCGTTTTTACAAAACTCTTACCAGTATTTTACTGTATGAACTCCCCCAATAAATTAGTCGCATGGGTAATGAAGAGTTAAGTCCTTCGTTAAAAGGAAACTAAATGATCAATTTCAAGCTTCGACTATTCATATTGAATTATTCAGAAATTTTCTTACATGAATTTCAAAATCTAAGATTGGTAGGTAGTTAATTAACGTCACACTGGAGCAAAATAACGGGCTATTGGCGATGGTCTGGGATCAATCCCGAAGGGAAAGATTCAAGGATAGCGCCACGAAGTAAAATTTGAACAGCGTCAAAATTTAAGAAAGTAAAGTAATTTGTTTAATATTTGTATTTTAAATGTGAAAACTGATATCCTATACTAGCATACTGTTTCATATAATAGTCAAAGCATATTGACATTGAAACATTTTATTTTTATATTTCGTCCGAAGCTCACAATAAATCTTTCGAAAGCACCTAAGGAAATAATTTATTTGCGAAAATATCAAGTACCTATATGATACTTGAATGAGCCATGAAATATATATTATTTAACTATAAACTAATTTTTAGGAGAAAATCTTGAATTTGTCTGACATTAGGTTACTTAGACTATCACCACAGGCTAATAACATAACAGGGTAATAGTACTAACAGGCTAATAGCATATCCAGGAAAGAATTGTAAGAATAACATTATCTATAGCTCTATTTACTGTAATTAAACTATACTATTTTGATCATTAAACAATTTATTTCTATGTTTCTAAAAGATCTATATTAAAATTAAAGGTAACATCTGTGAAAATATTGCCAATAAATTATTTACGTACTTAAAAGTTCAGTTTAAAAAATGTCGGTATTAACTTATGTATGTGATAAACGGTATTTGTACAAGGATGCTTTCAAATCCCAAATTATAATGTCCATGATAAATGATATAAAAAATAGTTTTAGAAAGTCATGCTATAAATTAACGATATATATTATACCTTATATATAAAGCAGAAATTTGTCTCTAGCAGCAAAAACTTTTGAACTCAGCTCTATTGTCGTGAAATTTACACAGCATGTTCTGTCTGATTTCTCTGTCAACACATTTATTTTCAGATCCCTACGTTGTTAGCTTAAAACCATAGAAGTAAAATTTAATATAAAAGATTTCATAAAATGTTCATATTTTAAAAATTATCCAAGAAACACAAAATTCCAAATGTAGTCACAAGCCGAGCAGTCGGACAAGAAAGTATCACAAGCACCTGGAGCTTTAGAAGCTCAAAAAGCTGTTCAAAGACGCAACGAAACAACTCTTGAGGAAGCAGAAGTGAGAATTCGATTGTCTGAAGCAGCAAAAACCTTCTGGTGAGGCCAGCCATATAGTACAGCAATTTTAGGAAAAAATTCAATTTATGAAATTTGATATCTGTATTTTTAGTACTAGGCACATTTAATACTTTTAAATCACCAATTTCTCATCAGATTGCTTTTCTCTTAAAAAATAGTAAATACTAATTCCATATGGATATTTTTTATACTTCTATTTTTAACCTACTGAAAAATCTACACTAAGATTTTGTTCTTCAGAATATGGTGATAAGTCTTAATATATTTTTGTTACTAAATTTAGAAATATGAATTCCAACCTTTCAACAGGCAAAATGCATAAACAATTTTATTCCAATTTAGTACTTAAAGACAAAAGAAATACAATCGTCATACTCCAATTCACAAATATAAAAATATTCTAGGCATTTTTTTTCTTCTCAGAATCACAGTTGAGTTGATGTGAATTATGAAAATATTAGAAACAAGCAACTGAAAACTGAAGTCCTTTTCTTTCCAAGTTTAAAACTTTTTTCACACTCAGCTGCCATAATTTTTTCACCTGTTCAAAAAATTTATACTTTTTTGCAGCAATCCAGAAAATAGTACCTCATAAATTACAAATTCATCGAGGTGCTTTTTTTCTTTGCTTCTGCCTTCCGCTTTCTCAATTGTCCTTTGTTATACTTGACTGCACCATGTAGCTTTCGCTCAAAAGTTATCGAAACGAGAATTATGATGATAGACTTCAGAATCGATAGTTATGCAAAAAAGAACGAAAAAAGGTAAGAATAAAAGAGAGATGCATTAACTTGACGAATTACTTGACTTGAAAAATATGTTCTTTTGTCTAGTTTCGTTCTTCACGAAACAAAGGAACAGTTTCATTCATTTTTTTTAATGTTTTACCGAAAGGGTCAGACAATAATCGATGCTCTAAGTACTTTTTGCTGGGGGAATCATAAGAATTACATCACTGAGTACTATTATTAGTCTTTCACACCTTTGAGAATGAGTAAGAAGAAAAATAAAAAGTTTGGTCATGATAAACGGAATATAAATATTCAAAAAAATATGTTCTTTAAGAGGTACATGCATTAAACGTATCACATGAAGCATAATTATATTTAATTCAAGCCATGTCATGTTGATGAAGAAAATTTTTTATATTTTTTCTTTTTCTATGTTGGTCGTTACTCATTCCTTAAGGTCTAGATAAGTAGCTAGACCAAATCCATGATTCCCAACACGCTCAAGAAGTCTAACACTAAGATTAGTATTTTTTTCAAATTCTATTAACACAATTACTAATATATACCCTTTTAATTTTAGATTACCTACTGAAATGTCGAAGAAAATGGCATTAGACATCTATGAAACTTCTAATTGAAAAATACAACACAGAGCAAGTGTTTATAATAACTCTGGATCTCTTCAATATTTTCAGTAAGGAAGAGAAGTTTGGAAGCATATTTATAATTCTTACTTTCAGTATCTCAGTTATCAGCCGGGTATTTCTGCCCGTGATATATATCTGTCAGAATTAAATCCATGCAAGAGATGCGTAAACACTTAATCGTCAGAATCCCTGAAAATATTAGTTTTAAATTATTATTATATTAAACTTGTACCGATCTCAATCTGTCTAATCATCAGGATGCAGGTTTCTGGATTGAAAAGTCCTTGCTGTGAATCTGGGAGCTTAAGGCATGGATGTTTGTACGTCTGGAATGAATGTGCAACCTCTCTATATAAATGAAATGTGACTGGAATGTATGGTATGTATGTGTGGTGTAACGTGAACCCCTTCTTGCAACTCAAAGTGGTTCACAGATCCACTCCTGTAGTGTAATAATGAGTAATGTACGATATTCGCCAAAAGTAAAAAAAATATTTAAGAAGATTTACTACTCAGCTTTACCCGAGAGTTCTTAAGCTCCGGATAAACCAAGTAGTGCCTCTGTTTCATCAGCAGTTTCATTGCGTCGTCGAACAGCTTTTTGAGCTTTGTCCGCTTTGCGTGCTTGTTTTCTTCCTCCGTCAATTGCTTCGATCGTACCAGCTTTTGATGTTCCATGTTGGTTGATCTCTTGCGTAATGATCGACATTAAATTTTACTTCTACGGTTCTAAGAGAACATCGTAGCTAGCTTAGAATAGTTGCGTTAACCTAGAAATTCCAAGTCGAATGAACATTGCCAGTTTCATGAAATAAAAGCTCAGCGTTCGAGAGCTTTTACAACTACAAACAGATTTGCTGCTTTGTGTATAAAATTGTTAGTTTGTTCTAAAAGTGATATTTTAGATTTTGTGTATTTATGTACAAGTGATTAAATAGGAATTAAAAGTTGTGAATGTATATTATTTAAATAGGTTACAAATTTCAGATTAGGAAGATGTAACGCAAATTAGCTTCTACCTGGAAGCGCCGTAACAGGGGAAATTGATTTGTCTTTTTGTCTTTCTGTATATTTCTGCAAAAGGTTAATGAGACCGGTAGCTACTGTCCAAAGAAAATTTCGAACCACTACACGTTTGAATGCTAATATCAGTACACGTATCACATCGTGCATGCGTGTTATCCGAATCACCAAACTTAAATTGTGTCTACACTTCCCGTAAAGCCCGTTCAGAATAAAATATAAAGTGCTCTAGAAATCACTTATTGCTTATTCAAATGCTGATTATTATCTTTTGGAAATAATCGTAAAGAAAGCGTTCGCATCCAAACTCATCGTTGATATGTTTCACTGTACATGCATATTTACAGGTGAAAGTACTCAGAATCGTAAGTTAATCTCACGACTCAAAAGTACATCTCCGCCTGAGTAATAATCTCACAAAAACATAGTAATACGGAACTCAACTCAATGAAATTCACAGCTCACTGTATCTCGATTAATAATTCTCAACGGAACTAAAAATTAAACATATTACTGGCTTTTCCAGATCCAGAATGCGTCACATACTGATTAATAATTTAATTACATTATCGCATGCGCGCTTTCAACAATTTTCTGTGTAAATATCGCTTGCGATTTCTACTTTTTTGTCGTAAACATTATCGCCTTGTATTGCTCGTCTCCTTACACCTGCATCATAATTTATTATTTATTGTAAGCGAGCAATTTCCATGAAAGTGCTTGAATATTTTATTTAACGTTAACCACAATAGAGAGGGGATAAAAAGTGATTCTCGACAATTACACCTTGAAACGTTTCAGATCTTGTGTTGTATCTTCTCCCCTGCACCCATCTTGAATTGTATTCGAGATGGTACTTCAGATTTATATAGATTTTTAAATTTTAACATTTCTAGTTCCTGTTTTATTCCATTCTAGTCTGTCTTGTCCATTTCTAGTTCCTGTCTCAAATGTCCTCTTTTTTCAGGGGCCGCAATATAGCCCGGTTGGAAAAAAACGAATTAGAAATCGGAGGGATGCGAGTTTGAAACTCGTTCCAAAGACCGCTGTGTACTTGGGGGAAGGGGTGCACGTTCAATTATTTGTGGCCTCAAATGTCCTCAGGTTGGCGTGATGTGGAAATATGGAGAGTGGGTTACCAGCTCAGATGTTGACCTCGCCATCTGACCGTTGCTCAAATCTACGAGGTGTTGATCTCAGATCTTTCTCTTGCGGATTGATCTCGGACCCCCGTCAATAGCCGGTTCTGATGCTCCAGTGCTGCATAAATTCAATTATCTACCTAACTGGATTTATTGGCGTGGCATGAAAAATTGGAGAGTGCCAGTTCAGGTGTTGAATGATCCCGGACGTTCGTCAGTAGCCAGCTGTGTTGCTGCAGAGCGACGTTAATTCAACTACCTACCTCGTTTATTCTCAACATTCCTCAGTGACGCCAATGCCAATAACTTTGCGTGGTCAACGATACATGAAATTCGATTAAAATAGCAAAACCATTTATTTTGTTACCTTTGCCGAATTTCCACCTGACCACTGGTCTCGGCTGCCCCTCTGCTTGGCAGTCAAAGGTGACAGAAATCCCCTCTAAGGCTGATTGATCGCTCGGTTTAATCACCCATACAGGGGGAGCTGAAAGAAGAAAAAGATACGGTAAATATATATCGCTGCAGGAACAACATTGCCAACGACACACAGAAATATCCCCCATTCAAAGAAAATGTATGGAGAAGTAATCGATATAGCTTTGACCTCATGAATATTAATGCAATTTTCAATATCGTACAAATGGACTGTTAACTGCAGGGGAGTAAAAAGAGCGTGTTTTTTATACCCCTCTTGCATTAGTTATTCCGTCTTGCTGTTTTGGTATGCGCTGATCATAGAGATTCCATACATACTGCCTAGCGTGTGGAACTCGGGTATTAATCAGGTCTCTAAAATGCATGTGACTGTCGAAATTATTGAATAAAAAATCAATTTCCATTTCCGATTCGGCATTTAAAAGAAGCGATATGCGACTTTTTTCTTTGAGATCTCAATTTCGCTCCTACGACGTCAAGTAAAGGCATTATGCATTTTATTCATTTTGAATAGCAGTCGGAAGATTATTAGAGCGATGTGATTTTAGAGTGGGTCGGGCGGTCGAATTATTTTTAGCAGCATCTTATTTTTGCGTATGTCATGTTTCAGCTCCATTAGCGTTAGACAGATGGCTATAAATATGAGACGATTTTTATTAGCAGTTATAAGGGGATTTGTATAGAATTTAAAAATAGACTAAAAATGATTCCTGCGGGTTTTAAAATAGCGCTAGAAACTTTCTGAGAATGACATTTGTCTTTATTTATCTAAATATTTTTTTGTAATACTATTTTCATTTATATTACTTTAGTTTTCATTGTGATTAATAGTTTATTTTTGTTACGTAAAATTCGTTGGAAGCAACAGCTGCAAATCTACCCTAAGGCCGTTTCACAAACGCCAACGCCACCGGCTCATTTTGTTGGAGTATTTCACCTACGCTTTGCATTGTTGATGCCAGTTGCAAGTTTTTTGGCTGTTGATAAAATCAAAATGTGTGCTGCTGTCAACAGACAAATATCTCCTTCGGCTATGGTACTTTATGAGGAAGTATCTAAGAAGCTAAAACTAAAGACAATAGAGGGTACATCCCCTTCTGACTGTGAGGATTTGGAAGATAATTTTTACACGCTATTTGAAAAACTTCAAAGAACACATACCCTTCCTCACACACTTTCTGTTTTGCAATCTTGCTTTTGAAGATATCTGCTGTTTTATCCCATCAACAAGGTTTACTTCCTACTATTTCAATTAAGGTAACAACATTGTACTTAAGCGATTTGATGCTTTTGGAACAAATCTAAACATTTTCAAAAATAAACCAAGAAACGCTCCTATCGCTATGAGAACAACAACAGAATTGAAGCAAAAGTTAGAAGGCGCAGGATTTGCTGATGTGTGCAAAAAAGGCCTACATCTAAAATTTTACAGAAGTAAACCTTGGGATATTTTCCATATAGCATGTAGCCCCTTTAGCAACATACTATTCATATTTGCATTGACTTTACTGCACGTTATTTTGTTATTTTAAAAGAACGCTGACAAGCTACATTGTGTTACTATACAGGTTTCATCTTACGAATACATTTGGATTGAATATTTCGTTTTTAGAACAAATGAATATATTTGACTCTTGTTTGCAACAAATGATATTCACAATAGATTTAATCATTAAATTCCACTCCAAATTGAGTACTCATACTTAAATAGTATGTATCTTTTATTTCGTCTTTTACGTATAATTATCTGTGTGACAATTGTTACTTCTTATTTTAATTAGGTTCTTTAATCAAGTATTCATAACCAATAATTGTCTAGATCAAACTGAGCAGTTGTTATATAAAATACGCGAAACGAAAGAGCTTCTCTAATTAGATCTTTTTACTTAATAAGGGGAAGAATTTACGAATATCACATGGTTAACGGAAATAATTAATTACGTCGTCAAAAAGAGCAAAATTTCATTTAAATTTTCCTAAAAATTTAATTTTCAATTATGTAATTGATAGTATGGTTACATAATTAAAAGAAATGTGACTTCTAAAATATGGAATTATATAGGTATGAGAGCGTTTGTTGTAAGACATTTTGAATACCATAAGAACTGATACGTCATCAACTTTGGCAAGCATCCATAAAAAATCTTATTTACACCTCGGACTATCATTCCTTTTAAAGCTATTGAAAGAGTATAAGTACTTCTTGATATGCTTTATATTTTCTTAGCATATAATTCTCTGTAAATAATCTCATATGATAGCATATGCCATATCTCATCAACTTAATTTTATGTTCATTTAGCTCGTTGCCTTCAAGTGTTTTAAATAAATAAGTTCGATTAAGATACTTGTTTTTTACTGGTTTACACTTTCCTGTATACCGCATTCTTACTTTTATCCTAAGCTATGGAAAGAGCATAAGCACTTCTGGATATGCTTAATATTCTCTTAGTATATAATTATCTGTAAATATCTCATTATATAATAGCATGTGCCACATCTCATCGACTCAACTCATTGTTCATTTAACTCATTGTCTTCAAGTATTTCAAATAAATAAGTTTGAGAACCTCTGTGCTTCATGTAGTATGGCTTGCTGTTTGAAGTATGTTATAGGAACAGATGAGTGGAGTGCTTCCTACCATTAATGATTTTGTGAAAGCTACCGAGGACACAAAACAAGTATTATACTGCAATCTGTAGTAAATATAACACTTCCAAAATTCTCCTAAAAATGATTTAGTCACTAGGATACATGTTTAACCCTAAGTTTAATACTCTTATAGTTTATCCTATATTTCTATTAATTTCTGTATCAGAAGAAACTGTTGCAGCTGTTCTATATGCGTAGAAAACAAAAGAAGCTTGGACACTATTGCCCTTCATAAGACAATTGTAAGAATGCCTCATAATTTGTAAAGTTATTTGAAATAATATTTACCATCTCAGTCTCAGGATATTTCGGAGAGTATAGTATTGATTTTACCGCACAACGCACATGATGACTTTATAATCAGATCTATTGGTTGAGAAAATCCCAGGAAAGTTTATATTTGTCAAGGAGGTTAAAAAGCTAGTTATAAGTCATGCAGGGGGAAATACTGTAGGTTACAGAATGGACATATGCGTGTGAGTTCCTCAGAGGGTTAAGAGTTTTAAAAATCTAAGAATAACTCAAAATAAAGACAATACATTATAAACTACTTGGAACCATTATTATGTCAGAAAGTTTCTAAGTAATTTGTATTCAGTATTGAAACCTGGATATTATCGAGTTACTTTTCAGACCACCTAGAATATATAACTCTCAAATATAGTTCGTGCATAGATTTCAATAAAAATAGGATTAGATCAAACATTAAGCTTGTAGAACAGTGATACAAGCAATGCACGTTTCACTTGAAATAATTTTTCAAATTATTTCAAGTGTAACGGGCATTGAAATAATATATCTTGATATAATATAATATATCTTAAAATAATTTTTCAAATTATTTTAAGAGATAAAACATAAGAGAACTATTTACAATGAAATATTTGAATATCCATCTAAGAGTCAAGTGAAAACGAAAAATAATGAAACGAATTATTTAAATCTCTCAGAAACGTATTTCATTCCCTCATATTATAGGTTATTACCTACTATTCAACTGAAATTTCCTCGCAATTTCAAAGCGATATGTATATGATTGCTATGCTAGTGAAGCTGTTATCGCAGTATCTTCCATGAGTTATGAATGGCTTCAAGACGGTATCAAAATGCATCATTAGTCATATCTCCAAATGCATTCGCCGACTCGGAATTTATAGCCAAATGACTGTTTGCTATCTACTAAAGCTTCCACATAACATAATGAGCAGGTTATGAGAATGCCTTATTGACCATTCTCAGCAGATGGTGCAAGATTTGTAAGTTAGAGCATTTTCAGAGTCTGATGCTTATTGCCGCTATAAAGCTATTTTTACAATGAGCGAAATGGAAGCCCAAACACAGCTAGTGTTCGGAGGAACATTAAAGACATGAATGTAGGTAATGTTCTTAATGTTCTGAGAGGATAGAACACTGAATTTGTGAGGAAGTTTCATATAGTTGTTATCAAAAGTCACTGCTCGCATTTTTTCTTAACTCGATTCTTGAAACTCGAATAAAGTTTTGGAAGTACACGTTTGGGTATTTTTTATCATCAATAAATGTATTCGTTTGGTTAAAATTGCATGAATAAAAAACGAAAAAACCCCATAAAAGTGTTTGGAGTGCTTTATTAAAATATGAGGAAATTGTTTAAATTACTTGAGGTGTAAAATTACATTGATAGGACTGGATCATAATTTGTGTTGAATATAGTTTCAATTTTAATACTTATCAAATGTATTATAATTTTTAATACAAGTTTCTTTGTTTTTGTAGTTAGTGAATGCATTTCTTTTTGTTTTATTTCAATAATAAAGGAATAAAGGTCCAAAATAATAAAGGAATAAAGGTCCAAAATAATAAAGGAATAGAAGAAAATGTCCATAAAGATGTTAATCAAATTGAAACAGTCTAAAATCAAAGAAAATGTTTCAATTAGTACTACGGATCCAAAACTACATTAATCAGTCTTAAATATAAAGGTTTTTCATTTTTATGTAACGAAATAATTTATGTAAATCAATTTTAAAATGATGTTTCAAAATTTCAATATGTTTTTTCATGTCTGAAGAGCATATCAAGTTATTGATTTTTAAAATTACTTTTTATACAATTTGGAAAATATGGATAAAAGAAAGAATCGATGATTAATCAACAATAATCGATAAATTAGAGAAAATCAAGAAAAGAATATTAGAAATAAAATTGGGTGAAATAGTATTGTTATAACACATTAATGTTTTATTCTTTTGTTGAATTGGAAATAAGTCAAGCAGCTCTAAGTTCTAGCCTAAAATTATTATTTTTTCTTTGGCTGAGTAGAAAAATTACGCTTCTTTTAGATATCATAAGTAGTACATTTACAAAGAACACAAGTTTGATCCATGTATTGCTTCTTCTAAAAGTTAGTTTTGTAATTATTTATTAATGGTTGGAGTTGGAATTTAGCAAGTAATCCAATTCATACTGAAGTGACTTCATGGACGAAAATGTTTACTTCACTCTATTTATAGGAGAGAAAAATCGATGTACAAATATTCTCAATTGAAATTTATAAATTATGTTAAAATGAGTAGAAAGGTTATATGCAATGCAAACTGCAAATTTAATGAAGTAGATTGATAAAAAGTATAATGAATTGAATAAAAGAATTCACTATGGATGTGACACGCCTTTCTCAATACTATTATCAATTGAAAAGAAGTAAAAAAAGCAATTGAGTAAATAATGCTACAAGCATTTTGCATTCTTTACAAAGTAAAATACCTTAAAAAGTACGCATTCTGAATTTCAATTATTCTTATTGGATATAAATTCTAGTTTTTAATGGAACAACGCTCTTTTCTTGTGTTTTTAACAAGTATGAATAAATATTTGAGTACTCTATTTAAAAGAAACTTGTAGGAATATTTTTACCGTGTTCATTGCATAAAATGATTAATAAGAACATCTTTTGTTCTGCCCATAACGAAATAATTATAAAATATATTTATTCGACACATAACTTTAAATGCCTACCAGTTTTATACAGACATTAAAATTTAGAGAAATTTTATCGCATACAGTAGTTACATTTTATTTTGGTCAAAGACGAAGTTTTTAGAATTATGTAGGAAGTAGGATTCATTTAATAATTTACTTTGATAAATGTCACACTGACCTTAATACAAATTTAAAATATCCAAATTTTAATATTAAATTTGGATTAACAGTAAAATTCAATCATTCGTACATACACGTTAAGGTGAAAAGTAAATGAAAAACTCCTATTAGGTACATTGGTGATAAAATCACTCACTAAAATTTATTTATTGTAAAATATTATGTGGGTTAATAATTCATTAGCGTATAACATTGTTGCAATGCTAAAAGTCTTCGTCCTTATAACTTTTGAAATTACAATAAATTGATAAATCTTGAGATTCCAAAATATTAATACTGTTCTGTGATCGACTTATTTTATTTTACATTGAATGCTTAACAGACAAGCTCATCTAAAAAAGTAACATTAATAAGGCAATTAGGAAACATAATTTTACCTTGCAATGCAATATAAATAATCTTTATTACGTTTTGAATACAATGAAATATGTATTTCAAACCAAATTCGTATCCAATAAATAGTTTCTTTGTTTTTTATTTCATGAATGGATGTGTCTATAAAATGTATTTTCATATAGCATTTTTAAACTTAGCTAAAAATCTGCAACATACCCTTGAAGAATTTTATGTCTGAAATGAAAATTAATGCCCATAATTCTACCGAATATTAATTAGTGATTAATTTCAAATAATATCTTCAACATTATGCTTAAACTAATAAATTGCAAGTTTTCAACTTTATACCACTATAAGAGTCTTATAAGATTTCATCATTGACTACCGCAAATTTTTATGAAATCCTATTTTACATTAATTTGTCATCCTCCAATCTTGCTCCAGTTGTCTTGCACTCGGTCTTCCATAGGAGGATTTGAAAATTACCTACATCCCTTTGCCTCTACGTAACATCAAGATGATCATATTCCCGTCTATAAGCACTAATAGATTTTAAGTCTGCAAAGAGAGGCCTCCAGGAAAGAACTGGAATGTTTTATTCAGAAATAAAGCTTGTACTTCAGGTTCTTTACCCAAAACTGTTGGAATTGTTAGTTTTCGACTTCGTACGGGACATACCTACCTACCAAAGGCACTTACACCATATTAGAACAGTGAAATCAGCTAACTGTCTTCTTGGCAAACTGGACGAAATGAATGCCTCAAGGACTACCCTAAAATTCCGGACAATACAGTTGCAAGTACTATAGATATTATTTTAAAAATATATTTTATCACATCAGACTTTTATTGAGCATCTTGTCGAATGATAGCCTAGATCCAGAGAGGGACATATGATAAAAAAAGCAATTCAAAACGTACTCCTAAATTTAATTTTTAGGACAATAGAAACTGCAGAAAACACAAAAGTATCTTGAAACTCACAATAAGACGAGAAACATGGCGAAGGTTTGTTGGGATTTGAGATATTTGGGCGTAGTTTTCGTTTGTTGGAGCAGGTTAAAAACAAATAAATAACAAAACGCTTCTAATTGTTCAAATAACCCTTACCCAATGGAGGGACATGAACGTTTCCTCACCTTTCACCACCATGGTGGCCGTGTAATTGGTGGCGGCCGCGCTATTGGAGGCGAAACACGTGTAGTTCCCGCTGTGATGTCTGGAGACGTGATTGATGATGAGCGAGGAGACGAAATCGGTAATCGGGACGATCTGTATGTCAGGAGACGTTTCCTTCAGGAGACGGCCGTTCCTGTACCAAGTGAGGGATATTGGGGGATCTCCTGCGATGACCGAGCAGATGATGGAGCTCCGCATTCCTTCCTCCAGGTTCTCGGAGAAGCTGAAGGGGCTGATCAGTGGGGCGGCTGTAAAGAGAATAACGATACGTGATTGGAATGCGGCATGGTGCCGTTTGTTTTGTTATGTTATACAGTATTAAAGATATATATTATATTTGTGTCCTGTTGAGCTTTATCCTTTAAAAGAACACTATGATTAAAACTTGAGAGAGGGGACTTTATTGATGGTATAATCTCCTAAAATGTATGTATTTTGCACAAAGTGAAAATTCTGCACTTTCAGTTGCTGGATGGGACATCATATATTCTATTGCCCATACTCACTTTGGCATGATGTGATAGGTAGGTAGTTAATTAACGTATCACTGGAGCAACACAACATACTATTCCGGGATGGTCCGGGATCGATCCCGAAGGGAAAGACCGAGGAATTTTGAGGCACAGTCAGATGATGAGGGCAATACCTGAGCTGGCACCCCACTCTCTACACTTCGCCATGTCAAGGTGAGGACATTTGAGGCCACGCCAGATTTAACATGCACCAGACCTCATGTACACAGCGATATTTGGCTGGACCGAGTTCCGAACTCACACCCCTCCGGTTGCTAATCTATTGCTCTTCCAAATGGGATACCAGGACCCTCCAAAAAAACCTGGGAGAGGAGGCTTTATATATGGTGTCCTATTTCCTAAAAAGTTTGTATTTTACATGAAGTAAAAGTTATGCATATTAAGTTGCTGTACACCATATCTCGTATAGCTCATCCTCCCGTAGGCATGCTGTGCAAGTTTGGAGAGTGGGGTGCAAGCTCAGGTGTTGATCTTGCTATCCGACATGGTTCAAAAAGACAAGGTGTTTTCCTCGAATCTTTCCCCCTCGGGATTGATCCCGTACCTTTTTTAATAGCCCTCCAGGGCGACGTTAAATCAGCTACCTACCTATTGTCCATCTAGAACATATCTTGATTGTTGAATATCAACTGAAGAATATTTACTGTCTGTCTACCAGACTGGGTTATAGTGGCCGTAATAAAGCAACAGATTGCGTTCAATTTTAGGTAGGGGATTCTGGTGGATGTCTTGATTTCTATTTTGGTCTATTTCTATTTTGCTATTGCCAATGCTTCGTTGATGGCGAGATCAAGATCTGGTCAGTTTTTCTCTAATAACGAGATATCTAGTTCATCAAGATCTGGCCAGTTTTGCTAATTACGAGGTACCTCGTCAAGACAACCACTAGGAGGGTTAATCCTTTAAGAGGTACTTGGATAATGGATGTCTCATCCTACACCTAATCTTAATTAATCTAGATTAATAAATACATTATTGATCTAGGTATATATTATCTTGAGAAAGCAGTATATCATTCGAAAAATAATTTCGGACATAATTAATGTGGTCTAAGTTTTAGTAAGCAGTTTTTTTTGCTGATGACTTATGTCTCCTCATTAAAATGCTCATTTCCCATTTGTATGTTACACAAATTTCACATCTGTAGGTATTCGGTGATACAATTGGTGGTCAAATCGCAAGCTGATAGTGTGGCCAAAGAATCAAAGTTTTAATTATATACACGAATACGCAGGAAATAAAATGTAAAACATTCACAAACACAATTTTTTAAAACTAATTATCTGTTCATAAACGGTACTAAAATCTGTGTCTCATGCATGTTTGAAATGTGTGACATAATTCACGAATAGGTCATAATACATGTTAATTAAAAATTAGTAATGAATCAAATAATAAATTGTAATAACGGAAGTGCGAATCATAGTATAGTAATCGAAAGACGGAGACTTTCTGTGGAAAAAGTGTTATAAGACTCATAAACACTAAGAACAACAAGCGGGAACAATTTTAATAGTGGTAAACATTTCCTGACAAATGGAAAAGCACACACAAGTAGCAATTTTAAGAGTTTAATTATTTATAGCTTTTACCTAAATGAAGAAAGTGTATTAAAAGTTAAAAAGAAAGATGTGATAAAACACCAAAAATGTGCACACACATATTTTCCACTAATAAAAACTGAGAAAACGCAAATCTGTAAAATATTTAGAGACAATAAATCTCAATATCGACAAACAGGGGTATGCAAGTATTGTTAATATTTCATACTTAAATTTGAGTGAATATTTAACTATAGTTCATATAATATAAGAATATCAAGACAAATACTTTGATTTTATAAATATACATTTCAACTTTCTACACGTGAGGTATTAAAGAGCATATATTATGTGTAACATGATATACTCCTCAAACGCGACATGCATGTTTAAAGACAATTTCGATTTTTAAGTAAATCATTTACCAATATAATTTTGCGATATCTTTTCACAGTTAAAGGAACTTTTACTTTTCTGTCATAAACATAAAACTTGAGCAAAATTTAGGAAAGCATATGCCATTAAAAATTCACTTTCATATAGAGTTGAGTACGTGATTTTAAAAACTGGTGAAAAATCTCTGATTCTGAGAAATTAAAAAAAATTGAAGATTGTAAATATTCAATTCATATTTCATATTATACTGATTACTCCATTTCATCATATCATCGTAGTGGCTCAGTGTGGTTGCCCACAGATCTAACCCATGAAATCTAACCCTATCAGGCAACCACCACTTCATGATACTGTTTGTCTACAGCGAAAAGTAATCTAAGTTTGGGTGAAGTCGGTCGCTATAGAAACAGGAATCATCCATTCTGAGTAGAGGTGACTTTCGATGAGGACTTAAAATTATTTTGTTTCCACGAATGTTGTTGGTGGAATGAGGTTCTTTACTAGTGTTGATCTTCTCAGCGACCAGTAATGTATTTCCAATTCATCAAGTGTGCTAATGTAACAAACTCGAATACATTTCTTCAAGCATCTCCTATGGAAAATAGGATATGGTCCATTTCTACGGAGCAGACAGGGACATACTTTGTGTCTGGAGGAGCTCTAGTGGTAGACAGACAGTTCACTTCAACTTACTTTTCTTAATCTCCTTATGGCTGTATGGACGAAGTATCTCACCATTACACAAATTGAGCAGATCTTGATGGACGAGATACCTTGTCATTAGAAGAACTGACCAAATCTTGATCTCGTCGTCATGAAAAAAATTGTTCATATCTTGATAACAAGATATCGTGTCATTAGTAAAGCTCGCCAAATTTTGATGGACGAGATATTTCGTCGAAACCACTTGGAGGGTTAATTGTTAGAGCAATAATTTCGTCAATAAAATGAACTAACCTGAACTATCGTATAATTATAATCAGAGAAAAGATTTCGATCAAATGAAGTCTAATGTATCACATCTGTTGTATCTTTTTGACACGTATGACATTATTGAGACATCCTGTATAACTAATATTCAATAGTTACTCCAATATCTTTTCAATGAGTTGAATTATTTTTTCAAATCCTCTTAAAAGGAATATTTTAATTTTAAATATTAGTATAAGACCAAAATATATAAATTATGGATTATTCTGAAATTATTATCCGCTTTTCATGAACGTTAAATTATGTTGTGCAATTTTCAGGTCCTAATACAGTTATCTCAGACTTCATAAACGTCTGAGTAAGCTTATTCCCCTTGCAAAGGAATACGCATGTTTTATATATTTTGTGCCTCTCTTTCATTACCAAACTTCAAAAGAAGCTAGTGGGTGTCATTCAAGAGTTTAAGTATCACTATAGATTTCTTAGGAAATACATATGGGCATATAGTAGAGACATTTCCTTTGATGGATTTTTAGATTTGATATATGTGATATAAAGGAACATGTTGAATAGTAGTATTAAAGATTTCAAGCAAATTAAATCTTATATAGGAATAACTGTGTCCGTTTCGGACTATCTAAACAAAGTACTGTTCATCAGATCATCAAAGCTTCATTATGCATAATAGTAATGCATATTTTTAGATTTTGAGCTATTTCAAATAAATCTCACCCTAGCTGCAATACCACTTTAACTAAAAGAAATAAATTGCTAGTTTATGTGTAGAAGTATTAAGTTCCTTAAACTCCATCAAATGTCAATCAGTCAATAGATTTATCAAAACTTAATAAATTTGTAACGTGATTCTAGGGATTAATCTTTGAACAGAGGACGTTGGAGAAAATGTTTACAACACAATTTAGTATTACTTTAAAGGTATACTAGCAAAATTACCCAGAGTTGCTCGGGTTGAATTGGTTAAATGTTGATTCTATTTCATAGAAAAATGCAAGCAACATTTAAGTGTACTGAAGATATTTTTAAAAATCGTTTTAACTTTTTCATAATTTCTACAATTTACTTCGGACGTAAATATGTATACATGATACATCCATCCATATAATCCATTTCATATTCATCCCACTCTTACTCAGACAAACTACAAAATTTTTTTCTGAGATGTACTACAGAAGTCGATTTTGAGTTTTAGTGATTACGAAAACCCCTGAATGAAGTTCATTTTCAGTAAATGACGAACTTCCAGCGTACAGTCTTGCACTCAGTTTTTCTATCAATATTTATTATTTGTAGCACTCTTGCGCCACGGATTTGATATTTTCGAATTTCACCATCATTGTGAGAGGATGGTAAATTAAATTGTCTCGGGCATTCGTGGTTAATTTATTTCGATGAAAACACAATTTTTTCTTTAAAAAATTCTATTCAGCGGCACGTGAAATAACGGAGATTGTTTTAAAAATAAATGTCATCAGTGTAGACAAAGCAAATTCAATCGAGATTACAATTTTTGCAAAAACACTGCATTCAACGAATGTTTCATAGGTACCTAAGTTGCATACGAACAGTTTCAATTTCAAGTAAGCAACCTTGACCATCTGTCACAAAGAAAAAAATTTATATTTTTCTATAGCCCTAGTTTGAATACTTCCTTACTGTGATATTTCAAGGTCAGCAATTTTATTTAAAATTCACTTTACTCCAACAGAAATTCAGTTTAAAATTGAATCCTTATGGTACTTTCTTCAATTGAGAGATTCAGTTTCCATATGGAAACCACGTACTTATTTAGAATGACAGATGTATTTATTTGACTATGGAGGGTACAGCTTTCAATAGTGCTCATGAAACATGAAAAACAAATGTAAATTTAATTTAATTTAATTGTCTTGCAATGAAAATATGTCAAAATTTAGAAATATCTATGAATAACGTATGTCTTCCAGTTTTGATATTGTAGCCTATCTTATTTTAGAATAAATTTATTTTAACTTTACCGGTCATTTTAAAATAAGAAGTTGCACACCTTACACACCTTACTTGTAAAGATTTCTATTTATTTGATGAAACATAATTGTACAAACCATAACGTATTTAACCAGGCTCAAGGAAAGTTGGTCGAAATAAACATATATCACCAAGAAATTACCCACGTCAAGTGATATTTTGCATAAAATAGAACTATTCATTAAAATTTAACTCCTAAATAATATATCTGTAATAAAGTAAGTACTGGAACATATAAATACAAACAGAAATGAAATTCTGGTCATTCAAAAATGTAAAACTCTGAAAAATGAAAGATATGAGCAAGCGTGTCGAATTTTGACTTCCTGTATTCATTCTGAAATAAAGGAATTCGAAAAAGACTTTCTAAAAATATTGATAGACCCCGTATTCATTCTGAAATAGAGGAATTCGAAAAAGACGTTCTAAAAATATTGATAGACAATAATGATTTATTTAATTAAAATTAAAACACCAGCTTATCAAACCTAGAAGTGCTCAAATATGACCACAACATTTCTGTCTTAACTAAAATACACAAACATGGAATTCTAAATTTATTTTTTAAAATAAAACATTAATTCTGGCCTTGCCAGAAACCGAATTGCAAAATTACGCTCTTATGATCAATGAGGTTTTTTGTTTTGGCTTTTCGTGTTCCATTACAAAATGCAAGTTGTGGAAAATTAAGTATTTTAAATATCCACTTTTTACATCATTCAAGTATTCATAAATTATTTATATTGTGGAAAGAAATAAAAAATCAGTTTAAACATAATTATAATTTTAAATTGTTTAAATATCACTTTTGGAAAAAATTGTTTTTCGAGCAATATTGGTAAAACAATTTTATTCAAAAATTGGATTTTCGATCAATAGTGGTAAATAAAACTGAGCTGCGTACAGCAATCATTTGATGCTCAATTGTATTCCTATGGCGGTTTCGAATTGTTTTTAGCCCCTATGCACACCTAGGTTAAAGAGAACGGGAGTTAATATGTAATCTAGGTTGCTCTAAGTGTTCTAAAGTGTAAGTGTACTAAATTTGATGTGGATTGGTCAAACGGTGTAGATTTGTAAGGAAAACATACACATCCATTTTTATTTATATATATTAGGTCTATTACATTTCCTCTGATTTCATTGGTTTTCCTACTACTAATCCAAAGTTTCTAGTGCTTTAAGTATAATTATTTACTTTGTAGGAGCACTAATGAATCTACGACGAATTCCCAAGATAACAAGTACATACTATTAAATTGTTTAAAATTCCATCAAATTTCAAACGAACAATAGATTTATTTGCTTGAGACTATAATTTTATGCACAGATTCCAAGAACAAACATAAGGAACTACTATGTTTTTATTTATCGTGAATACTCAAGCCTCGACACTATAAAATATTTTAGGTTTGAAATATAATAGAAGTGGAATCTAGAGTTTTTATTGGATAGATCTATTCATAAACATATTCTGTTCTTCTTGAAAATATATTTCAAAGATTTATTCCATCCAAACTTTTTAAAATTATTTCTCTTTGGGTTGACTAACCTTTGAGCTGAGTGGAGTGATTTAAATGTAAGAATAATGTCACATACTAAAAATTGACAAACTAGCTCAAACTGTTTGGGTAGTTAACCCACGAATGGTTTCTATAAGATATCTCGTCGATCAAAATCTGACCAGTTCTACTAATGACGAGCTATCTCGTCATCAGTTTATTGCCGATTTTTTTATGAAGAGATCAAGATCTTGTCAGTTTTTCAAATGACGAGATATCTCGTTAGTCAAGGTCTGTTTAGTTTTGCTATTGTTAAGATACCTCTTCGAGACAACCACCATGAGGGTAAAAAATGTTCAATTTAGAAACCCGCTTACAAACAACTCGATCCAGACTGTTTTAATAAAATATTTTTATAAAACTTTTATTTATGGGAATAGCAACATAGAAAAAAACTGATATTCATTTATGTATAGTTTTGGTATCCAGGTAGTTTTGGTTAGAAACGTGCTCATATTCTGAAATAAACATTGTTTAATTTGTTTCACTATAATATTTTTAATGTAATTTAATATTTTACGCTTATGTTCATAACTGTTCTATTTATTTGGAATGTGCACGTACTGATTAATTTAAACCATCAGTACGTATCAGAAAAACCACAAATTAATCTTCATTTGATCAATCGACTGAATTACTATCCATTTGGATGAAGGAGACTAGAGAAATAAATTATCTGCCAAACTGAATCTCAAATATAAATTGAGTCAGCTGCAATATGTGACATTCGGATCGCCTGATCTGATTTGCAGTAGGTGGTTCATTAATTCAAGCTTCACTTGGTGTGATTAGAGATCTCCCATTGCGATGTTTGTGCGATCGCAATGTCCACTCACAAATCAGACCCTCATTGCTCACCTGGATAATGCAGCGTCGAATACCACTGCAAATTGGAGCGAGGACATTGTTGTCCATTGAATGACCTCATTGAAACTTTGCTATGCTGAGCACTTGTTTAAATTGCATTGATAAGTACAAGTACGTATTTGTCGTATGCACTAAATGCATTACCAGGTCGGGCGTGTAACGTAGATTTATGCGTTGCCTAAAGAGATGAATGTTGCAAAAATCCATGTGTTCTCGTAAATACAGGCTTAATTCTACTCTGTGTACAAGAGTAAATGTATAAAAAGTTCTCCGTAGCGTAAAAAGGATTGTGATATGATAAATAAAGACCTTTTTGAACACTTTTAAACCGATAATTTACAAGTGATTGGACTTATGGTAGTAGGACGACATTTTGGGACATTGTAGTCCATTGAATGAACTCATTGAAATTTTGTTACGCTGACCAAGTATTTAAATTACATTGACAAGCAAAAGACATATTTGTCATACTGTACTAAAATGAATTAACAAGTTGGGCCTGTGACGCAAGTTAATGCGTTATATCCTTGCCTTTATGGGTGATGGTTATTCAGATCTCTTCTTAACCCTCCTGGTGATTGCCTTGACCAGGTATATCGTCATTAGGAAAACTGACCAGATCTTTATGGGCGAGATACCTCGTTATTAGATGAAAACTGACCAGACCTTGGTCTCGTCATCACCAAAAAATCAGCAATATCTTGATATCTCGTCGTTAATAAAATTGTTGGGCGAGATATCTCGTTGAAACCTCTTGTAGGGTTACGCTCGGTAAGCAATAAAGTTACTCTGATTGCGTATTAAAATAAAACGTTTATTTACAATATTTTATTCATTACATTGGCTTGGTCGTAATGAAATTAAAATAGCATTAGTATACGGATTCAAAAAAGATTTGTGTTCCATCTCAGTATTTATAATTTGATGATGGTTTAGTTGAAGTGTAGTTTACTGAGTTATGGAGAAAGTATTTCTTTTGTTCATCACAGCACTTGGAGTATTCCAAGATTTCCAAGCAGTGTAAGATGGCATTTACTCCACAGCATAAGTAAGGATTAAATAGCCAAACTGAGTAATTGGAAGTATTACAGGAATTATTCAATTGGCCAAGGATCAAAACTGGTTAGATCATGCAAGGAAGGCAACGGCAAGGCAGGTCGCAGAAATAAATACATGCGAGTGAATCCATCAGAGAGGTTAATAGTTAAGTGTTACAAAATAACGCATACTAAGTGTCCAGACTCTGAAATGCGACGTGTACAAGCTGAAATGTATGACTTTTTTGTAACAGGTTGCAAAGAAAGTTTCCGGAATATAGAGAAAAATGTGTATCAAGATTAATAAATCGTACACTATACTATCTAATAACTCAAGTAGTCCCAATGGGAAAGGACACTTTATTTCACCTTTCTACAAGTTCAAATATACCACTGTAATAAAAGTCAGAGAGAAAGAGAGATAGAGAGAGTTGAAATAATCCCGGCACCTTTTATATCATCGTCATTAACAAAGCTTTCTTGGACTAAAATTTGACAATGACCAGAAGGTATGGGAATCTGGCAGGGTGGGGTCCAGAGAATAAGATGAGAGAGAACATTACTTTCTATTCCATTTACTATAATTTAGATGCTTAGAGCTATAAAAATATACTTATATTTTCTAAATTAAAGTAACATCTAAAAGTTTTCATTCTACCCCATTGAAATTGGAGGTTTATTGTGTAGAGAATACAAGGAAAACATTTTACTTTTTGAATGAGTAGAAGTATAGAACATTTTATCCCTAACCCGAAAATTCATTTTGAGATAGCGACAATTGAGTATTCAGGAACCTAGGAATGGTCACTTTCTGCATTTTATTATTGCACTTGAACACTACGAGTGGTTTCGACGAGATATCTCGTTCATCAAAATCTTACCAATTTTTCTAATTCTGAGGTACCTCGTTCATCAATATTTGATCCGTTTTGTAAATGACGAGATACCTCGTTGAAACAAAACTACTCTATTACTCCAAGTAAGAAACAAATTTTCCCTTGTCCAGGACTGGTGACAATTTGGAATAGGTTCTTGCATCAGAGGCTGACCACTACAGGGTAGTTTTGGACGCGAAGATAAGCCATCAGGAGGGTTAAAGCATGTTTAATTTTTGTAAACTGAGGTGGCATCAGTCTAGATATGCAAATTATACGTGGGCCTCTGGCAAGGGATCAAAACAAATTAACTTTTTCTTTCAATCGCAATGCGCGAGCTGGCTACAGATGAAATATCTTCAGAATTGACCAAAGACGATTGGAAAATATTAGCCTCTGTATTAAGACTTTTGTTTCAAGGGAAGACGCTACTTTGGTAGACTTTTCAGCTCATTATGTTTTTTTAAATTTTTAATGAATTTTTATTAATGTTACTTTATATTTTTATCGGTCTCGTTATTCATTGAGCCAGTTGACATCTTCATATGCTTATGGCAATTAACACCTACTTAGCCATAGAACCATAAGAGACTTACCAAAGAATTATCGCTTGTATGTAATATCAGAAATTCATACTTCAGAGAGACCTCTTGCAATTATTCCCCGCATTCAGGTGTATAACTTTAGAAAATAAATTTTGATGTACATGAATGGGTTTCATGCAACTTTCTTTCACTCGCACCTTCTACAGCACAAATACGTTCTGGACACTAATATTTGAATCAGAAGGTTACTTTCCATCTCTATGCATCTTGCACTTCCCTTTGATGCTTGTGAAACCCAAGGTTGTTATTCAGTCCCAACATGGCCACTAAAACTAAGACAAATTATTCACAATATGCTCATCAAAGTATGTTGAAAAACTTCTCTTTTCTGCCATTCCCTACACCTCAGACAGAATTTTCTCAGGAATATTTCATTCCGCAAAATCATCCAATACCGAAATGTCACGCACAGGTTTCTCCCTTATTTATCAAAAGTCTGAAACAGTGGATCAATTCTCCCTTTCCATTTGTTTCTTTTAATATAGAAGTAGTAATTCTTAGCTGACATATTAGAGCGCTTTGTCAAAATACAAGGCCTGCTGTGACCGGCCGTATGGTACAGCAAACCTGCTTCTCCGTGAGCTGTCAGTTTTCAGTTAGGCTCCTATTTCGAGACTATCGTAGTACTTTATCAAGAGCAGGTGCAGCGGATGTTAGCGGCTTTATGCTCTTCGGGACATTTTTATCGACAAGAAAAATGCTAATTCTTCATTTCGGATGCCATTGTTCATTCCACGTTCGAATATGAAAGGTGAGGGTGGTATATGAATCTGAAGAGTTTTTAGGTACTCATCCGTGATCTTAAACTAGCAGACGCGATCCTAGCACCTGCGTTAAACTTTCATAATTGCTAGCATCTCTTGATGGCAATAGCCCGTTGTGTTGCTCTAGTGTGACGTTAATTGAAAATACCAAGAATACCAACCTCTTGATGGCATAGTGTCGTTATTCAACATTTAGTAGTTTACTTCAATCCATTCATAATGTATAGATCATCCATATTCATTATAAATGGAGTTCGAAACTCGATCCTATCAAAGATCGTCGTGCATATGGGGGCTGGTGCTCGTTAAATCTGGCGCGGCCTCAACCACTTTGGCGTGGTGGGGAAGTTTGGAGAGTGGGGTGCCACCTCAGGTGTTGATTTCGTCATTTTACCATGATTCAAAATTACGAGGTGTTGCCCTCGGCTTTCTTCGGGAGTATAATAGACTAATAGACCGTTGTGTTGCTCCAGTGCGACATTAATTCAACTACAACCCCTTAACATTTCTCCCACAAGTATGATGACGTGAATTTAAACGTTCGAGCAGTTTGATTTCACTATTATTATTGCATCATGATTTAATATTTATATATCAAGCACGAGCAATTTACGTTAAGCATTTTATTTAACTTTAGCCATGATAGAGAGGATTTAAAAGGAAACACGACACAAAAGTCTTGCCTTTTATGAAGAAATAAAATAATTAAATAAGAAGTATGGTATAAAAATTGATAAAAAAATTAGTAAGTAATAGGATGTGGTTGATATGTATTTTTGTGGGTAAAAATTTAAAAGGATATTTAGCACATAAGCTGGTCAGATATAGCAACCTTGTCAGTCACACATAAATGCAACTACAACATATTTTTAGTTTTAAAGTTTGCATTTCTGTAATCTTTTGTTCGCTTAATGCTAATAAACTTTTATTCTTAAATAAAAGTATCCATTTAGGAAACTACTAATACATATTTACGTTTATCTGAGATATCTTAAATCACTCTAGAAAATTTTTCTCCTAGTCTTCTCCTCGTTCCTTATTTCCATTTATGTGTTTCTATAAAGAATATTTTGAAAGTAATTTCGAATGAAAGATGAACATCTTAGAATGAGTAAAAGGGAAAAGAGGTCTATGCATAGACTTTTGAAAACTAAAATGATTTTTCCAGTTTAATTACTGATTGTTGTGTTCAAATTCATAATTATGTTGATATTGAGATTCCCCATCTGAGTTTAGTGTTCATAAGTTATTGCTTTCATATAAGAAGTAATTTAAAAGTTCATATAACTATTTCATTAATTTTATAAAGCGTAAAATCCCATATGGAAGTTATCAGAACTTTTATTCACTTGAATTAATGTTTAATAGAAAATGAAACACTAAGCAAAACACCCGAACCAAAACTATTTTCATTAGAAATATACGGTATTGAACGACTTAAGGACTTCGAGTTCATTACGCATGGATATAGATCCACAATTATTCATTAAAGATACAATTAAATTCAATTAATTGATAAATACTACATTGCCTGGAAGCATAAATCACGCAGCAAACCATCCTAATTAATCTAGTTTAATATCTAAGCTTGTGTTTAGTCAAGTATGATCCAGATAGCTCTTTAGTCAATAATTTATGCCATAACACAGATAGAATCGATGCTCATGGTCGGGAACAAAAGATTGAAAGACATCCTTTGTATGTTATTCTGCATGTCATTGTTCAGTTTATATTAAGAGAGATATTTTTTGCGTAATAGGTACTTTTCATTTATGTTACAATGAGTTTTCTTTCATTTAACGTGAATCAATTAGTGGAAATGGTACTTTTGTTTCATTTAACAGATACAAAACAATAGTTTCAATTTAGCTCCGTTGTAAATTCATTACAATGAACTTGGAGTCCACTATTGTGCAATGCATTTAGAAACTTCCATATAAGGAAATTAAAAAAAATCTTTTATAGATCATTTCAATTTGCAAGAATAGATTAGAATTATATTTGTTTTCCTTACACAATACAACCCATTAAATGCATTATTGTAATTTGAGTTTATATAAAAACATTGAAATTCGGAATGAATATATATGTTATATACACATGGGAATACAATGAGGGAAATTGTACTTCCAAGCTTAGTTCACCTGGTGTATTTTTCAAGAAGAAATTTAATCTTCATTCAAAGAAAGACAACTTAGTGAACACACACTAAACAAATCTGAAGATCACTACATTCTGGTCTTGAAAAGCTTGCCATATCTTGCAACCTTTGAATCTGCTGGCATTGGTCAGAGCATTGGGTGTGAAGCTGGATTTCATTGGATGTAGAGCAACCGACAAAGGACAAAAATGGGGAATATCTCGGGGGAGCACCAGAGATATAAAAAGTGCTGAGAGTGGATGACGGGAAAAGAACTATCTCCTTGACAAACCAAAGTGAAACCTTAAAGAAACCCCCGTAGCATCGTTCTCATCTCAGTGTGCTCTACATCAGGGATTCCCCAACACTCAATTCCAAAGACCAGTGTGGGAGTATCTCTGGAACTTCTTATCTACACACATTTTACCCCTCACCATACTTGTATACAACTATGATGCTATCTCCACACCAATACCACAAATTGCGTGAAATGTTTTAAGGAACTTACTGCTTATATGATTAGTCTGAGACCCAATACATATTTGCATACATCTTTATTCGAAGTAATGATAATCCTCCATACATATATGCATAGTTGCAAATGTTCAAATAAATTGATATCTAAACTTACAACGTTGTACGTCTCTGTAGCATGTCTTCCCTCTGTTTATATGCATTCATAAGCATTTCCACATTTCTTTACTCACGAAAGGCGGTCACCCTTTCACCCTGCCCGAAACGAGTAGTTATTTTTCATATTCCTTTCCACAATCCCTGAGAATGAAATTTCTGTGATATCTGATGACTACTGAAATCACATTTCATTGTGAACGCAAACATGGCATTGACGGAAAGAAAAACGAGCAGCATTCCTTATTTCTATCGTGAAAGAAACCAAGATTGAAATCATGATCCGTCCGCTAGATAGCTGAACCGAATTTATGTGAATGCTATTGTGGCTTTTGAATAACGTCATGGGAAAAACATTAAACCGACGGAAAAAAAAGTTTTATGACTCATGAAATAGGAATAGACGGATTTTATTGCGGGAGAGATGTATCCCTATATTTCCATTCCCGTAACACCTAAGATAATACGGAAATATTTCCATTGAAATCAGAACCTGAAGTGTTTACTGTCTATAAATCTTAAGTAACTGGAGCCGTATGAAAAATATGTATATCACCAGACTCTCTACATACTTTAAACAATCTTATATATAACTTTTTAAATATATGGGAAGATACTTTGAAAAGAATCCAAAGATAGTTTATAAATCCAAAAATCGTGATCAAACTTCCTATGAACATACGATTTATTTTTTATTTGTAATTGGATGACTCAATTTATAATTTATTTAATTAATTAATTTAATATTTTATATAATCGCATACATTAATTATTCTTACATAGAATCAAACAAACTTAAACATAGTTTTTTAAATGTATGCTAAGATATTCCAAAAAGATCTAAACATATTTTCTAACACATTTCAATATTTTAAACGCATTTTATAAATTCAAAACTTTTATCAAACGTTTGATGATAATACACTTCATCGTTTATCTTTATCAATTATGTACCCAATGTGCAATTGAATATTTTCAAATAATATGCAAGGAGTGAAGGTTATATCAGGCAGAATAATAATTTTATGAATTATTCTGTAGGATAGATTTTTTAGAAGTACTAATCTACTTACGAAATCTATAAAAAAATAACAGTATGTCTCCTTAATTTACTTAGTACAACAAACGAATTCCATGTCTGGAAAATTGATTAAAAACGCACTTTAAAAAATAGAATAAACAAAGGAGTTGAAGTGATTATGAAGCCTATTTTAGTATTTCTAACAAATTAATACTTATCCGAGTAAGTAAATGTAGGAAAGTTTTAATTATAGTGTAAGGTACAGTACAGCAACTATAATGGTCCTTTTGAATTTCATAAAGGATATTAGTTTTGGAACTAATTTTAAGTAATTTCTTGGCGTATTGTACAAGTAACTACTTAGATTCCCAAATGACGTAGTTAATTTCTTTTTGTACATTTTCATATCTTAAAAAGTTAATTCGATACGCATAAGCATTTAGAGTTCACATTGATAGAAAACATTTGTACCATATTTCACTAAATATTGAAGGAGAACGATCACTTAAAGTTTAGTAACACACTTTTAAAATAACTCTGACTATATTTCTATTCAGTATAACCAAAATGTATCGCAGAATTATGTATTAGTCGGTTTTAATTTTCAAAGGAATTGCGCAACATTTAGAAGAACAAATTAAAATGATAAGACTAAAATCCTCCTTCCTTTTATATAAAATCCAATTTCTCTTTCTGAAAATAAAAATCTAGGTTTAGCCCAAGAACACATTCTTTTCTCCTCTTTGGTAATCTTAAATTCTCTAAATTTTTAACTATACTAGTCCTAATCCCCTCTGAAAAGGGAGATCACGATTTTGCTTTCTGTTCCCTTTATGTACGAAACCGTTTCTTTTCCTGGGTCTTTCTACTAATTTCCAATGGCCGTCTTTTGAATTTACTGACGTATTTTATGGCGGTGACTCAATGTTGAGTTCAATTAAGAATGTACAAACCTTCAAAAATAAAATTTAACTGAGTCTTAGCTTTGAACAATCTCCTTCTTCGGAACTAATAATAATGGAATAATTGAATTTAAGTCTGAGATTTAATTCGTGATAAGTAGGATGCATTATTATGTAACAACGAGTGTTATTGCGAAATTGAAAATGAGTATAAAAATGGGATTGGAACTTCATATTCTTATTTAATAAACACCTAGACTTATGTGTTAGACGTTTGGTACGATCCTTCTTATTTTTTAGTTGTGTTCCAAAATATAGTTTCAACGTATTATCAATTTAAAAAGTAGTCAAATCTCTTTACAGTTATCAAAAATTTAGTGACAATGTTTGACAAATGTATAGCTAGCTGTACATCAGATGGTGATCGTTATGTTAGTACCCATAATGCGTGAATGTGATTTAAAAAAATTAAAATAGGTTTATTTAAATTAAGGGTTGGTAGTTAATTAACGTCACACTGGAGCAACACAACAGGCTATTGGCGACAGTCAGGGATCAATCCCTAAGGGAAAGATCCACGAACAACGCCTCATAATTTTGAACCATGTCCAGTTGACGCGGTCAACACTGAGCCCTCCATTCTCCAAAAATTCGTACCACGCCAACGTGAGGATATTTTAGGCCACGGCCGATTTAACATGCACTAGACCCCGAGTACATGATGGTCTTTGGTTGGACCTTGTTTCGAACTCGTAACCATTAAATTGCCAATCAGTTGCTCTTTCAACTGGGCTACCATGGTCCCTACTTAAATTCAAAATCTTAGCAAATCAGTACTTTATTGGACATTTTCTATATCAGGAATAATTATTTATTTAACCCTCTGAAAACCTTAATTTTTCAACATCAGCGAAGCAGCAAGCTTTCCCTGTATGATTTCTAACCAGTTTTAACCCTCTGGTGGTCAAGAATACATCATTACACCATGCAATCTGCAGTTTCCTTGCATGGCTTCTAACCAGTTCCAGACTTCTTGATCAATAGAGCTTTCCTAGGATCCTTCCAACCAATAAATGTCACTATATTAAGTGGGATGTAAGGTAAAAGCTATACTACTCTACTTAGAAATCTTGTGATTATCAGAGGGTTAGATGTCTTGACCAACTGAATACTTTTCAGAATTCTTTCAGCCAATATATGTGGCTATTTAGTTATTAAGAGTGTTGTAGGGTGAAAGCAAAGTGTACTCAGAAATCTCGTGACATTCAAAGGGTAAAATACCTTTTCGTTTTACATAAACAAGATGTGTATGAAAGAAAAAGTAAATAATCTAATTGTTTACATTTAAATATCGATAAAACCATGAAATCTTGCATCTATGTAATAGAAATAAAAGTACATAAGTTCCATAACTTTAACCATACCTCATAAGAAAATTTTTTACATCAGAAGTCTTCGAAACAAAAACATTATTTACTGAATCATCAATCACATCTTAAAGAACTGTTTTAATTTATTTACAATCTGAAATACGTCGTATTAAAAATCTCCATATCTCATCATTCCACGCACCTTCAATAGTGTATGAAAACTGCATATTAATTTAGAAGAAACATAATTACTCATTCAAAGCATCCAAAAAATATCATTAATTTAAAACAAATTAAGGATAAATAAAAAACCTGATACGATTGAAACTTCTGTAAGCATAAATTCAAAGGAATAAAAATAATCCATTTCGAAATTGGTTACAATTTTACACCGACTCCAAGCGATTTAATTTTGGAGAATCATTCTTTATAAAAAGAAACGATTTCTTCCAGTTTTATATAGGTCTCTTCAGATGGATCTAAAGATCAATAAGCACAGATGGAGCTGTAAGGGGTCATTTATCTTCCAGATGATTCATAAAGTAGAACTTGAACACAAAACATAACCAATACGATATTTGCTACTTTAACTTTGTTTCCTTCTTTGAGGAAGGGCTTCCAGAACTTGCGTTTTTATTGTTCTCTTTAAGTCCCGAGAGAATGAAAACACAATCCATTCTGAAATGAGATGAAGTCCCTTGCATTCTGTGTGGGCAGTTTTAAGGAGTTCATAATTTTGAGTCATGGGGAGGATCGCTTACATCAAACATTATTTTAATTCCAGACGAATTTATATAGTAGTATTATGCACTAGAATAATTTCAGTTAAACTACTCATAACTTAGAATTATGTACGGACGATCCTTTATATGCATAATTTTATTTTCAGATGAATTACTGGAGTTTGCTTGTTCTTGAATTACATAGCAGGAGTTAGCAGTTTGGTTAGTTTCTTTAGCAGTTTATAGTTATATTATTTTTTATTTTAAGACAGCTTTAAATATTAATCTTGATAAATAAATGAATCATTTTCACTGGAGTTATTTGTTCGCAATGCTATCACTAAATATCAGTAGTGTAGCCTCCATTGAAGCCCACTAGTCTGTCAAGAAAACCGAATTGCAAAAACAGAGGGTTTTTTGACACAAATCTTGGTGGACATCAGTTTTGATTTGAAATGTACACTTTCTTCAGAACTCGATTGTCGCGATTCTATGCGATAACACATAGATTAGTCATGAACGCGATTATGCTGATACTGGATCGCCTTGGCTCTCGGTGATTGCTGTACCTGATTGATTAATGTTGTTTGTAATGTGCAGTAGGTACCCAGAACACCATCCCTAACCCTTTCTCTGATGCTGGTTCCTAAAGAGGCGCAAAACTGTTATTTTACGATAATATCGTTATGTGTTATTGCGAACTTGTGATAACAGTTACTTTTACTCTTTTAACGACATTGTTAAGAGTAAGCAACTAACTTATCAGCTCGGCATCCCTTGTTATAAAAGTTAAATTAAGCTTCTGTTAAATATCTATAATCGAAAAGCAAATTAAGTATCGGTATTCAAATAACAAAGAAAAAAATTCGGCTATTATTTTTAACAATATAATATATCACATTACACGAAATCTATTTAGATTTTTTTAGCCTCATTTAATTCAATAAGTATGTAATTCATGAATTTAATTGATTATGTGTGACTAAAGCAAGAACGAACACTATTGCCCTGAATGAACAGGTATTATTTTTTATAGTTAATCCTTACATCCTAATTATATCTTTATGACATAAACATTTTAAATCACGTTTGAGCCATGGTCGCGTAGGTACTATAACTCTAGACTCTATAACAGAAGTTTATGAATTCAAATCACATCCGTGTCGCTAATTTATGGTTAAAAGGATGCTATTACTCGTAGTTATATAAATTGATCGCATATTTCTTTGAATTTACAGGCAAGTAAAATATAAAATAACTAATCAAATTTTAACGAAATAAGCGTTCTATAAAATTCACAAATAATAAATATAATAGGCCGGATAGTCTACCAGTATTTGCCTCAAATAAAGGTATTAACTTACAGGATTAAGTGTCCCGTTCATTTCTGATAGCTACACACACGGGTAATGTTATATCTGCAGACAACTTGAGCAGAACGACGGAATGAAAGTACCAACTTCTATTGCTCCATTGCTAGAGCCAAAACAGCGATTTGCATAACCAGACAATTGCTATCACAAAATAAAAAACTACTGAACACTATATGGTTCAAACAAATTAGTTCATTAATTAAAGGATGAAACTAGAAAGGTATTTTCCCCATAAAATGCAAAAGTAATTTTTGAAATAAAACGGTTTTAAAGTATAATATTGCTTTTAGGATACCTCATTTAAGTAGCATCTATTTTCTTTACAAGTTTTGTTATTCATTTAATATTCTATCCGATAGTTCCAAAAATACTTGCTTCGCTTATTTTAAAATGCTGTCTAAATTCAGTAGATGGTATATGTCCTCATTTAACAAATGGCTGTTATCTACTATGAGTTCAAATGAACTAAAAGGTTAAGTGCAATTGGATATTTATTCCACCGTGTATTTGTTTGCTTTGCTTGGAAAAAATGTCCAAACTCCTAATGTAATGAAGGAAATTAAGCTCAAAACAAACAAAGTGATATTCGGTGGGCAATGTTTCAAGTTTTAGAAAAGACAACAAAGAATTTAAATAAATCGTGATAACATTTCAGATGTATGAGAACTGACCCAAATCGGTTTGAAATTCAGGAAAAAAGGTCTAGCGATGTTAATGTTGTGTGACTTTTTGGTATTTTGGGAATCTTCCAGAACTTAAAGCATCTTTTTGGAGAATCATTCTTTTTGTGTAATAGCATTTGAGATACTAACATTATTTACGTATGATTCAGTAATTTAAGTTGAAGCAAGATACATCGATACATAAGTCAAAGGATGGCATATTTATCTATATTTTACTAAATAACTATCTATATAGTTAAATATGTTCTATGTTCTAAGTATTTTCACTTTTAAAATGGTCACCATTTCTACAATGAGGTTACCGAATTTTACAATGAGGTTACCGAGTAAATTTTACAGCCACTTACGACTTTCAACGAACTTAGATGCTTTAAAACCATCAAAGAATTTTAGTTTAAAATAAATTTGATTTATTCTGAATGTGATTCAAATAACGAGTAAAAAAGCCTTCAATCTGTTAGCTAGACTGAAAGGGAGGAAAAGCCGCTCAGTCCAATCTGTACCCATAAGAGGCTCTTTACACCAACAGAATTCGTATCAATCTGAATCCAATAGAAACTGACTAATGGGAAATGCTTCCTTAAGAAATAGCTTGTTCATCTCAAAACCTCTCACACATCCTGAATAAGGAGCATTTTTCACGATATCTCGTCCAGCAAGATCTGGTTAGTTTTGCTAATGACAAGATACCTCGTCTTTGCAACAACCGGGAGGGTTAATAATTAGAAATATATCTATATGATACATATATTTCTATCAAGATATAGATGTAGATAGTGGTAGTGTTTTGTTGACGGATCGTGTTTCCTGTACATACTCCGAACGTGACGTCACTTGCCTTGTTTTCAAATAGTATTTCAGATAAAAATTCCAACGAATTCATTCCTATTGTATGATATTTGATTGGTTAACACCAATAAGATTAATAGATGTGCTTCACTGTTAATGCCATGTTGCAAAAGCATCATATCTATATATAAAAACAATAATTTCTCAAACGCTAACGGTTTAAGAAAGTAACTTCAATTGATTTTGGAAAAGCATCAACGAAGTAAAGATCTTTCGCAATGAATTCATAACAGATGGAGAAACTTTTAGAACCTTGCTTTGCTCTCTTGATTAGACTTCCTGTAATATTTCTCAACAGGGTCATAATGAGTTCTCATTGAATAAGGCTCGTATCTATGTAAAATGCAGAAAAATAAAAAACGTAGCGTAAGTAGAAAAGCATTGGCTTATTGAAAATTCAAAGCTTTAGATATATATTTAGATCATGCAAAATTTAATTCCAGTTACGAAATCGCCGTATGTATTTCACAATCAATAAAATACTCACTTACCATGTACATGTCTTAAATGCAAATCGGTAATAACGGTGCATATTCTACGTGCGTATCTTGTCATTAATTTGGATGTAGATTGCTGCAATCGTTATCTTACTGTGTATAAGGAACACAAGAAGGGCACTTAGCAGTCTTTCTACAAGTCAGACCTATTTATTCAGGGTGATTCAAAATTAAGTTATTGAGGGGAAGTAGGGAACACAAAATTGAACTGTATACTCGTAAGGATGGTGTTCGCAAGCATCACTTTTGTGGGCTAGAAGAAAGCAAGGTTTCTTGCCATGATTTTCCGGTTTGGCAATACTGTTTATCAACCTCGGGAACTGTTCTAGAACCTGCAGTATGGTAGTCTTGTTGCAGTTGAAACGAGACTTTGTCCATTATTTATAGTGGATTATTGAAATATTAAAATTTGTCATATAGGAACACTTAGAGGCAGTTTGCTCTCCAGGTTTTTGTGAGTTGAGAGGATTGCAAGCGGCTGAATTAAAAACGTCGTTAAGACACCTATCGACAAAATCGCGAAAGCTTCATCTTGCTCATCCCCCTCAAAATGTACGATACCTGTTCCTATAGTAACTTCTAGTTCCTAGACTTAGTGTCTGGAGCAGGTCTGATAGTCAAAATATAGTTGTACACATACAGTTTCTCAGCAGCTCCATCAACAGCACTCAATGCATGCGTGGTAATACCATATATCGGTAATAATTTTAACAATGCTTAAAATGCTTATACTGCTCTGATTCAAAAATATGAAATTCACTTCTTAGATATTGTAAGATAAAATTAATAGACTTATCTATTTTCAATTTCAATCTAAACTCAATTTAGTGACAGTAAGAAAGCACGTTTAAATTTGTTATTAAAATTTCTCCCTCTCTAAAATCTTAGCTACGTACATTTAAATATGTATATGTACATATCTCGATTTTACAATAACATTGATGCTTGTGTAAGTTTGTAAAAACTTATTTAGCTCTACTAAAAAAAAAGGTTTCAATGTATATTTTGATCTCTTTCATTTTATATAGGATTTGCATTAGAGACGAAATAATATTTGTGAATTTGTGATTCACATTAAGTATTTCTTAACATTTTCGATATTCTTTATTTTCCTTTTGGTTTGGTTAACTTCAATTTTCAGAAAAGTATTTTAATTAGTTTGTTTGTCACTCAAGATCAAAACGGATCACATAATGATTGCAATGCAAATTACATAAATTTCGGAGGGCAAATTAGCATATTTTTATTATTTAAAGCTGTTTTATAATCGAACTAACTTCCAATGCATATATCGGAACATGATAGAAACATGTGCATGGGAATTTGGATGTTTCAAACATACCTTAAATTTCAGTCCTTTGTCCATACCTTAAAAATTGCTGAGAATTTTTATCAAAAATTGTTTCCTTCAACGAAATAGGCAAAATGATCTAACTAATTATGGTTGAGCACCCGCTCTGGAAATCTTTAAAGTAAACGTATATCGTCGACTTATAAGTGAAATACACTAATTGGAAACACATGTATCTGAGAAAATGAAGAGGAAACATTTTTACTTATTAGTGCGCTCCTAAAGATGAAATCTAATCTTCATGCAAATATAAATTAATTTAGTGGACACCTCACTAATCTAAAGGCTACCACATTCTGGCCTAGGGAAGCTAAACAACACATATCTTGCAAACTTTTATTTGGTGTGTTCCACTTTTTAGCCGACGATACACAAGATCGATATTCGTTAATCTATCTTTGATCTGGATAAAAACTGGAAAAGAAAAGAAAGCGGAATTTCATAAACGGAACGATTCTTTTATTTTGTTTTCCAAAGCACAGCAATTTAATGAAACAATGAAACAAGACTTTTTATTACGATCCGGATAACAGTTCGTTATCCGTCGCACCAGATGACAGCCCACGTAAACAAAGCGTGGACTGTTACCCTATTTTTCCACATCAACAATTGCAGACAAGATCAATATTAAACAATTGGCTTCTTCACAGCATCTCCGGTGACTGGAACAATGTCTCCAAAAGAAGATATTTATTTAAGAAAGAAAAAGATTAAAGCAAAATGACCGGATAGATAGGAAGGACAAGCAGAAAGAAAAGAAGCTTTAAAATATACTTCAGTCCAGTGTCTCGATATTATTTTGTATTGTATTTCAATTCTTTTTATATTTCACTTCTTTGAGGGTAGAAACATTTTCCACGCTTTAATAAGTCCTCTGGAAGTCCTCTGTATTCGAAATTCATCTGATTTAGTGCTAGAAGGAACTTCTTCGTATGGATCCCGAGCAGGAATATTGGTTTTCGATAACATATTCTTTAGGAGGCGCAAAAACCAGTTCTGGAGCGCTCCGCATTATTCCATGGCAGATCGCGAACCGTTTTCTTCGAATGGTTCGCGGATATTGCGGCTGCGTTGTTGCTTTCCGGACAAATGCCTTTCTGCGAAAAATAGTAATGATAAAAGAAACATTTCTTTCCTTTTTTTCTCTCGTTTTTTGTACCTGCAAGGAGGGTGAACTTTATGTCTGGATGTAGGTGGACCAGGATGTACGTTAGTACGCAATTCTTTTTCCAAGAAGGAAATACGATATGGGCAGGAAAACACTCTACCAAATATCTTAGGATGTGCTGCGTTTTTTCCCGATTGGGGATATCATTTTCCATGCATTTTATTCCTCGGGGGTTTAGGACAGCAGTTTTGTTCCACCAACCCCAGACGCTCTAGTCTCGGAAAACTTTTCTTAAAGGAAACGTAGTCGAGACTGGAGCCTTGAACCCCATTGTTAAAAAATTGACTTTTTTACAAACGTTAAATTCAAAAATACAGAATGACGTTCCAAACTTTAACCGAACTCTGAAGGTAATATAATTACCGTAGAAGGAACATGTTTTTGAGGCAGTTGAACTTAAATCACTCTAGAGCAACACAATGGGGAGTTGGCGGATGTCCGGAATCAATCCCCAAGGGAAAGATCCGAGATCAATGCCATGTAGTTTTGAGCCACTGTCAGATGGAGGGGTCAACATCTGAGCTGGAACCCCACTCTCTAAACTTCCACATCACGCCAACGTGAAGACATTTGAGGCCACTAGAGTTTGAAAGTGCACCCCAACCCAAGTACACGACGGTCTTTGTTTGGAATGAGTTTGGAAATTGTAACCCTATCGTTCTATTCTACCAACTGGGCTACCGTGGCCACAACATGTTTTTGAAAAGAACAGAAGAAAGCGTCTTTTATGCGGTAAAAAATAATTTTTTATTCGAAACGTACATATATATCAGCTATTAATTGACTATCACTAAAGAGTTTAGCAGTTCACTATGTGCTAAAACTACTCTTATGAAATAGAGTAGATCACAGTGTACTGCAACAGAGAGGTAAAATGTGCGAGGTAGAATCTATTTTATTAATCACATTCTGTCAATTATATTCGAATGCGCAGCATTATTTAACAATTAGCATATCGCAGCTATCACAGGGATGCCCATTAAACTGGCCAATATTCTTACATAATATGTACAATGGTACTCCTGATGCTAACCTTCTGAGCGTCACAAGATTTCTGAGCAGTGTAGTATGATTTTAGATCACAATACACATGACTAAATGCCAACACCTATTGGTTGGAAAAGTTCTAGGAAATATTCCATTGGTCAAAAAGGTTAAATGGATTAGAAGTTAGGCAGAGAAGACTGGGAATTGTAGAACTGATATATGCGTGTAAACCTCTCATTGGGTTAGGTATCAAAGTATAGAATTTTTAACTATTACATGTACAGTTCAGTTGCGTAAGTCTTACTCTGATTAATACAATTCTTTAAAACTACTTTCCTATGTAGAAGATTTATTTCATTGGAAAGCAAAGTAAAACAATCAAATCTGTTGCTTAAATCCCTGTTGTCGTAATTTAGAGAAGAGACAAACAACAATAATCACATGAAATGGTCCACAGGAGGTCAAACGCTGTCCATTTAATACAAACTAAATCATTGGACAGGACTGAAAGAAAGATGGAAAGACAAAGAAAGAGAGAAAGCGATACAAGGCTAAAATTTATTACGTTATTGTCAAGATCTATACCCCAAAAAATGCCTTTTTGGCCTTTTTCTTTTTATACCTTATCTCAAGTTACTTCTTTTACGTGGTCAGCAATGACTTCTAGCAAATTCCCTTGACGGTTGATAATAGCTAGTGCCCAGCAGGTAAGAAAAAGAATGAGAAAACAAAAGAAAGAAATATGGGATGCTTTTCATTTATAAATGGCCCCATTGTGAGAAGCTCTGTAAGGGAAGATTGTTAAGGATCGCCCTTATAATCACTAAACTGTAATCACAGAATTTTGCTTCTTACTGCCCTAGAAATCATTTAAAGCAGACTTCGGATGAAAGCATCTGTTTGTAATGGGTGTTCGCAAGGTAATTCCAAGTCCATTGTTTAGTTTAAACGACATAGATTACTAATTTTTAACATGAGCAGATTTTTGCTTCCAGTTACTTATAGTTGGAGAATGGAATGCAATCATACTACTGTTTTAAAGTACTAATTGGATAGTCATTATTCTTTTCACATATTTTAATTCAGTAGTGTTAAGTTACTTTAATTATATATTTTTATTTATATTGTAAGTACATAAGAAAAATAAACTGGTATATATCTTATGTATATTCGTATGCGATTTTTAAATAGTTTTATAATTAGAGTAAAAATTGTAAAGTAAATCATAAAGAGAGAGAGAGAGAGACTCGTTTCACAGAGTGCATCTTAATGCTTGGCAATATTAGTACAAATCACGCTGTGAATACAGATATAATTTTAAGAAAAGCGAAAATAACTAAGAAAAATAGTCTAATTAGCATGGGTGTAGTGAAAGATAATCGTAGAATGACAAATCAAACCAGGAAATTTAAAAAAGTAGTAATAGTAATGCAATAAGTACTTAAACATTAATTGGTAATATTTTAAAAATAAAGATCACAAGAAAAATGCAATAAAAAAGAAAAGAAAATATATAAATGTAATGGAATACTATCATATTATAATGAGCATGTGCAAATCGAAATTTCCGAAAATTATAAAAATGTTGTACGCAGAGAAAAATTATTTAAATAACATAAATAACAAGTAAAGTTTCTTCAAAATTCCAAGCCCCTGCGGGGAAAACAATTGAATGAGTAGTTATGAGTTTAAGTAATATTTACTTCATTCTGAAATATATAGGATAGGAGATATTTATTCGTAATTTTAAAGTTTTTCATATGTTGATTCTTAATCACATTTGGTATTAAAAGCTAAAAATATATTTTATGATAAGCATAGTTATTATAACGCTGGAGTATTTAAGGAAATCCATTAAATTCAGCCGATTTAAAATCGCAATTTTAATAATTTATTTTAGAGAAACTTCTTAAATCATTCAACTAGTTCATATGAATCATTGAATTTCCACACAATTCGACAATTCTAAAAAATATTTGAGGAAAGCAGCAGAATATGACTAAAGTTTTATTTCCTCGTGAATTAAAAATATCACTTCAGCAAAATAAAAAATTGTTATCAATTATTGAGAAAAATTACAATTGATCGTTAAGAAAATTATTGATTTATGTAAGATTACTAAAACTAAAAACAACTTTATGCAGCCTAAATCAATGGCTTCCCAATCCATGATGTCTCCCTGGGGTCATGGGCCTCAGGGGTCCATAATAAGGCTTCAAGAAGTCCTCTGAAAACATTCAATATTTGACTGGTCAGAATAAAGAACATTCACAAATATCTTTTCGATTTTTTTATATTCTAAAATTAGATGCTGTAAATACGTGCTTCTGGATTTTGTAAAACTGCCCTATACGTGTGCCCTAAACTGCCCTATATTTGTGCCAATTTGACAGCATACAGAAGTGTATATTCAGTCTTTCTGCACATAAAACTAGAAATTCATTTTTTAGTTAAAGCGGCATTGCAGTATTGGTGACTATTGTGGTTAATGTATCTATTTGCCCGTAATGGGGTTATCCACTAACCTCCTCTTCATGACTGAAGAAGATTCTTTGTAAAATTTAATTTTATAATTTTTAAGAGCCCTGTGAAAGTTTTTAATTTTCAAATGGGCATTCTTGAACTGAAAAGAATCCCCTTGAAAATTAATTAGGTCATGGAATCTGAAATAAATTATCTAAATTTTAAATCTTTGATTTTTATAATTGAATAATCGTTTTTAATTTTTCTTCAAATCACACCCCTATGTACACTGCTCTTTGGATTGGGTAGTTTAATTTACGTAGCACTTTACCAACGCAACGTGTCCAGGATCAATCCCGAAGGAAAAGATCTGAGGCCATCTCGTAATTTTAGATCGCGGTCAGATAATAATAGCACCAATCTTTAAGGGTGTCTGGGACTCAAAATATGAAAAAAAAAGTCCAATTTTCTTTATTATCTTAAACAATAATATAGATATTTCTGAATAAAATAACACCTACATTTTGTTTCTACCATCAGTAGAACCGGAAATATTCAGCTTTTTATAACATGACAGCTGCAAATCAAACGAGCCTCACCCATCAAATAATGTAAACAAACTGTTTTGGAGTCTACTTTCTACTGTTTCAGCTCTATTTTTTCTAACTCAAATAAACTACGCTACGAACACTTTTGTAGTGATCTGAATTGATCATCGTAATATTCTCACTGTTTCTATCGTTGAATTTGCACGTTTTTGAATTTTCTGTACTATCAATATATTCAATAACGCTTTCCAAAAAGGACTAGGCGGTTCAGGAAAGCGACGATGAAGTCCACAAATATTTTTAAAAGGTATAGTAAAAAGGTCCAACCTGCTAAAATTAAATTAAATGAAGCAGTAAAATTAAGAAGTAATACACAATACTTCCAGGAGGATTTTAAACAAACAAAAGTGCTTTTTAATAACTTGAATATTTTCATAATTTTAAACCCTCTTTTTCTCCTTTTCTGTTAAATGGGATTTCGATAGTGAAAAATGGATATAACTTAAAAACTATTTGTCATAAATGAATGAAATTTTCTACAATTACTTTCCAAATATATTTCTTTAATTTGTCTTCAGCAATTGTGTATATATATATTACTATTTTTTCTGTAATTTTTCGAACTTTGTATACTGTGTTTTATGTAGTTTTTGACCAAAATATTTTTTAAAATTTTTTCTAACTGTTTTAACCAAAAATCACGAAGACAGTTTAAAGTATGAACTTTTAGGAGTCAATTAGTGCAAAAATGAAGTGATTTGTTATAAAATATTTTAAGATATATCAATTTTGCCCAACGTCACAATTTTTAAATTTTTTAATTTTAATAAAAAAATTTAGAAGTTTTGAAAATATAAAATAGTTATTGTAATTGCAAAATACAATGTATACCTACAGAAAAAATTTCAGAACAAAAACTTTAAAATTGAAGATTTTAGAATTTTGAGTCCCGGACCCCCTTAAGATTTGTAATTTTTAGAATGAATGCTTTAAATTAAAAACATATTACAATCAACTTGAATCCCCCTTTTTTAAAGGCAGCTCATAATTATTTCTCAATATTAATAAACACATTTTGTGTCAGAGACAAGCATTATAACTTCGACATTATTCTTTAGATCGCATTGAAAAAGTGTTGCCTTTGTATTACGCCAAAAAAATTATATAGATATGTATATCTTGCTTCTACACTTAAAAATAAATTTGCGTGGGAATCATAGCTGTCTACCTTTAGAAACCAAATTACCGTAATTGTTTTCTTAAAAAGAACCCAATAACTGGGTAAAATTAAAAAGCAGCTTTTAAAAGTGAAACAACCCTCAGTTTTTGAAAATTTATGAAGTATTTTGTTTTTTACATAAAAGTGAATCATAAGTACTTATAAATAAAACTAATTAGTTATTAAAAATGCACTTTAATCTAAAAACGGGCCTGATGATGCACTGAGTGGACACAAAAATTAACTTGACGTGAAATGTAATTAAATTTTTAAACAATATCTGCTCACTTCGAAATAGTCGCATTAAATTAATAATGACAACTCAAATTAGTTTTCTCATCAGTAGAGTTGTAGCACATGCATTTTCTTTTTCAGCATTTTGCACTAATTCCGTATGGCATTAATTGTTTTTAATTAGGGGAACATGCTTACAACACTACATCCACGAAAAGGAAGTGTCTTTGTAATTATCAGAACGAGTGTTAGCTGTCAGCATTCTTAATTTAAAAGCGTTCGTTAGCTTCATTTAATTTTTTGCACTCCCCATCCAGTTGAGAATGCGATATCTACATTCGATTTTTTCACTTTATTTATACACATGTCCGTTTCTTTCGACAATTAATTCCTCAAAACGGATTTTTTTGAAAAGGGGAGGAAATGCAAATGGCTGTTAGTAGAATGTCATTTCTTCTGACAGTAAAAAAATGCACAAGCAAAAACAAATGTAGGTAATTAACATCCTAATTATACGGAGTACGTTGCAGTCTTTGGTGCTTTTCCTTGTTACGAAAAATTTCATTAAATATTCTAAAGATGCTGCTATTCAAAATTGAATGCATTCTTTTTTCAATATGGGACGTTTAAGATCAGATGGTATAAAATATGCAAAGACGTCTTCTTAAAGATAACTTGTTATCAGAAGTTAATCAAGTAATAAGAATAAATAACCTTTCACGTAAATTAATATCAGTTACAAGTCTCAGGAATGCCAGTTGTTTTAACAAAATCAATATATTTGTTGTTTCTGAAGTCAAACATTCAACACTTTAAGTTTTATATTTATGTCAATAGTTTTTGTTCTATAAGATTTATGACCGACAATAAAATATTTGTTTTTATTTAATTAATCTGAATTAGGTATTAAAATTACTTCAAAAATATTTTAACAAAATCTAATTAAGAAAACTGTTATGCATTAAAACAATGAAATCTATCAAAATTTGTTTTTTCTTGTACTTTCTATATTTTACTAAATTATGTAATTTCAAAATATTTAAAATTAACTGCTTTAGTAAAAAAGTGGCAGACTAATATCACATGTGTGTATTTTTCAGGCAGAATTGTTTCACTTTCAGACGCATAGTACTTTTTTTGTTTTATTGATTTTGATTGCCGCCTAATTTGATTGCCTGTTATAGTGGTCAGCACTTGTGTACTATCCAGCAGGTCGGGGGGTTCGAATCCTGGCTTCTAAGCGTATGGATCTTAGCTATTGTCCTTATTAAGAGTAGCTGTGGCTAAGTCATCGAGTGATCCCTCACAAATAACCTTGGTTAGCCCCTTTTAGTACCGGAGGCTAGTGGACGGGCTTGAAAAAATATTTAATACAGATGGGCAGGATAAATGTTTATAAAGTCAATGGGTTTTTTAATTTGTTCGTTTACAATGTAGCTGAATTAATATTTGAAAATTATGGCAATGTTTACATTGAATATTCGGTAGCTTCCCAGGAATGTATTATGCATGAATATAAAAATGTAATGAAGAATTCATAATATATAAATTTAAATTTCTTCACCACGACACAGAATTTTAGTCCATATTCAAGAAATTGGAATATGAACTCTTAAAATTACATCACAATTCTGATTGCGACAGCAGTATAAATAATAATGTAGATACAATTGCTTACCTTTGTCTGAATGGTAACTTATAACCATTGTTGTGAATAAATAATGTAACACAGAGGAATAAGGAAATGAATATTAATAGATCCAAAAGTGCCGTATGCTGCGCAAAGTTAGTGTCAGAATGAAAATAAATACCCAGTCTATTTACCAATTATTACGATAGAGCACTTACTGACAACTTTCAGCACTAGGGGTCTTTCAGCCTTCTCGCCTCTGCCATTAGTTGCCACGCATCTGTAAATGCCTTCGTCTTCCTTTCGAACGCTGTGGATGCGTACCACCCCTCTTTGGTCCACTGCCTGACGATCTCCATATGGTAGTTTGCTTCCACCTGCAAGGAAGATAATATTATTGCTACAATTTGTCTTGTCTGGGATCGATGCATGGTATTATAGCCGTATCATAATAATGCCCCTAATATGTATCAATCCTTATTGTTGGCTAGATGTTTCTGGAGAATACAACTTCCTTTGTGTTTGTTTCCTCTATATATTACTGCGGGGAAGTAAATATTGTGCGCGTGATAATTTTCATATACAATGAAATCATATACAGAATATACAAAGTATATTTCAATTTATTCATTCATTCAATCTTTCGTTTTTAAAAATGTTCTTACGGTTTTTCTCTTTTCAATTCTCCTAACTTTTTCTTTCCTATAAAATTTGATATTTTTGTCCAATTTAAAAATTTAGACCTCAGAAATGTTTAAAATCATATTTTATCCTTTTTATAGTCATACTCAACGCATCGACATTTTGTTTACTAAAAGACTCTCAAGTAGCCATAAAAATATTTTTCAGAGATATATTTATAGTCCGTTGAGATGGGGACGTTTGAGGTGTTACTATTGAGACCTTGAAAATATGTGGAAAATACATCCATTCATGAAAACGAATATATTTACAATTATGCTAAGTAGTGAAAGTATCTGTTTATTAATAAAGATCTAAAAATTAAACTACTCACCCCCCCCCCATTTCAACTCATACACAAAAGTCAGTCATCACTAGTTACTAATAAAATTGTTTATGTCCGTTATTAATTAGAAATCTACAAAAAAATTTCTAATTACATTAATTAGTTACAGAAGATAAATTTGAAATTGAATGAGAAATTTTTCCGCTGACTCAGTCTTCAAAATGTATTTTTTGTTTAGAGTAAGTACTTTCCCCAAAATCAAACTATACTAATTGTAATTTATTTTACGCTTAAGCTTATATGGGTTGTATAAATGTTTAATACTTAACTTATGCAACACAGGTGCTAACAAGTGTGCAATCTTACATATCTGCTTCATTAACTCGTAAAAAAAAACCGAATGTTTCAATTCAAAAAATTTGCTTTTACCAGTAATAACATGGTTCGTAGTATATAAATATAAAATTTTAGTTTTTATATGACTATAATTGATTAGTTAAATAGAAGTCTCATTAACCAGAATCCCTAACAAATTAAAGGTTTGGTTTGTCACTCTTCGTTTACGTTTTCCTATACATTGGCGAATTTGACCGCTGAATTAAAGAAATGTGAGGAAGTAAATTTCACATTTACGCATGTTATGTTCACCTGTGTCTACAAAAACACCAAGAAAGAGCGTCAATACTAAAATTTACTTTTATTCAATTCAGTACATGCTACAAAACTGAAAATAGAATAAAATTATAAAATACAACACCTTAAGATTTGTTGATCAGGTAGGGGAAACTTTAAGCATCAAATGTTATGTTTCTTACATTGATAATATAAAGTGTTCCGTTATCCAATTCTGGTCGAGGCCCTGATTCGAGATTCTTAAATTTCAATGGCTTGAAGTAGGAAAACTGAATTTCGACCAGCTCAAAAATTTTACCTTTTTATTTAATATTAAATATATTTACAACTTTGTATACAGAAAAATAACCCAAACTCAGAACTAAAAACTTCAGCAAGTGTTTACACATTTGAACCCACATTTAAAAAGAAATATCATCGTACCTATATAATTAAAAACACACGCAGGGTGCCTCGAAAATGCATCCGCTTAATATTCCTCTTTCCTTTCTCGCAAAGCAACACATGTTACAGTTTAAAGAGAATTCCACGGGGTCATTATCCCCACGACATAACAACCTCATTCCAAAGCATTTTGCAGCACACCATCAAGACGAAGGAAACAGCAAAAAAACCACCACGTGCATAAAAATCCATCCAACCATATCTCTTAAAACTGATGACCAGTCCTCCTAATATCACTTCTTCCCAGCCCTCTTGTTAAGGATGTCTCGACATTATTTTTTCAGCTTATGGGAGAGCATTACGTAGGCACATCGTATCCTCTCACTCGTCTTCTGAGAATGTCCGCTTCTTTTTATGTATTCTTCGTCATCTTATTTACTGGCGATAGCGGGAGTGCCTCATTCCACATCTATGAATTCGGTCTCTCCCATCTCTCCCTTAGTCCTCTGCACGCACGTCCTACGGCTCCCGGGTATACCCGGGTGTTTTTTTCTTCAACCCCACCCCTCATTCCCTAGAGGAGTATGCCAGGGCACGTTCTCATTCAGTAGATAAGAGAGATTTGGTTCTGATTTCCTGCAGCGAGTTCGTTCTCCATACGCCTGGTGTCTTTTGTTTTTCGTTATGGAGTATATTTTATTTGCTTCATATTCTTCCGGTTTACAGAGTTTTTGTTTTAGTCATTTGTAGAGCGGCGGTTCTTTTCGGTAGACCTAATATACTTATGTATTCAGGCTTTAGTGTATAAAAAAATTTTGTTTTGGGGTTTTTTGTTGGCAGATTTCATTTTCCGTTATGGATTTTATGCCGTGATTCCTGTGTCCGCCTTGATTGCTCGAAAAAGTTTTCATTTCCTGGGGTCTGGTGTAGACCTACTGCTTTTGATTTTGTCGTTGATTTTATTGTGAAGGTAAAATTTACGAGGAGTATTGAATTTAGTAGACTCATCCATACAAAGACACATAATGCAATGTATATAAATACTCATGTATAACTCTAAAAATCTCCCACAAAAAGATTTTCGCTTGCTATTTATTAAACCATTCTAGAATATTGTAGTAAGCGATATATTTTAAATAAAATTCAAGACAGATGCTACTCTCTCTCTCGCATTTTACTGCCAATTTGCGTAATTAATTTATCAATTTTAGAATTGTTTCCCTCTCAATCTAAGCAAATAAGAGTGTCAGTCAAACGTTTCAACCATCTTTATTTGGTACATAAAGACATTCATTCATTAATAATCCAGTCCATTGAGCCTATCCATGGTCTTAACCCACCTGGAGGTTGTCTTGACGAGGTATCTCGTCTCCAGCAAAACTTACCAGATCTTAATGGACAATATACCTCGTTCAGATCTTTCTTAATGGACGTGATATCTCGCCATTCCGATGACGAGATATTTCATCTTTAGAAAATCTGGACGGATCTTGATCTCATCATCATAAAAAACGACAATATCTAGATGATGAGATATCTCATCATTAGAAAAATTGGTCAGATTTTGATGGACGAAATACCTCGTTGAAATCCCTTGGAAGGCTAAAGTTCGTTCAAGGGCGAACGGGATAACAATTACCACTGTTGAAAATATAGAAAATGTTACAAAACTAAAGAAATGGACAAACACACAATTTATACAAGGGGAAATAATAAAAGACAACAAAAGTAGATCATTCCATAGACCATGTACAATAACTATTTTTACAATGAACATCACCCTACAATAAATTATAAAAGCAACCAAATCCCCCTCGGCAGCGAAATAGAAGTGTTTCACTATTGTAGACAAAATAGGAAAATAATTAAAAAACTAATAAAGAATTGCATTAACTCTTGAATTAGTTCCTTAAATCTACAACGTTTAACATACCAGATCTAAAAAATAATTGTTCTAAGCTACTTTTAGCGTCAAAGGGTAGTTCAAAAGAATACTACAAAACTACTACTATGTAGATACTTCGGAACAAGTAAAGAGAATTTAAAGTCCATGAAATAAAATAAATTGTTAAAGTAATATCAAACAATATTTAGGTCTGTAAAATATATGCAGAGTTGTAAATTTTTGATGCACAGTTATTCTATAACAATGAAATATTTCTTCTGAATATGTTCTTTTGATATGTGTAAACTTTCTCAACTCAGTCTAGACTTGAAAGATGAATATTGGAGACATATGGCAGTTGCGTTTGAAAATGTGAATTCAGAAATACTCAGTAAAACGCATCATTCACTTTTATTTCCTGATCCATTTATTATGTTAAAAAATGTAAAACTTCAATGTTTTAAAAACAAAACAGACAAGTAACTTTTAATCAAAGAGACATACATTTGAATGCAACTTAACACTTGATAGTTAATAATTCCTTTTGATATTAAACTTAAGTTGCATCAGAAAATTAGCCTACACATAAAAATCACTAAAGTAAAATAAATAATCTGTTCACTTAAGGAATTCATTTAAACGACATTTAATAAATTGTTCTGCACTTGAGATATTACAAAGAAAAGGTAAATGTTTTAATTAAATCTGAATTTTTGAGTTAGACAGATTAGAAAATTCAGTACGCATTTGATAAGAAATAGTTTAGAATGAATGTTATAAAAATAGTTCAGCTTCATAACATATGATTGTGGTAATGGAAAATGTTAGTGATAAAAGTTTGATATTTGAGATTCGAAATAAAGTATATCAATGATTGCACTCACACTATTAATACATTTATAGACGGAATATTTTATATGCATATTAAATAAAATAATCAATCTAGTCATGGGCTTGCTTCTAGATCAAGAGATTTCTGATTCGAATCCGGGGTAAAGTATGGATGTTTATTTATCTGAGATGAATGTGCGACCACTCTATGAACGAGTTGTGCCTTGAATGTACTGTAATTATGTGAAATGCAACGTGAAAACACCCCTCTGTGATACTCCAAGATAACACCAAGTGATTAACAATATAGAGCAGTAGTGCCATGATAAATGACGTTTCATTGGCCGGGCATTGCAAACAAAATATTAAATAGAACCACCCTAAAAGTAGAAAATGCAGGGGTCTTTGTACTACTGTTAATTCAATGTTTCCTAGAAAATCAAAGGCGTCTTATAAAAGAAAATTGAATAAACAATTGTATATTGAGAAAGAAGGAAAATCACTTTAACAAGACAAAAATAATATAAATACATCGTACAGAACAAAGATAAATGAAGTAATACATCACACAATTTCAAGATATATTTTTTTCATTAACCATTTTCCAAAATTAATTATTAGCAGAAATTTAATCAAATAAATGTATTTGAATTATAAAATGTACGAAAATTCTTAAAACATCGCGCTTTAAACTTTCCAAGCCCAAAAAGAAAGAGAACATCTATTCTTAACTACTCTTAATCATCTATAAAAAAAACAACTGCTCTAAATCACTTGATGTAACTTTTATTAAAAAATGTCAATTGCACAGATGCAGTCCTATTAAATGTCCACAATCCTCTCTTAAAAAGACACTTAAAATCCAGCATACCTCCACCAACAGATGGAAATAATAATTTGATCGATACACGAAACATTTTCAAGATATTGCAAAATTATTCTTGAGTTTCTCATACCCCCCGCAATTTTAAGTTCCTCAACTATAAATATTCATGCAATACACACCGCCTTTTTGAAAATTACGTTCCACGTGTCCCGAAGTTCCGTATCAACAATTCAAATTGGTATCACTCGCAAGGCAACGTTACCTCCAAATCACAAATAATGCTACTTAAAGTGAATGGAGACTTTTATAACCCGAATGCTAAATCCGTATTAGGAAACGCTTTTACGCTTTTAAAATTTTATGTGTCTCATATCTCACGAAACAAAAAGAGCAATAAAGCTTCGGAGTGCAAAGATTCATTTGCTTATTTGCATCAGAATGTCCTCTTGGAGTATGAAACGGCCCTTTTGTACATACAAGCACAGGCAATATATATCATATATCTCGGCTTACCATTCTGAATATTGCCCGAGGTTGAATAAATATTGACGCAAAACTCAGGTCGTTTAGTTGAATGGGCCATGCCACTGTTTGATCATACTTGATTCGTCATATTTGCGGAGATGTATTTCTTTCACCGTTTGCTACACTTTGAGCAGGGGGGCCTTAGCCGTGAATGACGTAGATCCATACCGATTGAATATCCATTGAAATGGGATTTTAAATGAAACCGGATTGTTAGGGAATGGAAATATCGTATATAGCAGGTGAATTGAAGAATCGGGAGGTACTCTTAGAATCACATATCCAAACTATGCTCAGTGTAGCGTATGAATGAAATTCAATTCCGCATTTCTCGGCATTTCACCATTAGTGTAGGGTATCCTTTGGTAATAAGATTCTCAGTTTAATAAGTCTAGTTGAAAATTAGCCGATGTTACTCATTACGAATTCTCCTAATGTTTCTAATTTCCTCCGGTAAACCCACAGCTGCGATAATTTAAAGTTACCGAATTATTGGATTAATAATACTTAATGTGCCACACTTAAAAAAGAGAAGATATAATAAATAAATTTAGCATTCCTTGTCAATTTATATAATATAGGCAATATGAACAATACAATATATAAATTGATCAAGAATGTAGGAATATTCATTTTATCACAGCAATTTATAACGATGGATACTTGGGTACTTGTGGGTATTTATGCATGGCACAATTTATATCTTTGAAATTTGAATGTTAAGAATTAAGAATTACAGTACCACACTAATGATTTGCAGCGTAAAAATTATATTAATACTAATATTTCAAGTTACATTATGTGGTTCAATTATTTCTAATTAACACAGTCTTAAGATATTCCCAATTACCCCATGCTTTGCTTTACCGATATGTTTGTAAGCCAACAAATGATAGGAATATAAATTTTAATCACAAAAATATCCAAGTTTATCGCAAATTTTTGACATCCAAGTAATGAAGAAGTTTGCTTTTTGACATCCAAGTAATGAAGAAGTTTGCTTTTTGACTTTTGAAGAAGTTTGCACATATTTCCATTGATCTTTATATTTCTAGTTCTTTATTATGTTAAACATGCAACTAAAATCTAACAGAAAAATGAAATAACGTAAGGATTTATTTTTATTTTAAAAGTGCTTAAATTAATAAGCACTGTAAATGCAAATTAATAACATAGTTAACGAAATTTGAAAATTATAAGTTTTAATTTTTCTTTTACTACTTGAACATCACAGCAAATTTCAGCATATAATTGAATGCTTCCTTATGAAAGATTAAAAGCAATATTCGGAAAAGTGCATTTGAAGAAGGTCACCAGCTACTACAGAGCATTGAAAGACTCATTTAACTGAAAAACTTTGTTTCAGCAAAAAACGTAAACACGAACTATTTGTATCAAAATACATTATTTATATTCGAATAAAAGAAAACATCTTGATAAGTCCCATAAACTAGTTCCAGAATAAAACACGAAAGATAGCAACGAGCGACAGCATATGTGAATTACAAAGATAGCTTATTATTTATCTCATTCGGAGATGAAAAGATTGCTGTTCTGGGTATAAAGGCAACTGTAATGACCTCGAAATAAAATCTGTTTGTTTAGTGGTACACAGATATGATTTAAAAAAATTCCAACAAAATGCGGAATGTTTGTTTGAAAAGGATGTATATTTAAGATTTACCGTTGTAAAATGAGCCTCAGTAAAAAATTTTGAAAAATATTTGAACCCATTTGATGTTAAAGAGTTTTTGGAAATTCTACATGTGAATTCAATATACATTTCCTCTTCAAGCTTAGCAAAAACTTCGTAAATAGTGCAATTGTTAGTACTAAAAATGATAATAGCAATTTGTTATCAAAATACAATATAAAATGTTTGAAAAACATCACATTGTTTGAACTGAAAGGGTACTATGATAAAGCATTGAATTAAAATCAGATATTGTTCGGTGCTTAGCATTAAACATTTAGACTAGTATCACATATTTAACCCTCTGAAGGGTTCTTATATATCTACATTGCAAATTCGATATATATGTAAGGTTGATTGTTCAGAATGCGTAATTAGGAAGAGTGTATTTAAGGACTATTAAAATTATTTTGTATCGAGGTATGAAGAATTACTGTTTGAGATTTCTAGAAAAAAATTTTAATTAAAAAGGCAATAAGGATAGGAAATTATTTAAATGATTTAAACATATAACATAGCTACACATACACTACAGACTGGGTGAACTAAGATTTCCTCCATACTTCATATTCTTCAATAAGAATGTCCTTTAATATTATAATTAAATTACTTAGAAATTGTTCATATAATATATAAGTATATGATTTTGTTATGCATACTCCAACTGAAATTTTGCAGTAAATGGACGATGATAGGCAAAAAACTAATTTAAGTAACGAACCAAGTAGCATAATTATTAATTGAATTGTATGCAAATAAACCTAATCATTAAAAATTTCTTCCCAACAGCTGTTACTCAATGAACTATTATAGAATGATAATACAATTCAGTTTTTCCCTTATGCATTGAGTAATCTCTGATAATAATAGATGCATTGTTAAATAAATTATAGTTATACGAGAAAGTATTTAAATAATATTATATGTTATAAATCTGAAACTAAGGAATTTCAAAATTATTGGACTAGTATAAACAATCAACCTATCTGCACCACAGTTTAATAAGTTTGAATAAGTAAAAAATAAGCACCGTTATCTATCAATTAATATATGATTTGTAAGGGAAAATGGAGTACTTTTGATGAACATAAATTTATATACATGAAACTCCATGAATTTATATTTAGCATCGATGGGCTGAAGACATAAAAAAGGGTTAGAAATTGTGTACTAAACATATGGATGTCAAAATTTTAAACATTTGAACGCACATAAAAAGTATGGTTCACATGTGTATTTAGATAGAATGTATCCTTACTAATATACATTGTTTATAATATTTAACGATCCAACGATGACGAGATCCAGATGTAGTCAGATTTCTTTAAATGGCGAGTTTTCTCATCAATCAAGATCTGATAGCTTTGCTAATAACGGGATACATCATCCAGACATTCAACAGGAAAATAAACCTCTGAGGGTCGCGAGATATGGGAGTAATGTAATGTTGCTTTTACCCCACAACACACACTTAATGACTAAATAATCATAGCTTTCTAAGGAATCCATGGAATACTTCAATTTTCAAAAGGATTCTATTCGTCTGCCTGAAATATAATCTTTCAAAACGATTCCTGGAAACACTTCCTTGGAATAAAACCCTTTGAAAAGATTCTATTGATCCATTCTGTAGAATACAATTCTTTGTAAAGATTATATTGAGTATTTCCTTAGAATATAATCCTTTGGAATGATTCAATTGCTCAAGAAGATCAAAATTGATTAGAAGTCACGCAGGGAAGACTGTAAGTTGCAAGCTGGAATTATGAGTGTGAATTGTTGAACTATTCAGAGTGTTACTTATCATATTTACGAATTTTCGACTAAAGATTATATTAAAATACTTTTTACCAGATTTTTTGAGATTCACGAAACCTAAACTTTCAACTTATTCATTTCTCATTATCTGTCTCAAGCAATAAACTTATTCTAGAAGTAGCCTGCTGAGTGAATTGCCCCTCACGAAGTGGACTCTTAACTCAATAAGGAAACCTTGATCTGAAAGAACGGAAGTATTTCAAATTCTATGATTTCTTTATCCGTATAAGTTCCTCAATGTAAAACAATTCAGAAAGCGAAGAATTTTATTTTCATCGTAGTCACTGGTTATTACTTCACATTCGAGTAAATTACTTTTGACATCCATTCTTTGTTGCACATTTCTATTTTTATTCAAACGCATTTAATAAAACTTTCACGAATAGTTGTCAATGTCAATAACACTTCAATGTTCCTTTCGAAATGTAACACACTCTCGAAAAAAAGATCTTTCCCTTATAGATAAAAAAATTACCATATTATATATATATATATATATATATATATATATAACATGTATATATATATATATAAAATATGTAATAAATAATAAATAAATCATTATAATACTTATATTGTAAACTTCACTCATATATGTCATTAATTAATTAGTTATTTTTGAACGTTATCCGTACAAGTTATCCGTTTTCCATTTATTTAATATAATTGCCATAGAAATGTACATTTAATTTAATAATTTACTCTTTCAAGTATTAATACCAGTCGTCAACTTGCTTCTCGATGTTAGAAGTTTATAATTAAAACATGTCCCAGCCGTTGACATCAATAAATTCTAAGCATTTCAAACATTTAAAAACTATTGAATTGGATTAAATTTATTTCAGAATATATTTCAGGTGAAAGTATGGTACACACTTTAAAATAAATTATAAAAAAATAATTAAATCCTATATTCTGCTTACATAAGAGAAACACACGATCCAATGCTTCAGAAGGTGAATAAGGCTATATTAAACAATTATTAAATGCCAATGTAACTTTTAATTAATTTTTAAAACTCATTAAAACTAACCTTATTATTATCTAAATCGCGTTTCCTTTCTGATTCCAGTATGGATATTTAGAATGAAAAAATGCTGATTAATCATGTTTGTTACTTAAAAAAGAAAGGAGTCTTTTTCTCAATGTCTAAAACAAATCATTGTTGAAAATTTTATCATCACCTGTGCAAAATGCTAATTCCAACCTACTTATTTCCTGCGTAAAACATTTTCGCAAAATATTTGATTATATATCCCTGCAGATGATAAAAAATAAATGGCAGCTTTTTGTCAGTTAAACGGATATCGCCCTAACACGAGTTGTTGACGCATATAATGAAACGTTTCATTCGAGCATTTATCCATAATGAATTCTGTCATTAGGAGAATTAACGGTTTACCATAAACGGAGGAAGCCATTACTAATGGCAGTTGAACACGTGACGTTTTTACCGCGCCTTTCCTATTTTAATCACTGTATAAATAAGAAATTATGGATCTTTTTTATCCATTTCTTTAAACGATTTTTTTAATTGCAATCGAGTCGAAATTCGTTGGGTAAACACCATATCTAAAGCAAATAACTGTTGTATGAAGTTCATAAAACACTAGGAAGAGGAACGTTGTTTACAAAGAGATTTGTTTACAGCGTTGCGTGCATTTATTTTAATCTATGATTTTAGTTTATATATATATATATATATATATATATATAATATTGAGTTACCATAATTTTATCTCAGCCTTTATTTTACTTTGATACATCAAGTATTAAATATTCAATTTATACTAGAATTAAACGAGTGTGAGTTTTCAATTGCTATAATGTATTTTTAAAAATTTCAACTGTTTTGATTTAAAACGGAGCATTCACAGTATTTTGAAGTATAAATTACAACACTGACGAAAAAAGAATGCAAATTTATTGTTACCTGTTTACATGTAACAACAAACATTGATGCTAATCTACTGCATTATATAATTTAAACATAAGTTATCTGTCTTATATAGCTAATTCATAAATAATTATTTTTACAAAGCAGCCATACACTCTTGTAATCAAAGCGTACTTTACCAATCCAATTCCTAAAAGAACCCGATATAAGACAAACACATATTTCGATTCAAATTCCTTGGTTTTCTATAAAAGGTTGTTACAGATCTACCTCCTAGTGGTGTAACCTGAGTAACGTTTCTGACAACCAAAAGATCTATAACTTTTGGCACTCGGTCCTCTACGACTAGGCGTTGTTTTGCTGGCTTTTGATATACCCAGTTAGTAAATGATAAAATCCTTTTTTTGGACATTAAAACGCCTTTTAAGTCTGATAAAAAGGCGTTAAACACCGTTTTTTGAACCATTTTGTTCGTTCATATAGTCTCTTTTGAGGATTACACACTTGGTCCTGCTATTTTCCGATGCTTTCATCCTGTAGGAAAAGTAGCTTTTGTCAAAGGCTGCAAAATTTGCATTGACGACGGTGATGGCATCCTATTAGATTTGAATTTCTTCCCCCAGAACCAAATGTTAAAGTTTGGGAGCAAAAGGAAGTTGCATAGGGACAAGTACAAAGAATAAGGGGGTATGAGGTATCAATTCGAAGAATAATTTCTGCAATTTTGCCACTGCAACTGTTGACTTGTGGAAAGGCACATTGTCTTGGACAAAGATAAAACATGTTTGTTTGTCAATCTTGGCCGATTTTGTTTCAGTTCTTTCAAAAGTTCGAATAATATTAATATTAGGTTCTTGTTATTGTTTATCCCTTCTCCAAATAGTTGATTAGAATGATTCTTTGGATATCCCAAAAACAGAGGCCATCACCTTCCCAGCCGACCTCTTATCCCAATATTCCATATAAATTTACAAAACTTATCACACACCCTAGTAGAAAGATGATATTCTTTATATACCATGATAAACTTTTCTGTCGTATAGTTCCCATTGAATAGAGAATCCTGGATCGCATAAACGTCCATGCTGACCACGTTGTGAAACACGTTGTTTCGTCTCGTAAGTGTTCATGACTGCTTGGAGAAAATCCTGATTAGCATTGATGTTTTGCCTAACCTTAACAGCAGTATATACGGAGGTGATTCCATTATGTGCGGCTACCATATTGCTCGGTGCAGAAATCTCCATGGGTCTTCATCAACGAATCGTTATTGGGAGTCGAGAAGCCGAATGAGGCCACAAATGTTTTACTTCTGTATATTGCTGCTTTGTACTTATGGGTTTGCTTTTAAAGATAGACCTTTAGTACAATGTGTAAAGATCAATGGACCATTCCTCAACTATTTCCACGGATTCAGATTATTAGACCAACCAATGCTACTGTGAGTTAGAGGGAACACCAATGCACTATGTCTTAGAGTGTCTTTTACAAGCTCACTCCATTTGAGTTGCTCGCTTTGATATCACAGAACGGCTGAACATAACATTTAGACATAAGAAGTGCACAGCGAATGTATGCAAAATTATTGACATCCCATCGTAGTGACTTTATAGCAACAGCATACACACAGTTTCCAAATAACTCTTGGATGTCCAACAAGAAAACCTAGCAATGACTCTGAGCGGTTAAGAAACTGATCAATTCCCAAGGAATACGACTAAACCGATAAATTCTCACAAGGATAGGCAAGGGGTCAGAGGACTGACATATAAAAACAAGTTTTCTACAAACAAAGTTATTCTGAAAATAACGATACAAATTCAAACTTACGAATAAAATGAAATATGACAAAAACTTAAACAATGTACTTACTTTTCTCTACATAGGTTCTGTCAATAGGATACCCTGATACTGGACAACGTATGGTGACAGTAGTTCCCGCAACGACGGTCAAGTTTCCCATGGGCCTTATGAAGGGCGGACCAAACACATCGACCCTTGCAGAATGGCTGACCATTCCCACATCATTCCTGGCTTCACAACCATAGAGTCCCCCATCGGAAACAGCGAGATCTGTGATGTTCACGTAGCTGACGACGGATCCGTCCAGGTGGACGTAGTCACCTGTTTTTACTCGCCGTGATTCCGATAGTTGTTCGCCGTCCAGGGTCCACGAGATCTGGGGAAGCGGTGAGCCACTTGCAGAACAGTGGAGGGATACGAGCTGACCAGGCATGTGGATTTGGTCAGGGAAAATGCGTATGAAAGAAGGCATTTCCTCTGAAAATAACGAAGCATTTCATTATTAAGAATCTCAGTATCACAAAAATGGGCATTATTTGCATTTGAAAGACATTTTCTGTAAAGCTAAATGTAGGTTGACGTACAATATTATTTTTGGGGTGGAACGAGCTTACTGTATTTCGAAAGTAACGCCAATTCGCTTGTTTGTAATAGAATTTCGGTGCCGCAGGAGCCCAGTTGGTAGAATAGCGGATTAGCAACTGAAAGCCTGCGAGTTCAAAATTCGATCCAGCCAAAGCTCGCCATGTATGTGGGGGTTGGGACAAATTGTCGTGGACTCAAATTTCCTAATGTGTGCGTGGTGTGGAAATTTGGAGAGTAAGGTCCTATTTCAGGTGTTGAAATTGTCATCCGACCATGGCTCCTAATCACGAGGCTTTGTACTTGGAGCTTTCCCTTGGAGATTGAGTCTGTTTATAGGTGCTGGGCCTGCTATAGTGTGACGTAGATTAAATCTATCTATTCTGAATACGGTTTCAGTACGTCGCCAATAAAAATTACGTACGTCGCCAATCAAAGCATGAATTCGGAATTTATAATTTATATTTGTTTAGTCAGAGCCAACTGGATTAAACTCAAAAGGTCGGTTGATCTGCGTTAAATTACATTTTAAGGTAACTAAGCTGTATGTGATGATAGAGCATTTGGGTAACAGGAAGTAAAATCTCCGTTTGCTGTCTAGTTTGTTTACTCTGAAATCTAAAAATCCGTCTCATTGTCACATAGCAGTAAACATTTTATTTGCTAAATACATAACCGCTACGAGAAAAAATGTCAGTTTAGCCACTTAGTTTAAATGTGGCTTGAATTGAGTAAGCGACAACCGAAATATTAAAAACGCAAAGGGCTCACCATTTTAATGAAGCTCTTCAGCAGTCTTGAAAAAATGTAACGATCAATTATAAAAAAGAACAGATTGATGCAAAGCAGAAAATTCGTGAGAACGCGGAATTTTCTCAACATAAAGTGGTTGCAAAACGGCAAATAGTTTCAAACAAGTGAATGTGATGCGGACATTCTAGATCATAATTAAGTAAGGCGTGCCACATTTTGTCACACTTCATAAAAGACACGAATTAAATACGACTAAAAGCGCAAATGCTGTTTCCTATTTCGATTAATTTTATCCGTAAGGCAATATGAAATGGAGAATAAAACATACTTAAACACATAAGTAAATGGTTAGGTGATTTAAATATGCATCAACATTGTTTTCATTAGTATTCATATTTCATATTTAGTATTTATTATATAGTGTTCTTAAATTAAATTTAAACTGTTCTCAAATTAGCTTAGAAATATTTATCTATGACTGTATAATTAGTATTGCTATTACTTTCTGTCCTATATTTTGAATTGGTTGGTAGTTGAATGAATTTTCGGCACACGTTTTGTTTTATCTGCTAGTCGTTCGTAATAAATGAATAGAAGCTTTGCAAACGTTTCCTCGTTAATTTAAATTTGATTTTGCCAATTTTGCTTGTCAGTAAACTTAAGTACTCTTAATTAATCTTTAAAAAATACAGAAAAGCCCTCACATCATAAATGGATAAGTGATTAAAATATGGGTTGTAATCAACTGTCGATACGGGTTTTTAATAGTTTTCTTCGAATGATTAATTTATATACTATTTTGACTGATCCTTTCTTATACAGTTTACAACTACGAAATTAATAATTGATTCTGTCCCCACATTATGAAAACCTGTTTCATTTAAAAAAATTCAATAAGCAATAAAATTTTTTTAAAGAAGAGTTTCCAACATAATGAATTTACTATAGAATGAGGTAATTTAAGTTAAAAATATTACTGTTAATAAGTGTATTTTATTTAGAGTATTAAATGAAAAAAATGTATTTAATACATATGTAAATACTTAGGTTATAAATTTGGAAATTAAAGGAAATTACAATTTTCTTAAGTCTCATTATATTTGGAAACTTTGCTAATGTGAAGCAAATCAGAGAAATACTAAAATATAATAATCGATAAATTGCATTTCTAGTGGGCAATGAATTATAAGTATATACAAATGCTTTTTTATATTAAACACACTCATTACAATATTTCAAATATCATACAGCATTAGGTTGTCTGTAGCGATTGGCTCAAAGGCAGTATCGTAGTGGATCGCACGAAAGGAGATTATGATGAACTCTACTGATATGTTGTAGAAACGTTTTTAATTCAAGTAAACTGTTAAGGGGGTCCGGGACTCAAAATTCTAAAATCTTCAATTTTAGAGTTTTTGTTCTGAAATTTTTTCTGTAGGTATACATTGTATTTTGCAATTATAATAACCATTTTTTATTTTCAAAACTTCAAAATCTTTTTTATTAAAATTAAAAAATTATAAAATTTTGACGTTGGGAAAAATTGATATATCTTAAAATATTTTATAACAAATCACTTCATTTTTGCACTAATTGACTCCTAAAAGTTCATACTTTAAACTGACTTCGTGATTTTTGGTTAAAACAGTTAGAAAAAATTAAAAAAATATTTTGTTCAAAAACTACATAAAACACATAGTATACAAAGTTCGAAAAATTATAGAAAAAATAATAATATATATACACAATTGCTAAAGACAAATTAAAGAAATATATTTGAAAAGTAATTTTAGAAAATTTCATTCATTTATGACGAGTAGTTTTTAAGTTATATCCATTTTTCACTATCGAAATCCCATTTAACAGAAAAGGAGAAAAAGAGGGTTTAAAATTATGAAAATATTCAAGTTATTAAAAAGCACTTTTGCATACTTTATATTTGTTTAAAATTCTGTTGGATAGTATTGTGTATTACTTCTTAGTTTTACTGCTTCATTTAATTTTTTAGCAAGTTGGACCTTTTTACTATACCTTTTAAAAGTATTTGTGGATTTCATCGTCACTTTCCTGAACCGCCTACAGTCCTTTATGGAAAACGTTATTGAAGTATATTGATAGTACAGAAAATTCGAAAACGTGCAAATTCAACAATAAAAACAGTGAGAATATTACGATAATCAATTCGGATCACTTCAAAATAGTTCCTAGCTTAGTTTATTTGAGTTAGAAAAAAATAGAGCTGAAACAGTAGAAAATAGACTCCAAAAGTTTGTTTACATTATCTGATGGGTGAGGCTTTTGATTTGCAGCTGTCATGTTATAAAAAGCCGAATATTTCCGGTTCTACTTACGGTAGAAACAAATTGTAGGTGTTATTTTATTCAGAAATATCTATATTATTTTTTAAGATAATAAAAAAAATGTGACTTTTTTTCATATTTTGAGTCCCAGACCCCCCTTAAAAAAGTTTCTTAGTTTCTATGTTATGACTTTTCTTAATCAGTGAACGACTACCTCTTGGATTAACGGCGCAAAGGCCAAGCCGCTCTACAAATAAAAGTCAAGTAATAGACGTGCACACATAATGCACGTTTTACTGAGACAAAATAGAAAAATACACACATGGTAAATTACAGGAATAAAACATGCGCCACTTATAAATCATATGCTTTTCGAGAAGTGTATAAATCTAATGAGTCGCTGTAAATATTTTTTAGAAATTTTCTGCGGCGATACGTGTTTCATGTACGTGCTTGTTTTTCGTATACGATTTCAGGACTTCGCCATTAAAAATTGTGAAGAATAACTTTTGATTTGATATAGGATATTTAATTGATCATCGCCAATTAGACTAAACGCCAAATATTGCGAAAACAGCGATAAACTACATTTTAAGGTCACCCCGATGTGTAGGATACGAGAGAATATGGGTAAAGGAAGCAAAATCTTCGCGTTCCTTCTGATTTGTTAGTTTACACCGAAAATACCTCTCATAGATACCACTCCATGCAAAGAAATGCAAATTTAAATTGAGAAATTCTGAAGCCAACTTTTCCCCATTACCCGTGTAACTTCTTCCCTGACAAGAGTTTAGGGTTTTACTGACCAAGACGCCCTTTTTGCACTGAAACGACTTATTTTTATGTGTCTTAGACCTATTTGGCGTTTCTTGTTGGCGCCCTGGCTCTCGTTTGCCCGATTTTATGACTGTCGGATTCGGTACACCCGGGAGGGCTGAATAGAGTTTCCTTGTTTTCCCTGTTCACTTGGGATACAAATTCCTCTCCGGGCAAAAACGTGTTCCGCACGGTAATTGCCTTCGTTTTATTGTCACCGTGGATAGCCCAAGAACTGCATATCAACGAACGATAGTAAATTTCATCGAATACATTGAGAAATCGGTGAGGGTGAAAACAATCAACTAAGCGGAGGTCCTCATAAAAAGGGCTTTAGTCTGTTTAGATGCATGCTCGCATATGTGGGACTTGTGACTGCATTTTTCATACTTAAAAATGAGTGGAGGTTTCAATTTTGCGTCCGTTGGAAACAATATTGTCAACTTCTCCCACACGTTACGATAATAAAGTTCAATATTCGTTTTTCAGTGCAAATAAATAAAAACTATTAAAATATGAGATTTGTGTTCTGGATGTCGAATGGAAAAGAAGTTCATTCAACATTCAACTACAGTGGTTGTCGTACTCAGATACCAAACTGCTTGATTCCCTAGAAGGTCACTGCGGCTAAATGGGTTGGCCCACTGGTCTTCCAACCTGCGAGTTGAAGGTGGAGTTATAATATTTCGATCAATCATTATTCACTATCGTTGCTTTTAATTAAATATTGATATGATACAGTGAGGCTGAACTGCAACGAATTAGAGTTACAATAAAATATGAGCATGGGACATTTCTATAAAATACAGGTTGTTTCGAAAATATCTGGCCAAATTGTAAAGGTGGTAAAGGGATCCAAAATAAGAACTTTTTGTCAAAGAATGTGTATCCGGAACGACAAAATGCGAATTCGTGTAGCGATGCATGTCGTTGGAAATCCGAGGAGGGAATGATACCTTACACCACAGAAACGATGTTACCGACTGACCTAAAGATTGCCTTACACCTAAACGCGGCATTTCCGGATACACACTCTTTGACAAAAAAATTTATTTGGGGCCCCTCTATCACCTTTACAATATGGCCAGATATTTTCGAAACACCCTTTATATGTAAAGTGTAACAGAAGAAACTCTTATATCCAATTACAGAAGTTTACTAAGAGAATTTAAAACGCAGTGTACAAACACAATCACGAACGCTAACAAATAAAAGCATATCTCAGGGAACAAGAAATAGTTTTTGTTTCAAGCTCCTGAGATGATGTAGAAACTGATGTTCCTTTTATTTCAAAGTTTGGAAGATAATAGAGGTTTATAGTTCCTCCGGCATTTCGCCCGGTCACTCACCTGCTACAGATTTTAAGTTTCGCAGCTGATAGTTCATTCGATATAAAAGGACATTATAGTAAAAGGTACAATTACCATACATATTCTATTATGATACTCGCTTTTTATAGCTCACATTTAGGAAATAATACAGCATATGAATTCATGGTTTGGATTAATTCTAGTCATGTTTTCAACTAGCTTACTCATCAATTTTAAATGTTTGGTCTACATTCTCGAATCACTTAAAATCTATTTACACAAATTCAGAAGCATCAATTTTAACTCACCGTTTAGTAGTTTGAGGTTGAAAATGCAGATGATATATGCATTAGTTTATAAGCTCACAACTCCTGGACGATAAACTGAAATTATATTTGAGTTACGCGCGAAGAATGAAGGTGATAATTTAATTTACTTTTCTCAGAAAGACAAATTTTCTCAAAACACGAACAAGAAAATCGATTCTTGCTTCATTTGATATTCATTCGCTTAAAGTGGCACGGTAAACAGTCGGGTCACGTATCACGGGAAAATTGTACATGCATAAACTTTTCCAGATAACTTCTTTAAATTAAATTAAATTACAGGACTTTGGAAAAAATTCCACTCATAATTATATTGCATCGGATAAAGCAATTTCCTTTCTTCATATATGTTTAATCAAATTTTTTCAGATGTAATATTCGAAACAAAAAGTTAGGAATACAGCGTAATTATATTTCATTTCATTCTGTTCTGTATATTTTGTATACCATATTACTATTAGTTTTTTTGTCAGAAAATAACTTATGTAAAAAATGTTTAATGGATGTGAGAAAATACTTGTTGAACTAAGTATCTTCGTCTTCGTGTTTTACTCAAACGATAGAATATCATGAAAAAAAGGAGAAACAGTTTTGGAAAGCTGCGCAACTATTTTTGTTAAATTAATTTTTGTAAATGTGAAAAAATAAATAATTTATTGAAATTATTGAATATTTATTTACTAATAGGATATCGTAGTTATTTCTTGCTCGTGCATGTTATTTTGAATATTATTTTAGCCAATGCACATATAATTTATTTCTAAAATATTTTATGAAAATTATTTACTTGTAAATAAGAGAGAGATCTCACATTTTTAAGTATATTTGATTAAAATAAACATTGTTTTGAATGTTGTACATGTACATGGGGGAAAATAACACAATATAGCAAAGACAAACGCTTATTCTAAATTAAAACAACATAAGTTCATTTCAATATTTCTCATAGAAAAATAAAATGATTCGAGATTAAAAAGGTCATAGATAAATAAAAAATTTAATTACAGTAAATTAAATGTGAAATAAAAATTGCAAGATTTGTTTAATTCAAAATATTAGTGGTGTGGATTTTATTGTATTTGAGGTTTTATGTTGCTAGGTGCGGAAATGACCATCTATGTGGAGTGTGAATTATTCAGTTTGGAAAAGAATGCGAATATATAACTTGTATACGTTAATATTAATACGATATTCCCATAGGAAACATTTTATTTCATTGTTATTGGTACATTTTTAAACAAATGTTAAAATTCCCTCAATTTCATTCATTAAAACTGTTTTAAAAACTAAAAGATGTAAAAAATGCAATATTATCTTCATTGTATTACTGATGCTTAATGATAGATGCTTTCCAGTGATAGTATATATTTTATTTCGAAATTCGATACATTTACAGTCCCCTAGTAAGTTTCGTTTTATTTACTTCTGCTTTTGCTTCTTTTTCCTATAAAATCGATAGACAATTTTTAAGAACGGTATCTCATTCTCCATGCAAAGCCCCAATTTTGGTTTCATTTGACGTTAAAAAATCTGCATTGCAAAATATATGGTTACCTATAAAAAGTCTCCAATGTTTTGTGTTCTTTGAAAGCCAATATAAGTTAATATCGATAAATATGAATTAGCAACTTAACTGAATAATGTGTATTAAAAAACAAAATACATACAAACTAAACTTCATGAAAAACTTATATTTTCATGAAACTTTAAAAAATTCCGTAATAAATAACACTCTAAGCTTTTTAAGAAGATTCTTTGTCAAAAGTAAGCTTAGAAAAATATATACCTTTTAAGGGCTGTCAAACATTATCAAATTAGCCTCCCATCATGATGTTACAGATCTAATGGGTTTTGTAGTACTTAATCTACCACGTAGGAAAACTTCTTATCGCTGGTGTTAGTAGGGCTACCATAATTGGCAAGGAAATTTCAAAACAGCATTACCAAATAGGTATTAAAAAACTAAGAAAAGACGCAAAAACAAGTTTTCATCTAATAAATCTACATTTTTTTACAAAGCTGATAAGGATGTTAATTGTCTCTTTCAACATCCTGATCTTTCCATACATATAGGGACATCTTTCCTTATTATAGGAAAGTCTAATATAATAGAACTACCTAAATGATGACGTACATATGGTTATGTTATTAGGTCAACAAATCATCAGCGTAGACTATTGATCTTGTTTTATATAGTTAATTTTTGTTTTTTCGGTTGTTCATTCGTACTCGGTTGTAATGTATATCCGATTAGAATACGACTATAATGTAGTACTGGATTTAAAAAACTGTTTTCTGAAATGCAACATGTGTAAATGAAGAACTGGGTCAGTAGTTCAGATTTCGTTGTCCATGAGTAATTCTTTTCATAGCATTTTGAGTATCGATGTGGAAAAATAATTGTTAAAATGAGCAAATTGAAAGGGCTTGCCTTTATTGATGATTGATAACATAATGAATGCGTTTTCGTCTCACAGCGTCACGAAGGTGACGCAGGACCTCTTGGTAATACTCCTTGGTTGTGCCATGTGGTGCGTACTCGTGATGAACCACGCCACTGAAGTCAAAGAAGACGGTCATCATGACTTTGACATTGCGGACCTGCCTTGTTTGTTTTGGCCTCGCGGTTGTTGGATGCTTCCATTGTGATGACTGCAACTTGGTTTCTGTGTCGTACCCATAAACCCAGGACCCATCGCCAGTGATCACTGTGTTGAGGAAGTTGGGATCGCTGTTCAGACTCCAGAATGTCCTGTGCGATTTCCAAACGGAGTTGCTTCTGCTCGATCGTTAGCATCTTTGGCACGAACTTCGCTGAGATTCTCCTGAAGCCCTAATCCTCAGTCAAAATGGAATGAACGGATCCAAAGCTGATTCTCGTCTCGTCTGCAAGTTCTCTGATCGTGATTCGACGATCTCATTCCTGGATGCTGAGGGCCTACCAGAACGTGCTTCACTCTCCACTGATGTGCGGCCATATTTGAAGCGGTTGTACCACTCCTTTATCTGTGTGGTTCCCTTCATCCCCGAAGGCCTGTTCAATCTTGCGGATCGTTTCCACTTGGGAATCGCCAAGCTTTACACAAAATTTAATGTAGTAGCGTTCAAGTTTTTCTGTTATTTTGTCGAAAACGAAAATCCGACGGCGCTCAGTTACACTTCCTCACTCATCGGCGGTCTGCCGGCGACTGACGGCTTCTGCAGGCAGGAAAAAATTCAAGCATGTGCATTAGTATCGCCTACATAACTGTACCAAACCACTCCTCCCTATCTTCATTTGTTTAAGCACGAAAAATTATGGTCGGATATTTTTTGAACAAACCTCGTATAGTATATATGAAAAATTATATGAACCCACATTTTCGAAGTTATATATTTTTATATTTATTCCTTACTCTTTTTATTATCAGTGTAGTAACAGTTTTCATGCATAATATAACTTTTATTATATTAGTAAATAGGATTAAAAACATATGTTATCATTTTATGCATTTTTTTATGAGCATTTGGTACTTCAAAACTCCATGAAGTAATTTTGTAAAATGCACTAATCGATTTTAAAATTCGAAGCTAATGCGTACCACTTGGAGAGTTAAAGAATCAATAGAGTAATTTATTAAATGTCTCTCAATTTACTTATAACTTTTTATTTCTTGAAAACGACAGTAGTAGCACATCAGACATTTATTTGAATAAAAATATATTAGAGTGAAAAATAACAGCAAATTAAACTATTAATTAAATTGCAACTACCTTCATAGGTGGTAAAATAACCCATGAAACCATAATTCCATTTATTAAGTTATATTTCATGTGCTATTCACAAAACAACAAAATTAAGATGATATTACGCGTCAATTAATTGGTTTATTTGTGAAACAGAATAAATGAAAACTGATTTAAAACTGCCGTTGATTTTATTCCATATATTTAACAAGACTACACGTATTCTTGATTTAAAAATTCATCCATCTTCTTATCAGGCCCATTCTGCAGTATCAAAGTTTTTGTTATTATGTATCGTGGAATCAGTCTCTCATCTAAATTGTATGAGACATAAAAGAAGAAGTTTTTTTGCACATGAAAAGCTTCTCAGAAACATAGTTCTTAAATCTCCTAACAGATCCATTTGGCGAGCTTAAATATTCTGGTAACCCTTTTCCATCCATTCTTCCTAATACTCTCACGAACATACTTCGTGGCTTGCTTTACTTTAGCTCCTTGAGAAAACGTATTAGAGGTTAAAATGAATAGCCTCACATAATGACTAAATAAACCAAACTACTGGAGTATGCATTAAGATAAATCAACATTTACCACCTTTATAAAGTGCTTTTATTCAAAGGACTGCTTTTTTTTTTATTTAACATAATAACATTAGTTTGAAAAACATCGCTGTTCAAATATTTGAAGAAAAAGCAAGATTTGGAATAATTTAAATTAAAAGACCAAACTGTCACAACAATCGACTTATTTAATCAACTAAATATAAAAAATGTTTTAATTATCTCACTTGGCATAAATAAATTACACCACGTCTGTGAGGCTTGGGGCCAATGAACCAGGGCCAATGAATATGATTCAACTATGACTTTTCTATATTTATCTAGACCCCAAAAAATAAATAAAAGTACAAGAAGAGTTGAATAAATGATGTTATTTTTTCACCACTTGTACTTTTCCGAGAACCAAAAAAATAAAATATGTAAACTTCTTTGAAGAGTTGGAAAGAAAATACAAATACATATATTCGTAATTCAGTAAGGTGTATTTTGTTCAATCATAAATTTGTAAAATATAAAATTATTTTTCGTTTACAATTTCAATAAGATATTGTACAGTGTAAATGAACTTGTAAAATTTAGTTTTCAAAATTATATTTTATCATTAATATTTTAAGCATGATATGGAGTATCTTTAATGCAAAAAAATTGTTCTATTGTTAATAATGTATTGTTTTATTGATGACTCGACCAAAAGTATGGTTCGGCATTCACCCTTCAATTCTCAGACCCTACATTAGTCCCAACTACTAAATTATTTTCACTACATTGTACTTGGTAGGTTACTACATGTGTGAGGATATTTCAATGTGACATAAACATACTACCAGAGAACGAACAATACTCTGGTTAAGAATTGAAGCGATTTATTACAATTTTGACATTATTTGATGTTGATTTTACTATAAGCGCCATGCTGATTTTGTATTCGAGTAACATGCTAAGGTAAGCAATAATTTAACCCTTCAAGTGTTCTACGAGATTTATCGTCCAAGATCTAGTCAATTTTGCCAAGGACAAGATATCGCATTGAGACAAAACTGCCTTATTAATCCAAGGGGCAATGAAGATCCAAGTAGTAAAAGCAAATTGCCCTTTTCTCGGAACTGGTGACAGTATGGAACAAGATTTTGCAACAGAGGCTGACCACTAGAAAGCAGTTTTAGACGGGAGGATAAATCATTAAGAGGGTTAAAAGAGAAGTTACAAAGTACTATTGCCATTCGTATTTAGCTTTACAGAATAACACTTCATAAGTATTTTTGTATAAGTGCACGTGAATTTACCAATTTTAAATTCTGTTCAATATTAGAGAAGATTCAAAGCAATGTTCGATGCCTGGTTGAAGATACGATGAATCTATTCTCTTCCTTGTTTATTCATGATGTAATTAGTGAGCCATGTTGTGTCAATCAAGCAATATTAAGTTATTTGGTAAACACCTAAGCTAAAGATTTAATTTATTTTCCTTAATGTGCAATGGACATAGACAGCTATCAATACTTTTGTACATTTAAAAGTTATAAAAGAATTACATTTAACTAATCCTGTGAAATCTACTTAATAAGAGAATAATCATCAAAATATATCTTGGTGACACGACCTTCCTATCCATACACACACATTAAGTTGTTCATATGACGCTCGTTTAAGCAAACACCTCGGAAATGGGGAATTGTTTTAATGGAAATAACGAAACTATTTCAGAAATATCGAAAACTTTATGTACATAACAAATTGTTAAAAACGCATTTATTTGAAACTTATGCATGCTATTAACTATAAAAAATAATGCAGAAGTTAGCAGGCAAGTAATAATATAATTAATTATAATTTAATTTAACACGTTTAAAAACCATTATCCATCAAAATGTCCATATATCTTCACTTCAGAAATGACGCTTAAATTTTTTCAATTGAATTTTATTAACCAAGCAATAAAATAGCGAATATATTGTCAGTTCTGTGAAAAATTTTATAATGTCGAACTGGACTCTTATCACTCATTGAGTATTATTTTGTTGCCACAGTTGCCAAAAACACCATAATTTGGTTTAAAAAGGCCCCATATGTATTAAAACGTGTTTTGTGTAACACTTTTTATATCTTTTACTTCACGGCTTTTGTTTTTCCCCAAATTTTTTATTTCTTTAAGATGAATATTTTCTCTTCCAGTTTGGTTAGTAGAAAATGGAATGGAAATTAACATTAGTGTTATGATATCCACGTGGGATTTTGTAGAAGTTCGTTAAAGAGTGTGGGTTTTATAAAAAGGGATTCACTAAAAAAACTTCGAGTATGTGTATACTCATTTAACGAAATAATTCAGTTTGATTAAAAACAATTCTGAAACCTCTTACGTAGATGAAGTTGTATACGTTTTGCTCTAACGTAATTATGAAAACTATTCTCTGTTCTTCAGCGGTTATTATTTTTGTTGACATAATCATTTTTATTAGAAACATATGTTATGATTAACCAGAACCCAAATTACCCTTTTTATGACTTCCATTTCTCATATACGACAAAGCATACTTACTAAATCAGAACAAAAAGCTTTCTTAGGATAATACAGATCTACGTTGGAATATATTTGATATTCATGAAATTTTTGTGAGTGGATTCTTCAGTTACTCAATCAGCTTCATTTCGAAGAAAAATAATATGTAATCACCTTTTCTCTCCAAGCAAATGATTTATTCATGAATGGCAAACAAGTAAGCTTTGAAATATTTCGTATTTTGTAGATGTTACATTCCTTTTTCTATAAAAATCATAAAAAATAGGACTAAAGTAATACTTTTTCTATTTTCTCCCACTGAACTGTCTACATTTAAATTATCTTATAGTTTAGTGAGTAATTTTGTTCTAATCAATTATAAATTGTCAACCCTTTTGACAAAGTGTTTCAAATTACATTGAGTGGACAGCGCCATTTGACGGAATACACCTGAGACTCTGTATAAAGGACGTTAGACTTACTATGAAAAGTTTTAGTGTAGAAATCGGTAGTTTAATCACCCATATATCATAGTATCAAAGAAGACATGTAGACTGTTCTTTCAGTTCGTACAAGAGCACCGCACTATTTTACTTGTATCTCCCTTATAGTAATTTTGCTGCACCATAAAATACTTGATTATATTAAATCTAAAATTATCCTATTTCCTATTATAATTGTAATAGATACATCCCATGACATTTAAATTTGGATTTAAATTTAGCACCATCTGGGTCATTAATCAATTACAATGTATAGTTTAGAAAAAGTAATGTGATGTTTGCATTTATTTAGTTATTTTACATTATATTTTTAACTACATTACAGCTTATCCGAAGTCCGTAAATTTCCAAACTTAGTTAATTGGGTACTATAAAAGGAATTTTTATTAACAGAAAATTGTATGAAATATGCATAAAATGATTGAATCTATTAGTTATATACAATCTTACACAACCATGTCATTTACTCTGTCATACTTTGAATATAGGAATGCATTACTTGTATTCTACTTAATTTTGAGAACCAGTTGAAATTTTAGTTAATATAAAATTTATTTACTTTATTTTTATATCAGTTCTTCAAATATTATTAACAGGAATTTTATAAATGTAAATTTTCATTTTTAAAGTTTCTACGTTTCTATCATTAATTAAATTTGCATTCTGAAATTAATTCCAAATCTATTGCAAGAGACACTGCGAAATTGCACTCATACTCATTACGTTATTTAAAACTTTTCTCTGTGAAAGAGTTACGAATTTGCAATAGAAGTGCCAGAAAACAGAAACTGTTGAAAAATCTGTAAACACGAAGCATTTCAATTCCATAATAGTGAATATACATATTATCCTAGAAATGCGTATATCTAAGTGATATTTAAGATTTATTATTGCAATCAAGTTGTTTAAGTATATTAACAGTTTTTGATTTATGCTAATGATGATACAAGTACATACAGTAAAACTCGGTAAGACAAATCAGACATAAAATTAAGCTATTTCAAAATAAATATTTCGATGGAATTTAGTCTTACCAGTTGTTTCATATGAAAAAAAACTCAGTCAGAAATCAGAAGGAATTGTGTTTCTATTCTACATGCTTTTTTTAAATGACTATTCCAGTTTGAACCAATACTGCTTGAATTATTCTACGATCTTAGTCCTCGAAGTGGTTTTCACGAGATTCCTCGTCCATTAACATTGGACCAATTTTGCTAATGACGAGATCTGACGAATTTTGCAAACGACGAAATATCACGTCATCAAGATGTTACTGATTTTTTATGATGACGAGATCAATATATGGTCAGGTTTCTTCTCATTACAAGATATCTCGTCCATCAAGATCTAATCAGCTTTAGCAATGGCTAGGTACCTCTTCGATGTAACCCTCAGGTTAAAAGCTTAGATTTTAAACGACTTCTCAAGTTGGGGAAAATTGAAATACTTGTAATAAAAAAAGCGAATTGGCAAACTTTTAAAATTTCTATGCCATCCACCGACAGTATAAAAATTTGATAATTCATCCAACAATTTTTGCTTCAGGAATTCAGTGCACATAGTTTGTTTCTTTCGTGTGAAATAATTTGGACACATCAACGGTCTTCCATATCGCACCACTGCAAAGTTCCTTTAATTTCAACCGAGGCACCCTAAAAGTATTCTTGAATGAATCTTATTCGAATGTGTATTTACATTTTTTCAATGTGTTGAATAAATTCACACTGAAAACTCACGGAACATTAAAAAAATTAAAATATTGCCCCCGGAAATGTTGCAGATTTGTACCTGAAAGTTTTCTGTATTTGAAAAATCTTAAAGAATTGAAGTGGAATGTGGTCAATAGAGATGCGGTTAGATGCTGTAAAACACTTGAAACATTTATATAAATTTATTACTAATGATTATGGTTAATAAATATTTTAGAAACGATTTGTTGTTCTTTAATTATAGTAAAAATGGTTTAAGTATCTATACACTTCCTCATCTATGTTAATATTGATGTAAGAATAGCGTAAATAATTAAAGATACCCTCCAGAATACAAAATAAACATGAAGTTAAAGTAGTTTCAAAATGAATAATATGCTGAAGCTGTTTTACTTGTTTCATTGGACAAAATCTTTCCTACCAAGAAAGACTTGTTTTCCATTTACACCCCACATTCCCTTTGCACATAAGCATTCCATTAACCATTACTGCTCGAATTATTCTTCCCTCATAAAAGTTTAGTTTTTGAACTGCTTTCCCGAGTTGGGGGAAATTAAAATGTTTCCAATAAAAAAGCAAATTAACATCTCGACAAACTTCCCGAATTTGCATACCAATTCAGCGACCGTACAACGATTTAATTTAAGCCGTCTGGCAATTTTCGCTGCAGCGCAAGGGCGCAGTTAGTTTTCTTGTTTCCGGTGAAAGGTATTTTGAATAGATCAACTGTCTTCCTTATCTCAGTTTGGCAGAGTTTCTCTTGGTGCAAGCGAGGCGCTAAAAATGACTCTCGTATGGGCCTTATGGAAATCTGCATTAGCATTATTTCATTGTAACCATATCTAGCGTCCTAGAATTTCATTAGTGGATATTTGTTGGTTGCGAAGCGCATTCATAAATGGAAATGAAGCTGTAGCGATAAGTTTTCTAGCACCGAATTAAAGTCGGAATTTTCTCGCAGTCTCTAACGCCTCCAGAAATGCCTTTTCGGGGTGAGTTTCGGAAAATAATTTGCACGTTACGGTGAATAAAGTTCCGTTGCATTTGTCGCTTTAGCAGATTTATTATACATTTGAGCGTTGGTGTGTTTACCCAAAGTTAAGGTAATTCGATCCTGGAAGTTAAATGTGTTTGAAACGAGCAGAACAGACAATTTTGCTTCTGTGTACTCATTTTTGAAGCAGTAAATATTTTAAGTTGCTTCGACAAACGAAAATTTTTACCTAGAGCATGAGTAACCATTCAGTGCTTTTTTCCAGTTTTTGCAAATGTAATTATAGAGAAATGTATAAACTTTACAAACAAACATTTTTGTAAGCAAAAAAATGATTAAAAGTTAAAGTTTAAAAGTTTTGCTTTTAAGAATTACTAATTAAAATGCATATGGACGATATATTTCCCAAATTTCTGGTCCTTTTATTAAATAAAAATTTACTACGCTTTTACAACTTAAACCAAACAGTTTGTCTGCAGTAAATAAAAATTAACTACAAATTATAGTGTCGTATCCAAAATTTAATTTCGGAAGGTGCTTAAGTTTGGCATAGATTTTTATGTCAAGCGAACATCTGAATTCTTAAAACTGTAAAGTTCAACTCACATTCTTTCCATTACTAGACAATTTTTAAAGTAAGAAATTTCATAAAAATAAAAACTAACGCAACTCACTTGACATACACATATATTTATAAATAGTGGTTTCTTTCAAAACCATTTATGATGCTTAAATAACATTAAGTAAACACTCGGATCTGTTTTGGTTAAATTAGTTTTTCTATATCACTTTTGAAGCATTGACCGATGTGTAGATATACAAATATGATAAGGTAATGGTTTTGAATAAAAGTAGTCATACTTTTGGGGGAGCTTGTCTTTCAGATCCCCTCCATTTGGCTACATTACAAATAAATTGCATAAAATATATAATGACATTAATTCATAACAATTCCATATCAAGTAGAAGATTATGTAACTCAGGAAGTGGTCACTATAGTCTGTGTGTCATATTTATAGTGATCAGCATAAAACTGGTGGAAGCGTGTAAATTTCCTAAATCTACTACTTTGCATTCCACAAAATATCTTCTGTGTTTTTTGATCGTGATGTTACCACTATTTATTTAAACACCTAATTTCCATGTTATATATTAGTCAGAAGAAATAGGTAGGAATGGTGGAATTTTTAAAAATAAAAATAACTGTTCTAAAACAATATGAAATTAATAGCCGAAGAACACATTAGCATTCACATAAACGATGAATTTAGTGATGATAATTATGAAATATTTAGACTTTAGACTGTATTGTTTTAAATGCACTATAAAATAATGCTTTTAAGTCTTTATAAATTATATTTTTCAATAAAATGACAAAAAACTGAATTAAAATATTGAATAGATTGGCTCGATTGAGAAATTTTACATTAGTTTAATGTAGATTCTTGTTATTGAATCAACTCGAATGGGCTTTCGAGAATCAAGACTGTAAAATTGAATAGTTTCGGGTGTGACGGTTGAAATATTTTACAAAGCTAAATAATACTAAACGTGTCTATTAGATAAACTCCGGCCCTTTTCAATTTCAAGAATTCATATTTGACGTTAAGCAACGACAAAAATATTACCCGAATTAGACATTTGACTTATACGTGCAACCTGCATGCTATTTCCATATATGTAAAGTTCGATTTTTTTACTCTTTATATTATTCCGTTAAAATTACTGATAAAATCTTTTCACATGATCATCGCCCAAATATTACGTTAAACTACATCTAACTAGGCTAGTGCGTGGTATATCTTTAGCAGTGAGTAAAATAATAAAAGTAAATATTAAATTTAATATGGATTCAATAACATGAATCCACATTAAATTAATGTAAAATTCCTCAATCGAGCCAATCTATTCAATCCTGCAGAGAGTTTAAAAATAATATTAAAAATACGTTTTGATCCAACAAAACAGTAAACTATTCGGTTTATTTGTTGAGATGTATATAAATATAATTATCATGTTTCTAATAATTGAATTTTATTAATCGATCTTTCGAACATATTTTACGCGTGTAATGCACATTTATGTGAATTTTAAGTAAATATAGAAATTATGCTAATGATATGTTACATTTATCTGGAAACCAAAACTTTCGGACTATTTAAAAGAAGACAAGAATTATTTTTTTGCAAAAATATATTTATTACAGAAAGTATTAATATTTTCTGGTCATTAAAATTCCAGACGTGATCATTTGTATATTTATTGACTCACTGTTCAGTTATTGATATTAATAGTAGTAAGGGGCATGTGCTAACTTAAATCTTCGCAGTTCATAATGAACCAATCGCTACATGGTCCCAGAAGTTTTTAAATCTTTAATACTTTTACCATACACTCTCAGAGCCTTTAATAATACGTTTGCACTCTTATTTGTTTAAACTTACTATTGATATAATTCTAAAAAAATACTTTCCAATCTATTTTATGGAGTCGTACTTGCCCCACACCATGGACTGTTTTCTTGTTTACAATAAGATGTAATTGGGAATGAGACAAGATCATATTTCATTTATGCCCTTTTTTTTGCTCAATTTCCCTTCTGAAATTCAAAGTGTTCTAACAGTGAAACTACCATATAGGACTCTATCAAGCATTTCTAGCTGGTAGCTGTGTGGTAAATTTAGCCACCATAGAAGTTAAGACATTAAGTTATAATACAATATTATACACTGTTCTAACAACACCGGACACCTGACTTAGAAACAAAATAGCATTTATTTTGGTGTCTGACTACAAATTTAAATTTTCAATTCCAGAATCATTATCCACATGGATAATTACAGAACTAACTACTAGGGAGTATAGATTGAAATTTAATGAAGGATTGTTCTATAGAATGCGCAGATGTTTTATATCAAAATCTAAGCGCTGAAGTATCAGTCACTTTATTATCATAAATACACAATCCTAGGAGACTGAACTGTGCTGGCGCCCCTTCATAAAATTATTGACTAGCCAAAAGGGTTCAGTCCCTTCGAACTTGTGCTTATGATGGTACGTATTTAACATACTAAATATGGATATTTAGGGTTAATAAAGTGACTGCTACTTCAGTGTTTATATTTTGATATAAAACATTTGCACATTTCTATAAGACATACCTTCCTTAAATTTCAGTCTATACTCCCTAGAAGTTAGCTCTGTAATTACCCATGTGGATGTGGATTCTGAAATTGAAAATTTAAATTTATAGTTAGACCCCAAAATAAATGCTGTTTTGTTTCTACTTCAGCCGTCCGGTGACTTTTGACAGCACAGTGTATATTGCAGTATAACCCAAATCCATCATAAATTACTATTTGGCAGACAAAGTTGTATTGTCTTCCACCCGCATCTTCTTGAATTGGTTACCAACGGAGTGATTATAAAAAAGCCGCACCCCTAAAAAAGCTAGATGGCACTTCTGAGAAATTCCAGATGGCACTCACCTCACTCGGCGCATACTTCGATGGAGGGTCCACGGCGAATAATTGAATTTCCATATGCGTTGATAACGACTTCCAACAACTGTATCCAGCCCTGCGATAACCACTATCACAGTATCACTAATCGTTGCTACTCAGTCTGATTTCAACAAACTACACTCAAAGCTGCTAAACGCAACACTTGACAATCTACGGTTGCTATCTTCTATTGCTTGACCATACACCAGTGATCTGAATAGAGCTCACATGCAATTGGCAACCTATCAAGTACTGGTAGCATCTATTGAATTCAATCGTTGGTAAATTCTGGTGGAAGAATTTTGTGGTAAACTTAGCCACCACTAGAAACATTGTTAAAATACAATAATGTATATAGCAGTGTAACCATCTCCACCATGAAGTACGTTTTGGTAGACAACGTACGTTTTGGTAGACAACGTACTTCATGGTGGGAGCACTGTCTTTCACACGAGTTTTGCTAAATTGGTGACCAAAGGGAGTGTTTATAAAGAAAGTTAGATGGCGCTTTTTTGAGAAATTCCAGATGGCGCTCGATTCATTCGGCGCATACTTCGCTGGATGATCCATGACGAGTATTTGAATTGCCAATTCGTTGCTAATGACTTCCAACAACTGTCTCAAGCCCTGTAATAACAGCTTGCTTATCCTCATTTCAACAAAAATTATATTCACACTCTGTCTAAGGTTGCAATCTTCCACTGCTTGGCCATGCATACGGAAATACATGTGATCCTAATACTGCCATGAAGTACTTTTTGGTAGACAAAATTGCACTGTCTTTGATACGCATCTTGCTAAAGCTGTTCCTACTTTAATCACACAAACGCTTTATACTTAATGGACGCTTTTACCCAGCGAACACATTTGTCCCATCTCCCCAATATGAATTTCTTGACAAAATTCCTTGCTTTATCTATACCACTGCAGATATCGCTACTTAATTGCCTAACAAAATTGAAATACATATCCATTTTGCAATGAACAATCACCTTTAAAATGAATCACACCACTTTTACACATAGTACGTTTAATGGAATGTCATTCGATTCAACAAAGATAAATACTATCAATTTTGAAAACCTATGTATGTTATTTGCAAAAAGTGTTTAGCATGTCCCTCGCGTACACGGATATCGTGTATGTTTTCAAGAAATTATCATATAAAATGCATTTGAATTCCGGATGAAATATTCTTCTCTATTACCATTTCTTTGTTTTCTTACGAAATGATCCCGACTAAAATAATAAAATTATTCCATTGAAAGTCATTTGTAAGCTGACTAGCTGGAAACTAGAATGACAACGCAGAGGGAAGTACTCCTTAAAACTTCCTATTGAAACTTCTTTCTGCAGTTCATTTTCACAAGTTAACATTTAGCTTTTAATATTAAGGAAACTGGGTTAGAAATTGAATTCCAAGCCTTCGCAAAGAATTTTCGAAATCTGTTTACAAAGAGCTACGAATTCAATTATAGCTGACATTTAGATTTACAACTGAGACGCTTCGAAAAGTTGTTAGTAAAAACCTTGCGAACTTGATTCCACTCTTTGAAAATAAAAATATGATTCCTTAAGAAATAATAGTTTGTTGATGCAAGCTATTTGAGTTTGAAAATCTTTTACTTAGTTTGGCAGACATGCGAAAGGAATATTTTCAATCTTTATATAATTTGAAAATTGAACAGCTATTTTTTTCAAAATCACATAACAGCATGAAGAGAAAGTTATCTCGGGATTCAAATGCTGTTCGGGATAATCGAAAAGAAGCTTAAAATGTTTAAAAACCGAAATAAACATATTTTTTCAAATAATATATGTGAACAGATGCTAATAAGACATTCTCAAATATACGTTAGTAGTTGCATTTGCAGTGGATAAGTTCTGGTGAAAAATGACCAGATGATACTTTTCCATCAATAACTTATCCAATAATTCAGTAGTAACTTAACAATATACCTTCAGTCAAGATGATCGATAAATAATTTCAGTTACACATTTTAATCCTCTATGGATTTCGCATGCATAATTTCACCTTGCAACCTACATTTTTCTCTGCATGAATTCTAATAAATTTTGATTTCTCGATTAAATCGAAGCATTCCAAAGGAAGTAAATAATTCTAAGTAAATGAGCAATAATTATAAATGAGCAATTTCCAGAGGATTCTATAATAAGGAAATAAGTAATGGAATTTTCCCAAAGGTTTCTATATAAGGAAATAATGGAATTTTCCCAAAGGATTCTATATAAGGAAATAATGGAATTTTTCCAAATGATTCTATTCTGATGAAATCAAAAGTATATTTTTTTCCAAATGATTCTCTTCCAAACAAAGGACTGATATAATCTTTCCAAAGGGTTTTAATCTAAGGAAACGGACATTAGAATCTCCAAAGAATCCTATTGCAAGGAAAGGAATACTAGAATCTTTGCAAAGAATTCTATTCTAAGAAAAGGAGCAATTAAAATCGTTCCAAAGAATTCTATTCAAAGGAAAGAGTCAATAGAATCTTTCTAAAGGATCCGATTCCAAGGAACGGAAAGACAGAATATTTCCAAATGATTCTATTCTAAGGAAAGAAGCAACAGAATATTTCCAGGCGGATGAAAAAATTCATGGATTCTTTCAGCCGATAGCTGTAGTTACTTAGTCATTACGTGTGTTGTGGAGTAACAGCAATACTATACTACTCAGGAAATCTCGCGACGCTCAGAGGGCTAACTAATCTTTCCTCCCAAATTTACGGTTATTCAAAACTTATATGTGTACTAAATAATTTCTATCTATAATGTGGTCATCGTCTAAAACCCAAGAATTATAATTCATGGATTATATCCACTGTGATGTGATAAGGTAAGTGGCAAATTATAAATCGTTTTTCTTCAAAACTCATATAATTAATCTGTGGTACTGAACTTCATGTTAATATATTTCCCTCCCAAATTTAATTTGGGAAAATTGAAATACTGGTTTTGTTAAACTTTTATACTTTTCATTTATTGCGGGTACCTTATTTTCTTTGGAATAATATGCTTAAAACCCCTTGAAACATTCGTATAGAAAATGACACTTGCATGACATAACACTTGGATGATACGTTGCCGTATTTCATAGAATATTTGATACAATTTTAAATTTTACATACTCTTCCTAAAATAGGTTTGCATTTTAGTTTTAATTTGCAATACATTATACTTTTAGAAGATATACAGATTTCTTGGTTATACTTATATAAGGCAAGTATAAACTTCTTCACCAGTAATTTCATATGAAATTTTTATAAACAAATATTAGGTTTCCAATTTGCATCTGTGTGTTGAAATGTAAAACTGAATTACACTAAATTATTATCAAGAATGCATTTAATTTATTTTATGATAATGTACAAGATGATCAGTGAAACAGTCGAAAATAACGTTATGGATAAACATAGATGTTCCGAATATATAATTTGTTTTAGTGTGATGAATTATTTTTGTCACCTGTCTTGTTCAGTTAAAATAAATTGCACTACAAATAATTTCTTGGAATGTTCTATATTTAAATAAAAATTCAATAGATGAAAATGTCTTTCAGATAGCTATGAGAGCATTTAATAAAATTTTCGTTTTGTAGATTTTCTTCCTACTGTAAATAACTTTTCTGTAAACCTAAATACAAAGATTAGCTTAGAACTTTGCTCGATTGTAATTTTATCATGCCACTTACATGAAAAATCTACGCCAAGCATCGCCAAAACGGCTCTGAATCCAATTTATCACTATCCCGAAGTATTTTCTAATTTCCGGTAGTCTGTTTATTTTTACACTGAAATATTTCTCATAAAGAGAGCGTAACATAATGTCTTTGTGGTCGCATGAAGCATCATGCACACACCCAAACTCACTACGTATTACTACCGCCATGTATCTAAGTCTACGGATGGATTTTGGATGTTCGAATATTGATGGAACTACTAAGATTGGCTGACACAAACCTGTGTCAACACTTGATTAGGCAGCCTACATACCGGTCCATCGTCGTGAAATATCAGTGGAATTATGCTAGAATACTAGCATGATGAGTGGAATATGTTGCATCAAACGATGAGTCTCACATAGTAGCATCCAAACAATTTACCCATGAATGCAAAAGAGAGACAAATTAACATTACGCCGAGTTCATTGGCTGTAATTATCACGTGATTCTTTTCCTCTATTAGAATAATCTTATTAGTCAGTTGAAGCTGAACTTTGAGCAATATGTTGGTAAAATGTCACACATGTTTCTAACTGATTCATTCGTTTTTTTTAAATTTGCGTCGAAGGGAATCGTTAAATGTATTCCATTTCTGCAAAAAGAAATTTAATTAATAATACCTAGATTTTAAAATTTATATCGCATATATGTTTGTTTCTTTTTTACTTAAGTTTTTAAGGCAATGCACGATTTGATTGAACACGCGACAAAAACATCTTACGTTCATACTCTGTTTCTGTACAGAAAACATGTCGGCCCGAATGTATATTTCAGCTCATTTAGTATGACCGGACTGATGTTGGATCAATGTGTGACTTGTCTTGAAGGGAAATAATGGGAAGATACTCGCTCATGATAGCGTCTAATGCAGCAAGTTTTCAATACAATTTTGGTAGTTATTTTTCAATCTTTCTAAGATTTTAGGAATTAACCCTCCTGGTGGCTGTTTTGACGGGGTATATCATCATTAGAAAAACTGACTAGACGCTGATGGACGAGATATCTCGTCATTAGAAGAAAACTAATCAGATATTGATCTCGTCATAGTAAAAAAAATGGGAATATGGTGATGACGAGATTTCTCGTCATTAGCAAAATTGGTTAAATCTTGAAGGAAAATATATCTCGTTGAAATCACTTGGAAGGTTAAATGATATCTAGAATAATTTGAATGGAATTAACAAAATGCAAAATATTGACACAAAAGTGGCGTTCAATTTGATTCTACTTCTTCTAAACTGATAAAAGGAGAACTTAAAAACGTTTCTAAACATGAAATGCATCAATTTAAATATGAAATAAATTTTTCCATTTGTAATTGATATTGTTGATTGATATTTACCTTTAAGGTCCAACTGAACATGAGCCTGGGAAGATTCCCAATCATTGTACACGTAGCACTGATATATTCCGCTATCTTCTCTTTGGAAGACAAGGATCTTCAAATGAGTTGGGCTGATGCGGCGTATTCTGTGATCAGGGACGATTCTCCTTTGGTCTTTGACCCATATCACCGATTTAGGCGCAGTTGACATACTACAGTTGAGGGAAACTTCTTCACCAGATCTTACCACACGCTTTGTCGTCACTACCTCTACTTTTAAAGGCACTGGAATAAAAACAAATTTCATTGGTTAAAAGTCAGGGAAATTATCATCGTGGGTAGTTAAAAGTAATACACAATTGTTTTGACAACCAATCATTGATTGACTGGTTCTTGAAACTATTAAGTATGCAGTACATTTTGATAACAGTAAATTTGAAATTTTGATTTTATGCTTAAAAATATTGCCACGCAAACGATAAATAGCAGTGAGAGTTCCATATTAAAAAATGCATTTGACTTAAATTGCAGACCCCCGATATACTTCCTGAACTATATTTTCACTTATATTTAAAAATTTTATTTTGCATTTTTGCTAATTGCAACGATGAACCTTCCAAAAACCTCTTGTAACCAATCCTAAAACAACAAATAAGTTTCACCTAATGTGTATAGCGTTGTTTAATCCATATCGATTATTAAAATTCCATTTCTGTTACTCGTTGCTGTATTTATCTTTCCTCCAAACAAATCTTAATAGTTTTATTCTTTTAAATCCTTACTTCTACTTGACGATATTTTATTTGATGTTTTTCAGTGAAAGGTAAGACAATTCACAGAGAGAAGCAATCTTACATAAATGATAAAAAGCTGCCATCACATATTCAAAATTCTTAATAAGCATCTTTAATTTTTATGTTCGTACGTATTTTGTGTGAAATAGCTCGAACGATTTTTAAAACTGAAAATTCATGGTATAGTTAAAAAAAATTCAATAAGCATAGTTTTTAATAAATGTAGCAATCAGTAACGAATTCAGATATAATTATTTTATTTTAAATAAAAATGACCCGATCTCATTGTTTTGAAGAATTTAGCAAGTTTCATAAAACAAATCCATCTGTTCGCAAATAAATTTTAGAGTATATTTTTTGTACTTTAAATTCGGGGAAATCGTTCCTTAAACAATATTATTATTATAAAAATCAATAGAATATCATCATAAATTGTTTCCTAAAAAGTTTGAAAAATTGAAAAACATTTAAAATTTAATATTTTTAAATATATAACTGCTTGAGAAATTCATTGTAGTTTTCAATCATTACTAAGTTATGATTACGCCTATAATTTCAGAAAGCAAAAACATAAAAATACATAAACACAAGTGAACTGAATCCTTGAATCAATGAATCAATTAAATACGCTCAACTACAATAATAAGAAACAATCAAATCGAAAGCAATGAGTTAAAATATATTTTATACATAATTAAATAATTGTTTATTAATTTTTTTAATCCTCCATTTTTCGTGTGCCAAATGAGATCGCGCTTCATCAGTGAGGGTGTAAGCGTGCCAGCGAACAACGAATTGAATTTTTATTGCTCGTTTGCAACCGCTTCTTGCATTTTTGTAACAGATATTATGTATTGATATTATACAATAATTATTAAGCACGTGCAAAGAATAATAATCGTAAATGTTATTTTAACTATGCACGCACAAACTATGATGTTGTGAATGTCTTTTTATCATGCACATTCAAACTGCAACCATAATACTAAATACAATAAAAAAATTAATTTTGAATTTAGAAGAATTGGAGACGGAGTGAAAAAGAGAGTTGATAGGTGTTTTTCGTTAAATTTCTATCGTCTTATTTTTTTAAATAAATATCTAATTTTTTCTAACGAGCATTAGTCTTCATGTATGCAACTTAAAAGCTTATCTACATCTATTTAATCCAATCGACTAATATCCCGATCATCTAAAACCTAGATTGAGTCTTAATCTCCAAGTGATTAGGAACAGACTCTAAACATCACGATACATCCCGACATGAAATGGTGGCAGAGGTGGGATATTACTTGCCGACAGAGAAACTTGACGTTTTCTGTTCCAGTTACACAAGCATGAATTATTCATTACAATTATGTAGCACATTTTAGGAGAGAAAAACAAAGAACTGTAAATATTGTTATTTTAATTTATAAATAATGCACTTTTGCAGTTATTTTTTCATTGAATAATATTGAAAAAAAGTAACGTTACACGTGTTAAAATCAGTCCTACTGCCTGCGGATTAACCTTCCAAGTGGTTTCACCGAGATATCTTGTTCATAAAGATCTGATCAATCTTGATAATAACGAGATACTTCGTCATCAAGATCTGTTCAGTTTCTCCTAATAACGAGATATCTCGTCATCAAGATCTGGTCAGTTTTCTACTGGCCAGTTTTTCGTCCATCGAGTTCTAGTCAGTTTTATTATTATGACGAGATATCTCGTCCATCAAGATCTGGTTAGTTTTCTAATGACGAGATATCTCGTTCATCAAGATCTGGTCAATTTTTCTAATGACGAGATACCTCGTCAAAACAACCACCAGGAGGGTTAAGAAGAATTCATCCAAACAAAAGAGAACACGATGATTTTTTTACTTTACTCAACTGCACTCATATTTCTTCTACTATGTCCTTACCTCTTATTCGGAGAAGTCTATCCACTTTGTCCTCCCCGACACTGTTGTTGGCGAAGCAAATATACTTCCCACTATCCGCTGCAGACACTTTGTGAATGACCAATGTACCGTCGACAACATTGGATTTCCGGGATCCATCAACGAGGGTCAATTGTCCACCGGTGTCCCGGAACCAGTAGTACTGGGGAGAGGGATGACCGTGGGCAACGCATGGGAGGCGAGCTGTCTTTCCCTCCCACACTTCCCACACGGAAGGCTCTTGGATTACCCTTGGCAACTGGTTGTTCATTGGTTCTGAAACAGAAAAGTATTATTTCTTCATTTCGTCACAGGTAGTAGTTGTTGGGAAATTTAAAGTGAACAATAGGAAACAGGTGTGTTGGGAGGCCGTGCTTTGTTTTATGACTGCAAGGAAAATTAACTAATGTATTATAAAGCATCATTTTATTACAAAGTAAAACATAATTTATAAAAAATATAGGTACCTGTATATGGTTGTTTATAATTATATATTTGATAACTTTGTGCCTTTGTGCATGGAATAAGGATTTGGACAAAATAGTTATTTTTCCAAAATTGATGAAAACATCTATGACTGTCTTTTTTGGTGTTTTTTATATATAGTGTTTGTCACAAAATATTTGTAAAACAATAACTAATAATGTTATAGGAAATCCCATGCACAAAATTGTGGGGAACACTTCATGGAAGGTAAATAAAAAAAATGAAAAAAAAAAATTAATTTGCTAATGGAGTAGGAATTTGAATATATTGAAATTTTTTATAGAAATTGAATTTTTTAATTATTGTGAATGAGAAAGTTATTTTTTTCTTTTGTAATGTATATTTAATGGTTTTAGAATAAGGTACACTAAAACATTTTCTTGTGAATATGAAATAAAAAAAATTATTCAAAAGGTACTATGTTCCCTTAAATAAGTTCTATGCTGCGAAAAGTTTATGGTAGGATCATTTAATATTTAGGGTTTTTTGTTTTAGCTGTATATCAGAATTGAATTTATTTAAAATTAACTAATGTATTGAAATATATCATTTAATTTAGAAGAGTAGTGCAACTCAGCAGAAACTATATATACTCGAATATTGATAGTACTTTCACGAAAGTACTACAAAAAGAAATAATTCCCTAAATTATAAGTTTTACATAACGTACAGTATATTGTAGGGTCCCTTAATGCACAGGGGCTTAATATATTACCTGTACTTGAGCATATTTAAGATGTGTCTTAAAATTAAAACATAACTTATCAGAAAACATGCAGATGCCGTATAATCAGTATGTTGTTAACGAAAGTAACACATTATGGAAAGAAATAGTGAACTTTGCATAATTTTTTCAATAAGTCTGAACATAATGTAATAGTTTATTGTAGTCATAATGCATAAGTTAATTGTTGGTGCATTTGATATTCAGAGTTTAAGTACTTTATTATATTATTTAGATTGTCTCCTAAATAGCAGTATTATCCATAAAACAGTAAGATTTATATGATTCTGTAACGTAAAGTTTCTTATTTTAAAGACAGTTCTGTTATTGTAGGGATCTTTAAAAGACACTTCTGCTTTTAGAACTAATAGTTTCCCTTAAAGGGTAACATAGTTATGTACGACAGTTTAAGTGCTCGCTCACTAACTGTCACTTCATGAATATACTTTGTGTCAAAATTATTACTACATATAACCAGTATGTAGAGTTTAAAACTGGATATTAAAACTTTATTTACTAATGTATTATCTTATGAAACTATACTTAACATACATGCATGTACATGATTTTTGAATGACAAATGACAAGATTAAAACTACGAAATTCCCAATAGCAGCGATTTGAAGTAATTCAAATCTGAAATAGAAGAAATGCAAAACAATTACCTACAGTAAAATTTTCATAACTGAAGCAGATATATAAATATATTATGTCTGCATTAAAAATTTTCTGATTTTTTATCTTAATCGGATTTAATCTATTTTATTTAATAAACAAACTTGCATAATTGTTATATTTATTACTTTGGTTATTTAATGTGGTAGCATAAAGCTCTTCATTACATCTCGAATAATAGGACTTTAAGTGAATAAATACTTTATCTTTAAAACTCTCTTTCAAATACACAAATAATAACATTCTAATGTAGGATCAATGCTGTCCTTTTTTGGGAATAAAGTGTAGAATTATCTCGTAAACTCTCACTCACTTAACGCACTTGTATAATGAATAAATTTGTAGTGACTTGAAATTTAGTGTCGATTTAATCTATCTTTGAATTTGATAAAAACACCATTAACCAAAATCTTTTATTATGTGTGTACTTTAGTACGGTTAAACATATTTAAACAGCTTCTTTATCAAGTAGTTTAGAAAACTATTGCGCAATTTAATCTTATGTTTTAAATTTAAAATCACTTTTATTTATATCATCCAGTTATGACTAAATAGTTATTTAAAACTCAAACGTTTAACATTGATTCATAATTATGCTCTCTATGTAAAATGAAGATATCGCAGACTTTTATGTTTGTAAAATAAACATCCTTCTTCCTATAAACTACGAAAAGGAAATTTAACTGTATTGGCACTTTTTGCAAGAACAAATGATTTTTAGACGAATTTATTTAAATACTATTTTTTAACTTACTTTTTTATTGTATATATTTTTCATTTAAAAAAATTAAACCTTTTGTCTATGAGACAGACCGCCATCGGTATGACAAGCAAAATTTAAGGCTATTTACGATTATGCAGCTAAAAAAATTTCAAAACAGCGAAATTATTCTGAAATGGAGTAGAAAAGAAGTACGCACTAACCACAACTGTGATCAAAAGTAGGTAGATAATTAAATCACAAAAGGATCCTTGATAAATCTTGGAAAATCGAAATCGTTAGACTAATGAATGAATTCTTAAATTATTCACCACCGAAAGAGTAGCGATTTCATATTGATAAACAACACTGCAAATGTTACAGTATTGGTTATTTAAATTTCTTGTGAGATTGATATGTATTGATCTCCTACAGAAAGAGTTAGTTATAGATGCTTTTATGAAAAGTTTAATGGCGCTGATTTGTTTAATTTTGTTTTCTGTAGTCACTCTGAAACTTAATTGAAAATGAAGTTATTTTTAAAATTTATGTATATCGAACAAATAAAATTTAAATACTCACTACGTTTTCGTAGGTTACAGATTACGTAAATTACTTATACATGTATAAAGATAAAAATAATTTTAAATAAGATTTTAACGTATTTCGGTGAATGTTTTAAGTTTTGAGTTTTGAATAATGAAACTCACTTGGAAAATGCATTTTTATTCTATTATTAATTGTAGAAGAGGATGTCAGAAGCAAAATGGTGTCATGCTCATATGAAAGTGGTCTTTTTACTTCAGGAAATAACTTTTTTACATGTTATTTAAAAACAACTTTTTCCACTTGTTTTCAAAGACACGTCTTAAAAGAGTTGCTCATTTTTATCTTAGCTGTATGCATAAATTTAATGCAATCATTGATACCAGAATGTAAACACAAAAAAGATTAATGACGGTACACTATTATGATTAATGACGATATATATTTGATTAATAAATTCTTAAACTATTAGCCATACTTTATCATACTGTTATTTTTATATCGTTGCGTATTAATAGTTTAAGGACACCAACTCTGCATTTATATGAGTAATAGCACCTGAAAGCTGCCATGCTTAGAGCTTTTTAAACAATTAGCTGAATGGTGTTTGCAATTAATATCTAGCACTTCATCCATCATTTTTACTTTTCGTGAAGCAAATGACCAAACAGCGGCAAAATAAACAAAATCATATAAATATCCAATCTTCAGTACGTCATTTTTATAATGCAACGTAACCCAATTTCAAATCGTGTGAAAAACTAATTATAGAATGACAAAGCAAATTAGATAATGTTCATATCCAATTTGAAGTGCATCATTTTTGAAATGCAGCACAATCCACGAATAATCGTGTACCATTTGAACGTATCTCAAATCTTATATCAAAATATTCAATAAATGCAACAGCATAGATATGCCATGACTTTACCCACACGAGCAAAGGTACACCATTAATTTTAATGAAATTGATGCCGAAATCAAACAAGCCAAACACAGACAATGCTTTAATTAAAATAGCAAACAGTCTTATTTGGTTAGAGTTTGAAGTAAGTATCGGAAACTTGAATAATTGCCTCTTAATTCTAAAGCTTCCAAACTGGCACATGCTGAGGATCACGGCTGGCCAGTAAAATGCAAATCGTCAAGAGCTTAACTCTGCCAAATCCTTCTCCCAGCAAGATATTGATTCCATAATAAAACATTAAGAGTGTAGAGGCCCAGACAAATATCTTTATAATCATCGTAACTTTTGAGGTCAAGTTTTGGAGGATGCTCATTTGTCATCGCTGGTGCGTGGTGTGTCCCCAAAATGCATCTAAAGCCACAGACAAATTGAGCTGTTGGAAGCTTCAGCGGGAAGATCGGCAATTTCCCTCCTGCTTTGCTTCTGACAGCGTTTAAATTAGTTTTATAAAATGACAATCTCATCAAGCAGGGATAGCGTTTGGAAAAATTTGCATTTTGTAAGGTTTGCTTTAGGGCCATTTCTATAAACTGTTTTACAAAAAAACTCTTATTCAGGGATACACCAAGTTTAATTTTTAACCAGTACAGTTTTTTATCTTGCAATAACAGTTCCGTAATTATCCGTTGTTGCAGTAAAGTACATTGCTCAAAGAGAATACAAAGGAGTATTAGGGAAATTAAACTAAAATTATTTCAGAAAATAGTGGAAGCTTCCAAATATTTTGTAAAACCTATATTACTCTGACAATGTTGATATAATTTTATATTGATACAAATTTTACAATTATCACTTTTATATCAACGGCGGCGGCATAATTTTCGTAAAGAATTGTCTTTATATCGGATTGCACGTGAATTTTACAAGTTTCTATGACAATAACAAAATATTGACTCGAATTTATAATCTATATCAACATTTTTACTCAAATGCTAATGTCCAGCCGTTTCTAGTTTATGAGTACGAAGGATCAACATACCTGACATAATAGTTATTGTGTTTGTCTTCCACCCAGTGTGTTCTGGGTTCAAATCCCAGTTTGTTAGCACATGGGTGTTGATGATTGTCCCTGTTAGGATGGCATACCTACTGGGTACACTTTCACAAATAACAGTCAGTTTACCCCTTGTATTGCCAAAGACGTCAGTGTACGGACATAGGAATAAAAAAAGTGTGACAGAATTGGAGCATTTTATGTTAGATTGTCTCCCCACACTTCATTTCATATCTTCCGAAGGAATTTTCTTATCACGATTAAATTTCTCTTGTGTTACTTTTAAAGAGCACCAAACAGAATATAAGTATTTTTTTCAAACTTATGCGAAATTCATTATGAAGACAGTCCCTTATGAAAACAGTATTTTTGTCCATTTCAAAAAACATTATTCCCAATTGAATGACCTCTTTGAGGCTGACATTTTTTATAATTTTATTTTTCAGCAGTCCACTCCCCTAAAAACAGAATTTAAATCATTTTTACCTTTGAAGCTTATGTTTACTTAAGCTTATGTAAACTGTCTCTTGCGAAAACAGTATGCATAGACATTTATGGAAGACATCATTCCCTGTCAAATGGCTTCTTTGAATTTTCTCTACTATGAACCATGTAAGAATAAAGAAGGATGGTTCTAATTTTTCTTTGAACTGTACGAAACATTTCTCTACAAAATTCCCTATATAAATTGGAAACAGTTTGTGTGGGTTCTGTTTCTGCCCAACCTCTACAAAAACAAGCAGTTAAAAAGTCACTACAGTGCTAAAAAATAATAAGCAAAAACCTCCCTCACCTACTTAAAATGTGTACGGCACAATACGGAAAGGAATTATATCTCCCTTAAGGTATCCGGCGCAACGCAAGGCACCGGCTGCGTTTCCTTTAACGCAGATATAAAGGTCTGCAGGCACTCCTGCAATACTCTCTAGATCCGCATTTAATCCTTTTAGCTAAGGCAACGCTATGCTGCGGTAATAAATGGCACTCCGTTGAATTCGCCTGTAAAACAAATGGGGCCTCCGAATCTGTGCTGCAGAAAGACTCGATCGTAGGGTAATGTAGGCTCAAGGAAATTGCAACTTCCACCTTAAGCCGCAATAGAAACGGTTGGTGCGATTAAAGCACCTGCTCACTTGATGTTGTAATTGATGGCTTGATTACTGCAGGGACGGTTAACTTTGTTGTTCATTGACTTCTCCCGCAATTTGAATATTTCAAATTTCTCGGCAGAACAATGTTTTCGGATTTTGCAATGGTAACTGTTTAGGTTCTCGTCGGTTTCTGGATATTAATTCTATGTTACGGATTAACGTAACGTAAATTATTGAAATAGGTCGTAGCTCAATTTCAGACGCAGAAACAACTTTTTCAATTCGGATTAGGTTTTTGTCCCGTGACTGCTAAGATGTTTTTATTATGTATCTAATTAAGTTTTGTCTATATAGATCGGAAACAATTTGAAATTCGTATGGTTTAGCAAAGTTTTATTTGGTTATTGCAACTTTTTACTAACTTTGTTGTTCATTGACTATACCCGCAATTTGAAATTTCTTAGCAACAATGTTTACAGATTTTCCGATAGTAACTTTTTAGGTTCTCACCGGTTCTGAATAATTCCACATTAAAAATTAACCTAAAGTAAAATATTTAAATAAGACGTAGCACAATTTCAGTGACCAAAAACATTTTTTCGATTTTGATTGTTTTCCTTCGGTAACATCTAAATAGTTTTCTTGTGTATTTGATTACGTATAATAGTGGCTCAAGGTGTTTGCCCATCTAGCTTATAACCTGCAAGGTTTAGGCACATAGGTTCTATTAATCCCTAAGTGAATTTCTCTCTTATGTGTGAGTAAAACTTTCTGTGTAAGGACATCTATTCACTTGACATTGTCTATCATGTGTTTAGTTCAGATTGGCAAAATACTTTCTAGTACTAGTACTTTCTAGTACTTCTACTATATTAGTACTTCTACTATACTAGTACTTCTACTATACTAGAACTTTCAAATTCAAATACAGTCGACCATCGACGAATTGTTTCCAATCTATTTGGACAGTGTTGTCCAAATAGATTAGAAACAATTTTAAATGAGCTTGGTTTTGAGAAATTCTATTTAATTGTAAAGAGTCATCACAAATAAATTAGGAAAAATGTAATGATTTACATCAGGGATTTTTAAATTATTAATGTCTTTTAGGTAATTAATTCCATGTTACTTAGGGATTCAGTGATTCAAACTGATTTCAAATTGCTTTAAATTTTCTCAAGTTATATATAATAAAATACAGGTAGTACAATGTTAAATAACAAAAATGTATATTCTTTTTAGTTTCTAATATTGTCTTATAGCCTATTTTAATTTAATTAAAAACATGTATTTTGATTTTTTGGGAGGATTCAATTTCTGTAAAAAAAGCGGGTAGGCACCGTAAGGTTTGGTTCGTGAATACTTTTGGGTGGAATACATGGTAAGTGGGTCGCTGGTGAAATGAAGACGGCGGGTATTTGTTTGACATTTATTTATTTAGCCAGTTTCGTTGGATACTTAACAGTGGTGTTAGGATGTGGGCAATGCTTAGTATTCTATGGCGACCTAATAGATGATGGGTGTGTTATAGATAAAGTATGAGACAAACGGCATGGTGTCGATGTGATGTTTCTGGCAAAGGTAAGGTTGATGGTGGTGTTTCCAATCGTGGTGGCAGCTCGTTAGATGGTAGAGCGACGTCGCCGCGTACGCGCACCTGCTCGTTCTGCTTCTTGAGTCTTCGGTAAGCTTTAGATCTCTCCGCACTTGTCATAGGTTTAGACTTCTTGGTATCATTTTGTTCGTCTTGAACTGTTCTTTCAACCTGTTTACATTTCCTATGCCGCAATTGAAATTTAGTGCGATAATTTGGCTTCATAGTGAATCCGTAGGCTTCGACAAATCGTCACTTTCCATTGCACACAATCGTCCCACAAATGGATTAAATTATCAACTAGTCAAATGGAAGTGTAGAACTAGTCGTTCTCTTCAATTTAAACACGCACTCGCCACGACCCGTCGATCAGAACTGAAGTTACAGCTGTTAAACAGGCCAGCGTATGTGCCCGAAATGGGACTCATTTCCCCCACCACGCGGTACAAAGGTCAGCTTCTTCACAGGGCATGGTCCGTTTCCATCCTACCTAACGAGGTTTAAAAAAATCAGTTCAGAAAATTGCTCCTGTGGTGAAATCGGCACACCTCTACATTACATTACAGTCTGCCCCCTTACAGCATCATGGCATATGAGGACGCCTGCCGACCACCTTCAAATCGCATGGCTCAGGAACATTGCTACTACCAAGGGCTCGAGGATCAAAATTATTAACATGATGAGATTCATTGAGAATCATCAGGACTTGATCATCCAAAGAGACTGAAAAACCTACTTTTTTTCTTCTCTCATGTTGTATATATGTATATAGTGTAACTTAGTATAATATAGATGTAATTACTGTATAGATGTAATAATGTATAAATGTAACGTGCTCTAAATTCTGGATAGACATGTCACCTCGGTGGCATGCTCTATTCATCCCAACCACATTTATTTAAACTGGTACAGTGTCTCACGACACTAGGCACGGGAATGTGTGTTGGTGTTAGTTAGTTAGGTACAAAGGTCAGAGGGGAGAGTGGATTAGTGGTCAACCTGATCGACGCGGCCCACCTTTCTCTACACGATGGTAGGTCATTTTTCCCCATAGGCAGATTCCCCCTGGAGTTATGGAGCTTTCAGATATCAACATTTTTCGCGACGCGAAAGTTTCTGCCGATGACCTCCACACCGATTTTATTCACGTCACAAAATAAACATTTTAACATAAATGAAGCATTTAATTTATCCTCATTTGAGATTACCCAATAAAATAAGTTAATTGAGGTAATAAAAATTCAGCAGGGAATTATAAATTGGTTTAAAATTATTAATTTCAAACTAAATGAATCGGAGACAGCAAATAGTCGGCATATAATACAATCAGTAATATATAAGGTAAAGTAAACATCGATTCGTAGATACAGCTTTCATCTCTACATAAAGTACGTATATATGATTGAATTTGATATTTATCTATAAATTCTATATAAATGGTTCATGTTTTTTCCCATATTTCTTTTAGGTCAAAATGGCTTATGTTTTCAAAGGAAAGTTGAGTGAAGGAAAATAAAGCATTAGGCTAGTTTTGGGAAAATCCTCTAGTTTCAAAAAATCTTCAAATCCAACATCTGGTAGCGACATTTTAAAAATAAGTAACCAGAAGTGGAACTATCTTTGGAGTTTTCAAAACCAATTTTCATTTCACATTGAAGACAGGGTAAGAGTCATTGTGTAAGAAAAATTTATAATAATTTATTTCGTTTTTAAATGTAATAATTAGATATCATTTATAAAACTATTTCCATCTTTTAATGAATAAAAATACGTCAGAATGTTACATTTCCCAAAAGATTTTTATGAATTTAAAGCCACTTAGGAGCTTGCGATTAAAATTAGTATTAAGTACAATTTCAAAATTGATAAATATCAAACATACAATTCATGCATTAAAAACAAGTCTATGTTGCTAACGTAAATTTCAGTAATAAAAAAAATTGAAATTCGTAGCAGTAATCATTTTCGAAAAAAAGCACATATACTATATTAGTTTTCTCAATAAACTTCTCAAATGATCCTGTATTTTTCAAATTTAGAAGAAATCATATTTTGACGAACTACCAGGTCATATCTTTCTTCATAGACATTGTTTTGATACTAAATGAAACGAAACTTAAATTTCTTTTCGATACTACGTAAAATTAGGGTTCCTACGAACCACGACATCCCAAATGCACAATCACATTAGCAGTTAATTAGTACATTATTAATGAAGACAATTAAACTATATCCATTCTTAACTATATATACCATGCACATATTGTAACATCTGAATATATAAGCCGAACTACACGCAGTTCATAACACTAAGCCCCCTTCCTGAATGTTCGCCACAACAGAACAAACCATTCAATTCGTTAATTAAGCCGCGGCATACCATCGCTAAACCCGATGTTGAAGCTGTGAAATTGAGATGCAACAATCATTAGAAAGGACATTAAAATACTTTCCTTAGAAAACCGTAATTCATAATCTAAGCGTTTTCCGCAAGACGATAACTCCCTTTAAACCACATGAATTCTTTAATTACATATTTCCCTTATGGGGTAGTGTGCTGTGCTTAAGAATACCCTGGTGAAACACCCTAATACTAACACTCATAAATTATAGGATCTTGTGACAGCACTGGCCTCCCAGTGGTCTAACTCTAAGCGATTAATAGTTGTTGGGGTACCACATTTTAGTCGTTATGTATTCCTCTCATATCTAAGGGGCTTAAGTGGAAGATGGTATAAGTCTTAAGGACTTAGGTTCACCGACATATCTATTCATCATTGCAATCTTACGCTCTGTTTGGACGATGATGAAGAAAGAATTTGGATATGCAATCCCTTCTGTGAACGATCTGTTTATACATTTAGTGACGATATTTATTGCTGCTTTCTGATTTGTTTTATTGTGGAATTATTTTCATCACTCAATTCGGTAGACAAGTCGAATGTTTATAATACCAAACATGTGTGAAATGGTAGTGTATTATAATTATTATTCTCTTCTTCATATTTTTATCTTAAAATTAATAGGGATAAATCTGACCTCTATAATACTAAACATGTGTGAAATGGTAAAGTATATTATGATTAGTACTCCTTTATTATTTTTTATGATAGAGCTCAGAAAGTATAAGTTTGACGTTTATAATGCCAAACATATGTCAAATGGTAAAGTGTATTATAATTAATATTCTTCTTTTTTATATGTTATCATAAAATACAGTAAGGATAAACATGACGTTTATAGTACCAAACACGTTGTGAAATGGTAAAGTATATTATCAACTAATATTCTCCTTTTATGTAATTAATTTCTTTCAATACATATCTATTTAAAAAGCAACTGATCTGTTACTTTACTCTAGATACCGAACAAAATTTAATAAATTACTGGTGATGAATTATTAACGCTGAACACACGCCTCATAGTTATTGTATTGAATGTTATATATATTGTATATGTTCATTTCTTTTGAAGCTTTCCTTTGCAGTTTTTAATGAGCAAAAATTAGTTTTAAATAAAATGAATTAACTAACGTTAATAAATTATTGTCAATTGCATTGATTGTATTTTTACACATTTTTATACTTTATAATAATCAATTTTGCTTTATAATCTTAGCATAATTTTTTCTGAAATAAATCGTGTTGTTTTCCATGTAAATAAATTAGGTTACATAAGTAAGAATTAACTTAATAATAGGCTTTATATCGAATTTATTCTAAATTGCTAATGACATTCAGTTAATTACTCTGTAAGAAAAATATTGAATTTTAATATATCTTGGGCGTAACCACTATATCATAAGTGCTCTGAATCAAAATATAATACATAAGCTATTGTCTGAGTGTTTTTGAATGCTTTAAGCCCTACTCCTTTTTACGACTTAATTAGATATTTCAAAGAAAATTGGAAATCCTTCGTGTACAAAACTTTCTCTGAATGAATAAGTAGAATTTTCCAATTTTCCTAGTAAATTGTAATTAGTTTTCATAAACATATTTTATAGTAAAGAAGGAGCTATTGTAATTCTAAATAAAATATCACTGAATTATTCTTTCAACACAATTACTCCGTTTCTGAATATAAATTATAAACATCATACAATTCGAACTAAATGACAAGTGTGAAAACATGAGCTGAAGATGTCTGTTACTTCAGTTACAATGAAATCGTGTGTATTGATATTAGGAAAGTCAGTTAATTTATTTCAAACGACAGAGGATATAAAAAACACTTGCAGCATATGGATAAATTAAATTGTTTTTATTCTTAATCCCAACTTCTATTTAAAATGTGAATATTTATTATGTTTATAAATATGCAATTCAAGATCGCTGCTCTTTGTGGTAAGAAAATGGTTTTGTCATTTTGTTTATATTTACCACACATAAAAGTTAATTAACTCAATTTAATATAGCTATAACAAAGACATTACAATTGGAGGATAAAAATAATTTCAAGCATTGAATAAAGTAATTATAATCATCCTATACGATATTTATGTTGTTTTATTCTTAGAAACAGCAAATAATAGACGTATTTATGTTATTCCTTGGTAAAATGTATCCAGGGTATTTTTACATCATATATTTGGTACATTTCTCTGATACATTCTGAAGGTAATTCTATACGAAATATCAAATAAAGTGTTAGTTAATCGTAGGCTTTTATTAAATTTTCTTTGTTGCATTATTTTCCCAAATTAACGGAAAGAAAAATGACGAAAATTCTTTTAATCTGTTACTGAATCTATACGGTACTTCATAAAACTAATTTAGTGGTCAACTTCGTAAAGACGCTGAGCCTATTATGGGTTTAAACTTCATGCTTCAGATTGAAATAAAGCAAAGGCGGGACTTGTTCCATTATCTAAAATCTTCTTAGCACGTTAATAATACTTATTTTCAGTGGAAGAAATGGATATCAGACAAACATTCGAGGGGCTTTGTATCTTTTCTGCTGGATTCGTATGACTGCTCAACTGGTACCAAAATATAAAATAATAGCACACTAATGAGTTCGTTTCGTTGGTATTTGTTATTGATGTGGCATTATGTTACAGTTATATTTAAATGTGTGTGTTAATAAACTCGATGCATAACTTCGTTCTTTGATAAGATTTTTAAAAAGGGGAGCTAATTTAAATTATACATCAGAGAACTTGTGTTAGGATAATTTCGTTAGGACACTTTTTAAGACAGTAAATAAAGACTATCTCTAAAAATACGTTAATGTCAACACGATATGAAAATAATGATAGAACTTGTTCTTGCACTAGTGCCAAAATAGTTGTACTTTTCATATTAAAATGTTAAGGTATCTGACATGCACTTGAAGCACTTGAAGGCTTGAATAAAGTTGAAATTGAAGTCATATTTGAAACATTAGACAAAATGACTGCAATTTAGTGTCTAAGAACACTTTTTAAACTTTGAGGTTCAGTGTACGCTTCATACATACTTTTTATGTCTTAGTCTGCATTCTGAATACTTGCAGATTGAATTGAAGTATTATTATTTATAGTTTTATTTTTATCACTTATTTCGTTGGCTTGCAAATGAAAAACATAAAGTCAGAATTTTCAAGACGTGTTTTAGACCAGAATGTGTGATCTTCAGACTTGTGAAGTGCGTGTGTGTGTTCACCAAGTCATTTTTTCTTTGAATGAAAGTTAGATTCCTTCTTGAGAAACACGCTTAGGGAGTAGAATTTTTTCGTTTCCATGTTCTCAGAACAATGCTATTTGACTTAGTGTGTTTTACTTCTAAGCCTAAGATTTAATGTTTAAAAGAAATATATACCCTAAGCGTATGATGCACAACTGGTGGTGAATTAAGGATTATAATTACGTAGATAATTTCCATCCAAAAGTGAATTATTCTTATGTGTGAGCGGGACTAGTTTCAAAATCTGGATATGAATACAGCTATTTTGGAAGAAATAAATTGCCCACCAACATCAGGACCAAAATAGACAAAATACTAGCTTTTCTCCGTCCCTCTCACAAGTGACATGGAAAAGATTAATTAAAATATCGAGTGGTAGAAATGCTGATCATGAATCATTTTTAACTCTAGTTTTTACTTTTATTGTTTATTTTCTGATTGTGTGGACATCATGTCCCAACGAAATATCTGTAGACTATTTTTTTAATTCTGAGCGCTGCAAACGCTCCGTGAATTTAATTTTTATTGCTTGCGTGCAATTGCTACTAGAGTAGTTTTAAAGATTGCTGTGTCTTGATAATTATAATACTAGCAGAATTACCAGGCGATGCTCGGGTCGAATTTGTTAAATGTTGATTCTATTTCATAGAAAAATGCAAGCATCATTTAAGTGTACAGAAAAGATTTTTTAACATCATTTTAACTTTTTCATAGCTTCTACAATTTACTTCGGACGCAAATATGTATACATAATATATCCATCCATATAAAACATTTCATATTCATCACACATTGCTGTAAAACAAACTACAAAAGCTCTCTCTGAGATTACTTCTTCAGAAGTCGATATTAAGTTTTGGAGTGATTACGAATGCCAATTAAGCTCATTTTTAGCAAAAATGAGGAACGTTCAGTGTATAGACTTGCACAGTTTTCCAATCAATATTTATTATTTGTGGTACCCTTGCACCATGGATTCGATGTTTTAGAATTTCATTATCATTGTGAGAGGATGGCAAATTGAACTGTTACGGTATTCGTGGTTAATTTATTTTGAAACACACATTTTTTTGAAAATTCTTTTCAGCCGCACGGAGAATAATGGAGCTTTTTTTTAAACAAATGCCATCAGTGTAGACAAAACAAACTCAATCGATTACACTTTTTACAAAATCACTGCTTTCACTGAATGTTTTACAGGTACCTAAGCTGTATACGAACAGTTTCAACTTCAAGTAAGCAACTTCGACCTTCTGCCACTTAAGACAAAAAATTTATATTTTTCAGCAGTCCTAGTTTATATACTTCCTTATTATGATATTATTCTAAGATCAGCAAAGTCTTATTTAAAATTCGCTTTCCTCCAACAGAAAAATTTAGTTTTAAATCGAATCATTAAGGTACTTTTTTCAATTGGGAGACTCAGTTCCTATATGGATAACCCGTACCTATTTAGAATTATAGATGTAGTTACTTCACTATTAAATACAGCTTTTAATAATACCCATGAAGTATGAAAAACAAATGTAATTAAAATAATTTTAATCGTATTGTAATGAAAATATGTCAAAATTTAGAAATATATTTGAACTACAACGTATGGCTACCCGTTTTGATTTAACGTAACATATCTTGTTTAAGAATAACTTTATTTTAACTTTGCCAGTCATTTTAAAATAAGAAGTTATACACCTTACTTAAAAAGGCTTCCATTTATTTTTATGAAACTTAATTCTATAACGCATTTAATCAAAGACATAAGGAAAGTTCGTCGAAATATACATATGCCACCAAGAAATTACCCGGGTCTAGTGGTATTTGTAGAAAATAAAATTTATTCATTGCAATTTAACTACAAATTAATATATCTGTAATATGGAAAGTAATGGAACACGTAACATACAAACAGAAACAAAATTCTGGTCATTAAAAAATGTAGAATTCTGAAAAACGAAAGATCTGAGCAAGCGTGTCGAATTTCGACATCATAAGAGTATTCTGAAATTCGAAAAAGAAATCATCATGAGAAATTCGAAAAAGACGCTTGAAAAATATTGATAGACAATAATGAATTACTTACAAAAGGAACACAAATTTACAAAACTTAGAAATGCTCAAATATGACCTCCACATTTCTGTCTTAACTCAAATACACAAACACGGAATTCCAAATCTAATTTATAAAATAAAATATTAATTCTGGCATTGCCAGGTACCGAATTGCAAAATTACGTTTTTATGATCAATGAGTTTTTTGCTTTGGTAGGTATTTTATTTAACGACACGCTGAAGCAACGCAACGGGCTATTGGTGACGGTCCGGATCAATCCAGCAGGGAAGGAACCGAGTACATCTCGTAATTTTGAACCACGGTCAGATGACGACGCAACACCTGAGCTGCCAATCCACTCTCCAAACTTACACACCACGCCGACGTGAGGACATTTGAGGCCAAGACAGATTTAAAGTGCACCAGCCTCCTTTTTACACGACGGTCTTTGGCTGGATTCGAACTCGCAACCCTCCGATTGCTAGTCCGTTACTCTTCCAACCGGGCTACCACGGCCCTTTCTCGGTTTTGGCTTTTTGTGTTCCATTACAAAATGCAAGTTTTGTGAAATTAAGTATTTTAAATATCCATTTTTCAGTATTGAAATATTCCTAAATTATTTATTGTGGAAAGAAATAAAAATCAGTTCAAACATAATTAGAATTTTAAATTTTTTAATTATAACGTTTGGGAAAAAATTGTTTTTTGAGCAATACTGGTAAAACAATTTTATTTGAAAATTTGATTTTCGATCAATACTGGTAAAACTGAGTTGCGTACCGCAATCGTTTTATGATCAATGTTTTTCTTATGGCAATTTTGAATTGATTTGCCTCCTCTGCATACCTAGGTTAAAGACAACAGGGGTTTATATGTAGCTTGCGTTACTCGCAGGGTTCCAAAGTAGTATAAGTGTACCAAATTTGGTGTGGATTGGTCAAACGGTGTAGATCTTTATAGAGAACATACACACACATCCATTTTTATATACATAGATTAAGTATGCGCAAACTATGATATTAGTGGATTTATTTTTAATTATGCACGTGCAACTGTAAACATGATATGGAATGTGATGAACAATTTAGATTTAGGAGATTTTGAGGTTTAACAGGAAGAAATGATCATTGATATTTGTAGATTCGTATCATCCAAGTTTATTAAAAAAAATGTCTTTTTTGACAAGGCTTTCTCCTACATGTGTGTAACCGAAAATCGTGTCGACAGCTATTTAATCTTCCAAGTGGTTTGGATGATATATCTCGCCCATCAAGATGTGACCAATTTTGCTAATGACAAGATATCTCGCAATCAAAATGTTGCCGATTATTTATGATGACGAAATCATGATCCAGTCTGTTTTTTTTAAATGACGAAATATCTCGTCCATCAGGATCTGGTCAATTTTGGTTATAACGAGATACCTCGTCGAGACAACCACCACGCGGATCAATGCAGTCTTACTGATATTCTCATTACCTGAAAAGTGACCGGAGAGAGTTTTCATCTCCATGTGAATTCGGGGCCACTCAGTTTTTGCGACAGTTGGAAAAAACATTCTGGGTTCTTCAAAAAAATATTCGAGGGATAAAATACAGAAATTCTAATTTCATTTAAGGAGAGAAACTTTCAATTACGATATTTTTGTAGAACTAAAAAATCCTCATTAAATCAAATATAACCACTTCGTAAGCAGGTCAACACTCCGAGACAAATTTTTAACTTCCATAAAAAACATCCAAATTATTTAAACGTGCCTTGACAAAAATCCTTTCATTAGATTGATAAAAGTTTCCCCATGTTCCATTTAACACCGTTGATTAAAAAAATTCCAGATACTTGATTAAGTAAAGAAAATTATAGCCCCTGGGAATTTTCGTCTACGTTGATTAGAAAGCTCTGATCCATTAAACTTATGCACCAAGATATTTACGGATCACTTTTTATTTCCGCTTTGTGGAATTAATCCAGAAAAGTGGTTAAACATGAAAAAATTATTAAAGTCTGGAAAATAACTCGAAATGCACCGCATTTAATGTGCACAGCGAAATACTCAAGCCACTAATGCCCGGGCATATTTCAGAAAAATACCAACACTACCCAAAAAATAACTGCTAACTGCTGGAGCACTGGGATACAGAGAAAAGATGACGGAGTTATGCAGACTGTTTATTTTTTCGCAACATTTCTTCCCTCTGATTAATGGCAGGCCAAGTAAGGGACTAAACGTAGAGTTTCGGTGTTGTTAGGGAACTGTTAAAATGCACCGAGACTAATTTGCTTGCTCGACTGAGGAATAAAATGAATAAATACTTGGTTGGGGGAAAAAATTTCAGAGATGGAAGAAACCCGAGAAAAAGCTCATAACAGAAAGTACCAGCGTCGTTACAGAAAGATGTATGTTTTAATTATTTTTCTTAGCAGACCTGACGTACTATTTCAAATTAGGCATATTTTAATGCCACTGGGAAATGAAGGAGCTGACTGGGTAAGTGCATTTGGGGAGCGTGACGATTAGAGTATGTTAATGCTAATAATTTAAAAGACTAACAAACTCTCTTTTCCATGTTGGATGTTATTGTGTGCGATATAAGATGTGTTGGTTTTTATAGTTGTGGGTTATGAAAACGTGTTAAATTTGGTGTTAACAGTGAAGATTCGTATTTTATTTGTAATGCTTCAGGAAGTTAATATTACATTAGAGTGTTCAGTTTAACTTGCGTTAAAAGATGTAGTGGCTTCTTTTTAAGTTAAAAAATATGTATTTCGTTTTACCCTTTTAATACGTTCCCTATCCCGAGTATGGTTTTCACTATGTATTAAAACTCATTCTCAGGTCAAGTGATTCATGGTTTTCTGTTTTCTAGGCAAAACAAAATTATGAGTTTGTTATATTGCGCATCAGTGACTTCCGAAGTGTGGTGCGTGGAAAACAGATGTCCAAGACAGGGTTTCAGGAGGTCCACTAAAAACATGAAGTATCTAACTTATCAAAAGTATAGGATTTTCAAGGTAAATGAAATATTTCATTATTTTCTCCGATTCTTTTGTGTTCTAAAACCTAAATTTTAAAACTTAAACATTAATAGATTTCAATATTTTTTAATTCCAAATAATTTTAATTTAAAAACTCATTTCAAACTAACAGGTCAATTCATTAACCCTCCTGGTGTTTTTGGTAGAGGTGTTTCATCAATCTTTTTAATAGAAAAAGTTTTTATAGTCAAGACACGTATTTTTATTTACCTTGGATTTTTAATTTCAACAAACTTTTAAATAAGTCCAAGCTCAGCTTTCTAACATAAGTGAAACTCAAAATTTTAAGAAATTTGTCACATAATGACCAAATTGGTATCATTTTTCAAGTTTTCAATGACCTGCAATTTAAAAAATTACTTAGATATGCAACTCATATTTTGCACAATTTCATTTTTTGTATGAGGCGACATTGTATATAATCAGTTTCATTGAAATAGATTGAATCGAAAGTGAACAAATTGAAATGCCAGATTAAAAATTATACTTCGGAGTGTTGATTTGATTTGTATTGACCCATATGTAGGATATATATCTAGTTATTCCGATAAATACATTAGTCCAGTTCTGAGCTACGTAATAGTAATATAGATTTAAAAAATTACGTTCGATTCTATATCCCTTTCATTGAAAAATAGAAGTTATTATCAATTAATACATTTTTGTTTTCAAAATTACCTTGTCTTGCAACTATCCAAAATTCGGCATCAGTTTATATGCCGTAATTTATTCTAGAATTTAATTATTAAAAACTTTAAAATTACGACATTTACTTACAGTATTACATTAATTTAATAATTCTGCATTGAGATTAATTCTCTGAATCTCCAAATACGAAAGTGTTTCATGATTTACGTAAACAAGTATATTTTGTTGATGAAATACAAATTATTGTGATGACTGTTGACAAAGACAAAAAAGTTTCTTATAAATTGCATTTATCAAATTAAAGAAGTATTTGGTACATTAAAATATCCAAGTAAAATGATTCTTTTAAATTTGTAATATTTTCCAGCGACAGTAAAAACTACATTCTAAGTCATGTACATTTTAGTGTAATGATATCGATTATCGCAAAAATCTTATTACTTTTATCCTCGTAAAATCGTATGCGTAACCATATGCCTTCTTTGTTTACTTAGCGTACCTAAATTGAATTCTCTATATAATATCCATATTCAATTCACAAAGCTCTTTTGTATTCATCTATTCTGCAAAATGTACATAAAAATTCGGAAAATGACTTTGCGATTGTGTAGATAAGGCAGTATTCATTCATTCAATAGAAAATTTTCTAGATTTTCACTATCATAAGCATTTTAATGAACTGGCATAAAGAAGTGTGATATTTTATCTTATAATCAGTGATTGTAGATTCACACTAGTCTTATAAACACTTTATGGTATTCAAGTTAAACTGATCTTTTAAAACGTTTCCTGAAATTCTTTAGGTAGTTAGATTTAAAAAAATTAAATCGTTTTTACGCATTTTGTCAAACATCTTGCCTTGTTTTACTATATTGTAGTCAGCAGAATTAAATTGTACAAACTGATCATACAGTGTAAAATGAGAGTCATTTTCTATCAAGCGAAATGTAGGTGGCGGTAGTATTTCTGCAGCGAAACCTGTTTCCTGTACGTATTCCGAAGATGAAGTCATTTCTCTCGTTTTTAATGCGATTTCAGCATGTCGCCATAATATAATAGCAATCATTTCACAGTATTTTTCCTTTTCTATAATCATAACGCCTAATTTTTTAATGTAACAAGCGCTTCAAATTATCTTAGATTCAAGCATTGATTTCTGATGCATTTAGTCAGGATTCGCTATAAAGCAATTACATAATTTTACTAGAAATAATCTGTATTGAAAACATGGGACCATCAAATATCTTGATGAATCAAAGAGCATGAAAAATACTATACTATATTTTGTCTTCAAACCTCGAAAAGATGTTTTCTTCTTAAAGAAATTATCCTTGATGTAGAAGAATGAACAAAATAAATAATGAATTATTAACATTACTAACACTGAAAATTATAAGTAAAAAAGCAAGTAGACGATGTGTGATTTTATCGAACCATTTACACTGTGATTTTCCATGGTTTTAGGTAGTTGCACTAAATGTAATATTTCCAATACTTTTGAATTTTATTCAATTTTTAACATGAAATAAAGTAAATTTAATTTTAAATGTTTTTGGTTCTACTTGATAATGCATTTATTACTTAAATAATCACATCGGGTAGGTAGATAGTTAATTAACGTCGCACTGTAACAACACAAAGGGCCATAATTTATATAAGAGAACAAATTATGAAGTTATAATGGATTCGTAGATGTGCAATCATTAACTAAATGGTTTTCGATTCATATGAAATTATTTGAAGCGAAATAAATTTAATTTTTCAGTTATCACTAGCTAAATTCATTGCCCAGAAACAAACTAAGCAAAGTAACTTCGATTAACAATTTTAGGAATAAATATTTATATTATTAAAGGGATCTTCAAATTAAATCTGTTTAAAACAATAATTATTCAAATTCGTAAAACATAATTTCGGATATAATGCAAGGCTATAGACATTTTTATATAAAGTCTAATTAAAGAACCAGCTGTAACAATTTCAAGTGGAATTACAAATTAACTAATCTAGTGGTATTACAAATGCAAAATTTGTTGCATCCTATGAAAGGCATTTTCTGTCATGATAATAGTAAGTGCCGGTATTGTTTTTGTGGCGGAACGTGCTGCCTGTACGTATTGCGAATTTGATGTCATTTGGCTAGTTTTTAGAATACGATTTCAGCACTTCGCCAATAAAAATTCGAAAGATAATAAATTCCGTATTGATATATCATAGTTGATTGATCGACTCTTAGATTAAACGCCAAACGTCGATTAGCTACATTTTAAAGAAACCCCGATATGTAATATGACATTCCATCAGGTCTATTTATTTAACCTGAAAATCTCTCTCATAGAATATTTTATTGAAGTAATATTTCTATTAAAAGTTAAAACATAAAAGCGACATTTTCAAACATGTGTACGAAATAGTTTATTTTATCTATTAGAAAATGCATATTTGAAACTAATAAAAATCACTTCCTGGGAAAAGTTTGGAAGATTATATTTTGAATTTATCCTTGTAATTCCGGCATGTGTTTAGCTAAATGCTTTAAAAAGGAGGAAATGAAATAAGGGATATTAAGAATGCAGGAAAACACATAAAAAGCAACCCACAAGAAATACTGCAGAGGGTAAAAAATAAACATTTATTTATGTTTGCGGGACATTAAACGTATCGTAATATCTTTTCAGAACATTCATCATAGAAACTGGAAATGGTTATTCTGTGTCGTACGCAGATGCGCAGGCTTTTCTGGCAAATTTCCTTCCTCGTAATTCATAGAGACACTGCCACACCGTGCATCATTCTGATTTAAGTTTACTGCCTGGAAAAATCGTCTCTGCCTTCATGTTTATTTTATGTCTCGCCCTAATTTCTCAGCCAGGATTCTCTCCACGGTTTGGCAACGGTCTTTTATCGTTGATATGTCACGGCAATCTGTCAAGATTGCAATTTACTGGAGCATTACTGTTATTTGCATGCCTAGAACAGTAAAATAAAGGCATTTTAGGGATATGATTTTTATAAGGAAAAAATTCTCTTTCTGTTGAAGCGGGCACGTTTTCTGGCACAAATGAATGGTGAAACGTTCTTCGGTTGTAAAATGGGCTTCAACCCTTATGTTTTAAATTGCGTTATTTTGGAAAACGCTTGGTTTTACTTTAGTTGTAAAACAGTGGTTTTAAGCCAAAAGTTATTTTATTTCTCCCATTTCACATAGTTGAAAACGAACTATTTATAAAAGGAATTCAGTCTCGATAATAATACAAGTATTATTAGAAGACCGAATGTTCCAAATTTAAATATATATGTGTGTGTACAGAAATAGATGCTATTTGTTTATTATTGAATGGCAGCAACAGATGGACGCAATATAAAGATAACCACTACGGGATTCATTCGCAAATTTTGCCGCTTGGTTTACATATACTTCATTTGAACTCTGGAAATGCGTAATATTGCTAAAACTACATGGAAGAAACCACTCTTATTGGAACTGTTCAGCAGTCTGATTATAGAGAGCAATGATAAATCTGGAAGTTGACATCGTTTTCTTTACCTACCCCAATATGAAGCAAAAACTTTCAAACCTAAATTTTATACAGGGTGTTTTCATATAAGGGAACTATTTTGCATTGGAATATCTTTTAAATAAAATATTTGCATTACATTTTTTACGTATTGTTTACTCAATTAAATACAAATAACCGCCTCTGGTCGTGCTGCAATTACTTCTTTCGATCACGTGATTTGTTCAATTTCTTCGTACTTCATTTCGACATCAGTGGATACATGAACAAAGAGAAAAGACGTTGTCGGGAATCAGAAAATCCTAAGTCAATCCATGAACGACCTTGAGGCTGTCCTGGATCAGTGGGTATGCCTACTGCTTTAGCAACCTTCGAGTTGTAGGCGGCGCTGGTTCGATTCCTGTCAGGATCAATTCCACCATGGGTGTATTTCTCACTTCTGTGTCAGTAAAAATGTCTTTGAATGTGTATGTTCATTACTTAGTGTTGTATGTCTTTCGTTTGGTGCAGCACCGCCAAATATGGGACTTGCGCCATAAAATCCAATCATCATGTACGACTTATCCATTCCCGTAGAACAACTGTTTGGTGTGCAACATGGAGCGGAGGCATTGTACCATTTTCTTTTTAAGGATGCTAATGAAAATGAGGTTACTGTCAATTGTAAACGATATTGTGCGATGTTGCGAAATTTATGTTTGTATGAAATGGATCCACAAAGGATTGCAGCATGTAAAGTTTCAACAAGATGAAGCAGTATGCCATACAGCTCTCACAACAATGTGAATTCAAAAGGGCGCATTTCCTGAAAGAATAAATTCAAAATCTGGTTTTGTCGATTGGCTTCCCTGGTTCCCTCATTTCACGGTGCCTAATTTTTTTCAGTAGTGCTACTTAACTCTTCAAGCGGTTTTGAAGAGATTTCAATCAAGATTTGATCAATTTTGCCATTGTCGAGATATATCGTTTTCAAAATATTGCTGATTTTTGATACTCTGACGAGATCAAGATCTGGTCAATTTTCTTCTATCGACAAGATACCTCGTACATCCAGATATGGTTAGTTTTGCTAATGAATGGTTAGTTTTGCTAACCTCCTCGAGGCAAACCACCGGAGGATTAGAGGAACGAGTCTATACTAACAAGTGAAAAACGATTCAACTACATAAGTGAAATATTGAAGAAGAAATTGAACAAAATATGTTCAAACGAGGTTGTGTGATTGAAAAAGCCATTACTTTCAGCCGGTCTAGAGACGGCCATTTGTCATTGTCATATTCCATAAATAATATAACAGAAAAATGTTATGGATGAAGAATTAACCATGGATTTTTATTGTTTACGTATCCACTGATGTCGAAATGAAATGCGAAATGCGTCCATCAGTATTTGGTCAGTTTTGCTAATGACGAGGTACCTCATCGCGACAACCACCAGGAGGGTTATTTGAGTAAACAATACATAAAAAGATAATGTTTTACTTAAATGTTCCAAAACAAAATGGTAACCTTGCATAAAAACATCCTGCATATTGATTAAGCAATGACTTTATGGTCACTACTATACAACGACATAAATACAATTTTTTGTTCTCATAATTCTTCCCTTTTTTTCACCTCGAATCAACCAAATACATTTACGCAATTAAATATTCACTGCAGATAACAAATCCATTACTTCAATATTTCTAAGGCAGTAACTCAGCGTTTCTGAATAACAGGCCACGCCGAAACAAAGATTAAAGACACCAATGTTTTACACAAGTGGACATCATTCGTACATTAGTATTACTTAGAAACACATAACTCACGAAGGGAAAAAATACCTCACTGCCAGCGTTAAAGAGGAACAGTTTAGTACACCATTTAACGTGATTTGCTATTCCACACTCGTTCTTGATACGTGCTATTCTCGCAGCATTTGATTAGTATTCTAAGCAATTTGACGTAAAATAGCGGTTTGTAGTGCACGTAAAAGCTTAGCGTCCCTACCTGCAAGACTGATCTAGTTACTAAGTAACTTTTTTCGTACCTCTGTAGAGGAATGAAAGATATTCGGCTGAATGGTCCTCTAATGAATCTCCTTTCCTACATTATGCTAGCGGTCGGCTCTCTCTGTCTAATGTTCAGTGAGGCCTTTCTTCCTTTTCACTTCGATTGGTAGCATTGAGTATTGAATTGAATGGGGTAGAGTTTTGATTGTTCGAATGGGAGTCTTCCAGAATTGCGGAATACCATTAACAAAGCAATCGCAGGGATGGTATTTTGAAAACCCATTAGTGGTTCAGGTACATAGGGATGGGTATTAAAAATTACTTTGGGAGATTTTATTTTCTCTATATATGGAAATGGAAGGACAAAGTATTGTATCGAATCTTTATTTCAGATTTGGCTTCCATTCTGTTGTACACTTGCAGCAAAATATCGATTTCCGTAAATTAGGTCAGGAAAGCCGAAATCGCAGGAAATTATATATAAAAGCTTCAAAAGCGATTTAAAATAATTCAGTTTTCAACAGGCGAGGCATGTTAAGGATAAGAAAATTAACTCATCTGTCATTACGCAACGCTGCTGTAGTATTCTCTTCGGTTTAATTTTAAGCATGCGAAAGTAGTTTAGTTTATGATACTATACTAGAGTGAAATAAACATACTAGTTAATAATACTAGTACTCTTTTGCTCATGACCTGGAAGTGGTTAATGGAAAATGTGAGTGGCGACTAGTTGTGTAAGTAGTGAGTAGTTAAATAACATTTATTTTAATAACACTAATAAACAATAATTGTTTTTGATTTCTACTTGCGTTATTTGATTTTGATGGTAAACCATCCACCTAATTAAACCAATGATATTTTTTCTATGTATTCATTATTACTTCTAAAAGTTTTATATAATTAACTTGGTCAGTATTTAATAATTAAACATAAATAAAAACAATTTTTTACAACTTTTTCAAATTCAGTTACAAAAACGGGATATTTGAAATAACGGGAACATAGATATTCTATAATTACAGACAGTTATTGCATTAAAAATTATATTACTTAAGTAGCATAATTTTGAATCTATCAACTGTCATTCTATACATTCAAAGGCACAGAACCCCATTTCAAAATACGTGTCTGCAACAATCCAGATTCTAAAGTGGTGTATCTTTGATGTAGGAAGCGCGCATGGTTCTGTGATGTATTTAATAAATGACTTTCGCTGTTAATATATGTACTATATATAAGTAATCAGTTATTAGTATTAGGTAATTTGATTTTGAAAATAAAATTGGTTGTTTTATACTGAAATCATCACAATGGTTTTATAGCTGAAAGATTACCAAATCAGCAAGCAATTTAAATATTTTAAGGCCAAATAATTTAGTTGTTAAACAGTGTAGCATTCTGAAATATATGTATTAAACACAAAGTCTTTATTCGCGACATCAATGCAGTAATAAATTATATATGTGACGTATAAAATCGTTTTTATAATATCAAATTGTAAATGTACAAACATTTAAATTTATGATAAAAATAATACAAATATTTAATATTATAATTTCTAACTGTATATATTTCATTCCTTTTTATATCATACTTTATTCAGAAGATGATCATGGGAATGGAACTTGGTTTAAAATTTTTAATTTCTTTCTAATAATGATCAGCTTAAAACGTTACTAAATTGAAGTAAAAAACAACTTCACATTTCGTTATTAATGTTATTTACAAATAAATCAAAATATTAACATATTAGTAAACTTCACATGAAAGTATAATTTTAAGGAGTAACTAAAAGCCAAGATCTTGAATGTAATACTACTGCCTGGATGTAATACTATCAGACACTCAAAATAAATATAAACATTCATATAATTAGAAAAATAGCAACTACTATATTTTGTACTGTAACATGTTTTAAGTTTCAAAGCATCTTATGGAAAACTCCTGAAGTTTTTAAATACAAATACTCACTTTTTAAATTTTCCCTCAGTAATCTGCTCTTACAAATGAAAAATGAGTATTCGTTTCGCTAACTGGAAAATTACATACAGAGAGATTGAAAATTTCCTAACTGCACAATTCCGGCAAAGTATTAATATTACCAATATAATTAATTTTCCGGAATTCAATCTATTTCTCCTCATAGATGATTGATCGACATTACCTTAATTTAAGCGGAACGGTAATTACTTATTCAAAGGGTAACCGTTCATTGTTTTCGAAACGGACTAAAGTGATTTATTGTAAGAAAATATCAGAATTATGTGTTGAATTAATAAGCATATTTCGGGGGTAAGAAATGAATACTTTTTTACAAATCATAAGTCAACTATTCAGTTACAAATAGTTTCAAATTAAGGCTTATGGTCTTTTACAGAATTATTAAAATTTTAAAAATTAAGCGTTTAAAGTCAGTAATCAAACAGTATTTTCGGAGACTACTACTTATTTTCACAGCGGTTATTTCCATTCATACGCATGAGCCGTTTGATATCTTATTACATTTTGTGTAGTATTCTAATTGTGGCATGATTAACTTCAAATACTAGAAGACATTTTAAAAGAAGACGAATTAATCTATTTAGAACTAGACCAGAGAAAATTGCAGTTATAGCTCAAGATTTAACTGATTCTAATCTAATTCAGATTATTGTTAAGTCCTTAGCTGACAATCCAGAGAAAAATATTGCGTAACCATCTAATTCAGCAAGTGATTAAGGTCATACTTCTGTTTTGAATATTATAATGATATGAAACACTATGCTGCAAGGAGAATTTTAATGAAACCGTGTATTGTAAGTTTTAAATGAGCGTGTGTTCTTGTTAACTTTATCAATGGCAAAATTACTTCTTGCATAAAATGTTTTCAAGAGCAAAGTTGTGACATATATTTAATGTTTTTAGGATTTGGAATTCAGTTTCGTTTTTTCGTTAATTTTTCACTCGTGGAATTGTTATGTTTAGTGCCATAATCTTATCTGATTTCCATATACCGATAGACAATTTTATTTACCAAATTACCTTCATTTATTAGATTTATAGTTTAAAATTGTTTAGGGTATTTCAATTTGCAAATAATCGATTTTGGCGTCAGTCCAATGTAAATTTCCACACAAATTCGTGTATTGCTGTTTCATCAAGAATTATTCTTCTCTATCCATACTAATATCACGGAAACTAGACCACTCCTAACACAACTTTTCCACTATCCTCACAACAAACTAATTGTTAATTTTATCTCTGACGTTACAGCCATCAACTTTGTAAAGAAATAACCAGAGCCATTTGGTTGAAATTGATGTCGAAAAACGTTAGAAGTGTATGTCTGTGGTCTTAGGGAATCATGAAGGACTTGTGGGTCGATTGGCTATCGAAGCTGAACTAGTGTTAATTATTAATCACACTCGATAATCGTATTAACCAATGCGATCAAAAACAGCACGCAAACTAGTGATTTTCAACATGATCGTCAATTATCTCTACATTAGGATTTGTACTTTTTGATTCATGCTATTATTGCTAATGAATTAGACGGATCATGTGCAGGAAATTTCATGTTATTTCTCCCAATAGCTCGGTCTGGATTTGTCCTTCAGGTTCCCAAGTTCACGTGACATACCTCTCACGTCACTACGGCAGAAATTCCACCTACATGGATCAGTCTATTGCATTGCAACGTCGATGGCTGGAATGTCAGCGAGATTATGCATGCTATTATCGACCTTTTGATGAAATAGATGGAGCATGTGCATGAAGTTTTATGCTATTTCTCCCCTAATTCGGTTTGAAGTTCCCATGGTGAGGGCCTCGTGGTATTGAAGAAAGTGCATATCCTAATACAAAACTAATTGACGAGCATGTTGAAAATCGATAGTTTGCCCTTCGATAGCCAATCGGCTTAGGTCGAAACCCAAACCCACGTCATTTATATTTCTTAGATTTTACGACATCGACTCCGCCCACATGCTCCGTCTATTTCTTAAGAAAGTCGATGCATGCTATATTATCACAATTTCATCAAAGCTCGTTCAAACCTTTCTGTTCTCGTCTCTACTGGGCTGCCGTAACCAAGTTAGAATAGCGGATTAGCAACTGGAGGGTTAAGATTTTGAAACTCGATACAACTAAATATCGTCGTGGACGTGGAGGCTGGTGCAGTTTAATCTACTGTGAACTCAAATGTCCTCATGTTGGTTTGGAGTGGATGTTCAGAGAGCGGGGTGCCTCCCCAAGTGTTGCCTCGTTATCTGCGCGTGATTCAAAATTACGGGGTGTTGTTCTCGGATCTATCCCTTCGGGATTGATCCCTGACAGTCACCAATAGCCCGTTGTGTTGCTCCAATGTGACGTTAATTATCTCTCTCTCTCTCAATTACCCTACCCCTCTCTCTACTCTAATTTATAACCGAACATATCTTTGAGACCATTTCGAACACATTTCATCACATGTATTGAACGAACGTTTATAATTGCTGTGTTATAATTAATATCTTGTTCAAATTAGTAACTAAAATCAAGTGCTACAATATCATTTACACGACTATACCCATATATATTTAAATCCAAAAATCAAATGCTTTATATTTAACGGTTAAGAGGAACTCTAGATAACTACAATTATTGCGTCGAATACAGGCTATGGAAGTCGCTATCAATAATAAATTTTCTGCGAGAAAATAAATAATTTATACTGACAGAAAAGCTCAGATCACAATCCAGCACCTTTAAAATTAATCTCCGAAACTCTACAGTAAGCATTGACAGAGCATTCCCTACATCGCTTATGCTCCAGAAAGTTATTGTCACACTCGTCATTACATACATTACTACGGTACGTATACATTAAACTTTAATGCATTCCATCCCACTGTATTCACGGAATAAGATTTTTGTTGATGGAAGAGCTTCAGGCAAGTCAGTTTTCGAACTTCTGTTTCGCGAAGCATACTGGAGGCGATAAATTGCATTATTGAGGAGGTGATGATTCACGTCTACTACAAAAGATCGAAAACGTATCCTTCGGCCTGAGTACCATTATATTAAAATCGTAATTAACAGAGGCTTATAGAGTCGTAGTTTTAGATGGACTTGAGTAGAAAATAAAAGTTCCATTGAATAATACCAGATGAATTCAGTGTTCATTTCGATAGGTGCTGTATTGAATTGCCTGTTGGGGACGCAAACAACTCTTATATTCAAGTAAAGTGGAAGTGATTAGATTATTTTATTTTGATATTCACCATGGAATCTGGAGATCAATATTGCAATCTTTTGAGTCAATTATACTATAAAAGGAGCTATAGAATCGTAGAATAGGTAGCTTTTACACTGGTGAAAAGAATATTGCGTTGCTTTTGAATTTCATTTCTTATGTATGAAGAAATCATAGTAGAATAGTGTGTGTGTGCAAAATTTTAAACCCTCTGCTTACTGAAGCGGCCGAAGTGGTCTAAAGTTTCCCGTCCCCTTACTATGGATGGGTCGGATTGTTGTCCTTTGAACTTGAATTCTCCCTTCTTTGAATCATGAAGAAACGGCTTGAATACATTTCGGTTTTCTTCCCCTTCTTTTCTAGTAGTCTATCCGGTTAGAAGAGTAGAGGATAAGCAACCGGAAATTTGGGAGTTCGAAACGTGATCTAACCAAAAATCTCGTGTACATGGGAGCAGGTACAAAATAATCTGTCGTGGCCTCAAATGTCCTCACGCTAGCGTGGTGTGAAAGTTTGGAGAGGGGGTTCCAGCCTAGGTGTGACCTCGTCATCTGATCGGTTGAAAATAGCGAAGTGTTGCTCTCGGATCTTTCCCCTCGGGATTAATCCAGAACCGTCTCCAATAACTCGGGGTTAATCCAGAACCGTCTCCAATAACCGGTTGCGTTGCTGCAGTGCGAAGTTAAGAGTGGGATAGGTTAACCTACCTATCCCACTCTTTTCCATGCGATAAGAAGATTTGAGTGCGGAAAACAGTCTCCGATGACAGGGATTTAGGGGACAAGCCGGTGATCCGTCCATGCTAATTGATTCTCCTCGTGGCACTAGGTATTATGATAAGTGAGAATTGCGTATATATATCCCTCTGTACAAAATGCGCCGAAGACGACTCGGGGGGCCTTTGATGGACCGTCTGGATTGCTTAACTCTGGATTAACCAGGTGACAACGGTACTAGGCGTATCGACGCTCCGAATGCAGAGGGTTAACCTTTCAAGTGTTTTAATGCGATACCTTGCTCATGATCTGATCAATTTCGCTAATGACGAGATACGTCTTTGAGACAAAACTGTCCTTTTGCTCCAAGGGGAATGATGATCCAAGTAGGAAAACAAATTGTCCCTTGCCCAGAACTGGTGATAGTTTGGAGCGGGTTTTTGCTCTAGGGGCTGGTCACTAAGGGTAGTTTTCGGCGCAAAGGTAAAATACCAGGAAGGTTAAGCAGCATATACATGATATTTTGTAAAATTTTGCAATCCAAACCTGTACAACTTTACTGGGGAAACGAAATAACTTTTTGCCTAGTTAAATTTGCTCTCTGCATTTAATTGTGTGGATTTCTATCTCCTCTGTTTAATAAATATTATTTACTGATAGCTCAATTTTTAAAAAAAATGTGTAGTTCCAACAAAGCATGACTTTGTAAAAACACAGAGATAACGTTCATTAGTGGCCAACGAACTTTCGCCAAAATATCATCGATATGTTTGCAGTGCAGACATATTTTCGAATGTCTAGGGTATTCTATGTATTCAAGCACTAATTGGAAAATCCATCCAATTTGCTGTATTCATCAGAGCCCGAATTTGATTGACGTTAATCTTTATGAAAATGGTTCTAAGCATGGTCTAAAATGGAAGCGAAATTTACCCAAAACTTTAATTGCTATACTTTCAATTAGCAAAATATTTCCCATTACAGACGAGATATCTGTCAATTGAATACATGCTTTTGCTGTTATACATATCAAATAGCAAAAAGGCATTAAAAATGTATTTGTTTTCTATGCAAGTTTGGGTACTCTTCTTGACAATCCAACCAAAGTTTTCAGTCTCAAAGTTTTAATTTTATAGCATTGTTCCTAAAGCGTTTAATTAGGGACTCCCTTTACTGCCTGAACTGTCCATCTCTAACCAGGTAAATCATTGGGTACTATGCGATAATCAATCTCTGTTATACTCAGACATTTTCGTCTATTTTTCTAATATATTTGAAGGGCAGGTATTTTTCCCTACACATCAGCATCGGTCTGCAGGTCGCAGATTAGAAAACGATTTCAATGAAGATAGTTTATTAGTATCAAGCGTTCCGATTAACATTTGAGTACTAAAATGTAGTTCTTTTCTTTCTGCTGTCACGTGTAGTAGAAACTGACATAGCGAAAAGTCGAACCGATTTTTTTTCCTGCCAAGACTAGATACAGCTATCTTTAGACCCCACTAATTTCGAAGAGGATGATTTTCCACACTTGGATACAACCATCTTTGTGGCGTAGGTAGAATCGAGATTCGCCTGAAAAGATGATATCATGATATTCGTCTGTCCATGTGATGCGTTCTACGCACCATTGCAGCCGCATACTTTTGTGGTGTAGAGCCAAAGGTGTCGCATCAATGGAAGCCTTCAAAAAATTTCTAGCTGCTGTAGAAGACGTAGACTTGTACGAGCTGACACGAGTTATCGTACAATTCTCCCTAATTCTGGAGCTAGGTTTCTTGATGTAGCAATACGATCCGTAATAGTCTTACGCAAAAAAAGCATGTCAACTAGACTAGAATCGTTCACTTCGGTCAGTTCTAGCGCCCACTGAATCCATATTCACATCACTGTGACCGTATTTCGTCTACAATGAGCACAGATTTTACGGAAGGATAATTCAGTCTTGATAAGCCACAATTTTTGCCAAACTCAGGAACCTGCTCGTATGACTGCTGTATGTTTCATCGAAGCATAATCATGCCTCCTCCACACGAAAACAGCAAGAAAACACAATAAAAATACTTAAAACCGGCTGTATGCTCTCCCTTTTTATATTGCTTAAACGGGGAGTTACTGGAATATAGGATTTGTCTATACATAGAAATTCTAATAATTTGCATATCCTCCCATGATTTACTCATTGTTCAAATTTCAAGACTATTGAAGTACTTCATGGTGTTGCATTATCGATGGCAATAAGTGTATTATCATAAACTATTACTGTTAACATCATAAGTCATATGATACGAACAATCATACCTCGGTTAATAACTATGAATTTTTTATAATTGTGTGGAACACTTCTACCACAATAAAATTTCATCTCAAATTCATCTGACGCTTAGATAAAATCTTAAAATTTAAATTCAAATCTATACACTCGTCTAGAAAATTTAAACGTAATTCAATCAACAGAAACGAGATACAGTCCACAGATTCCCATATGCCTTGGAGGGGCCGCTGCAGACAAATTGGAAGAGTCACGAATCAGCAACCGTAGGGCTGTGAGTTCGCGATTCAATAAAACCAAAGACTGCAGTGTACGTGGGGGCTGGTGCGCAGTAAATCTATCGTAGCCTCAAATGCACTCACGACTGGCATGGAATTTTGGAGAGTGGGTTGTAAGCTCAGGAGTTGACTACGTCATCTGACAGTGGTTCAAAGTTACGAGGTATTGTCCCCCTATCTCTTCAGAATTGATCTCGGACTTCACCAATATCCAGTTTTGCTTCAATGCGACGTATATAAATTCAACTACCAACTACGAATTCCTTGAAATTAAATATAATAAAAATATCCGAAAACTGAAGACAAAAAAGTGGCAACGAAAAATTCGACAGATGAATCAACTACCCATTGGTATACGACAAAAATCGAACCAGATTGACTATGGCATGAATAGGAGCTTTTGGGAAGAAAAGGGAACCTGAAAAAGTCTCGAAAAATAAAAGGAAAGCGCAAAAAATATCAAGTCTAGAAGATTCTCGTTTCAGTGATTGGTTGCCATGTATCATGTGAGATGTGGGTTTTCCTCTGTCAATCAGACTTACGTTCTTTCTCGTTTTTCGTTGTTGTTAGATGTTGCGGAGTTCTGGGGACCTCGTTATAGGAAATCTCTATTCCTATTCTTCACAGGTTTTCTCAAGAGCTTTTGACATTATGAACCACAAAGCATGGATTTGTGGTGTATCATGTTACATAACTAGATTAAATTTCAGGCAGGTATAAAAAGCCCAAAAAGTCACTCGAATAATATTTAATCTTTTATATGCAGTTATACAAACATTCGTCAAAAAGAAGTATACTTAAACACATTCACATTTGCAGATGTATTAACGTTTTAGTCCATCCCTTTCGGGGCCGTGGTAGCTCAGTTTGTAGAGTCATGAATTAGAAACTGGAGAGTTGCGAGTTTAAAACTATATCCAACCTTCGAGTACATGGGGATGGTGTACGTTAAATCTGTCGCGGATTTAAATGTTCTTACGTTGACGTGGTGTGGTAGCCTCGAAAGTTGTATAATCCAACTCCACCTGGAAGTAAGGCGCTGGTAGTTGAGTTGGTAGAGTCGAGGATAAGTAATTGGATGGTTACGAGTTCGAAACTAGATCCGACCAAAGACAGTGTGGGTCTGATGCTTAAATATAATCCCTTTGGTGTGGTGTGGAAGTTTGGAGAGTTGGGTGCCAGCTCAGATGTTGATCTCGTCTTTTGGAATCGGTACAAAATTGCTAGGTGCTATCCCCTGTTCTTCTACTTCCGGTTTGATCCTAGATAGTTACTGATAGCCCGTTGCCTTGCTTCAACGTGACGCAAATTCAACTACCTACCTACGTATTAGCATTTGAATCACGTGATTTTGAACGAGTTGATTCGTTAAATAAGTTAGAAGATTGAACATAAGGACTGCGGTCTCTCATTTGGCGTCTTTTGCATGGTTTCAATAGTTTGGTGGCAGAAGCAATAGCAGTTCTTACAAGTTGGTGCAATTAATCACCGATATCAATTGCCATAAGTGATTTGGCTCATGGCAGTATTTTTCCCTAGCACACTTACCACGTTTCTGTAAATGGATTTCCCCAAAGATCATTTGATTTCACCGAACCCTCACTATATTAGTAATGCAATTATCAACACAATGTTACGAAAAAATACTAGCAGCAGTTCATCAAAATTAAAACTAAGTAGATTAACTACAGTAGGTATAAGTAAAAAAATATGTATGCACGTGGTGGCACTGTCTCTGCGCATGAGCAATAACATAAAATATTTTAAAAAGGTAATTAGGGATGCTGTCTCAGATTCTTATTTAATTTTTTGGTCATTCTGTCTAATGTGTTTGAATTTCAGTTCTTACAATCAGCCGTTTTGTTCACACCACAAAATGATGGTTCAAAATTACGTGGTGTTGTCCTCGGATCTTTCCCTTTGGGATTGATCCCGGACCGTCACCATTGTGTTGCTCCAGTGTGACGTTAATTGAAATACCCCCCCCCCACCACCACCACCACAAAATGTTTAGTTTAGATTTATGCATAATTCTTGAATTTTCTTAGTTTCCACATCTAAGTGAGGATATTGTGAAAATTGCTGAATTTTAGTATTTTGGAAACGTATGTTTCATGAATGCATTCTTTGCTTACTTGTCCAGTATTACGTTTATATATCTATTGGTTTTGTATGGTTAAACGATATGTCACGATTTTTATATATTAGCTAGAATTTTAAGTCTAATTTGTAAAGAAATATTCTTTGTATGGTATCATTTGACAATACGTTAAGTACAATGTAATCCTTACAATCTACCTAATGCTTTTAACTGATTATTTTACTCAAGTAATTCTAAAATTAAACTAATTTCTGTTAAATAAACATCCTTTCTAAAATAATCTGTTAAAATATCTTAAATTTCTTTACGCATACTCGCATAGTATGTATGCACAGAGTTACCACTTTACTAGAGATATATCTTCATTATGATAATTGAAGTGACTGATAGCCACTTAAAACCGGATTGTAATGTTAGAGACTGACGTTCAGTATAAGATATCGAGTGTTACATCAACGGAATGGGTTAAACTATAGATTGATATGAGTTTGAATGAGGCATAATAATCATTCCTAGACTAATAATAGATTACCTCGAAAATCCCTTCCTCGTAGCATTTTAGTGTAATAGTGTTCAAACCATGCTGAGAGGGGAGTTAATCGCGAAAAATATTTTCTCCAAGGCAAATTTAAGGGTAGGAACAGCCTTCTATGCGAAAGAATTAGATAAAAATGGTTCCGAATTACCCAGTAATTGAGAAACTACACTCAGAATCAATGTTATTATACAACGTATAACATCTACAGTAGTAGAACAAGTTGCTGATCTATCATATGTGGCAGACCGTGATGAGAAACCAATCTAATAAAAAGCACTAAATACTTGAAGATTGACATATCTTACCTGAATTAGATCTGAGTAATAAGATTACAAAATCTCCATCACCTACATATTTGTATCTATATACAATTGCTGCATTTCAAGCTATGTATATACAATAAGATATTTACATGTCAAGGAAGCTGAAGACAATGTCAACATATTTTATTCAATTTCAAGTTGCAGCTGAGCTTCAAATTGTCATCAATTGTCACCAGCAATCAATGCAATCAATACCTTATTTTTCTTGTAAGCAATAAAATCACAGTGTTAAAATTCTAAACATCATATTTACATATTCCTGTATGATACAGTAATTTGAAATGAAATGGTAAACATATAAATACAAAATTAAATTAAATCAATTTTATTACTCGTATACCATTATATACTGTATAATTATTACTCATATTTGTCCATAGCCTTCACAAAGTTTTTATCAGCCCAGATTTGATATGAAGTGATAGGTCAAAACATTGATCACTTAAAGTGTTCATATTTTATTACATTGGGAATTTTTCCCATGCCTTCGTAAGTCTCCTACATTCTTGCAGCGCATGTTACTAGATTGCAAAGCGTTTGATTTCTGTTGTACAAAATACAGGCTTTAAACTAACCTTGAATGAGCCGATAAATAGAAGCCATTCCTTATGATTGTGAGATTCCTAAATCTGTCATAATTCCTGGAATATCTGAACATAAGCACATACGACGACCCAGTATTTCAAAGAAAGGAGAGAACCAAATTGATATTTCTTAACACAGAAGCATGTGTACTCTTAGCTAAAAAGTTCCACTCATGAAGTCTTTGAACTAAAAGTTCAGTTTGTTGTTTAGAAAGACAGTAGATCTCAAACGAGATAATTCAGTTCATATTTTTGGTTTCTCTTCAAACTTTCTGAATGAACAACTCTGAGATTTTAAAATGTACTGTCGGCATACATAGAAAAACTAATCTTGAGCGTTAATAAATTCGCGGCGTTACTTTTGTTCCAATCTATTTCCTGTTTCTCACAAAGATGTAGCAAGTACTTCTCTTTCAAAGAAAAATACAACAGATGTTCGGTTGTGGTTACATATTATATTCCAATGAAAAAAAATCAGTGGCTACCCATAAAATGACAGGTGGTGAATAAGAAAATAAGCAGATCTAGTGTCGTTTTACATGACTACAAGTGCTTATTTTGAAAGATAGCAAATTTTAAATGCCTAATAGTAAAAAAATTGACTTGCTGGTAATTTTTTAATGTTAGATCTTATATAAATCAGCCTCCAAAAAATAGTTTAAAACAGATAAATTTGTTAATATTACTCACGAATATTCGAAACAACGAAGTGCAACAGTAATAAAAAAAGTACCATGTTTGGTAAAATATCGACGATTGACTGCATTTGACAAAAGAACTAAACTGGAGAAATATTGCTGTCTCTGGTAAATTCAGTGGTTTTCCAAATGAAATTATTCGGAAACTTCTAAAAATATTTTGACCTCAAGTTATTTACAACGCCAAACTGTACAAAATACAAACACAAATCTCATTTTTCTTTGAATTCAATTTAGAAGGTGAACTTGGATTGAAATGTACTGAGAATGACCACAGCTGAACATCCAAAAAAAAACTCAGATCCCTAATGGTAAGAGATCAAACTGCAGACCAAAAATAGCTTGGAGAAGAATGGTCAAGGAATGGACGAATAAGGCCGTTTATCCGAGTTGGGCAAGTCAGAGATACAACCCTAGACCTGAAGAAATGAAGGTAAAAACTGTAGGCCTCGTGTATCTACTTGACGTGAAGATAATATTAATATTAAATTCAGATGTTTTCTTTGTTTATACCGATGAAAAATAATAAATTTGTGTAAAATAACATTGTCAATGGATTTATTCAATTAAGTAGGAACAATGCATGTACAGCTGATGGAAGCAGTGTTGTAGTTCGAGGTCTGTTGAGTCGGCACACACTTGGTGCTTTTATAGTTGTTGATGGATTCTGCAAACACATGTTGATGGACTTTTCAAAACACACAATAGCGAAACTAACTTCGAGACAAATAATAGAATGAAATTAAGTTCTTGTTTTGAATTAAGTAAATAAATTAACTCGTATAATTATGCTCACAATCAATTAATGTAACTTATTACGATCATGATTTTAAAATTTTTTGATTCTATTTACAGGTAGGTAGTTGAATTTACGTCATACTGGAACAACAACACAACTGGCTAGTCGATCCAGTTAGAGATTTAAGATTTTAAAAAATTCTAAAGTTATATCAATCGTTTTTTGATAATAAAAGTCAGATGAATAAATCTGTTTTTACTATAATACAAATAGTACATAAGTCCTCAATGCATTCGTTCCATAATTATGAATGATTAAAATCGAATATAGTAATGTTAAAAATATAGGCGTATTCTGGGATGTTGGGTGGATAGGTAATTAATTCCAAAATAGTCCCAAATCGTATTCACATAATCTCACTTCATTAGTATGGTGTAAAAGAACTAACAAGATTTCAGGTATTAAGTGATGAATTTATTTATTAATATTAAATATACAGGGTGACCTGTAAAGTCCCGTTAAGCCCTTTAAATTTAAAACAGTGTCTTGTATAGTCAAGGAAGTAACGTGTACCAATGGTAAAGTGACCATGCTGAATTTATTGAGACAGCTTACAGCGCTCCTAGCGGCGAAATAAGGAAGTTAAAAAAATAACTCGAAAACTAAAGGAGATCGCCCCAAAAGTTCAATTAGAAAAATGTGCGCAATACCATAATAAAAGCACAGGAAGAAGTTTCATGGAGTTATCTGTTAAATTCGCGGAGATATTCGCGATTGAAATTTGAACTATTCCATGCCTTGAAAAGGGGGTAGTCCAGAAATTCAAAAACGTGTTCTCCGGTGCTATACAGTTTTTCTTACCCCTTTCCAGATCTTACCCCTCTCGATTTCTTCCTCTGGGCTTACATCAAAGATCGGGTGTATGAAGCTCCGTCGACAATTTTGCTGGATCTGCGGCAGCGTATCATCGATAGCTGCGCTACTGTCACACCGCAGAATAAGGAATGTGCATGCCGGGGTGCTTGATCGAATATAAATGTGTATTGTGACCGATGGTGACCTTTTTGAACACACTCTCCGTGTTTTTGATTAGCAATAAATTTCTTGCTTTTGCTCATCTGTCTTTTACTTTTCCAATGTGCCACACTGAATAATGCGTATTTGTTTCTGACATTTTCGCATCTGCTCGAAGTTTATCAGGATAAAATTATTAAATAGTAAATCTGCGTTCGTGGCTGTATAGCCGAGAGGTTTTAGCCGAGAGTTGTTGCGTGAAATTTGTGATTTCGATCGTCAGTTTTTTTATCTTCCGGAGTGCGTTTCAGATATTTTTTTATTTATCTTTTTTCCTTTCTTTGTTTGAATTTAAATTCGTCGTTGCTTAACTCAGAAAAACTGTATAACACCGGAGAACACGTTTTTGAATTTCTGGACGACCCCTTTTTCAAGGCATGGAATAGTTCAAATTTCTATCACGAATATCTCCGCGAATTTTACAGATAACTCCATGAAACTTTTCCCTGTGCTTTTATTATGGTATTGAGCACATTTTTCTGTTTGAACCTTTTGTCCGATCTCCTTTAGTTTTCGAGTTATATTTTTAACTTCCTTATTTCGCCGCTAGGAGCGCTGTAAGCTGTCTCAATAAATTCAGCATGGTCACTTTACTATTGGTACACGTTACTTCCTTGACTATACGAGACGCTGTTTTAAAATTAAAGGGCTTAAAGGGACTTTACAGGTCACCCTGTATAAGGTAATGCGATAATAGGATTTAACATAGCAATAAGTAGACTTATTAAAATCGTAGTTTTTAAAGCATATCGAAAAGATGAATGGATTATACACTGAATTGCTTGAAAAAGTGATCATGCAATCAATAAAGCCTTGAAAGCTGGTTATCAGAATATTGAATTATTCATTATAACAAATTATTTTGTTAATTTCAGGCATTTGATTGCTGCAAGCTTCTTGTTTTATTTTGTGAAAGTACTGACCTGATTTTTTTAAACATGCAGCTTTCAGATTGGTAGCTACAATCACTAGTGTAAAACTACAAATACACAATGTACTAGGAAGATTATGCTTGCAATTAACCATAGTAGACAAATATTTCAGGTAAAGAATTTATTATTCAATATTAAATTTACTCACCAAGAAAATACTTTTATCCATTATATAAGAAAAGATTTATCAGAAAATTGTCGATCTAACAGAGTTTATCCATATATGCAAATTTGACGAAATTTATGATCCATAAAACTCCATAAGCTAATGTATAATTTATATTAGCTCAAATTAATTAGCGCGTGTAAATAACAATTAAATAACTAAAACTAATTGAAATTTCAAATGCAATAACAATAACAAGATATATGCAATATTTTTTTCATAGCTATTATCAGTTGATATTTTATTGTTATGTAGTAAAATAAACGCTGTAACTGATATTATTTTTAATTATTTTATTGCCTAAGTGATGTTTTTGAAAGATTTTTCGAAAGTATCACCCAGCAGAGACGGTGATTGAACTTTGTTTCTGTCATTACATCGTTCAATTAAAGACTGCTTTGTTATTTAATGCTTATTAACACATCTGAAGAAAATTTGAAACAAAATGATAGATTATTCTAATGGGGGATGAAGTGTTACATAAGAGATCAGGTTTGTAATTCTCGACTTGTGTTTTTCGCGTGTTCTCGTGTTTTTCATTTAACATTGAACATTTGTTACAGAAAATATAATCGCGTATTACAAGGAAAAACCGCGTTAATAGCTCCATAGAAAGTCATGTTAATTCTGACCTATGTTCATATCATTTATATTATCGTGACTTTCAGCTGTTACCTTCCTGTTGAATTTTTTTCTTGCTGAAGATTTCATAGTGTAATTTGGACTCTTGGCTATCTTTCTATTTTTGCCTTTTTGTATTTTGCATCATAATCCCAAACTTTATTTGCATGTTCATTGTGTTTTGTCCTTGCTAATCACCCCATTTTGGTACAATACCTCATTTGTTTCTCCAATGCAACGTAAATTCAACTACCTACCACCGACACATTTTGTTATATTCATCAAAATTCTAAATTCATCAAAATCTCAAGCCATGTAATTTGTTTGTGGATTTCATTTACAAGTATTTCCGATTGACCAACCGGATAGTTTCTATTTTCGGGGATGAGATATTTTGCAAAACCCCCGGAAAATATCAATTTAACATACACTATATTCGCTATTCCTTCGATAGAGTTCCCAGGATCAGACTAATGAATTGTTCAACTCCATTGCATTCTGTAAAAATGCTGATTGTGTCCCTTCCACATGCTCTGCTTGGCGTGTTGCACGTGACTTTCTCTTTTTACTGTCTCTAGCCTCCACGTAACACGGACGTCTCAACTCTGGTCCACTGTGTCCATAATGCGATGCCTCAATAAATCAGCTTTCAGTCTTAACTACAAGGCTCACGAAAAAAATTCTTTCATACCTGAAATAGCAAACCTAATGCACATCTCACATGTATCCATCTCGAAACAGAAAAAAATGTCGATGTTCTATTTCGTCGAAAAACAATAAAATCAATGCGTGGGTCATTAATACGTGATTTATGAGATTCCAAATCGAATTTCATTCATCTCTTTTTAAACGGTCGTTGCACCGCTTAGAACAATTCTGAGGAAAAAGTGTTGAACTGGAGGAATTCTAAGATGCTGATTAGATGATGACTTCCTATTTAGAGCGCTACATTTTTATTTTATGTTTTGGCGAGTATGCAGTTAATGATATTTTAATGAATAACTTTTTTCCAAGTATGTGCAAGCTTTTCATCAAGTTCTCGTTCCTTTTCTTTTTTCGTTTTTTATATGTAGTTGAAAAGAAAATGAATGTATCATGGTGTATTGTAAAGGACGCGTATTTCATCAAGTGATTGCTTCATTTCAAAATGTCATCCTTGCGAAATAATTATTTAAAGTATTTATAGATTAATAATTATGGTAATCAATAGATTTTTTCCTTAACATTTGATCTGTGTGGATGGGTGTGATGGTATTTTTTAAATTCGGAAATAACTTCCAACTTATTTTTGTAATCTGTTAGCAGTTATAAATTATTTAAGATATACTACTTGAGTGTTAGGGGGCATATTCTCGACAAGTTGAAACTTCCATATATTTTACATTACCAATTTTACTTAATCTTCCAAGTGGTTTAGACGAGATATTTCATCCATAAAGATCTGGCCAAGTTTGGAAATCATGGGATGTCTCATCGTTAAGATATTGTCGATGTTTTGATGATGAAAAGATCAAGATCTGGTTAGTTTTCATCTAATGACAAAATATTTCTTCCATCGAGATCTGGTCAGTTTTTCCAATGACAAAGCACCTTATCGAGATAGCCACCAGGAGAGTTAAGAGATTAATTACAAAAAACAACCACAAAACTGGGAGAATTATATAGCAACTAGAATTACTGGAAGGTGCAATTTCAGATGCTTCTTTCAGGAAAATACACAAATTTTGCAGATACGTTTAGTCATGAATGGATTATGTTAAGATATATTATATTACGTGTAACTATAAATTAATGCTGCAATTTGTGTATGGTTGATTTCAGTCAATTAGCGTATTCAGACTTTAATCATAGCGAAATTCGTTAAGTGCTTTCAAATGTTTCGAATTCGACTAACTTTCGTAATCCGGTCTTAAAATTTTGCGTGTTTGAAGATTTCAAGATTTCTAACTAAGGAGTTTTACTTGTTCTAACCAATTTAATAGTAATCCGTTTGTTTACGAAAGATTGAGTAAATAGTTAACCGTTTTAGCAGCTAGTTTAAGTTGTGTTTAAATGCCTACCTGATGTGTGTGTGGATTCGGAAGTTAAATAGGTAATGAATTGAGTTGGTTGTTTTACCAAAATCTACAATAAATTTGAAATGAATCCAAGCCAGTTTGCATCCAAACATGTACCCTATCGTCTCATACATATAAATAATTTTACTTTATAATTACGAAAAATTAAAAATATAATTAATAATCGTGTATCATGTATTTATTTATTTATTCAATGGCCCTACGGATAGAGTAGAATCCAATTACAGTATCGCTGATGAACAGAAAACAAAAATAACAGGTAACACATTTATAAAACATTCAAACATATTTTTTTGAACATTGGCAATGAAATAGATGAAAACGAATCGATTAACTATTATAAAATTATAAAGTTCGTTAAAGGATAATTAATATAGTAGTAACTAGAAAAGGGAATTTTAAATAAAACTTTGGATTTTAAAGTACGAATCGAACGTTGAATAGAAATTCTGGACTTATACTATATATATATTACACTGTGAAGTTTATTTTCAAAATATATGAAATACCGATTTATATCTTTTGTATGTACAGGATGTCCTATAAATCTGTAGACTTTTTGAAAAATCATATAAAATCAATAAATTATGAAAATAATTTGCATCAAATGCTTTTTTCTCATAAGAAAAAAATTAGTTCACCTTTTAACGGATAGATAGCAATAGTAATATCACTCGTCCAGAGCAACATGGAAATAAGCAGTTAGGATGGTGTAGGATTTATTAATTTACATTTGTGAACATCATACAATAGCAGTTGTTCGATGCGTCCACCGACTTTTGTTGCCTTCAGTGCTCAGATAAAACAATTTCACCAGAAGTGCCTTATCTGCCAACAACATTTAGTTTAATAAACGCAATAACTTAATACGCACGAATTATTGAGAATGCAATTGCCGATAATGACTGCCAGCTTTACCATTTTCATTTTTAAAGGAATTAAATTTATATATGTTCCACACAAATGTACAACACCATCTATTGGTGAAAAATTGAATAAATAACTTTTCTTTTGCCAAAAAATATATCCGCCTCATCGACAAGCTTTTGTTTCATACCCCACTCTAATACACAAATTTGTTGATTTTATATGATTCTTTGAAAAAACTACAAATTTGTGGGACACCCTGTATTTAGACAAATTCCTTTATAGTATTCCCTGGAAATAAGGTGCAATTCTTTCCTCCCGTTTCTGATCTGGGAAGTAAACACGCATGCAGTGAGAAAGACTTCTTACCAATGACTTTTAGTTTTCCCCAGCCGACACTGACGACTTTTTCTTTGGTTAATGTGTTTGTGACTTGGCACCGGTACCGACGATTACCGTCAATCTTTTCTACTGATGCAACGTGAAGCGTTCCGGTACCAAAAGCTTGATATTTTGATCCGCTGAAGCCTGGAAATGAAACAAATTGTTATTAATGTTTACCAGAACGTGTGGAGGGGGGGGGGGTATTTCAATTAACGTCACACTGGAGCAACACAATGGCTATTGGTGACGGTCCGGGATCAATCCCAAAGGGAAAGATCCGAGGACAACACCACGTAATTTGGAACCACGGTCAGATGACGTCAGAACGTGTGGAAGACAGGATAATTATCATTACCAAAAATTAACTTTGTGGTGTAAATAGATTACATTGCTATATGTACTGTACGACTGTAATATTCTACCATAAAGTACTTAATGTTTGAGATTCATAACATTGCTACATATACCACAGTATTGAAAATTATTTACTGTAAAAGTGCCAAGTTTTCCACAGTACATCCCCTCTAGAATTTACCAGTGATAAACTTTTTCATCAATATAATAGTAAACTTTTGTTATAATAGTATGTATATCAGTGCAACGAATATACGATAAATACTTCAAGCTGGTAGGTGTTTGAATATACATTGCACTGAAACAACACAATGGGTTATTTTGGAAAGTCTGCAATCCATCCTGAAAGGAAAAATCCGAGGACAACACCCTCCGAAGTTTGAACCATGCTCACATGATGAGGTCAACACCAGAACTGGAACCCCACTCTCCAAACTTCAATGCCACTCCAACATCAGGACTTCAGACCACGGCAGATTTAATTAGTACCAGCCCCCATGAATAAAATGTTCTTTGGTTGGATCAAGTTTCGAAGTGGCAACCTTTGGTTGCTAATCTGTGACTACTCACTGGAATATAGCGGCCCTACTTCACAGTGGAGTTGGCTGCTACCCTGATGTATATGCTACTGTGCAGTAAGTTAATTTTTTGTAGTGGCTAAGTTCAACGCAATACACTCCCTCCAGAATTAGCAGTGATTCAATTCGATTCATGCTGCCAACTAGTTGACAGATTACCTATTGAGTGATACTTTGAGAGCTGCGTTAGTGAAGTGGTGCTGGTTCAGTTCTGTATACATGTCCATGCAATAAATTGTTGCGACCGTGGACTGTCCTATGTTACCTTGAGCAGCCGAATGTGGGGCGGCATTGGAAGAGAAAGCTGAATGGCAAAAAAGAGTGAAGTTGTGATAGGAACAGAAACAGTGTCTATTTTCAAAAGGTAGCAGTTTGAAGTGACTGGAATCTCATCGGCATTTAAATTTTTACCATGAACCATCCATCGAAGTGCACATCAATTGTTACGAGAGCCATCTGATATTTGTCACATGAGCCATTATTCGTGTTTGGAAAAAATTGTGTTCATAATCCCGTCAGTACCACCAATTTAGAAGAACGTGTGATAGACACGAACTTTGTATACCAAATAGTACTACACTATGGAGTTTACACTGCAATACTTGAACTATAATTCAATTTTTGTGGTGATTGCTAGGCTCACAATAGATAATAGTGCTCAGTAACAAAGTATTTAGGCATTTCCCAAGTTGACCCGTGAAGATAATTTTCGCTGAAGTTTCTGTTCCTTGTATCTATTGATGATATGTCAAACCTGTTTTAATTTGCTTACATGAACGAAATTTCGATTTAGTTAGTGCAATTAATATCAATCATTTATGACTTACAGTTATTATTTTGCTTCTTATTATGTTAGAAAAACTTTTTAAAGAATTTTGCGTATTTAATGATTTTGAAATTCTAAAACAATTTTTCATCATTTTGGAAGAAAATGCTGACAGTGAACTAAATACAATTAGAATAAATCTTTGGAAAAAGGACACACCCGGCACCAAGCCAAAACAGTAGGTAAAATAAGAAGCAGATAAAAAAATTAAATCTATACAAATAAAGACAGTTTATCTAAAACCATTAATCAACTAATCATTATGGATTCGAGTATGTTTCCTTTTCCAACTCACATCTCTTAAAGAAATAGGAATTGAACTAAAATAAAAAAAAAACATTTTTGTATGGCATTCAGCTAATGTTAATCGTCCATTTAAATTTTCTGTAACGAACATTGGAAACAAAACAACAAAATTGACAGAAAATAAGTAGTTAATTTTATTTGTTCATAAAACATTTGTTTCTGTTTGCCAATATACAAATATTGCCGATTTCGGTGCTACTTATATTAGTGAAATAAATATGTAGAGATTGTATCTGTGTAAATAAGTACTTCGTATCGTATATTGCTTTGTTTTGTAAAATGAGTGAATGCGTTATAGTGATATTTAGAAAGTTCTTATCAAGAGCTATGTTCACAGAACACATTCAGATTTTGATAGTTAACACAACTGACAGGACCGATATAAATTTTCTCGTTTTCGTAAATTAGTTTAATTATGTCAAACGTGTTAATCCGGTATGTTTTTCTACTGAAGTTGTTCATACAAATTGTAGAAATTATGATTTTCAAGTGATGTCAAAACTGTAAAAACTACGTATTGTTACCTTACATATATTATTCTTTGAAGTGCTATTCACTTAAAACTTCCATTTTCTTACACATCACATCAAAGCAGACATCTAAGTGCAAGTCACATCATAATACTTCTCTCATTAAAGGCAACATCATTTATTATGCAATTGGTATTTCTTTTTTTTTCATTTGTTGATAACAATCAATGAGGTAATTCATTGTTTCTAATCAAACACCCATTCCAATAATAATTAATGTTTATTTCTTTGTAGTTCTGAAGTGATGTCTTGAGGTTAGATTAACACAGGAAATAAAAATATCTTCGAAGCGATTCAACTATTTTTAGCACGTAGTTATAAGAATTTTTCCTATCTCGTTGTACTAATCATCGATTAAGTGAACTTAAAACCCTTCCGTCTTGATTAAGCCGAAGATATTCAAACCAATAAAAGAAAATGAGCATAAAAAACTTCAAGAGGTGTTTCCATCACTTATTTTTCCCATTCACTCTCTTCCCAAGTGCCAAGTTCAATGGTAAGTAGATCCCGACCTAAGTTATTGGAAAAGGAAAACATAAAAAAGACCTGCTTTTCCTTCGAACAGAACGGAATTCTTGAAACGGGATACAGAACAGGGGTGATCCTTTGAACAGAGTCGGAAGATTTATCGAATTGCTTCCAAGAGGTTGGATTACCTCTTTGCCCTGATTTTGTTATATTTTTTCCCATCTTCCAGCTTCTATTGATCTATTGTTGGGAAAACGGTCGCAGAAGAGAAGCTCAAGAGCGCAACTTCGTTGACGGGAAGGAGAGGTACTGCATTAAATTCCTTTTTTTTTCTTTGCTGCCCTTCCTGAAAAGCAACAGGATGCCAATTCTTTTTTTGGGTTTCTTTCATTGCTTTTATTTTTTTTACGAGTGCACTCGGGAAGTTCAACAAGGGAAGCTTTTCAGCATATTCAGGAAATGGCATGGGGTATCTATCGAAAGGATACTTGGGATGGTAGGAAGGATAGAGTGAGGGTGTCACTATCTTACAATTATTGATTTCACTTCTTCTCCGGTGTTGAATGTGGAAAGGCAGGTTGAGTTGAAACTTGATAGGATATCCGAGGGAAATTCAATAAATGTATAGGATCAAAGGCTCGGCGTTTTGAAATTCATGCGCAGATAGATCTGTAGAGTGTTATTTACTGGCAAGCATATGAAGATCAAATTGTCTATCGATTCGTATATTCTAGTCAGTTAATAAAACTTCGGATATCTGTATAAACGATACTTATATCTATCAAATATCTATCAAATTTGGATATCTGTGGATATCTGTAGAACGTACTTGGAATGGTCGGATGGATAGAGTGAGGATGTCCGGAATATTTGTAATTATTGATTTCACTTTTGAAATGTTCAATCCGCATATTGAGCCTGATGAAAGGCAAGTTGAGTTGAAGCATTGATATGATATCTAAAGGAATTCTATAATTGTACAGGATCAGACTCGGCGTTTTGAAATTCATGCGGAGATATATATGCAGTTACTGACAAGCATATGGGGTGGAAGTTTGAATTCTTTATCGATTCTCATATTCTAGTCAGTTAATAGAACTTGGGGTAATTGTATAAATGATACCTAGGGTTTCTATCTATCAAATTAGGATATCTGTAGAAAGTACTTGGAATAGAAGATGCGTAGAGTGAGGATGTCACTATCTTGCAATTATTGATTTCACTTCTCAAATGTTCAATCTGCGACTTGAGCCTGACGAAAGGCAACTTGAGTTCAAACTTGATAGGGTATCCAAAGAAATTCAATAAATATAGAGAAACGAGGACTGTGTTTTAAAATTTATACTGTGATAGATCAGTGTAATTTTATAAACTGACTAGAATACGAAAATCAAACTGTCTATTGATCTTCCTATTATAGTCAGTAGTTCATGCAACTTGTGGTATTTGTATAAATGATATCTAAGATGTCTATCTATCTTGAAGTATCTATCAAATTGGGATATCTGTTGAAAGCACTTGGGATAGTAGGATGGATAGAGTGTGGGTATCTTGCAATTATAGATTTCACTTCTTCTCGAATGTTCCATATGCATTTTGATGCTGACGAAAGGTAGGTTGAGTTGAAATTTGATAGGATATCCAAATAAAATATAATAATTATAGAGAGGCGAAGATTCTGTGATTTGTAATTTATACGCAGGTAGATGTGTGCAGTTTTATTAACTGACTAAAATATGAAGATCCAACTGTCTATTGATCTTCATATTTTAGTCAGTTAATGAAACAGGATATCTATTATAGACGATACAGATTCTTAACTGAATGAATATGTGTACTATGTATGAATATTGTATGAATATTGCAATATATGTATGAATATTGCAACCACCATGACTGGCATCTTACGACTGGCATTACAATTAAAAATATATTTGGATTAGTAGGATGTATGGGGAGAGGGAGATTATTTATTTCTCTTTTTCTGGAATGCTGGATGTTCGAAAGACAGGTTGAGTTGGAACTTGATACGATATCCGAAGGATGTTCATTAAATGCTGAAGAATGAAGGCTATTAATAATAATACTAGTAAATAAATATATCTATATAAAATATAGGATACTTAGAGTATCTATCAAATTTATCTTGAGGTATCTATCGAAAAGTACTCGGAATAGTAGAATGTTTGGAATAAAGGTGTTTCTATCTTACACTTATTGATACCAGCTTCTCTTGAATGCTGACTATGCGACCGAAGAAAGACAAGTTGAGTTGAAACTCGATAGAATATCCGAAAGAATTCACTAAACATTTTTTGATCTTATGCCAGAGGCCGGGAGGTTATCCGTTTCTCTTCTTGAAATCGAGTAGTGGCACAAGTTTGCAGCCCATTTGATAAGAAAGTTGATCTCAGCAATAACAGATAAGTTCTTATAGTCTTTAAACGATCGAACTTCATAAATGCGTTGGAGTCACAGAGTGGACAGGATACAGTGTCCTTATTCCAATTTTATTTATATGTTCTTACAAATCGTCGTAACCTGTTATAATAAAAAAATTGCTCTTAAGTCCCTTTTGAGATTTTGATAGAAATTTGACCCATCAACAGTTGCTCCCAAGGTTTTCCAACCGATTTTGTTTGATGTTCACTCTTTACATTTAAATTAGTTCCATTTAACTGCATTTTAGCTAGTTGATGAATCCAATAAATGTAAAGGCGTGCAGCCTCTTGGTTGCTAAATTCATGCGGAGATAGATCTGAATAGTTTTATTAACTGACTAAATTGTAAGGATCACATTGCTTAGAATGGCATTCTATTTTTGCATTTACAATTACAATCTAAAGAATATACTTGCAAAGTTTGCTATTTCAGATAATGCTTCTAAAATTGTATCAGAACACAGTTTATGTGAACGATACACATTGATCGTGTTCCAAACATTAATTTTCAGCAATTACGATATTACATCAACCAAACCAGAGATTTTCTAGCTGCGGACCACATATTCTAAGAGAACCACGGAATTTTGACTTCCTCCGTATTTCTAGAGTTGACATTAGGAGTTAGTTGAACAATTAAGCAACACAACAGGCAACACAACTGGAGGAACACAACAGGCAAAATGGTGACGGTTCAAGGTCTACCCGAATGGAAAGATTCGAGGGCAACACCATAATTTTGAACCTCGGTAGGATGACGAGTTCAGTACCTGAGCTGGCACCCCACTTTCCAAACTTCCACATCACGCCAACATGAGGACATTTGAGGCCAAAATAGATTTAACGCGTACCAGCCCCCATACACGTCTTTGGTTGGATAGAGTTTGCAAGTTTTGTGATATGAAATTACAAATCATACATACTTTGTTGATGAAGAATTTTATAAAAAGCTGTGTTTCATTGGGAAGCTAATGACGGTAGTTGAGACCACTATTGGATAGATACTCTGAAATGGATAATGACCTTGGCACAAGGCCTTAAAAAACAGGATAAGCTCAAAGTAGGATGGTACATTTCGATTTTAATACGAAGAGACAAGTTATGAAAAATTTGTATTTTATCATTCTTCGGAAAGAGAGTAATGGTGATATATATTCGCTTTTCATACATTTGGAAGGAATAGATTCGGACTTAGATGCAAGAAATAAACCTTATAGAATTTATACGCTTCTGAGAAAGCAATATTGAAGTTTACACAAAATATATTTTCTTTGTTTCTTGTTTTGTTCTCGAATATTTCATCTTTCACAATTTTTCATGATGAATAAAGTGATATTTTTAACCCTCCTTGTGGTTGTCTTGAAGAGGTATCTCGTCATTAAAAAGAGCTGACCCGATCTTGAGGGACGAAATATCTCGTCCTTACAAAAAGGTTAACCAGATCTCGATCTCGTCATCATAAAAAATTCAGCAATATATTGATGATCAGATATCTCGTCATGAGCAAAATTGATCAAATCTTGATGGACGAGATATCTCATCGAAACCACTTCGAGGGTGAAAATACAACTTTTTACAGTTAGTTGTTATTTTTTTATGTAAGGATATTTGGCTAAATATGTTTACGTTTAGCTTCCATGATCGTTCCTCATTTCAATCTATTATTTGATATTTCCAAAAACATCATTCCGTTCACCATTTAAGTGATACACTATTCGACTCTATTCAAAATGAAATTATATTGCCAATGCAGCCAATTGAAGAGCTTCCACTTCAGAAATCCAATTCAGATACTCTCAGCCGAACGAGGATTCAGTCTGTGTGTCTACAACTGAAACATCAAACGGACGATTCTTCCTCCAAATCTGTTACGACAGAAATTTCGGATTTCACTACAGCGGACGGTTCTGATTGCAATCTCTTGATGATCAGATAACTCGTCATTAGCAAACTTTTTTAGATCTTGATAGACGAGATATCTCGTCGAAACCACTTCGAGGGTTAAAATATAACTTGTTACAGTTAGTTGAAAGGATCTTTAGCAAAATATGTTTACATTTAGCTTTCATGATCACTCCTCATTTCCGTCTGTTAAATGATACTTCAAAAACCATCATTCCATCCACCATTTACTTGATACACTATTCGACTCTATTCAAAATGAAATTATATCCCCAATGCAACCAATTGAAGTGTTTCCACTTCAGAAATCCAATTCAGATACTCTCAGTCGAACGCGGATTCAGTCTGGGGAGTCTGCCACTGACATCAAACGGACGATTCTTCCTCCAAATCTTTTATGACAGAAATCTCCGGATTTCATCACAGCGAGCGGCTCTGAATGGATGAAGAACAGTTGGAAGTGTCGTAACTCCGGTGACAGGAACAACAGAGTAAGCTGTAAAGATGAAAGAGCGGCGGAAAAGACGCGCAATTCCGTAACAGCTGTCACAAAGGGGTTTCTGCCCTGTTGCTCGGCAGTAACGAAACGTTAATGAAACAAGTCGGACTCGTGAGTGGTGTCTTACTTCAAATCAATGTGAGTTGAAATTTTGATTTACTGCTTTGCGTGATTAAATTGCAGGAATGGAGGGGGAATATATTTGATTATTCAATTTTGCGAGACCATAAAAAGAGTGGGTTTATTTCATGGCACTGTGATGACCGTTATGAAATATGATCGTCTTACAAGTGAAACAAACTAAGTTAAGACTTTCGAGATATCATTTAGCTTTTCTAAGCCAGAGTGTGGTAGTCTTTAGACTGATGAAGTCCACTTGCTGGAAGGTTATATGTCTTTTTGAGAAATATGCTTTGTGAGTATATTTTTCCCTCGTTTTCTCAGAACTGTGTTTCTTAACTTAGTATTTCATTTCTAAGTCGACGAGATATTTGAAAGTACAATATGTGACGGCAAGACTGGTAGTCAGGTTAGCGCTCTGGCCCTGGTTCAGCAGCCTCTGGGTTCGAATTCCGGTCTTGATATAAATGTTCGGAATCCACTTTGAGGGGACAGTGGATTTTTTAAAATTTTAGTCTTAAAATTAATTAATATCAAATTCTGGGGACAGCAAAAATAATTTTTTAATTGCAATCACTTTTTAATGAGTTACATGAATAACAACATAAAACATATAGTAAATATGTATAGTCAGTCTGCTACAAAAATGCATTCTTCTATTGAAATTATTTTATATGCTCCTAATTTCAAAATGTTCCCTGCACATGTTTTTTTCATGATTTCTTTGAAATTTTTTCTGGATAATTTTCAAAAATTTTTATGTATATTTGAGTACAAATGCGAAGTTCTTCATGCTTCCAATTTTTTAAATTTTAGTTTAAAACGTTGTTTAACCTATTCTTTTTTAGCAAAACTGTTAGTGCTGTAGTACAACTTTTTTATTTACATCTGATAGTGATAAATTTACCAAATGGGAGCTATAATTTTGTTTATATGTACAAAAACTATTATGTGAATTAAAATTTTGACAATACTTGGAAAATCAATGCGTATCAGACCTATCAAGTTTTGCTACGAAATTTTAAACCACGTTTTAAGTTATAACTTCCACAAAATTCAGTGTAAGAAAAATAGTTTGTGTAAATTGTACAACAATCGGATCGTTGAAAAAGTTGTTTTGAAAGTTCATTTCCCTCCCCTTAAATCGTATATATCGATCTAATTATCCTTCGTTTTGCAAACAAATTACTGCAGAACAACAAATAAAAACCAATATGTGACGCTCCAATAATTTCATTCAGTCTAATTTGTTTTACCCTCTGAGAGGTTTTATGTATATATCCGTTCTGCAGCCTGCAATCTTCCCTGTATGAATTGCTTTGACCTTCTTGATCAATAGAAACTTTTCTAGGAATTTTTAAACCAATAGGTGTGACTATTTAGTCATTAGGTATGTTGTGAAATGAAGGCAATAGTATTACTTGGAATCACGACCATCGGAGGGTTAATGTTAAGTTTCATCTCCTATTTTTCCTTTATTATTGAGATGTGTATATTATTTCCTTACTTATCTAGTCTCCATATTTTTTAACGAGCTGTTTTTACTGGATTAAAAAAAACGTATGTTTGGACAAACTTTTAAAACTGATTTTGTTCATAATGGAAAAAAGGAACTTGGAAAAGAAGAAAATTTATACACACAAATATTGAATTAACTATCGGTAATCAAATTAAGACTTTCGCATAAAAACAACGTAAAAGCTATGGGTATTAAATAAAAATAAATTGATCATAATTTTCTGTATATTATTATAACTATTCTTTACTCTTTGCCGAATCGGTAATCTATAGACCAAAAGCTTAAATAAATGAGTAATGACGAATTTAAAAATAAGATGATAGCAATAGCTATTGATCAGTTTTCCCATCTTGTTTTCATCTTCTTAATTAGTCATTTTCGGAAGACTTTTCGACTATGAATTCTATTATTTCCAAACTTTATTCAAATTCGTCAAATGTATTCAAATAACCTTTTAAATGCAGGAATAATAATTATATACATTTACAAGAAAGCATTAATTATACATTTCAAACTTAAAGATAAACTTTCATGCAGTCCATAAAACGTTAAGTAGAGTTTTGATTAGATTTAATTACACTGGTCTCAAGTTTCCTCTAACGTGAACAAATTTAGTTGTTTTTAATTAGCTTTGGAGTGATTTCAGATTTGACCTTAAAAGATCTACATCAGATTATTTGTTATTAGGCATTTCATATTTTACATCTTTCAAAATTAGCGCTTTTGGCATTGTAAAATGAAACTAGCTCATTTTTTTGTTTTATAACTGGTATTTTATGTGTGGCAACACTGATTTTTTCGCCGGTAGAGTATAAGTAGCTACAATCAATCAAACTGATATTGTTATATTTTTCATTGAAGAGAAACACATGCAGCATCTTTGTGAACCAAAATTTTAACGCTGTAAATTTTACAGCTAACAAGAAAATGCTGTAATAAATTACAATTTGAACCTCACCTTTAATTTGAAATTTTACCAAATAGGACGTTTACGTCTACTTGCTAGATGTGCAATAATTGCAATGGATATACATATTTTGAAATATAGCAAAAGTTAATAGACAAGCTGCACGTGACAATTTTCTACAGTCATATGTGAATTAAGCGTTCTTAAATTAGTTTAAAAAACCTTATTTCGCCCATTTTTGAAAAAACAGTTTAAAATTGTTGACTGACTAGTGTTATTATGTGTCATTGTCAGGTGAAATTTATTTTCTTCATTAACATTCAAAGAAAACTATTTTAATAAAAATAAAAAATAGATTCCTTAAAATCGTTACGAAAATACTCTTTAATTGTGGTTTTAACATTGATAAATTGTCAACGAAGCAGCTTTATAAGCGATGGAAAGCGTTTCGTTTTTGGTGTAATGAAAAGTTGAAATCTAAGTAGAATCCCCCAAATCATTAATTTTTTAGTTTAACACTCAATAATCCAATTTCAAGCTGCAAAACGTTTATCGCTCCTGGAGAAGTTGAGTTTTATGGTAACCTTGTAGTGATGAGAATGCTCAATTTCCCAAATGATAGTTTCTATGAATATGTTACTGTGAAAGACCGATATCTGACAAATGTCGATATTCTCTGGTGATTGTCAGCATTCACATAGTCGCTTGGTTTATGTCCGAAATATTTGTTAAATATCATTATTTCTCACTTACACCAGCAAATGTCGACATTCAGCATTAACTGATGGTGGATTTTGAATAAAAATATTTTTGTTACGTTAAGAAAAAACTGCAACTTTTTAAATCATATTTTATTATTAAAACATAATATGATATATGACAAAATAGAATAAAGCTTAAGTAACAGCACATCTAAATAAACTGTTGAACGTAAAACGAACAGTACATTCTAAATGAGAAAAGAAAATAATAACAATAATAAACTTACACATAAATTATGTGATTAATGTTATACAATCTTATTTATTGCAGCAATTTAAACTGAAGGCGGAGAGGCCTCTCTGGCTGTGGCCTCTCCGCCTTCTCGGCTTCTCGTTTCGACACCCACCAGAGCCGACATACACCGCCGATGGTCCGAATGTATAAAAATATAACTAAATATTCGGCCTTTTATCGACGTATTTCGTATGTGAGTGTCGACATTCACCGTAGAATATTGACATTCTCTAATTTCGGTCTTTCACGGTAACAAATGTGTTATAAATAATGGTTTTATATACAGGGTGTTATAAAAATAATGGAAACACACTGGATTTATAAGGAATCCTTTACTAATATGGCGGAGGACCGCCTTTGGCATGTAATACAGCTTCGATTCGCCTGGGAATCGAATCATACAAGTGACGAATAGTGTTTAGAGGAATATTGTACCATTCTTCATGGAGATATTGTAAAAGTTCCGGGAGAGATGCCGGTGGAGGATATCGATTCCGGATTGAACGCTCTAAAATAGGCAATAACGGTTCGATTATAATGAGGTAGGGGACTGTGCTGGCCAAGGTAGATGTTTCAGTTCATCCTCGTGTTCATCAAACCATGATTGGACCAGTCCCGCTGCATGAATAGGAGCATTATCATCCTGGAAAATTCCATCTCCTGCAGGAAACAAAGTTTGCATCATAGGATGGACCTGGTCAGCTAAAACTTCTCTATACTTCTCCCCAGTGATCCTTCCTTTCAGGGTTACGATTGGGCCAGCAGAAAACCACGACATGGCTGCCCATACCATGACAGATCCACCTCCATGTTTGACAGTTGGAAGGAGACAATCACGATCACACGCTTGTGCAGGTGTCCTCCAAACGTGCACCCGTCCTGTTGTGGGGAAAAGTGTGAAAGATGATTCGTCTGACCATATAACTTATCAATCGACCAGGTTTTGTGGTTGTGGCACCACTGTAGACGACGTTTGGCATTAACATCTGTGACAAGTGGCTTGGGAATTGCTACTCTGCCGTAAATGTTCTGTTTATGAAGGTGCCTCCTAACTGTAATTATTGACACTGGAGAATCCAGATGCTGATTGAGCTCTGCGGTCACTTTTCTGCAGTTGTTTTCTTTTTAGACATTACAATCCACTTCAATACCCGTCGGTCTCTTTCACTCAGCTTCTCCTTCCGTCCACTATTTTGCTTTGCCGAGCTTATCTTGCCGCGCTGTGTGTACGCTGTCATGACTTTAGACACCGTACCTCTAGAAACGCCTAAAAGCTGGGATGTTTCGGTCACAGTTGCTCCAACTAGTCGGGCTCCTACAATTTGGCCTCTTTGAAAGTCTGTGAGGTCTGACATTTTACGCTTTTGACAAAAATCCACGACGTATACAACTTCACTAAAGCTACCTCATACTACCATGATATATAGTACTTTTTATATTAAAAAAACTGGTAGCTAGGATTATATTTTAATGCTTACGAAGCTCATTCTTAAATGTCACTTTTATTCACAGGTTTTTCCATTATTTTAATAACCACCTGTATCTTTTTCCAAGGCAGCTTTTATCTTATGATAAACATTTTTAAAGCAAAAAAATATTTACTATCGTGCTTCCTTTTTGACTCTTTTGCATCTTCAAGGAGACTCGAAGATATAGTTTGAGAACCATTGTTTTAGCATTTCAAAAATTTCATTCAAAAAGATAAAACATAAGAAATGAATGCTTAAAGTCCTCGTTAATAAACTGCATTCCTTCCGAAAAATAAACTAATAAAGTTAAACTACATCCCTTCCGAAAAATAAACCAAGTTAAACTAATAAAGTTAAACTACATCCCTTCCGAAAAATAAACCAAGTTAAACTAATAAAGTTAAACTACATCCCTTCCGAAATTTATACATGAGTTTATATTTATTCGAGTACTTCTTACTTTAATCCTTGTTTCCCTTAGTAACTTCTGCAAACTGAAGCTGTCCGTAAATTCTAAAAAAATCCCAGCAAAAAAAGATGCATCGTCGAATTTATTCGCTCTGACCGCAATTAAAATTGTTATATAGGACTACTAAATTTTAACTATAAATATCCCAAAGCATATTTATCCAGTTTCTAAAATTCGGGGAATGTGTAACATGTTTCCTGTAACAATGAGAAGGCTATCTTTAAGGAGGCGTTCAGTTTTAATTATTCATATCACGCGAGTTGTACGCACACTATCGTGGAACCATTTCTCATTATTATAACGCCAGACAAGGCAGTGCAAGGATTTTATTCCTCCCAAAACTTTTAACACATTAATGCCCTAAACCATTGTGCGTGCAAGTCGGGCTTTAACACTCGGCCTGTGTTGCGGCTATTTTTATTTCATCTTTTCAAAAACGCGTTTCCCGTTTCATCACTTGAAAGTAATTATTCATGTCTGTCAGCTTTACCTTTTAACAAAAGTTTTGTACTTTTAAAATCGCTGAATTTATTGGATGGAAGAAAAATTCCATGCGTTCTGGAAAATATTTTCCCCTTTGACAGCTGTTTTAAAGGCTTTATTCTTGTCATTCTTCGGTTGCCCCGAGGACGGTATTCTTCTTGCCCCCTTCTGTTTGGTTTAGAAAATCGAAACAATGTTTAAAATCCAATGCACTCTCCGCACTAGAGTTGGAAATAAGCTAAAGCGGAGTTAAAGTTTTCTTTAGACTCAGCTTACGCTTCATTTCCTCTTCACACTCGTTGAAAAAAATATCATATCTCTCTGATAATGAATTTAGTTTAAAGATGTTAGGAGAAAGCTTACATACTTAGGTCTCATTTATATAGCGGAACGAATTTTCTTAACATTAATCGTATTTATAAAAATATGTGTGTTTTGCTTGTGTTTGATTCACCGCTATTTAACTTCAAAAAGAAATACTCAATAAAGTCAATTGTATTTTACTCATAAATATTTGTGATCGCTTAGTTTGAAAGTAACGAAGCTAATTTTTATTTGAATTTACGTATTTTCTTTTTTCCTTTTGGATGTAAAATTATTGTTATCTTTTCATATGAAGATAACCTGTATTCACATTAATATACATTGGAAGTACTAGAAAAACTGATATAACATTCTTATGCTTGGTAGGCCTCCCTGGGAGTATAGAACTGTATAAATACGGCCAGGCACGAACCTAAATAATACTACAAGAGCTTGCTGAAGTATTACGTAGGCATTGGATATCTTCCTACAGAGTGGTCCTCAAATCTGTTGCATTCCGAAATGTATGATTTCTGTATTCCATAGCATGTTGCATGGCATCCCAGATGTGTTCGACAGATTTGAGATCTAATGGCTTAGGTAGGAATGGCAAGACCCCAAACTCAGATAAGTGTTCCTCTAACGATAATTTAGAGTGCCTAGACATGTGTGGTGGTGAATTGTCCTGTTGGAAGATGCCAAACCCATCAGAATGAACGGATGTAACAAGTCAGAAAGGATGCACACATAGCGTTCAGCAGTCAGGATAATTGTTTGTAGTAATGTTACAGTGCTGTTGTTGGTTACAGGTTTTGCCAGAATTCTTGTAGTCACGGCCCCCTTGGAAATGGAAGTGCAATTTGCCATTCTCACGGCAGATCTAAATGCTTCCACAGATTCCTATCGCTTTATAAATCTACTGGTAGATGCAACAAATGACGTGCATAGGCGGCTTGTTATGTATTTTGCATAGGCTCGTATGTACCAGTCTTTCTGACACTTCAGTATACTGTTAATAAATATACCTAATAAATAAGTATACTTAAATAAAAACATGCTGTACGCATTTTTAGAAAGAACTGGAAACAAATTGGGAAATAAAAAATTTGAAACTAACGAGGCTAATTTTCAACTGCGCTTATAAGTTCCCTGCATCTAATAATAGATGCAAAACTATCGTGCTGCTTCCATATTAGTATTAGCTGTATTCCTCTTAACGAATCGCAAATAAACCTTGAAATCGCTGAATGCAAGAATAATACGTGTTCTTTTTATTTCATTTAGCAGAAGTACATTAGCAATTACTCATTTAAGCATTTTAGTACTCACCGAGATTCTAGTGTATTAGTTTCGTATGTTGTGCGTTTATATCACAATCATTCAGTGTGATTCATTTTCTAAGTGTCAAGAGACTTCTGAATAGCTTAGTGTTGCATTTACCTCATAGCACACTTAAAGACTACATGCTTACATCTTTCAAAGCAATCTACGGATTCTTACAATTTCTAGAAAGATCCTATTGGTATCTTCCTTAGAATAGAATATTTCCTTGGGATGCTTCTATTGGTCCTTTCCTTGGAATATAATCTTTGGAACAATTCTTTTGGCTCTTTCTGTAGAATAAAATAATTTGGGAAGATTCTGTTGATCCTTTCATTGAGATATAATTCTTTGAAACGATTTTATTGACTCATTCAGTAGAATAGAAGTATTTAAAAATATTATATTGGTTCTTTCCTTAGAATAGAATCCTTTGAAAGATTCTATTGCTCATTTCCTTAGAATAGAATACTTTGGAAGGAATTCTATTGACCAAGAAATTGCTTAGAAATCATCCAGGCAAGACTGCAGGTGGAATTATGCTTGTGAACACCTCAGATGATTAAACTGAGGTATACCCTACTAGGCAGCTATGTACTGGAACTATGCTGAGTAGAATAATTCCAATAATTGTTGATTCAATTACTAATTAAATCAGAATTTAAAATTAATCTTATTCTGTCATTCAACTACCACCAGTCTAGAGTGCAGACTGATTTCAAGAATTAATATGAACCAGTTTAAATCTAATCCCAGATCTTCACTGTTCATGTCATCATGACATCCTAGATGGTTTGAGGATTGGGCATGATGAAATTGACATTCCTCTACATTCCTCTATTCTGGTTAAACTATAGTTACGATAAATTTATAACATACATAAACTAGGAATTAGGATAAACTAATTCAAAGAATTATTACTGCTGTTTTGGAGTTTAATATTTCTAAAAGCGTTCTAACACTTGGGTTTGAAAATTTCCGAAATTATCAATGCAATTAAATTACCAAATTTCGTACTACACTTTTGTAGGACAGTACTAGTTTTGTACTGCAACATTGGAAGAAAAATCTTTCAATTGCTTAAGGCAATACTGCAAAAAAAATCTCATATTTTTTGTATTGTATTCAAGAACATCCCCATGACAGTAGAGATCTATTTCTTTTCTAAAAGTATATATAAAATTAAAAAAGAAGAGTGAAATTACTTTAACAGTAGAACAGTACTAATTTCCTTTAACCCACCTGGTGGTTCTCAAGACGATGACCAGATCTTGAAAGACAAGATATCTCGTCATTAGAAAAAAACTTACAAGATCTTCAGCTTGTCACCATAAAATATCAGCATTATCTTGATGACGAGTATCTCATCATTAGCAAAATTGGTCAAATCTTGATGAACGAAATATCTCGAATAAACCACTTGAAGAGTTAATGCAGTCAATTAAAAATCAAGATAGTCTCTTTCTATGGATGTGGCATTTCATCAGTGTTGCTTATTTAATCCCACGATAAAAAAGGCTATTCAGATAAGATTTCTCAGGCGGCATTCTATACCATTTGTCCTTCTGGTGTTATATAAATTGATACCTGATTGATTGAGTGTTGGGTCATATTGCGCAAGGTAAATTGATAACTCACGATCTAAAAATATAAAGGAAATCTAATTAAAATGGAAATCTAATTAAAATTTTAAAATAATATCGCGATTAAAAAAACGGTAATAATGCTTCTGTAGCGGAAATTCTCACCAAAATTATTTTTACAGGAATTTAATTACCGATTTTTAATCCCTAAGTACCCCAACACAGCTAAAAACACAATATAGTGTTGGTAAACGTAAAAAAATTAAGATAAATTAAAACCTCGGGGAAACATGTTCCCAGAGTTCAACAACAAGTCTAAGAAGCCTCCAGAAACAAGCATAAGAAATATGTCCCGTAATGAAAAAATTTCAAAAGCAAAATATTTAAGAGGACTAAAAAAAGGTTCTCATAGTTTGAACGAGTGCGTAGTACTTGAAAGTTTAATGTAACAAGACCTTTTAAATAGTAGACAAATCATTATAATTTTAAAATATTTTTAAGCTTGAAATTGCTAGCCTGAAAATTTTGAAAATGGTTTGCCAGTATGTTGCCCAAAGTCCTTCAGTTTCATTTGCACTGATAATTCAATAAAATAATATGCAAAACTTAACTACGTGTATTATATTTTTCTCGTTAATGAAATTTATTTGAGATTTATCGTATATGTGTAAACGATACTGCACTTTGAAAATGTATTTTGCATCATAAAAATATTTAAAGAAAATTATTTAATCTAAACCACATACCTTTATCATAAAATTATACTTAAACTAAATGAAAATCTTTAAATTTACCGTGGTCATCATGAGCCAGAATCGTCAATCCATCATCTGTCAACCATGCTGAAACTTGTACATAACTAGACACTGATGAAGGTACGTGGCACCGTATTAAAGCGGAGTTGTGAATGGGTACTGTGCTGTCTTGGACACTTACTTCATATACCTCACGGATAACTGAAAAAATATTTACTCTATTTTAGCAAAAATAGTAAACACATATTAAGTACATAGTAAAATATTTCTAATGGAACACTGACCACATATATATTTATGCTTACTGTAAATAAATACGCTAAATATTATGCACTGTCCAATCTGGTTAAAATCTAGTTTACTGTACAGTCTTGGGGAGCTTATGTTTTAGTTTGGCAATTGTGTGAGTGATACAATCTTAATTCTGGTTACTCCTTTCTCTTCTCATTTATTATGGGATAACCAGAAGGAAGTTAGACTATCGTATCTTTTCCAATGGAGACGGAAACCTAACACCAAGCTCAATGACGCACCAACCATAAGCAAAATACCCAATTCATATTACAGAAAAGTACTTCAAACAAAACGAAACTATAATATAGAAAATTGTTTACTCTGAAAATAAGGTCATAAGCTTCTAACAAATATAAATTTATAAATGCATTTACTCAACAATAATTAAAGAAATTTATTTCTTGGATGTGCATGTAAAATTAAAAATATGCTTTAAATGAAAGAGTTACATTTGGTAATAATGTTCGAGGATACAGGAAAGCGGAATTTAATGATTTGAGGCAGTTCTTAATAAATCTTGAACCCTCTGAGAATCATGTACGTATATACCCTTTCTGGAAACTGAAGTTTTTCCCGCATGCTATGTAACCGATTCTAGACTTCTTGACCACTGAAACGCTTCCTAGAATTCATTCAATTAATAGATGCGACTATTTAGTCACTAAGTGCGTTGTAGGATAAAAACATAATTATACTAAATAACTACTCGGAAATCGCGTGACGATCAGAGGGTTAAATCATAATGTTGAAGAAATTAGTAATTAAAACATAAAAATTTTTATACATTTCAAACAACAGGAATCATAAAAACAAAATACAGAATACGTATGACCTTAATTGAATTGTATGTTTACATAATAAACAGGGCAATAATAACTAGTACATTGGAAAGTTCTGAAAGTTCTACGCAGTTATATAAAAACGGACGTATTTAAAAAACATTTATATATATAGAAATGTTCAACGGAATACTACAATGTGTTGCACAATTTTCGTTGTAGGTAGATTTTATTCTGACCACCCAATTTTTGCGTTTTCTCCTGATTATATAATTCAACTAAAATGCACCATGGTTATTTTAATTTTATTTTACATCTATACCGTTTAATGATCTAACATCAAGTCCAAGTATTTAAAATATTGCTGGAATAAGTATTGGGTTAACGTTAAAAATACTAGATCATTTACGTGAAACATATACAAAAGTATCAATTATACAGTTTTTTAATAATTTTTAAAAAAGTGTGCTTTTTATACATGAATAAATAAGTATAAATATATTCTATATCAAATAATGCAAACTAGTTTATGTTAGTTATGTAAACGGTTATGGCTCTATAGTTTGTTATAAGCTGATATCAGCCGCAAAACACTACCGTTATCTATATTTAGCTTGACATAAATGCCTCCCATACACTTTTCCGAAGTATTAAAATGTCATCTGAGCTTGTTCAAAATTGCAAGGTGTTATCCTCGAATCTTTCCTTTAGGGATTGATCCTGGACATTTCCCAATAGCCCGTTGTGTTGCTCCAGTGCAACGCAAATTAAACTACCTACCTACCAAAATATTAACCCTAGTGGTGGTTGTCTCGACGAGGTATCGAGTCATTTACAAAACTGACCAGAACTTGATGGACGAGATATCTCGCCATTAGAAAAAATGACAAGATTTTGATCTTGTCACCATAAAAAATCGGCAATATCTTGATGACGAGATGTCTTGTCATTAGCAGTATTGGTCAGATCTTGATGAAAGAGATATCTCGTCATTAATAAAGCTTGCCAGATCTTGAGGGTCGAGACATCTCGTCGAACTTGGAGGGTTAAAAACATTAGTTCAAAATAAATATATATAATTTCAAAATTTGTGCATGATTATGTCTGTATTGCTATCTGAGTAACTTTCAAAACACCATACATACGATTCATTAAATATTTAGGCGAACAGAGTAAAAGTAATTTAAGCCACTCCACACCCTTCATAACGAATTCGCCAAATTAATCTTAGTTCCCCATCCACAATGCACCTCGACCGAGTCTCAAAATCTATTACGCCTCAGATGTAGATTTGATCTATCCCTCTGAAGAGCGTTAAATTCCTAGTGACCATATTAAAACGAGATGCTTAACTCCGTAAATCTGGGAGGGTAGCGGCGTGAGGAGGACGAAATTATGTTTACGAGATAGCTATTGGCGTAAACTCGTCCTCCTGCACGCTGCTAGTGAGACGCCCGGGCAATAAGTAGACTTAATTCCCGTGCTAACACCACACAGCAACTTAACACGCATCATAAACCCCTGCAAATGGATTGCGAGAGCTTAAAGATAATGCTTAATAGTTTTGCATTGAGAAATGGACTACTCGTCCGGTTTCAGGAACGTTTAATGGGTTTTGGCGCCTCGGATCAAATGGATTCGAAGGAAAAAGTGAAGCAGATAAAATAAATGTGCGTATGTTCTTTTTCGTCTCTCTACTTTTCTGTTTAAGCTATACAATAGTAATCTATTTCTTGTTAAATGTAATGGATCTTCCGATAGCTCTTAAACATCTACTGCCTAACGCTTTCGTGAGTTTCACTCGAAAAACAATTGAATGAGCTATTGAAAGTATTCAAAAAATTCTAGTATTATTTTATGATTTTCTGAGTACTATATTAACAATATTCAAGTATTTAGTAAAATGTTTACGTGAGTTTGCGTACGCAATTTGTAAAACGTTTAATTGTATTTAGCAATTTGTAAAACGTTTAATTGCATTTAGCAATTTGTAAATGTTTATGTACATTTATTCACATAATTTGTAAAAGTTTTATTCACGTAATTTGTAAAATGTTAGCGAATTAAAAAATTTAATTTGTCTTCTATTCACACTGTTGATATTGCTAAATTCCACAAGACATTTAATACAAAGCAACAATGAACAAATAATTAGTAACAATGAATGTTTTCATTGTGATTAAGAAATAAGTAACTTAAAAAATTCCTCGTTGTTAAAGTTATTCTAAAATATACTCCATTTTTCTGTTGTTTCTTGTATAGATTACTTGGTCTAAGTAAGCTTAACCTAACCCATGAGTTCATGCACCAAACAACGTTCAAGAAGCGGAAAAGATTAATATGCGCAGATTCTCTCTTGACAAAATACACCAAAGATAGAGCAGAAAAGCAAGGAGGTGATCAGGAGAGGCTTTTCACATATTTCATTTCAGACAGGTGAAGGAAACTTTAATTCCATGATCAAATGACATTGATCAGAGCCACTGACCAGTCTAGACATGGCAGTTTGCTGAACTCTATCTTCCTCAAATTTGAGTTCATCTCCGGGATGGTTTCTCTAGTACCAGCTAGGAGCGAGAGGAATTTTACAAGAGATAGTATTCTGAAGCATGCAACATGCAAGATCTTCAAAATAAGGGATCCTTTCACCAATTTTCTAGGAAGATATCAGTTAAACCGAAGAGAAACGCTTTAAACAGCAGTACTCAAATTTAATGACAGAATAACATAGTATTGCACTACAATACAACTGCTATCAACCAGTGTAATTAATATAATTCATGACGTTTTAATTGAAAATCCTATAACGAATGAAGAGTCTGTTATAATATACTGTCCATTTTAGCTAGGCAGAAAGAGGAGTTAATAAAGTAAGTACTTCATTGTAGGTAACTTCATGAAATTTTAAAAGACATGGACAAAATATCCAGATTGTATTTGAAAGAAATGTAGTTTAACCCACCAGCTGTGAAAGTTTTAAATTAGTTAAAAGAGATAGAGCTCTGTGTCTAATTGGTGTAGTAATGATGCCACATACACTAATGGTAATGTTAGACGTAAGAAGAAACTGGACATACGCACAGGCCAATGGATTAAGAATAAATTAGGTTGACATTGATAGTTTAAAAAAATGTGTTGATTTAGCCGCACATGTTAATTCAACCTCCAGTTCGAATAGCCATCATGTCATGTGATACACTCAGAAATACGGTATAGTATTCAGCAGCCAGAATTTCTCCAATTATGTCTGAGGAATTACTGCTCAATTGATATTAGAAGCTACACATCATTGTAATTCTGCAGTCCTTAGAGAGGCATTTAATCAACATACAACACTCTACACTCAACCAACAGGTTCTCAGTTAGAGAGGTATATGTTGATACTTCTGACCGAAAACCGCATTTCTACTTTAAAAGGATGGTTTGGTGTTGATTGTGGCGGTTGGTACAATTTCAGATTCCGTTACTCATCACTTCGCGGTTCTTGCACTTGTTGTGCACTGCATAATTAATAAGCTGATAAGCTATTTACATTTATGGAGCATCAATTCAAATTTGTAGACCAACAAGGTGTTTTTTCTCTTTAAATTTAGTAGCAAAAGCTATGTTCAGAATGTTGCACATCAACATTCAATCAGCTCTGATCAGAATTCAGAAACAAGATTTATTGCTAAATACAACACTGTTCTCCATTTGTTACCCAATCGTACATTACTGCAGTAATTTACGACTAAGGTTCTAAGTTAGGGTAGATTTTAAAATCGTTTTTAGTAGCAATCGACATTGAAGCATTCAATCTTTCTGAATGTCGGCAACTATATATTACATTGAAGCTTCTCCGTAACACTGGATATGGCAATCTACGTTACCTTTCCTCTTCTAAGAATTCTGCTTTCTTAAGAGATTAAAGTTGATGTCTTCACGCAGTTCTCAGCTCTTTTCCCAAGGCAAAAAACCTGTTTTTCAGAATTAAGAAATTCAAATTTTTTTATTAGTTTTTCTTTTTGATATAGTGCATAATACGAAACATTAAAAATCTCCATATTTAATTGTCATGGATATTGCCTGCAATTGTCAGTGTTGTAATAAGTAGTTTATGTTTAACAATTGTTCATTTTGTTGTAATTCCTTTATCAAATATGAAGAAATTGATAGTGAAAATATAAATAATGGTGTTCCCAAACAATTTGAATTTCGGAAGAAAGACACGAATTCTACCTAGCCCGCACTAGAGCGTTCTGAAGCTATGAAGTTTTGCACATACATATTGTTTAGTTTCGCAATTAATATCAGTAAACAAAAATATTTCGGTTGCTTTCATGATACTGTATCGCCTTAAAATCTAAACTATCTTGTTCTTAGGAACGTTATTACTTAGAATGCATTACTAAGGATTAACTCTCTGAGGGGCGTATATATACACTCATATATTCATTCAGTAATCTTCAGTCTTCCTTACATGACTTCTAAATATTTGAATCGAGCTGATCAATATGATGCTTCCAAGAATTCTTCCGAGCAATATATAGATGCGGTTATTTAGTCATGAGATGTGTCACCATAGTGTGGCAAGTTGAAAAGCAACAAACAATACAAACTGGAACAATGTACAGCATAGTGAATTTGAAGGGGGTCAAGCAGCCGCAGTGACCAAATATGGGACGAGTGGACTTGCTGACATTGGTAATAATATTGGGAATGAAGGTGGATTTTATTGGGAGTGAAGCAACCAACATTGGACAAACCTGGGAACCTCTCGGGGATCAACATAGCTAAAAAAATGTTGAGAGTTAATGGTGGGAAAAGAACGAGCTCCCTGACAAACCAAAGTGAAAGCTAAAAGGTGATTTCTGGCCCCATTGCTTCGTCCTCATCTCAGCGTGCCCTCATCAGCGTCACCTTAAAAAAAGACCAGTGTGTGTATCAATCTCTTGAACTTCCCATGTGCCCAAATTTGAACCCTCACCATACCTGCATATAACCACATGGTGCTACCTTTTCACCATACCTACGTATTGAATGAAATATTCACAAACATATTCCTTGTAAGATCAGTGTGGAGCTCCAATCTGATTTACATACGGCATCTTTATGCAATGAAAATCTTCTATACATATATGTATGTACTTGTATAATTACAGATGATTAAATAAATTATTATCTAAATTTATAACGCATTGTACGCCTCTATAACAAAATGAAGCAATAATCATTAAATGAAAAGAGCAATAGTACACTTCGGAATTTTTATGAAGCTCAGATGTTTAATTGGATCACAGTTTAATTACAACCAATACAAAAATATCATACGTACGATAACGTGTATGCCTACAAAGCCCATATTCCATTTCCTTATTCAATTTGAAAAATGCTTAAACAACCTGGATGCGGCTCCTAACGTATAACTAATAAGCAGCTGGCATTCTTGAGTGAACTGCTGATTTATGAATAACGTTCCTTTCCATTATTAACACAGGAAGTCCCTTAAAGGGGAAAACTGAAACAATCAATTTCCTCTTTCGAACGCTAGAGTAGGTAAGTTGTTAATAATGCATTTGTACTCCGGCATACATTATTTATGTAGACATGCCAGTGTTTTTAATATGTTATTGCACAGTAAATATATGAGTGAATAACACTTGCGCACGCAATCTTGAAGAAATTAGGTTCAGTCAATGAAATGTTTTTGTGTGTAATCATAAAAACAGGTTATGTAATTACATAGATTCGTCTGAATTTTTGATGTTAACTGAGACAGACTGATATTTCAGTTTAATATCTGAAAACATTTTTATTGAGATTTTATATTTAATACCAATTAAGCATATAAATTATTTATTGGTAAAAAACACATTTGATATATTAATGGTTAAAGCTATAATTTACGCTTCAATTAAAAATATAATCTCTCTCTCGGGGCTTATTCTATTTATACTGCTCTAAACTCACTCAGTCAACTCATATTGGGTCCTCTATAACATATTGTGTTGACTGGGTGAGGCTCCTCCCTGATTACGCCATGATCCAATAACACTTCCTTTTTTTGAAATTTTCTTGGTATTCTTAAGTTTAAAGTCCTAAATTTATCTTTGTTTTGTTTTGTAATATTGAATAATATATGTATATATATATACATATATATATATATACATATATATATATATACATATATATATACATATATATATACATATACATATATATATATATATATATTAATAAACGTCACTTTGTTCACCAGGGTTCTATTAACTTTCTTCTATGCAATGATCTAAAGAAGCTTTTACGTTATTAAAATCATGTCTTCTCAAAGAATACACCGAAAATTCTCAGCATCTTCCCTTCGAAAGGAGAAGAATAAAAAAGGCCACGGAATACGTGCTCTCTGTTGGTTTTTTTTATTGTTCCATACGGTATTACTTCCTTCTTTTTTCGTGCAAAAACTTTTGTGGCAAGGTGTTCAGGACCTGATATCAGTCCAAGGCAGGCGACATATTAGCCCCGCATATAATAATCCATATCTCTCTACTTCTAAAGGGAGGCTATGGACACTTTATCGTCTGCAGCAGCACCGCCTGCTTACTCCTGACCCTTTTAGGACACCACCATCTACCCTACAGCATCGTTTCCTTCTACTTCGGTACACCAGGATGAATAGATCAGGACAATTTCAGGGGGCGGCTGGAAATTGTAACGCGTTTGCTTCAGATCCCTCGCGATTTTTTCTAAGCCTTTATACTAGGATTTAAAAGTCCTTCTTAACTTCTTTCAAATTTTTGGAGCTGAAGTTACGTCGCACTTGAGCAACACAACTGGCTATTGGCGATAGTCCGAGATCAATACCAAATGGAAAGATCTGAAAACAATGCATCTCAATTTTAAACCAGGACAGATGACGATGTCTATTCCAAAGTTACCAAATAATTCTAGTTTTTTCATTTAAAATTAATAAATAAAATTAACCCTCCTGGTGGTGATCTTCACGATGTATCACGTTATTTGCAAAACAATTAGTAGATTTTGGTGGACGAGATATCTCGTCATTAACGAAATTAGTCAGACCTTGATGGAAGAGATATACAAAACCACTTGGATAGTAAAAGAAAATAAGTTGCTTTCGAATCCATGCCATGGTAAAAATATTTAGTATATATTAAGGTGGGTCATTATATATTATATATTAAGGGGTTATTACTGATGGTAGTCTTGAATGCAACACGCAAAATACCTTAAGGCCAGCGGAAGAGATATTCAAGCTTTCCTGGAAGACTTGGGAAGCTGTCCTGAATTTATGTGTCGTGTTTGTATATATTTAAATAAGGCTAAAATAGTTTTCAAATATATGAGCAATATTACCAACAACTTTTACCATGTTCATGTGTTCAATTTCTTATTAAATAATTGTTTTTATGAGTATTTTAATAATAAATTATAAATGCATTTCATGATTGTTTTTACAAGATGTCTCTCAAACACAAGAAAAAACACTTAGTCAAAATTACACTGTTTTCTTCTCATATTCTATGTTCTATGGCGTAGAACGCAGTGTTTCCTATGCTTAACTATTTTCCCCACCAATTAAGCTGTTGTCCCTTTTGTTGTCTATTTGAAACTTATCTAAATATAAATTATATACTTTTCTAAGAATCTCGGGACATTTCTTGCTAAATATAAAGCAGGTAAACCTTGTAAGAAAGTTCTTGGTGTGCGTGACTACAAGTTAACTGCTTATCGATTCATCCGCAGACGGGAGCTCGACTTCATGTTCTGGGTACTACACTCCCCGTCTTTAAAACTTCCCCAGTCACAGGAAGCAGCAACTCGATAATGTAGATTAAATGGCTTCGTGTCCATTTGCAAATCGTGTTTTCGCACGCTTGCCTTCTAGAGGATTACTCATTTTGTTTCAAAACCGATGCACTTTCGTCTCTAATGTCTGATGTGATTTCAGAAACGAAACCTCTAATAGCGCATAAGTGATTGCTTTTCCTTGATAATGGCTACCTTCTTGGGTAGCTATAATTTATTTGAGTGTTCTTCAATATTTTTTTTTTGCGGCTGCTTCGTGCCTTGAAATACTGGTTTTCTAATCCCAATTCAAATGACGCTGAATAAGATCATATAATAAGGGGCATTGGTACTTCATTTTAATAAATTATCTTATTGTTTAAGATAAGACCTTCTCCGCCAATCGCGAAAAATACATGAAGTCAAACTTCTAAGCGAATAATATAATCTGCATTTATCTCTTGCTTCATAAGATCTTTTGCGAATGACCGACTACTTACCTCTTCTATCTTCGGAAATACCAGGAGCAAACTGGCTTTCTTTGGAAAGTCATAAAATATGATGTGTGGTAAAACCAATACCTCACTACTCGGAAATCTCGTGGCACTCAGAGGGCTATAGCGTTGAAATGGTGCTTATACTCATTATTTAGAATGTGTTACGCATGCATGAAGTATCATGTATAATATTCTGTACAGAAAAACTGCATGCTTTTGGAAAAATATAAACCGCAAATAAAAAAATTGATTTAAATTTATTTATGTCCAATGCCTGACCTCTTCGGCCATTTGCACCACAAAGGGAGAACTGATGGTTATTTGAAAGGGTGCCTTTCAAATAACCCAGTGGGCATTCGCCATTCCTCCTAACAGGAACAACTATCACCATCCATGTGCTCATAAATTTAAACAGACGCAGTGAGCAGATTACGCTCGTGGCAGACAAACGGCATGACCTCTATATCAATTAGGTAGCCCCATTTCATAATCAAAAGTTCATTTCTCTTGCTAGCGCTATTTAACCCTCCGACGAGATATAGCTTCCATCGAGATCTGAACAATTTTGCTAATGACGATATATCTCGTCATCAAGATATTGTCGATTTTTTATGTTGGCGAGATCAAGATCTGGTAAGTTTTCTTCCACTGAGAGATATATATTGTCTATTGAGATCTGGTCAGTTTTGCCAATAATGAGATGCCTCGTCGAAGCAACCACCAGGTGGGTTAAGGAATTTTTTCAAAGCGTATTCTAGTAAAACAATACTGTTTCGGACTGTATACTGCTAGACTTTTAATACTCCATTGATCGATCAGATTATGTACCTGTATAATGATCATAACCAAATTAGGCGCCTCCATTTCATAATCAAACGTTCACTTTTCTTGTTTGTGCTATTTAACCCTCCAAGTGATTTCGGCGAGAAATCCCGTCCATAAAGACCTCCAAATTTTTATTAATGACGTAATATTTCACCCATAAAGATCTGAACAATGTTGCTAATGACGATATATCTCGTCATCAAGATACTGGCGATTTTTATGATGAGGAGATCAAGATCTGGTAAGATTTTTTCTAATGACGGATTTCGTACAGAAAGATCTGATCGGTTTTGCTAATGACGATGTACCTGGTAAATAAAATCACCAGGAGGGTTAAGAAGGAACTATATACATTCGTACTCTATTAAAATGATACTTTTTGTGGCTGTATATCACTAGATTTTTAGTACTCCATAGATTGATCAGTTTATGTAACTGTATAAAAATGTAGAAAACATTATAAAATATGTTAAGAAATTAAATATAAGAGACATTAAGATAGAACGAAAATCTAGTAAGCATTAGCGAAAGGTAGTTATAGTAAAAAAGTAGATAAATTTAAGACAGCACCCTGTAGAAGGTAGGTTAGAAAATATATAATGCATCATTTAAACCAGAATGGGTATATACTAGTGTCATAGAAAAGGAAAATAAATTATAACTTGTCAAATGGTTAGATCGTTGAAACTATCTATGTTGAAGATTTTGCCCAATCGTAAGTCTTACACGTAGAGAACGTCCGTAAGTGAATCAAATAATGGGTATATACTAGTGTCATAGAAAAGGAAAATAAATTATAACTTGTCAAATGGTTAGATCGTTGAAACTATCTATGTTGAAGATTTTGCCCAATCGTAAGTCTTACACGTAGAGAACGTCCGTAAGTGAATCAAATAAAGCAAAGAAGAGAACACGAGGTTTATTTACTTACGTATGTTCATTATTGATAGTGTCTTACTTGTTTCAAATTTGGCTTGAATTTTCCCTGTTTGCTTATTTAGTTTCTTGCCGTTCAACTTATTTTATGTTCACTTTTCTTAGTTTTCTTCATATAAATTCCTTTATTATTATTATCACTGTCTATTGCTCTCAAGAGAATAAAGTAAATTATTAAGTAAATCATTTACACTAAATGCCTATAAATTCTTTTAGTCAGATTCAAATTTAATGAGATAAGCTCCATGTGAAATACGTTCTTTTATATTTACACTCGCTTTATGTTTACTTCGAAGTTGTATTTCATTAAATATTTCAGTGCTGTATTCAATTTTTATTATTTAACGCAGTCCATGTAACGAAAATCCAAACACTTTCCTTTAAAACATAATTTATATTCACTTTTGATCTTTAATACATTTCCTTCAACACTCATCATTCTTTTAATACTATTGCATTCGTTTCAGAAGTCGGAGAACCATCATCAAAATTTGAATATTCAGTATCTTACCGGCATTATGTTAATTGTTTTATATATATTTCCTACTCTCGTAATTCATGTTCATGTCTAAATAAATGTAATTCATTTTCATGTCTAATTAAATGTAACTCATGTTCATGTCTCAACAAATGTAAATCATGTTCCTGTCTCAATAAAAATAAATTATCAATGGCTCGATAAAAATAAATCATGCTCATGGCTCGATAAAAATAAATAATGCTCATGGCTCAATAAAAGTAAATCATGTTCATGTCTTCATAAACGTAATTCATATTCGTGTATCAGTCAACGTAAATCATATTCATGTCCCAATCAATGTAGCTCATGTTCATGTTTCAAATAACGAAATTCAAGGTAATGTCTGAAACGTAAATCATGTCCATGTCTCAATAAACTAGCTTTTGTATTGATCAATCACCAGTCACATGACTGCTTCATCTTAATACAACATACCTGTAGAAGAAAGATGATTCTTTCTAGAAACCAGGCAAAGTTGATAAAGCTTTCAACGTTTATTTTCGCTAAAGCTTCAATCATAAATCAATAACTATATCCAGAAGAAGATCTTCAGTAATTTTTCATTCACCCGTAGAAACGTCTGCAATGATGTAGGCCACTACTTATTCTGCCCATACTTAGTGAGCGAAAGTACTTTCAGTACTCTCTCAGTTATGTACCTAAGACAAAGATTTGATGTGGCGAAACACATTAAGGTGTTCCTGCAAAAGTAATTTCGAACGGTGGGCTGTTTGGGATAGATTGAGAGAGCGTTTTCGAAGCCCTAGGAAACGAAGAAATTTGCTTTCGAGCTAATGACACATAATGCCGATAACATAAAGTGGAAGGTCCATTAACAGAAGAAACAGACGATCATTCGAGAATGTCGTCAATCAGCGATTACAAAAAATCGTTTCCTAACTGCCGAGTTACATGCGTTATTTCTCAGAAGAGGTAGAAAAGTACGATTTCTGCCTGCATTTGCTTTTTCTTCAGATTTTCGAAATTCTAACTTGGGTTTTTTAATAAAATTTTGGAAAAAAATTCGAAAATGCCATTTAAACCTCCAAGTAGTTTTGACGAGATATCTTGTCCATCAAGTTCGGCTAAATTTTGCTAATGACGAGATATCTCGTCATCAAGATATTGCCAATTTTTTTATGATATCAAGATCAAGATCTGGTCAGTTTTCTATTAATGGAGATGTATACCTCGTCCATCAAGATCTGGTCAATTTTGTTAAAGATGAGATATCTCGTCATAAAGATATTGCCAATTTTTTTATGATGTCGAGATCAAGATCTGGTCAGGTATACTAATGATAAGACTAATGATAACATACCTAGTCCATCAAAATGTGGTCAGTTTTCTTCTAATGACAAGATTCCTCGCCCATCAAGATTTGATCAGATTTTTTAATGACGAGATATCTCATCGATACAACCACCAAGAGCGTTAAGGTAACCATAATGCATGACTCATTTAAAAATTTGCGAAGCACAATGGAATAAGTGTTGTCATAAAATAAAATTGCGGTTTGACGACTTGCCAAGAAGTCCACGGCCGAGTCTTTTTACATGTCTTGCCCACCAACCTATCAAAAGTTATTCCCCATAAATAAGAGCTCAAATAAAATTTAGATAGCCCTGACAGCTCATATCTGGTATTAAAAGGACCACCCTGGAGCCTCACTCAAATATACGGGTGACAGAAAATGTCACACTGCCCTCTTTAGACTTGTGAGTGGACATATTCCACCTCTATCCTTCGTTCAAGGCCATAAGGTATTTCCATCTTGCCTGAAATGTAACAACACTGATCGTGCCTTCTCGAGTCATATTCTGGCCTGCGTTAGTATGACAAGGGATTATCTCTATGGAAGTCCTGATCAAGCATTGGACGTTAGACATTTTGACCGTGTTAGTACTCATATACTTGGTCTAAATGTTTGCAAATCTTTAAGGAATTAGTAACAACAGGATTGTAAGAAAAATTAGTCTATTGAAATCAGAAACTGCTTGAAGTGTTAATACTCCAAGTGGTTTTGACGAGATATCTTGTTCATCACGATCCAGCAAATTCTGCTAATGACAAAATATTGGCAATTTTTTATGCTTATTAGATCAAGAACTGGTCATCATTTCTAATGACGAGATATATCGTACATCAAGATCTGGTCATTCTTTCTAATGACGAGATATGTTGTCCATCAAGACATGGTCATTTTTTAATGACGAGATATATCATCCACGAAGATCTGGTCAGTTTTGTTAATGACTAGATAGGTCGTTATTAGCAAATCTTACGATCGTCAAGACAACCATTAGGAGAGTTAAGTAAACCAGTTTGTTGCTAGTATGTTTAACCTTTTGAGCGTCACGAGATTTCCAAATGGTGTAGTATTGTTTTCTCTCTACAGCACATTCAATAACTAACCAAATGTATTGGTTGAAAAAAGCAAGGAGCCATTTTATTGGTCAATATGGTAAAAACTGGTTAAAAGTTTTCAGGGAAGGCTGCAGATTGCTGAACGTATATATGCGTGAGAAACTTTAAGTATTCAGAAACTCAAAAATATTGTTATTTTCTTTCGAATATCAGCGAAGAAGGATAAATATCTTGTGTATTAGTGTATGATCATTTCTTCTCGCAATTTATCTCGCAAACTTTTCACATGGAAATGCATTCTCAAGTAGTAAAATATCTTTGAGAAGTAAAGTGAATGAAGTCAACATATAACCGTAAAAATACAAAGGAAACTAATCCAAAATGAACATACTTAATAGGTGTTCTTCGAAGCACTTTAGTTTTATAATACTCTATAAAGCTAAATCAGACGAATGGGCTAAGACGGTATTAGTCAACTTAATAGTTTAAGTGAGAAAATATGTAAAAATTTCCTTTTATTCTCAAACTCTAATAGTATACTGTAGATCATGTCTTTCTTAGAATCCCTATCATATTTACTAAGGTCTATCCACTTACCTAGTATATTGGCTATAGCGTTCCATTACGTTTTGATTAACACTCAATGTGATTTCGAAGAGATATCTCGTCTATCAAGATCTGATAAAATTTGCTAATAACGAGATATCTCGTCATCAAAGTATTGTCGATTTTTTGTGATGACGAGACCAATATCTGGTCAGTTTTCTTCTGTTGTCAAGATATCGTGTCTATCAAAATCTGGTCAATTTTGCTAATGTGAAGATACCTACCTAGTCGAGACAACCACCAGATGGGTTAACCCTCCCAATAATATAATTATTAAATAGTAATACTAATTATTTACTTAATTTTAATACTACTAATAATATAATTAGTAATAAATAATGAATTGCAATACAAAATATTAATGAGCATTTCACATAGTGGAATCTCTCGGGAGAGCAGCAGAGATCTGAAGAATGCTGTCAGTGAATGACGGTAAAATAAACCCCGAGCTCCTCGTCAAACCAAAGTGAGACCTTAAAACATGATTTCTGGCCCCGTTGTTTCGTCCTCACATCAGCGTGCCCTGCATCAGCGACATCCCAGGGTCCAATGACAAAGGCTTGGAAATTCAAGAACTAGGTAACTCGAAAAATAGGGTATTTTGAGTTATACTTAAATTAGTAAAACTGAGATAACATAAGTTTTAATGCAAAAACTAGTTAACTTTTTTGATCATATAAGCTCTATCTATTGGCTAATGAAAAATGCAGATGCTGAAAGCTTGATTATTCGAAGTAATGTGGACCTAACCACTTGGATAATCAAAATATCTGATTATACGGACATCGCAACAGAAAACAGCCTACATGAAATATAGAAATAATTTATTATACTACGTTACTCTACTCCTACTACAAGACTCATAAAGAAAAGATAAAGTATATTTTCTATCCAGAGTTAGGTTGCAGTTTGTATTTATTGTGATAATTTTACAATTTGAACGTGAGTTACATGCATTTTAAATTCACTTGAAAAGTCCTTAATGGTCTTCTGTTTCGCAGCACTTTCACACGCAAATCGTATCATTTCATCTTTCACATCAGTGCATTTAAATTATATTTTACTTTTTCATGTTGATGATGACATTTTTTAAATATATATACTAATTCATGCTTTGAGTACATACTCTGTATTCATATAAGTGTTTATGTGTTAACATGTTGTTTACTTAAGTTTACCGTACTTTAACGATGGTCTGGTGGTTAATCTTTATATCTTTCATATCTTTAAATCTACTTACTTTATTGAATTTTAATTAGACTTTCGATTGGTGCAGCTTATCAGTTTTGGATCTGTGCCAGAAAACACACACACACACAAACCAACTAAACAATAATCTGACTGCTAAACCAGCCCAGCCAAGGACAAAGTGCACACACTCATGTTCAAAGCATTGTTTAAAACTTTAACTCCCTAAGGGGTTACATATATATGTTCTATAACCTGCAACCTCCATGACTTCTAACCAGTTTTCACCTTTTCGTCTAGTGCATTTATGAAACTGTTAAGCAGTAAACAAATTTTTTCATTTATCTCTCAAAACCTACAAATATGAGTTGCGTAGTTCTTGTATTATCCCTTCTAGTGGTTGTTTCGGCGAAGTATCTAGTCATTAGCAAAACTGACTAGATCTCGTCATCAAAAGAAAATTGACCAGATCTTGATCTTGCCCTATCATCCAAAAATTGGTAATATCTTGATGATGAGTTATCGCACCATTAGCAAAATTGGTCAGAACATGATGGACAGGATCGATCTCTCGTCGAAACCACTTAGAGGGTTGACCGTCCTAGTCGAAAATCGGCCAGGAGTTACCAGCCTTTGGTGCAGAAACCTGTTTCAAACTGTCACAGGTTCTAGATAAGGAACAATTTGTGGTTCCTACTTAGATCTTCATTCTCCTTGATGTAATACGGCAGTTTTGTCCCACCGAGATGTCTCGTCAGTAGCAAAATTAACCAGATCTTGGACGAGGTATCTCGTCGAATCCACGAGGAATGTTAAGGTGGTGATATCTGTTTTGTAGAAAACGTGAGAGGGCTGTTGTTTGAGGTATGTAAGTGGTTTTCCAATGCCCCTAGCACACGACTTCGGTAACATCTTTAGTTCAACCCATTGCCGCAGCAAGCGCATCAATTTATAAACCAATTTGTTCCCCATCCCTACGTAATGGAGATGCAGGCACGACAAACAACAGCTTGTGTGACAGCAAAGTGAAGGGAACGCAATATGTTCCATCAAAATACTTTACTCGAAACTGACAATGCACCTTCTTGGCAAAGCAGGAGTGACAGGCGGGTATAATTTTGTGCAGATTCCCCCCTTTCCCCTGGCCAGCGAAGTGTATGATTCATGGACAGAGTGCGCTCAAATAACCTCTTTGGTATGTTGCCCTAGGCCAGAGGCTCTTGTCGCCCCGGCGCACCGGTTGACTATTTGTTATTCTTATCACTGTCCCGCAGTCTCAGATATTTTTATTCCCTTCTGCGGGCTTCTTAGAAAGCGCCCCCTTTTTTTTCTTTCTTGCAGACCCTATCTGTGTGTTCGTATTTTTCTTGACATCGAAACTTCGTGAAAAAGAAACCGGTTTTCAGCACATTCTGGAGAATAAAAATGCGAGTCGAATGCGGGTATTAATGAAATGTTGGGCGCAGCTTTTCGTTGGTGTGTGAATATTGTCGCTTAAGCCTGACTGTGAAAATAGTTTGCTGCGTTTCTTTTGGATTTTTAAAGGATTTTGAATTTTTTGTGTTAAAGATCAATGCATTTGGGAGAAAAGTTATGCAGGGAACTTATTTTCGGTGTTGTTATTGTTGAGCTTCAGAACTGTTGTAAGCTCATTGAATTTGTCGGTTTAAATTGTGTTTATTTACAGACGTTTGGGTTTAACAGATAGATAATATAAATATAGGTAAATTGGCCATTAGAAAGACTTTTAAATATTCAGAGTTTTACTACTACTTAATTTAAAAAGGGTCGCGGCAACACGATTTGAAAAGCAGCGGATTAGCAACCGGAGATAGGCGAGTTCAAAACTCGATCCAACCAAAGATCGTAACGTACGTTTGGACTGGTATAAGTTAAATCTCTCTTGATTTCAAATGTCCTCTCGTTGGAGTGGTGTGGATGTTTAGGGAGTGATTTGCCTGGTCAGTTGTGACCTCTTCATTTGATCGTGATTCAAAATTGGGAGGTATTTTAATTAACCTCACACTGGAGCAACACAACAGGCTATTGGTGAAGGTACGAGATCAAACCCGAAGGAAAAGATTCGAGGAAAACACCAAGTAATTTGAACCGCAGTCAGATGACGAGGTCCCACCTTAGCTGGCACCCCACTCTCCAAACTTCACACACCACGCCAACGTGACTGAGAGCTACGAGATTTTTATGTAGTAAATAGCTTTGTCCTTTCCACAAACACAAAACGACTAAATAACCTCATGAGTTGGTTGAAAGAATCATACGAAAAGTTATATTGGTCAACAAGGTCAAAAGTGCTTAGAAGTAATTCAGGGGAGGTTGCAAGTTGTAGGACGAATATATGTGTGTGAACCCTTAGAATACAGAATTAGAGAAGACCCAATATTTTTTGTTGTTGTTTCGTATTCGCTTTCAAACATACGGAAGTCTGGTGAAAATATAGCAATTTTTATCTACAGTATATTTATTTGGTAAAGCAATGTTTGTCCCTGCAATAGAAGATTAATACTTTACTATTTTCGAAAAATATTTATAAAAACTTTAACTGATGCCTTAAGATTATTATATTTAAAGAAACATATTTCTATATCGTTAATAGAAACAATATTATAGAAAGAGGAACGTGTACTTTTTATAACTAACCTAGATTACATCAGAGATCCGTTTTTATAATTTTTTAACTTCATGGTTACGTATTTCTGTTAGAAAGATAATTTGTCTTGCAATTTCGACTAAATTATTATTGATGGAGTAGAAATACACAAATAATAAAAAACAAGATTGCATTATCTTCCTAAAACTGCACATTAAAATAATCACGAAAAACTACTAAGCTCTCTCCGTACAAGAGTAACACAACTCTAAACAGATATGCAATTAGCGAACCATTATGATCATGCAAACTAGCACCAGCACTTGTGTGCCATTAGTTCAAGTGGTACAATTCGGTAACCACTGCGGCGTCAATTCAAATTAGACACAGCATGCATCACCGCTACAATTTAGACTCCGTGTCTGCTTCCCTCATTGTAGTTAGCAGTCCAAGGGAGGCTATGGTTGATATCCCATTTGGCTGTGAGAAAGCAGTCGACCAGGGACTGTCAACTATAATTTTCTTAATATCGCCTACGCGAGAATATTGCTTCATAATTCCATGAACCCCTTTGAGTCAAGAACGAAAAGTGATTAAGGGTTGTGCAGTTTGAGCGGGCGGTCCTGAGTTATGCAGGTAAAATAATTTATTAACATTTTGCAGAGCGAAATGCAAATTACCTATTATAAATACGTACTATTAAGTTTGAAATATTTCTAGGATATTGTAGTCTTTTTGTTAGGACATTTGTAGATTTAATTGAACTGTTTAGAATTTTACTTTAATATATGAATTCATAATATAATACAGAAAACACAGAACTCTGAAACGTTATGTATGTCATTTAAACGAAGCAATCACGGGCCTAGTGATTTGTTAATAAAGAAGCTTGTGTTTTGAGACATGAAGCATTATCAGTTCATGTTCAGTTCATTTTGAGACATGAAGCATCATGTTCATGTCCCATTAATAACATTTAATGGGACATGAACATGAATTACTACTTAGCTGAGAGTGAACCCAGGTGTGAGACATCCGATATATGTGGAGGTAGTCAGAAGTAGAGAAGGGAGTATTCGAATACAAAAGTACTCGTGTACTCGATAATTAAAAGTATTTTTTTGCACTCGATTCCTTCTCGTATTTGAATACAATGGTATTCATCCAACTTATTTTTATGAAAAAACTTATATCGCAGTTGGCTGATTCTTACCTATCGATTAGTAGTTTTGTTATTATGTATTTGAATACTTATTCGATACTTGAAAGTACTCGAATACCAAGAATTCGATTCCAAAAAAATACTCGATTCGGCCCATCTAATCAGAAAAGAAGGGGAGAGTGCGAAATGTCAGAGAGCTGGAAAGGATCTGAATCATCAAGTTAATAGGTATTCTCGGGATTCAGAGACGAATTCAATGCCACTGAATTAATGATTCTGTACCTGAGAACTCTAATGTGAATGCTTTGGGTTTTTGTTTATTGTTTTGCTTATTGAGTATTGTTTCGAAGTTAAAAATATCCATGTTGTTCTGTTAATGTTTATGTCTCCAACATATGAGGTAACGTTTATTTAAGAAGTTTATTATTTTCATGGTATTAAGTTCAATAGGATGCAATTTCTTATGATTTTTAAGTTTAATATTTATTTGTATTCACCAAAATCATTTTATTCACCAACAATACCTATATAATACCTTTTACATGATTTGTGTAAATTTCAACGAAGAAAATGAACTTAAAATATCAATAAATCGTACTGAAATAAAATAATGATTTACAAATTATTCGTTTATTTTTATAATGCTACAAATATCTCATGCATTAAAATTTAGACACTAACCATTGTACACACAATCTTAACTACTCCCAATGTAAATTATGCTTTAAAATTCAAGTGTGCTAGTAAATCTGTTATGGTTTATTCAAAAATAATTATCACAACTGAGGACAGGTAAGAAGTGATTTAGAGAAGTTTTCCATTTCAAAAAGAAATCATAATAAATTCGATTAACAATCCTTTTCAGTAATATCCTAAAATAAAGATATCTGGTAAATTTCCTCAATGCAAAAATTTGGAAATAAATTTAAATGCCTGTCTGAACTAAACAATTTATATGTCACTACAGTTTCCATCGCGATGCTGAAGTTGATTAATAAAACCTATGAAATAAAATACCCTTCTACCCTAACTGATAAATATTACTTTTCTCTGCTATGCTACAATTTCCCGCTACTAACCATCGCAATTTATACCTACCAAAACCAAAATCCCTTCTTTGCCAGATAGTTATGCTTTATGTGATGGGAATGGTTATAGTAGGTCACTTTCTCGAGATGAAAATATGCCTCCTCGATTACTAGACTACAACAAATGTTAACTCATTCGTGAGCATTACAGATAACCCACATTCCCTTTCTCTATGCACTATAACCCACTGCCTTTGTTCTCGATGGTAATAATTTGCACAATCCTGACACTGAAGTGGGATCCTCGTATACAACCCTTCATAAAGACGACGCATTTGGTTTATGAAGATAAAGTTACTCCTTTCTTGATGACAACACAGGATGGCAGTCTTGCACCATTCGGTCAACGACTTCAAATAGTTTGGGGCAAACAACAGTTTTATCACATCGCAGAGGAATAACTACTCAATCTATGCAATGTTCTATATTTTTACCTTAGAAATGCTTAGGCACTTTGACATTGACGCTTCAATCATATCTCAATTATCTATGAAATTATTACTTGCTTTAACACTCCTGGTGCTTTATGTTTGCATCGAAAACTACCCTTTAGTGTCCAGTCTGGTGTAAAAACCTTATTCCAAACTGTCATCAGTTCTGGGCAAGAGACCATTTGTTTTTCCTACTGGGATCTTCATTCCCAAGAGATAAAGTTAAACCTTCTTATTGCATTTCAAACTGTTAAATACCGTAAATTGCTTACATTACATATGCAAACAAAACATTTATATCAAAATATTAATAAACCACCGTTAATAAACCACCATTAATAAACCACCATTAATTACCGAACACATTAATAAACCTCAGCTTAAATAGGTCTTTTCAATCAATACTAATTTATCAAGAAAGAAATAGAATTTTTTACATTAATTTTTGCCATAATTATTTTAGACAGGTATCAAATTACAATTTTCTATCTCTTATTCATACTCTTTTAGGACTCTTGAATTTCGGATAAATTTCGATTAAATATTTTTTATTCCATCGTTTGTGGGGATTCTAATTTGCAAAAGTTCAGAGGCTTTATTAATCCGCCTCTTTAAAAGGTAGGTTCAATTCAGTTAATACATAAATTAATTACGAAAAAGAGAAAATGTTTTTAATTTATTTTTCTGAAATTTATTTTTATAACAAAGCAGAAAAATAAATATAAAATATTTAGCTTACAGAGTTTTAGAAATTCAAAACTATTGATATCGCAGTGCTTGACATATCCTGAATTTATCCTATTTTGTGAAAAACCTAGAAAGGAAATGTTTTAACTTATAGTTGTAACAACTGTAAACAAGTGCTGTATCCAAGCTTACGACTCTCTTCAAAGTTATATTATGTAGCGGTTGTTTCCCGTTTTCATTTTCACTTCATGTCTTTTCTAAATCAATCATGTCTTTTTCTAAATCAATCATCAATCTTTTTCAATCAATCATGTCTTTTTCTAAATCAAAATATCTAAAAATATTATGTCTTATTTATTCTCAAATCTTTCAAGTCTTAATATAAATTGAAACTTTGTATTCAAAACATATTAAAGTGAAGTCTTGGATATAATAACTTCTAAAAGATGATAAAATAAAAATAAGAATAATTCTAACTGCATTGTAATGAAAATAATGTTTCTATATAGAAAGCATCAGCACAAAATGTCATAAGCTATCACGAGCCCAGTAATAGGAAGAGAAACGAACGTAAGTACTGAAATGGGTGGTTGGCTTATTAGGTTTTATTGTGCAAGGGGCTATATTTGGCCATGCTGCGCCAAGCTCAAGACAAGCAATTTCAAGTAATGGACATACATACACAAGGAAAGTCTTACTGACACAGAAGAAAGAAATTCATACACAAGGAAAATTTTACTGACACAGAGTGCAGAGGTTAAAACCACTAAGCCACGACTACCCCGAACGTGAAACGGACAAAGTTCAGAACTGTTCGCGGAAGAAATAAAACTGCCAAGGAACCAACTGGTTTTTACTGCTGACTTGGTTTATCTGAAGCAGCAAAAACTCTCGAGCGAAGTCGGGTAGTAAAGATTGAAAAATAAAAAATAATTTTTCACCTGCTGGTAGTTTGCAATTATGCTAAAGAGAAGGATTTACCCCAAAATAATTTTTTACCCACCGCGTAACGATATGAAAAAAAGAAACATTTTCAAGATTAATATCATGCTGAGTATATGCATCCATCCGCACACTTCCCTATTGATAGACCCAAACATAAACTTAACATGATCAGAGGCGCATAAGAAACCAATTTATGCGAATAAAACGAGCACAAATCACCGAAAATATTCCTTCCTGCGAAGCTCCAAGTTTAGAGTCATGGTGTCATAAATCAAGTTTTTTATGACACTTGAAATATCTCACTTCAACGCCTGGCGTCTGTCCAAGAAATCTGATAGCTATCTAATTTACATAATTTCCCCATACATATTCCCAGTCATCCTTCTTTCGAGTGTATTTATACAAACGAATAGAGGGCTCTTGATGATCAGAGGAGCATCAAGATAAATGGTTATTGGCGTCTGCTTCACTTCAATCACTCGTGATTGAGTGGTCAGTTATACACTGTAATGCGAAATGCATACTCTCAAAAGTATGTCGAGTTTTGGCTTTTCGGAAAAGAATCACGGGTTTCGGTTTTTTCGGAGGAAGAAGCTCCACTCGAGTTTATTATTATTTCTGGATCGACTTATATGACAGATTGCCTTTCAATAGCTTGTTCCATGAGAGTAAATTAGATTTAACAGCTGACCAAGATTGATGAATCATCCAATTTTTTTAGTGCAGGATCATAACACAATCGGAATCAAGTGCCTCTGAAATGAGTTTTAATAAAAAGGAGCAAATAGTAAAATTATTGTAACATTTATTTTTCGCATTGCAACATATTTCGGCGTAGCTGCATATTTATATTATAAATTTTTCCTGAACACTGTATTGGTATTAACTACTTGTGAATTCACACACTAGATTATATTAATTTAAAATGATATTGATACCATTTTCCTTGAAGTTTAAAAATTCTGTGCTTACAAGTATCTCTGAATATGAAATTTACACTGCATAATGGTGTTGTAAGGTGTGTTTGGACCCATTGTACAGTTTCCACGTACTTCTACTGACATTTTAAGGAATGAACATGATGAATAATAAGTATAGTGTTGTATGCTGTATTTCATATATGTTGGCATTTCAATATCTGATTTTGAACAAATCTATTGGTGAAATAAGAGGATGATTTGAAAAGTGAACAATGCTCTTCCATAATTGGTGTCCTAAGCAGTTCTGAGTTTTTCATTTGGCTCAGTAAGCAGTGATTACGAATTACACAAAAAAGTCATCCGTGACATATATGCATGTTTTCGAGTATGCTATCTCTTCCTGGTGGAAAGCTTAGTACATTTATAAGTGATTATGCGGAAGTTCATCTGCTTCTTACTAGAACATTACTAAAGAAGGTACCTATAATGGTTACTATTAGTGATATTTAGGATTGTAATGCATATATTGCGTGTTCAGTTTGGTAATGACATAATATCAAAATTTTAGGTGCGTAAGTGGAATTAGTTTTGACAAAATCGTAAAGGAATTGGATATGCAACACGTTTGAGTTGATCAATCTCTCACAAATATTTGAAATGTTTTCACCACATTTGGGCTACTAAGTTATTTTGAACATGTCTTTTCCTTCAGAAACGATCTGAAATGGAGCATACTATTAAGATATTTTGGGAACATTAAAAGCATTCTATGGATAGAAAAGACGTAACTTTTTTTTCTTTATGGAATTGCAGCATCCATACCAATGCCTTAAGAAGAATTTCATAAGCAATTCTGGACAGTCCAGAAATACGCTCGTTACATTCCATCTCATATTGTCACCATGGATGATGAACGCCATAAAGAATACATTGAAGAGAATGATTTCCAAAGTCAGAAGGGAAATACCTTTTGTTATCGGTTTCCTATAGATCATGCAACTTTTTTTATACAAATTTGATTGCAATGATAAAATGCAGCGTGTGTCGAGAGAAAAAACATTAAAGTTTATGTTTATACTTATAAAAATAAGTTTACTGGTTTTTTTAAATAAACAATATTAGTAACCGTTTACTTTAACATTTGTACCATGTAAAATTGTATAAGGATTTTTTAAAGCTAAAATGGAATGATATACCATATAGTAGTTCTAAATCTCTTCAACTTGTAAATGGTATCACAGTATAAATGTAATTTGTATTTTTTACAAACTGTTGAATGTTTTAAAAATACTATAAAGATTTGAACACGCCTAAATTTCTTACATCAATAGTTTAAGTATTATTAAATTCATGGAAAGTCAAAGGAATTAGTTTTTAATTAGATAAAATATTATGATTATTTAAATTTATTTTATTAGTTAAAGTATTATACTTATTTTAATTTCTTTTATTACACAAAATATTATTATTATTTTAATTTAATTTATTAGACAAAATATTACGATTATTTTTTAGTTTGATTTCAACACTTCATATAAGGCATTCATTTTAAAAGTCACATTATATTTCAAACAGTATTTTCAGATTTGTGTGATTTTAAATAATTTTTTTCTTCGAAATTAGAAAACATTCTGTTTGCTACGGAATTTTTGAATAGTAATGATTTTTTTTTCATTAAGCAATATAATATTTTTTGTAAGCTATTGTAAGGTGTCTGGATAAACTTTTCAAATAGTTCGAGTGTTATTTTTAATTGAATGGAATGAAATTTTCATCAAGCAATATAATATTTTCTCTAAGCTAATGTAGGTGTCTGAATAAACCGTTCAAATAGTCTGAGTGTTATTTTTAATCTCAAAGTATATATAAGCATATAGTTTCAAAGATAATTTTTAAAGTCACTTTCGAACGCAAATAGTAGGAAAATTAATATTATTTTTTTGTAAATCAATCAAAATTGCACCCATCTTTTGGTCAGTTCGACAAAAACATATTACATATATTTTTTGGTGTGACGCAGAATTCTAGCAATTAGTTAATATGTGCCATCAGTTGAAAAGTTTGGAAATCTCTGTACTTTGTTCCTATTGTACATCTAGATTTTTGAGTTTTTAAAATGCGATGGGGCCCCGTATGTCTCAGAGCCTATAAAAAACTCTCATAGACATCACAATATCAGCTGAGGGAATTTTTATATACCATTAGCAACCTTAAACCTCTTGGTGGTCCTGGTTGTCTCTACGAGGAATCTCGTCATTAAAAAAACTGAACAGATCTTTATGGACGAGATATATAATCCTTATAAAAACTGAACAGATCTATTTGGACGAGATATCTTATCTTTAGAAAAGCTAACCAAATATTTATCTCGTCATCAAAAAATTGGAAATATCCTAATGACGATATATCTCGGCATTAGCAAATTTGGTCAAGAGTACTTGGATCTTACGCTTTTATTTATGAGAGAAATTTTCTGTCTAACTAAATATGAATGGATGTATTGGTTTTGCGGTGATACGTGCTTCCTGTACGTATTCTGAAAGTGAAGTCTGTCAGATTGTTTTTCGAATATGATTTCAGAATAGAACTTCGCCAATAAAAATTCTCAAAGAATAAAATTCCGAATAGATGTAGGATGGTTGATTGGTCAAAACCAATTAGATTAAATACCAAACTATAACAAAACGTCGATACACTGCATTTTAAAGTAACTACGCTAGGTATCACACGAAAGCATTCGGACTAGTAAAGTCTTTGGGGAACGTCTGGTTTGTTTGTTTTACACTCAAAATCCCTCTAATATGGAATTAAAAACAGATACAAATCGTAAGTATCCATAACATAAGCAGGGAAATATCATGTTTAAATATCAGATACATTACAGATACATGGCATGCCGAGAATTCGTAACCAGTTTATCGAACAAGTGTATTCCAAATCAATAGCAAGCACATGCCCGTAACGAAACCCGTTGTTGAACACAGAGGATATTGGAAAAAGATCCTTCAAAACTTTGACATTATTATTGAAGAAAAATACTTTCAAATGTTTGGTAGTGTAACTGAAAATTACAATGGAAACTGGTAATTATCCCCAAAGCGTGGGAACCAGTCACAAATGAATCCGTGGAACAAGGCACTTCCCCATTTGTTATCCATAAACTGAAAATATTTCTGGGAAATCAATACAGGTCGGAAGCAAAACTCTGCTCAGTGATACTGAAACCGAGTGCAATTAGCGACAATTTGAACTAATTAATTTTATCCTGACTAGTTATCAGCTTCGGCAGAAGATAAGCGCTTTAAATTAATAACCGGAACTTATTTATGGATATAGATTAAAGTTGCTCTTATCGGGGGAAACCCCGGGAATGAAATTAAATGGGGTCGGGTATCAGTGTAATGCTTTATCGAAACGAATTGTCCGGGGAGAGAACACTGTGGTTACAAATTACGGATGTGAGTTTTTCTAAGCATAGCTCCAGGCTTAGTTCTCGGGGAAAATGGGCTGTATTCAATTAGTCTTACAAATCTAGTTTAGGGAGTGCGCGTACACTGGAGGCTTGGAGCTCAAGATTCACTTATTAAAGGCATGTGTTCTTAAATTTATAAGAACACAAATATTTAAAGTAAAATGAAATGTTTGTTTGGTGGTATTAATTTTAAAAGAACCTTTATAAATGGAACAATGAAATACAATGAAAGGAAGTGAATGACAATGAATTTCAATGAAAGGAAGTGAAAGCATGGAACAATGATAATCAGTGAATGGGAATGCATGGATGGAACAATAAGAACAATGAAAAGAAGTGTATGAATGAAGTAATGTAAAATAAAGAAAGGAATTGCATGAACGAAACAATGAATATAACGAAATAATAACGAAATGGAGGAAGTGTACAGAGGCTGTTCGGACATATTTGAACGATTTTAATGGACTGAAGATAAATTTTTACACGAAATTTTTGTGTTTTAAATGTTCTATTTGAGTTCTTATTTATATTTCTACACCTTAATTTCCATGATAATAATGACTTTTGTAGTATCTACAGATGTATTTTGTCCCATTATTGTTCCACAGTTTTCCAAAGTCCTTGAATGGCTTTTGGTCGACGTTTTGATAATGCTCTTTTAAAAGTACAAAAGCACAAAAGTCCATGGGTGAGACATCTGGAGATTTAGCAGGAATAACAGTAAAGGGTATTGACTTGATACCAGTTTCTTTTTTCCATTTTTTCCAAGAATTTAATAGTGGATTTAGATGTGTGGCTGCTTGCTTTATCCTAATGCAGCTCTACTTATTGTTGGCACTGTGGGTAAAGATATTGTATTTCATTTTTGAATATTGGGGATAAAATATGGTCTTGATAGTATGTGAAAGTTGATTTTTACATTTTTTCCAGTCTTTACTTTTAATTTTCCATTATATGCAAAACCGGCAACAATCATAAATCTCTTAGAGAAAGTTTCTTTAGATTCTTTGAACAACGTTTTAAGGTTTTTCTCCTCTTTTAGGATAACAAATTGTACTTACTTTTTTTATTGCAATCATTTAAATACACTCATATCTCGTCTATTTTCACATTTTTTCCATCTTTCTTCAGCTAAATGCTTCTCATACAAAATTCTGTAGCGAGTTCTGAGTTCTGCAATATGTCGTGGAGATAGAAGATGAGCATTGTATTTTTTTGGTCTTTTTAAGATTCAAATAACTGTTAATTATTTTACCTACAGTTGAAAGTGGACATTTCAATGATTTTGGAATAGTCCTTTGACTTGGCGGATTCTCTTTTAAGATTAAAGATCCAACTGCTGCGAAAATAAAATTCTTTCGTAGCATGCAATTTTTTTACAAATCACCAAAATTGTTCAAAAAATGTCCGAACACCCTCTGTATTAATGTAACAATGAAAGGAGGTAAATGCATGGAACAATGATGTGTATCAATGGAACAATGAAATACAGTGAAAGGAAGTGAATGCATGGAACAATGAACATCAGTGTACGGGAATGCATTGATGCAGCAATAAAAAACTGTGAAAAGAAATGTATGAATGAAATAATGTAAAACAAAGAAAAGAATTGCATGAACAAAACAATGAACTACAAATAAAGTAGTTGTATGAATGTAACAATGAATAACAGTGAAAGGAAGTGTATGAATGGAACAACGAATAACAATGAGAGGAAGTGTAAGAATAGAACAATGAAAGGAACACTGAACAACAAAGAAAGGAGGTGAATGTATAGAACAATGAACAATGAAAAGAAGTGTATGAATGGACCAATGAACAACAAAGAAAGAAAATGTATGAATTTAACAATGAACAAGAAAGAAAGTGTATGGAACCATCAGTAACAATGAAAAGAACAATGAACAACAATGATATGAAGTATTATTTAATGAAGCAGACTTGGACCTTGTGGGTAAGACTATAAAATGCTAATTTATTGAGACTTAATATAATGACATTATGAATATTTACTAAACACCCAGGGGTAAGACTTCAGAACAGTGTGGAGGTTAAAGTTAATGTCAAATGGCAAGAATGCGTGAAAGATGCAGTCTTCAAATTTATAGGTTGTTTCACAGGTTTCTGAGAAAGAAATACAATGGCATCGAACAATAAAAACATGGTCTGCACCTGGGAACTCTATCGAGAAATGAATAGAAAATAGAAATATTATGTTAAAGTGAAGTGTTTTGGATTTTCGTTAAGTGAATACTTTGAATTTCAGAAAAAGAAGTCAATCCCAGGCTGGGACGGTTAATTTAGAATACGTCACCAATCAAAAATACAACCAATATAAAATAATGGCAGACGTATAAAGGACTGTACAAAAACTCACTCTGGTCCCTTAGAAACCTATAATTGGAAATGATATCAAGATACTTCTCTTTAATAAAAACATATTTCTCGTTCTGAACCCAGCGCAAGAAAACGATTAATCGATGTAAAATATCGTTACAAATTGTGGAACTATAGTTATTACATTTTACATCATAATTTTATTTTACTCTGGTTAGTTATATTTATTAAAATTTGTTCAATTTTCAAAACGCATGTTTCTTTCGTTATTCAAAAGCACTCATCGAAAATTAAAATGGAAATGCCAAAAAGTCAAAAGTTCAATCACTACATGCGGCAGGTTTGAACAGAATTTTCGGTTTTTATATTGTTACAAACTAGTTATTTTATTCGGTAAATGTATAGTTTTCGGTTTATTTGATAAAATAATGCATTGTTCGCTTCATGTAACATTCCAAATTTAAATAATAAAATACAAGTATGAGGTTTAATTGAAAAAAATTTTGAAGTTAATACCCTCTCTACTAACAGTATCTCACTAACTTGGGTTTCTCAATACAAACGGAATTTGTTTTAAGACATTAAAAACCAACAGTTGCATTTATAAACTATATCAATTCAAATTAAACCATATGAGTTGAGGAACATTTAATTGCAATGGAGATGATATTTCAAGCTTAAAAGTATGAAGTGTTACATTTAGTACAATTACTATAAGGAAATGAAACTTAATTCTAAATTTAAGAAAATGCTTGGAAATACACACACTAGAGTAGGTGATGTTTATTAAACACTTAAACATGCAAATAGTAATACTAAAACATGCACTCTGTATTGTTATAGGGTCATTCTTCCTAGATATCATTTAGAGTAGTCTATATTACTGAGAAAGTTCAACTAAAGCGCCGGTTGTTTTCTTGTCACGCCTTTCGCAAGATTTCTTCTTGTAAAATAAAAGGTCACATGCAGAATGGAATTAGCTTCACAAGATGGTGTATTTCTGAGGAAAGTATATTACAACATCCCTTGTTATAAAATGTGGTAACTTAAAGGGATCTAGGCATATTGATATTTAATGTAGTTTGAAATAAATGAGATTTAAAAGTTTAAGGTAATGTGTTAAATGAATGCACAATTCTGAAGAAATTTTACTGCAGAACAAGATCACGAATAGGGGATTCAAACACATAGAACAGATTTTTGCTGCACAAGAACAATCCTTACTTAAAAGAAAATGATCGTAGAACGACAACTACTATGGGGTCTTTATTTACATTTGAAGGGACATGTTTAGATTTAATTTTAATTTTAATAATGGCGAAAATATTTTGTAAAATTTTTTGTCGTGTAATGAAAACAAATGTTTCACTAGTCATAAGCTTGAATGGTTCACTGAGCTAGCAATTTTCACTGGTCTTACTATCTTCACTTGTCAATAAGCTGGAAAGCTCCAGATTTCAAGCACCTGTCTGGAAAGAAGTAGTTATTGTTATTTATGGATAATAATGATTATTCTCACATGTAAATGGTTTTTAATACAACATTCTTCGACTGTGATCATAGTGATGATGTATCAAACATTAGTTCATCTGAAAATCAAAATTATCCCATCCATTTTATGATTGTATGGTCTTATATATAATAAATAAAAAAGATCATTATCATCTAAGTTTTGCATGAGTTCAATAATTCAATTCATTAGTTTCAATTTCCGTTGCATTTGAAGTCAAAGCAATCCATAAGACAAAACTATTTAGAAATCTACAAATCTTAATGTTTCAAACTTTACATTTCAAAATTGAACCCATAGCCCTTGAAACTATAAGACTCGTGCTTCTTTTAAATGTAGCTGTATGGATGCGGTAAAAACAAAGTATTCTTACTCTGCATATCAGTGAAATAAGTACATAAAACAACTTTTGAGTTACATCGATCCATTTCAATAGCAAATATACATGTCAAAAATTATATATACCTCCGCCTGAGGATATGTGAATTTCTCAAATTTGTAATAAATGAAAAAAATGAATGCATAGCAAGAAAAATGTACTATCATAGCAAATACTTTATTAAGTCTTCCTCCATCGAATATCAATTGCTTTAAATTTTTGAAAATACAAATATTGGGAGACATTTCTTTCAGAATGTAATCCGTGACAATAAAGTTCATCTACAACCTCGTCGAAACACACTTCTAATTGTATACTTGAAGATACCTAAAAATGTGTGTATTATGGTGATATAGAAAATTTACTGAGTTAAAAATTTAGATTAAAATGTATTTTCTACAACATTTAGAAGCAGATATCACGATGGTATTTGTTGCCCTGATTAGATATTCTGTTATTCTACTATTGGATTAAGAAAAAACAAATACCTAAACATTAAAAATGTTATATTGAAATAATTTTTTGGCTAACATTCTAAATATTTTATTAAATAAAAATTGCACAACATGAGTTAAATTCTAAATACGTGAGTCATGTTTTTCTATTATATTGTATATGGAATTACTATAGCGTAATTTATATAGCTTTGGGGTGTTTATATAAACAATATCAAAAATGTTTATTAATTTTAACTGGACGCAAGGTACGTCGCTTTACATACGAATTTAAATAACCCGAGGGTCCCATTACTGATAAAATTCATTGTTGAAAAATTAGAATTGTATCAGCGTTTACAAATTAATCCTTCTGGTGGTTGTCTAGCAGAGATGTCTCGTCATTCCCAAAACTGACGAGATATCTCGTCATTAGATGAAACTTGACCAGATCTTGATCTCGTCGTTATAAAAAAATCTGCATTATCTTGATGACGAGGCATCTCGTCATTAGAAAAATTGGTCTGATCTTGATGGACTAGATACCTCACCAAAGTCTCTTGGAAGGTTAGATGTAAATCATTATACAAATTATTACGAAGTAATTTTTATCATGACTATACAGCGACTGTTAAATGAGCTCTATACTATAGAAGACGCTCGTTTTGACCAATACTTCTTTTACAAATCCGTTTAATTTTAAAGACTTTGATCCTGTTCGTTCATGTATCACAAAACAAATTTTAAATCCGTTTGACGAACTTTACATTTTAGCTACCTTTTTCCGTACCTTTGGCTTGTAGAAAGGAATGTTGACTGTATTTTAAAGTCATTCAAACTATTACTCTAATAAATCAAATTTTGTTTAAAGAATTAACCCATGTGGGCTAGACTATGCAGCTATCGTATGTAAAACTTATATAACCAATCAAGTTAATATCATCGATAAACAGATAATATTCAAAGTTGGCATGATGAAATAGCGGAATACTTATGCAGCACATCTAGAATATAATGGGTTATTTTCATAACATAAATTCAACAAGATATTATCCGTGGTAGTTCAATCTGTACACTATGTTGTTACTAACCCTCTTGAACTAAGTTCAAAAGACAATATTGAACAAATTGCACAGCGAGCAACTCTTGATCATACAAGAGTTGTCACACAGGGATACCGATACATTTTAAATGCGAGGAGTTTTGGAATTATAGTTGGATGTATATATGTAGCTCACACAAAGTTGTGATGTATGATACATACTTTGCATTAACATAAACAATATCCAAAGTTCTCAACTCGCAATTACTGCCATCATAATCGACATTGTAAAACAATTAAACTTAATTTTTTTCTGAATGGCAAGAAAAACATTTCCTGTGAATGATTAAGTGAACTGATGAAATTCTTTACAGCAGACTCCTAGATATGAAAATGTAAGGTGTTTTAATAATTGCTTAACATGGAAATAAGTGTTGAGTATAATTAAGTAGTAGAGTGAAACGTGTATTGTTTTTTAAACTTACGTTAAGCATTGAAATTTTAAAATATCACTTAATACGAGCATAATCTCATTTTGTATTTATAAGAGAAAAAAAAATTCACCACAAGTATTCAGATTAATTACTTTTGATAAGAGAGCTTTTAGAAGTAATGTAAAGAAAAAAACTTGAATATCTTCTTGTAATTTAATTCCTTTACCCATTATCATTTTTCCTTCTTAACAGCTGAAGATGATCGGTAATTAATGAAATGTCATAGACACAGTGCTAAAAACTATACTTTTACTTGTGATGGAATTTTTTTTCATGTGTGTTTCAGTTAATTGGACTTCTGCTTATCCCAGACTGTCTTTTGATTAATATTTTCTTCTCGCTTTTCATTCTTTCTATGTTTAGCATAAAGTAGGTTAAGTTTATAAGTTAATTTCTTCAAAAAATGCATAATTTTACAATTGGAATATTCTAGGAAAGTTACTATACAAGAACGAAAACGGATATTATTTTAACATAATACAATTTTAAATTTAGCTAAAATTATTTTTTACAACGTACGAAATAATAGCTTTAATAAATCTGTACAGATAAAATTAAAAATTACTTCATCAAGTAATATTTTTTTTACTTTGTGAAGAAAATTATGATATTTTGGTGCTACCAAATTTTTATCATTTCTTGACTTTACCATCATTTATTCACTTATGTATAGTTGCATTTACATTGTTCATCACACTATATGCCTTTAATTTTAGTGTGCATTAAAGTACATTTGAATTCTAAAAAGTTTAGAAGAATTTAGCTCTCATTAAAAATAAGTATCAAGTCAAATATTTATATTCGCGTTTTAATGTAGAATATATTTACAGAAGAACATGTAACTTATTCATCAATGACACAAATCATGTAATCTTTTTGCACTATTTTACATTTCAGCATATTTCTTAAAATTAAGCTACAATTTTAAAAGTATACAAATTAAACAAAATTTAAAATTTCAGCTTCTAAAGAGAAACATTAATTAGTTCTTTCATCTCTATTGATATAATAGTCACCAGTTTTTATACCTGTTGGCATTAACTTGGGAACGGTTTTAAAATTTATTCATATTAATTTGCTTTAGAGATTAAATAACTGATTTCTGAAATATTTGTATGTGCAGACTCCTGTGCAACACATTTTTTTTTGCAACTTTGTACTATTTGTTTTAATTATTAAGGAAATACGATAGTTATTGAGTTTCAAATACGAAACGAAACTTAATTAAATTACTTTCTATATTCTATCATTTTTTTTACTTTCTGAATTTTTGCTTTTAAGGTGTCCGACTACCTTCGGAAAGGATTTTTTGAAATAATTTGAAATTTGACTTTTTTTGTGCATTATATTATAGAATATGGTTAAAAACTTAGAGAATAACATATAAAAAAAATAATTAATAATTTTTTTAAAATTTAAACCCCAAAAAGGGGTGAAAAATAGACAAAAACTAGCACCACCGCAAAACATGATAACTTAAATTTAAATTAAGATATTCTTATTTTGTAAATTTTATTTTGAAGATTGAAACCTCCTTTAGGGAATGTACCTCTCACATCATTGTAAACCAGTTCTTTTAAAAACTGGAGAGGTTCAAGTACAACCAAGAAGAAAATCTTCCATAAATTATAGCAACGCATAACTTTTATAATTAAAAATAAAAAAACTAATTAATGCACAATTACAGAAGTGGTACATTCCCTTTATAAACTCTTTGAAAGTATTCCTACCAAATTTCATAACATTTGAAGCATAACTTTTTGAGTTTTCATGTTTTGCGTAAAAGCAAAATTCTAAAATGTCAATTTCAAGAAAAAGCTAAAAACAAAATTCAATAATGAATCTTACCTTTAAATGGAAAATGTAGCTCTAAAATGATCCTGATTTATAAAGATCACCTTCTATAGAAGTTAAATCAACTACTTTTTTTTTCCTAATTGCCCTCAAAACCTTCCTGCGCTTCTTTGAAACGGGTGTTGTATGGCGCTTGGAATCACTGATTCTAATGCGATCCAAACTTTGGTAACCTTTTAATGTGAAGTAACCAAGATTTTCAATGTTCATCTTGCTTAAAACACTGGTGCAACCCTCAAATCCATCATTATATTGTATTACTGCATCATAAGCCCCTAATTTTACAGTTTTTAGGCTGACGAAAACCTCCTTCGGAACTCTCTGCCAAATAACACCATTGAAACTTTCATTGGCATTTTGAGTTTTGCCATGCAGACACTTATTCAAAAGTTCTCTGGTGCAAAGCTCTAAATACACTGGTTTGACTACATTTAAAATATTGTTGGGCAAACCAGAATGCTTGAGCTTTTCTGGTTCTTTCCCTTCGCTTACAGCTCGCTGGTAATAGCACCAACTGTCTACACCAATAGGGCACTGGCCATGCATCGGTTTCTTTGGTGATGAAGCACAATGAAACAAAGCTGCAATTACATTTTGCTGCATCATTTGTAAGTTGCCCACGTTAGAGCGAATCGCAATGCCATAATAATTTTGTAGTCTGTCGATAAAGACATCTGATAACTTGCCTTTACCAGACAGACCTTTGGTTTTGCTTTTCAATTTTCGCAGACGTGTACCCACCCGTTTTTGAATGTGCCCAATGCATTCCAGTTTTGAAACACTTTTTTCGCCATATGTGTTTTGGACGCACAAATAGCCTTTAGAATCCCCATCACCGTAGTATTTCGTGTACTTCAGCTTCCGAGTGCTCACTGACCTCTTGAAAATTCTGTCGACACCAACAGTTTCCATCTTTGCTGATGACCCTTTAAAATTGCACTGGCATATATGGTCAGCTTCCTGTGATTCAAATGACGGGTTTCTCTTCAGTTTCTGTAATCTTTTGCAAATTCTGCAGTATGAGGACATGACTTCTAAATCGAGAACCTTTCCCGTGTCAATTGAAATGGCAGCAACACAACCATTCAAAGAAGTGTACCCTCTACGCTGCCACGTTCCATCTACAGACACGCCGCATTCACTGTCTTCTCCCTTTGAACCAACTTCATCAGCTGCTTTTAACATTGAAGATTCAGCAACCTCGGACACAACTTTCAAGAGTTTCTCTTCATGGATGTTATACGCAGCTTTAGAAATTGGTGGCAAATTCAGCGTGGTGCACAGTTTATACGCTGAAGAAAATCCCTTTCCAATCTGCCTCATCCCATAAACTATTCTAGAGTTCACTTCAGGTACATTTTTGTTCTTTTTGGAGGAGGCAAAGCCTTTTACAAAATCACAATTGTGACATTTCAAAGAGAAGTGTGAGCACAATCCATACCTGGAGTCTTCAACTAAATGCAAACCAGAAGCAAAGCATTTGGGACATGGAAGCACCAAAAATATATTTATTAAAGTTTCCAGGTCGAAAATCCGATTACCACACAGTTCCTCATTCAAAACTTCGAATTTGGAAGAGCTAGATGCTTGCAGTTTTGAAGCACTGGCTGTGCACACTGGATCTTCAAGACTGTTAGTCTTCAGTGTTTTAGAGTGTTGATTACCTTTGAAGTGGTGTTTCTTCTTCCTGGCAATACTCTTTCCCATTTTGTAAAGAAAAATCACTTTATGCAAGAAGAATTATCAAGTTGTAGAACTTTTTGAACGCACGATCGAAAATCACGAGTTCAAATTGTGTACAAACTGAAACTCAAGTTTGATGCCAGATTGTGAAGTTAAACATGATTGCCAGATGTATTTTTGTGTAAAAAGTAGTTTTTTAATTAATTTTTTTTAATTAATAAAAAAAAATCCACACTTCAGAGCAAATTTTAACGCTTTAATTTGTTAAAATAAGAATGTAAACAAACTTTTACGTTCACTTCCTGTTTGCAGAAAGGCACTTCCGGTTTTAAAAAGTGTCGACTATGTAGTATTAAAAGACCTGTATCTTACGTTCTATGCATGGTAGGAACAAAATTTAAACAGATTTGGAAAGATAAGAAATCGGGCTTTCATATTATATCAAATTTGGAAAATCGCAATTTCCGCCGAAAATCGCGTTTTAAAGGTAGTCGGATACCTTAAAAATGATTGATAATTCATTTACATTCTAAAATAGAAGCTCTTTTCTTATGAAAATGCAATCTTGAATTATTCATTTTCAGATTTCCATAACTAGCATTTTTAATGTATTTTAATTTGAAATTTAGTTTTAAAATTTGGTCATTGAAAAGAATTTTCCTATATGCAATATTCTGTCTTCTTTATATGGCCTACATAGTATTACTTTTTCAGTTATTAAAGATATGATTAACATCAATAGTTTAATTTTGATGAACTTTTGCACTTGTAACTGCCCGTATTATCTGTTAATACTTAAAATCAATACATTTTTATCCAAACGTCATCTGCACAATTAAGTGACTAAACTTTTGTGTATTTAGTGAATTTAGTGAATTGAAGACTCATTTTGTGAATCCAATGCCTGGCTACTGATAGTTCAGAAAGTAAATTTTAGAAAATAAAGTTTATCATTACTGAACCCATATATTTTGCATTAAAACAAGCTGATATATTTAATTATTCGACCAGGACAATTAATTTCCAAATGACAGGTTTAATGCTTTAACAAGCCATTCAAGTCATAATAAATTATTATTCGCCCATTCACTCTCACTTCACTCATAATTTTTCAAACTTAGCAATTAGGAAAAATACCTACTAGGAACTACTTAAAAAGCTGTTATTACTAGACTACTACTTCAGAAATTCAATCCAGACATGTCCTAAATTTCTAAGTATATAAGATTATTATGTCGTAAAGTACTTTTTGATTAGTTTCATTTACACCAAATGAATTTACATTTGCAACGTAAGGAGAATTATACTCATACAGCCACCTTTGGTTCCTATTTAGTCCAGCTAGATCATATATAACTACTTGCTATGTCATCTGTTTGAAGATACTATCTAGTTTAATTCTTGAATGTTTTATTTAATAAGATATCTATTACATTTCAAATTTTAATGAAAACCTCTCTGTTATTCATAATTCAGCAAATCATAAAGTAAAAGGCAAAGCGAAGTTAAAAGTAAAAAGACCAGTATAATTACTTACTTTTTATCTTTACATAGATATTTAAAATAATTATTTTATATAATTCGTCCTAAATGCTAATAACGTTTAGTTCACTCTCAAACTTATGATGTAAGTATACTAAAACCTGTTAGAAAGTAATGATGTCTTCAAACTTAACATTCCTTCTTATTTAGATATTTATTTACTTAACATAATGTAAAAAATCATATTTTCATAAATAAGCAAAAAAACTGTATTCTTAAATATTTCATACATAAAAAGGCTACTTATATTATCTTAGATAAAAAAAAGGTGATCTAGCTGTTTAAATTCTATAACTTGAGTGTAATTAAACAAAGTAAAAGGACAAAACGAAGTTTAAATAAATACCGAATTCAATTGTTTATATTTTAACCTTGCATAGATATATAAAACAATCTCTTTTATATCTTTTAGTATAAATAACGTTTATTGCATTTTCAAACTTATATGATGTAAGTATAATAAAACATGTTAAAATTAATGAGATCTTCAAACTTAACTTCTTTATGTAGATATTAATCTATTAAAAATAAAGTATAAAAAACTTAGATTTTCATGAATAAGGGGGAAATCTGTGTGTTCATAAATGTTTCATACATAAAAAGATTAGCTATATTATTATCTTGGATAAAAAAGGTTATCTAGCTGCTTAAATTGCATAACTTAAGTATAGCTACGCAAAGTAAAAGGACATAACAGAGTTTAAAAAAGACCACATTTAACTACTTAAATTTTATCCTTACGTAAACAAAATAATTATTTTACATATTTCTTCCTTAATACATAAATAAGATTTATTTCACTCTCAAACTTATGATTTAAGTATACTAAAACCTGTTAGAAAGTAATGAAATCTTCAAACGCAAACTTCCTTCCTAATTATATATTTATTTATTAAAAATAAAATATAAATCACTTAAATTTTCATGAATAAGCGTGAAAACTCTGTATTCATAAAAGAAAATGCATTATTATCTTAATTAAAAAGGATTCTCCACCTGTTTAAATTACATAAATTTAGTATAGTTACTTCACTATGAAAATAACTAAGAATAAACTCGCTTTGAAAACAAAGGGAATCCTTCTAGGACGAAGCAAAGGGTAATTCTTCCTATATATTAAGAACCTGTCAGTGAACCCTGCTCTAAACCAAATAAAAATCCCCCTAAGGAAAAGAAAACGATAGGGACGCAGGTGGTCGAATAGAGCCAGCGGATGCGCCCCGGTACCGGCTTCATTAAGCCCCTGAATATTACAGTGGTTCATTGTTTTACTGAGAAGAGAACTTCAATTCATATGATAGCGTACGATGTGGACACTGAGATTCGAAACTTGTGGTCCTACGGATTTTAATGACTGCCTTAAGTAGTATGGATTTCCGTTTTGTATGCTGCCTTTTATGATACTGATACTGTAAACACAATAAATTGTCTGTAAGTACTTACTATTTATTGGTTTCGCCATCCAATGGCATTTATATCTCTTTTAAACATTAGGTTAACCGAAAATATCGAAAAGGTTTCGAATGTGCATTACAGGAAGACCTTTTTTTATGGCAAAATGGTTATTGTATAGTTGTTAGTTTTCAATATCTTGTTTTGTGTTCATCTCAAAATATTTTGAACCTTTGAAAATGAACCTAAATTTCCCATAAAATGATTAGTTAATGATTAACGCCAATTTTTGTCCAAAGTGTATTGTTTCAATTTCATCATTTCCATGATAAAAATGAATTGATTCTTTTAAAATTTAAGTTTTTTCGCTTATGGTCTGTATTTTCACAAAAGTATACATTTTAAAGTACATAATATCGTACATGATACTTATGATACGTCATGTATACGTACCGCAGTCTTTAATGTGTATAATCATTATATGGAAATTATATGATCCTCTGTGTGTTAATAGATTTCCGAGTGGTATAGTTCGTCATCTGACCGTGGTTCAAAATTACTTTGTGTTGTCCTCGGATCTATCCCTTCGGATTTGATCTGGACCGTCCAGCGAATTCCAGCGAATCACAATCTTAGTGTTGATAGCAACACTTTTCCGTCCATTCTATACTGCTACAGAAAAGTCGAACGCATGTAACCTTATTATGTCTACTAAAACTACACAGTCAAATTTTTTTAATATTATTTTTTAATACATTAACAATTTAATCCTCCTCTTGAACACATACCCGTACACCAACAAATTTAAATGTCCCCAAACGAGCAGAATTTTCCTTTAAAATCCCTTTCAAGCAAGTACCATTCAGTAGGAATTTAGCACAACATTTGACTACTGTAGTGCTACCTAACCGTCAAACACGTGCAACCTTAATCTCTCACTCAAAACTACTATCTAGTACTTTTTAATGTAATGTATTTGGAAAGAGGCTTAAACTATTGAAGGCTTAAAAAATTAATTGAGTGCAATAGTTTAAGCTAAATATGTACTCGTCATCTGTTCAATATTACTTGGTGTTGTCATTGGATCTTTCCCTTGGATATTGATCCCGGACCTTCAATAATAACCCGTTGTATTGTTCCAGTGCGACATTAATTAATTATCATTACCGTATATATACTTACACAGAAACAAAAATAAGTATACCGAAATATGTGTATATAAGCAGACTTTCCCCTTCAGCGCATACCAAAATCTCCCTTTACAAGCTCCAGCAACGATTTCAGTTAGAAACCACCACCCAGAATAAACCATCAAACTTGTTCAAACTTAATCTCTCACACAAAACCACTATCTAGTACTTCTAAATGTTATTATTAAATTAATAGTTCAAGTCTCTTTCCGAATACATATTTGCACAGAAAAATACCAAAATAAGCAGACTTTCCCTATCTTTCTCGTACAACAAGCGCCAGCTGTTGTTTCTATTGGAACCCACCTCACCAACTGAATACCACACTGTTGCAAAAACGTCAAACTCATGCAACCTTAATACATCTCTGCTAAACGCACAGAAAAGTTTTTTAATATTAATGTATTCATACATAAAAAATTCAACTTTCAAAACAAACGCCTGTCGTTCTGACTACATATCCATACAGCAACATAAATTTAAGTCCCAAAACAAGCCCCCTCTAGAATCTCTTCCACATCAAGCACCAACAATTGTTTCCCACCACAGAACCCAACACCAGCTTTTAAAGCCGCACTTACCCGCTCTCACACGGACGTCTCTGCTTCCCAGGATCCCTGCATTATTCATGGCCACGCATCTGTAGACGGAGGTATGAACATCTTTCCTGAAATCCTCCTGGGTGAAGGGCGGGAAATCCAGAGATCCATCCCAGCGCACGTGCCGCAGCCCGGGGACATTGACGACCACGGTGCCGTCCTCGGTGCGCCAGGTCACCGCCGGACTCGGATGTCCAGTCGCTGAGCACGGGATTATGGTCCCGTAGGTGTTCAGGAATGTCACCTCGTTGGGAGGTTCGTTCACGAAGGATGGGCCTTTGATCCCGTCGGTGGCCGCGTAGTCCGCTGGAAGGAAGAGAGAAACAAGTTAGGAGCATGTTGGATGTAAATGTTATTCAAAAATAGGTTGTAAAGAATTTTAGATTTTGGACAAATGAGCCCCCAGGTTGGGGCCAGAGGTTTCAAAACTTTAACAACTCCTCTCCCTCTAACACATACACACTGTTCTCTTTAACATATAAAGATGCATGTTAGAATTATGTCTGTTGTAAATGTTACTCAAAAATAGACTATAAGGAGTCTGATATTTCCAACAAATGAGCCTCCAGGCTGTGCCAGAGATTTCCAAACTTCAAATTTTTAAGTAGAACAAATCTTTTAGATCTCTTCTTGTTTTAACACATACAAACTGTTCCTTTTAACACATATAGATACACATGTCAGGATTATGTCTGCTGGAAATGTTATTCAAAAATAGGCTGTAAGGAATTTGAGTTTCTGGACAAATGAGCTCCCAGTTCGTGCCAGAGGTTTCCAAACTTTAAGAATTTCCCTCATTCTAACGCATACAAACTACTCTTTTTAACAAACTTTTCTTTTTAACCCTAACATAAAAATACATGTTAGGGTTTTATCTAGTGGAAATGTTATTCAGGAATAGGTTGTAAGGAGTTTTGAGATTTCTGACAAATGAGCCCCAGGTTGTGTCACAGATTTCCAAACATTAAGAACCTCCTCTCCTTCTAACATATACAAATTGTTCCTTTTAACATATAAAATATACATGTTAGGATTATGTCTGTTGGAAATGTTATTCAAGAATAGGCTGTAAGGAATTTGAGTTTCTGGACAAATGGAGCTCCCATTTCTTGCCAGAGGTTTCCAAACTTTAAGAATTTCCCTCATTCTAACGCATACAAACTACTCTTTTTAACCCTAACATAAAAATACATGTTAGGGTTATGTCTAGTGGAAATGTTATTCAAAATTAGGCCGTAAGGAATTTGAGTTTCTGGACAAATGGAGCTCTCATTTCTTGCCAGAGGTTTCCAAACTTTAAGAATTTCCCTCATTCTAACGCATATAAACTACTCTTTTTAACCCTAACATAAAAATACATGTTAGGGTTATATCTAGTGGAAATGTTATTCAGGAATAGGTTGTAAGGAGTTTTGAGATTTCTGACAAATGAGCCCCAGGTTGTGTCAGAGATTTCCAAACATTAAGAACCTCCTATCCTTCTAAAATATACAAATTGTTCCTTTTAAAATATAAAATATAGATTTTAGGATTATATCTGTTGGAAATGTTATTGAAGAATAGGTTGTAAGGAGTCTGAGAGTTTGGACAAATGAGCCTTAAAGAGAGAGGTTTGAGCCAGGGTTTCAAAACCTTTAAGAACTCTCTTTCTAACGCATACCAACTGTTCCTTTTAACGTATAGATACATGTTAGGATTATGTCTGCTGTAAATGTTACCTCGAATCTTTTCCTTTTTGTCGCCCGTAGAATTGCTCCAGTGTGACGTAAATTCAACTACCTACCACATTTACGTTCTCTAAACGTCTCACATTACCGTAATATTGCTAAGATATTTTGTAGTTGTCGTCACACAGGAGCATCACAACGGGCTATTGTCGATGGTCTGGGACCCATTGGGAAGGGAAAGATCCAAGGACACCTCATAATTTTAAATCACTGTCAGATGACGAGGTCAACACTTGAGCTGTCACTCCACGTTCCGAACTTCCACACCATATTGCTCAGGAGTGGATCAACAATTTATTAATGTCGCTTTTTCGACATTAATTTAAATTTTGTTTTCAAGGGAAAATGTGACTAGGAAAAATAGTATTTGAAAAATATTATATTTTGTTAATACTACTTCCCTCACCTTTAACAATCGCATACCCTCTTTCGCATGCATCCCACAGTTTGGAAAACACTGCATTAACCCTCAAGGTATGGTAGATCTCTGAGATCTCTCGGCGATATCTTAGCTGTCAACAGCAATCAATTCACTTTCTAAAATGTTTGGGAAAATAATCTGTATACGTTTTAACAGATTATTAGTTTTAAGTACAGCAGAAAATTAATCAAATTCTAAAAAATCATTCGTAACAGTTACAATTCAAGAGTTGCTTTACCTGATTAATTATCCAGTTTCTATTTTGGGAAACACATTTATGAATACATTTTAAACAGATCAAGAATTAAATCCATCTACAGCATTAGATGTATAATAATATGTAATTCAATAATATCTGCTTGTTACAGAGTAGATAATAACGAATACATTTGGATTAAAACAAACATCCTAGCCCCGAACAATGAAATTAATCATTGTGTACATTTCCAATAATGAATTGTTTAATAAAGATGTTTTATATTAATGCACATATTTATAAGAATCTATATAATTTTCCAATAATATGAACTATGTTTATTTATATATAACTCTATACTCTCTTAATTCTGTCGTCATGCTGCATTAGAAGTAGCACATGAGCAAATAAAAGTGACATTATTCAGATCAAATCTTTCATGATAGATTATTATGCATTGAAGAATTAAGTACATCAAATTTGAAGACTACGAGCTGCTCATTCAGTATTTACCGGTAGATAGTAAGTGAAACATCTGCTTTGCATAATCATGAGAAATATGCAGTCGGTCCCAACGACGAAATTGGCGTGCAACCAATGCTTGCATTGGTGGAAAAGCCGTCGGTGAAATTATGGAAATCTAACTTTGGATGTCTCTATGAAGTGGAAATTTGAATGAGTAACTTTCTTCGACGAAAAATGTTCAACGCACTGGAGTTGCATGAAGTGAGTAGTATTTTGAAGGATACGGAATCTAACGCATTCTTTAAATGTACAATTGTAATAATATTTTCATCATACCAAGCTACCTATTTTCATAATACCTTATTCGTATTATGAAAAACAATTAGCATTTTTTACAGATGATTGTTAATAGTTCTAAATTAGTTAGATTAACACATACATGAAAATTACCCTCTAAGTGGTTTCGACGGGATATCCCATCCATCAAGGTCTGACCAATTTTGTTAATGACGAGATATATTGTCATCAAGATATTGCTGATTGTTTAATGATGACATGGTCAATATCTGGTTTGTTTTCTTCTAGTGACGAGTTATCTCGTCCATCAAGTTCTGCTAATGGTTTGGTTAATGAAGGTACACTGTTAAAAGATATTTTTTTAATTTGTGATATTAAATTATAATGTTGGAAAAAATACAGATGTTTATAACTAATCTGTGGTTCTTGGAACTCTATGTAAAAAGAATTGGTACTAATTAATATGATATATATACCTTACCGACCAATAGAATTTTAATTTCTCGTTTTAAAAATTAATTTAAAAGTTATTTCATTAATTAGAAAATTTATTGTAAATATTGGCAAATTATAAAGGACATGTCACATTATTCTTAACACTAACATATACGTGCGTAAGGTTAAATGAAAATTATGATTAAAGAATCTTGACGCGAATACCTATGAATGATAGGATATCCAGTAAACAAAAATAATTACAGGTGATAATAGTGGTCAAATAAAAAAAAAGGAAAAACTGATTTCTAAACACAGATTTAAGAACATTTACAAATTCGGCTAATTTTATTTTTCAAAAGTTAACGCTGAGAGAACATTACAAAACTAGTATAAACAATGCTTCGGGCACACACTCAAAGACTATTTGAAGAAATGTATCGCAAAATTAGTTTATTTCAAGATAGCTTAACTTAATAATTTTTAATAACTTTTTCAGCATCAAATAGTATTCAGACTTTTCAGAGGTTTTCGAATTTTACTCATAGGAAATAAGTGTTATGAAAATTATTATTTACTTAGGGACTGAAATTTTTTAAAGTTTGCAATACACAGTTAACTTTAATATTAATTAGCAGATCGAAGTATACGTCTTAAATCTTTGAGAAATATTATAGAATCCTTAAAAATATATTAAGTCAGCTTTGTATTCGCTACAGTTGTACAAATAAGATTGTACACATAAAATTAATGATTAAATCATATGAATTTAAAATACAGTTAATAGAGAAACAGGACAGTTTAAAATATTAAAAATAATTTTTTTACTTATAGTATAAATCCTTCGTCGATAATAATTTATCCAACAACTTGACAGTTTATCATTAAAATATTCAGAAAAATAAGCTGTCTGCGTATAACTATTTTGTATTAAAATAAATTGTGATTTTGAACCGGATTTGAAATTAAATTTGATATTTTTAAGCCTACTGAAGGAATAATATTAATTACAATGGATATTTTGACATATCAAAAATATTGATTGCACATTAATTATGTAACTCAATAGTATGAATCATGCTAAGTACAATCTGTGCATTAATTAATTAATTATAGTCTTATCATCATTGCTTGAGTGGAAAGGGGAACAGTAAGAACTTCTAATAAATATGAACTTTGTGAGAAAAAATATCAATTATGAAAATTAAGTTTCACGATAGCGTCAGTTACTTGAGCATATTACCTTTTTGCATCAGCTAAAAAATTTTGTACCTCGTTCCTATAACGAATTATGAGATTATCCATGGCTGTGTGCTAATGAATTGATGTAATTGCATGGACTAATAGACGGCTGATATCCGAGGCACCAACTAATTTAATCTCAGTGAATTAATTTATTTTGATCTAACGCTGAGTAAGTTGTATCGTCTCAATATGCATGAAATATACTGTGAAGAGTTCGGATATTCACTTCTATTTTTCTAAAATTAGTCACCTCGGATATTACGTAAATTACGATATACTGACTATTCTTTGATAAAATGCTTTTTGTTTAATCTTTTAAATTTTTTGTAAGGTAAAAGCGAAAGATATATGACAAAAATAAACTTATCGTAAACATCTGTTAATGCATTCTATTAAATGTATTTCAATAAAAAAGTGATTATTTTATTTGATTAAGCTATCGAGAAATTGATTAAAGGGCACAAATGTACTTAGTCAATGCACTTAGGAATTTCATCTCCTGTTATTTATTTTCACTGCACTACATATTATTATACGATGTAATTAGTTTACTATAAATCAAATTACTCTTTTTCCAACTTTAAATTATAGTTCATGAAATAGTTCTTGTGATCTAAAATAAACTTGTCCAATTACTGATCCACCTGAATGATTATACTATCTAATACCAGTTTGCAAGTCAATTTATAATACGAACAAATGCTCTGAATACCGACGGCATAACACTGTAAACAATCAAATGAGCTGAATGTGTGCAAAACGTAGAGTTACACGATTTTAAAGTAAATATTATTACAAAAATGATATTACAGTGCAATTTAATCTTCCAGTGTCTTACCGAGATATTAAACTGATTTGTATATGAAAAATAGAACACGCCCCACAGAATTCTGGATTTACAAACCCAAATTATCTGTCAAGATGTACAATAAACCGGAACATTTAAAAATAACTCCGATTCATTTAAGAGATAAAGTGGAAGAAAGACATCGTTGAGTTCATTATCAGGAAGAGATTTAGTCAATAAGTCGTACTCAATATCAAAATTCCATTTTCGTTGACAATTCCACTGAATGAATTCTACATCAGAATGCTTTTCTATAAATACGATCTGATTAAGCAATCTAAACTGATTTTCTGAAAAACTAAAAATTAGATTTGTTTGAAATAATTATTACTTACATTTTCAGTTATTACTTAAATTTTATTTAAGTAACATTATTCTCCTATTAAAAACTAATTTTAATGTAAGAAGGTTTACAATTGGAGTGTAGATTCTTTCTTCATATAAAATTGAATACATCTGTTTAGAATTATGTCAAGAAATTACGTTATAAATTAAAAATACTTTCTTACTACTAAATGCCGATTTGTAATTTATGTGAACACAGATAAATTTTATATGTGTACCGCCAACATAAAACTTAATTTAAAGTGAGCTGAATATATTTAGAAACCATAAAGAGATACTCGAATTTAAAGAAAATACGATCCCAAAAAAGACACTTAAAGCTCAATTGAATCTCCCAATGACGTTACCGAGCAATTAAAACTTATGTATGCAAAACAAACCAAAGCCCACAGAGGCAGGCATTTAAAAACCTAAATCATCTTGTCAAGAGGGCTGCATAATAAACCCGGACATTTAAAAACACCGCCGATTCATTATCAGGAAGAGATTTAGTCAATAAGTCGTATTCAATATCAAAATTCCATTTTCGTTGACAATTCCACTGAATGAATTCTACATCAGAAACTACATCAGAATGCTTTTCTATAAATAAGATCTGATTAAGCAGTCTAAACTGATTTTCTGAAAAAACTAAAAATTAGATTTGTTTGAAATAATTATAACTTACATTTGCAGTTATTACTTAAATTTTATTTAACTAACATTATTCTCCTATTAAAAACTAATTTTAATGTAAGAAGGTTTACAATTGGATTGTAGATTCTTTCTTCATATAAAATTGAATACATCTGTTTAGAATTGTCAAGAAATTACGTTATAAATTAAAAATACTTTCTTACAACTTAATGCTGATTTGTAATTTATGTGAACACAGATAAATTTTATATGTGTACCGCCAACATAAAACTTAAATTAAATAAGTGAGCTGAATATATTTAGAAACCATAAAGAGATACTCGAATTTAAAGAAAATACGATCCCAAAAAAGACACTTAAAGCTCAATTGAATCTCCCAATGACGTTACCGAGCAATTAAAACTTATGTATGCAAAACAAACCAAAGCCCACAGAGGCAGGCATTTAAAAACCTAAATCATCTTGTCAAGAGGGCTGCATAATAAACCCGGACATTTAAAAACACCGCCGATTCATTTAGAGGATAGAAGAGAAGAAAAAGATACGAAAATTCATCATTCTGATATCTTTATTTAATCTGGGCCGTCGTTCTTTATCTGCTTTTGGTCTTTCCAAGGGAGGAATAATGATAAATCATTCACGAAAACATTAACGCGAAATGCGAGTGCCTCAGTTCTTGGGTGGTATTTCTGGAACTGCAACTGAAAATGCTTTTCCTTATCTCCATTGACATAATGGGTTTGTCAGATTTAAATCTTTTTTTAGGAGGAGGCGGAGGAATGTTCTTTCTCTTCTTGTGTGGTAATTTATAGAGGTTGAAAGGGGAAATTGAAATTGGGAAACGGTGAGCCTTGTGTATTATGTCCCATTCAATCAAGCGGCGTTTTATCGTCTTCCCGACTGCATGGAGGGTTTGCTATTTTTGTGTCTCAACGAATATTTACTTCCGCCCTAATTGATTGGATTTTGTTACCATGCTCTACTGTTGATGGAGTACTTGTACAAACGTAAAGGATAGATTTTCCGTGGTATAGGAAAGTTTAAAGTGTAATCAAAACGATAAAATCTGAACATAAAAAGTAGTTACAAGTGATTTATTTCCATTGTTATTTTATCTAAATTTAAATCTTACTCAAAAAGAAGAATGATGAAATGCGCTTAACAACTTTTATCAGTCTATAGTCAGTAGAGTATAGATTTTTCAGCGCAGATGCTTTGCAAGAGTCGACTAGTACAGAAATAAAATAAACCATAAAAATAAAGTTTTCTCAAAACCGAAAGCGGGAATTATATAGGGAGTTATCTCTTCAGTGCCCCAATTCAAAGGTAGAAATTTACCTTAAATTTCCACATTAAAAATAAACTGTGTTAGTCAGAATTTTGAGATAAGCCAGTAAAAATTCTTTACATCTCTCTATTAAAAATTTCTCAAAAATTTGCGTTTTTAAAAAGAATCTATGGTCTCAAAATACGAAGTGATAAATACTAGATATTATTTATTTCATTTGAAATGCAAACAAGCGATGCGTTTGCAGCTGTGGAAAAAAAATTGAACCCCCATTTAAATGCGCCTCGTTTATGTTAGAAAAAACTCAAAATTGTCATAAAACAGTGAATAACGTCATTTATCAATTTATACTGCAAAACCTTGAATATGGGACTGTCTTCATATCAAATTCGATAGAAGTCGATTAAGAACTTTTTATGACCTAGCAAAATTCCAAGTCTTCCGTACAAGAAGTTAATTACTTCTTTTAGTACATAATGGCTAAAAATAACTAGTATTTAATTTTTATAAAATTTAAGCTAAAGAGAAAATAGCTAAAATTTCATTGTTCTATAAAAAGTCCTTTTAAATCGATTCCTTACAAAACATTGAAGATTTCTATTCATATTTTGTGAATAATTACTTACTTGTTAATATTGCATAATTAAAATCTACTTAAAAAAGAAATACTTCGTAGATTTTGGATTATTTTATAATAACGTAATAAACATTTTCAACTGGATAGGAAAATTACTTTGCAAAATATGAATAAATATGATCTAAGAAACTAATTTAACATACAGTGTTCCACAATTCCTATACTCATAATCTAGAAATGTTCCGACAATACCCTAGGATAAAAGATTCGAAATGTGGTATCAAATTGTGCGATGTCATTGGAAATTATGAAGTTTGCGGAATTCTATGTAAAGACGATCCCTTTAACAAATTTTATGAATCCCACTTATATTAGACTGCATATCCTATTGAATGGTACATTTAAATTATGGTTCTACTATAAACATGCGCGAATAAAGAGGGTTCTATTTTTTATTCAGCATGTATGATCAGTAAATATGTTTAGATTTTATGGTAAACAATCTTTGAAATCAGATTCTCATTACCATAATGTCGTATTGAATATTACAGCCTTATTGTTTTAAGGCCGGATAGCTTACAGATTTTATTTATGCGAACTTCATTTATGTTATTCGTTAAATGAAAAATATTCTGCTAAAGTGCCATAACATCGCTCGGTATAAGTGCCGATATAAGATAAAGTAAAACCTTTTTTATATGGTAAAACAAATATTTGCACTCTCCTACCTTAGTGTTTTTTCTTTCCTTTATCAGCAGAGGAGAAATTTATTTTTAAAGAGATGAAACTTAAAGTTGCATCTTAAAATAACTTAATGTAAAATTTGTAGAATGTCTCAAAGAAGGTATGCAGCTAAAAAATTGATTTATTCGGAGAGATTTCGACTTTATATGTTTGTTTCTTTGCATGTATAGACTTGTGAAGACTGAAGGTAATTTTATTTTACACTGCTGCTGATTTAATATGCAACACCAATATGGACTTGAATTACAGCAATGAAATGGATTGGTGACATATGTTACATGTATATAAATGATTGAAATTACATAACTGTAAGTCAAGAGGAACAATGCCAAACTCAGTAATTTGTGTCTCTTTATGAGTTACTTGTTGGCCACAGATGAACTGGCGTGCAATTCAAGCAACATGAGGAAGAGAATTGCCCTGCTGCAAGATAATTAAATGGAGTGTCTGTATAAGGTGTATGACTTCTTGTTCCAAGACATCTGTGATATACTTTTGATCCATATTAGACTAGAGTTTGATCTATCCCCACTAATCATTATGCTTGAAGTAGCACCACTATGACGCTCTCCAATACGCCCTTTCAGATACTATTTTTTACCACAAAAACAATTAACTTTGCTTTTACTGATTCGAAAGATTGATTTTACTTAGAAGGAGAGACAGTAACTTTCACTCTTCTACTCGATTAACCCTCCAAGTGGTTCGATCATCAAGATCTGACCGATTTTACTATTGACGAGGCATCTTCATCAAGATAGTGACAATTTTTTTATGATAACGAGATCAACAACGAGTTTTGATAATGACGAGATACCTCGCCGAGATAATCAACAGGAGGGATTTATTAAACAAAAATATACATTTTCAACAAAAAGAATAAAATATTCATGTAGAAATACAATTTGTGCCAAAAAAAATCGAAACTCCTCAAAGCATGAAACAAAGAAATGAACGTAATATCACATCTAAAGGACTCTATTGTAAAATTATCTAGAAAAATCAAAAAATTATAAAGCTTCCTCTGCCAGCTAGCTATAGAGGTCGATCTACGGCATGACATGAAGTCATACAAAACCCTAAGGCTATCCTGTGGCAAATTATGCATAGCATTCAGCGATTGCTGCTCTAGATCTTTTATATTCTGTGAGTGCAAGCAAGGAGCCTAGCATATCATGGATAAGCTCAATGGAAGATAGATCTTTTGACCAAGGAAGGGTTTTAACACTACGAGGCACTTCTGGGAAAAGGAAACCATGTGTTGGTGGGTGTTATCGCTCTGGTAAATATCCCCTTGAACAAGTGACACGGAATGCAGAACAACAGCCTGTAGTATTTGCTGGACTTATCGCTCTATTTAACAAAAGGGAAATAGCAGTTGTAAGATGTGCCGTTCGATGAAATGGTACTCACACACCATTAAGGTTTTTATCTGCCCCAAATTTGAAGGGAATTCGTCACTAAACATGATAAACTGCCATTAAATTCCTGACCATGGCTCTTGGGCTCAGCACCACTCCAGCCACAGAGGCGATGTTTGGTTATCAAAATCACACTTCTCAAAGGGAACGAGCCTATAGTCGTGTCTCTTTCAGGCGTCTGGTATAGGTTCATAACACTACAAGAGGAGATACAATGGATAATACGCATTGTTGGATGGGCCATAAGGATGTCGTTGAAGTAGTTTCAGCTTTTCTCCTATATATCAATCTATTTTCTTCCACGTTTCTTCTCCTAGGCTAACTGCAGCCTTATTGACATGCATGTGCTGCTTCACTGAACCACTGATACAAGAACCTTGTAATGGCCGTTGTTGTACATCCCAGATGAAGGGTGAATTTTCGACAAGATCAACCTGTTTCTTGATGCGACCTTTCTCAAAATCGTCAAATTGCGTATAAGCTCTATAGGTCCCTCGTAATGACGTTACTGGCAGTAAGCTGAGTTATATACAACGCCAACAATGACCACAATCACCAAAGACATTGACCGACAACTATTTGTAGGGTGCAGGTTGCACAGTTGAAATACGCCGTGATAGCAGTTAATTTTCATTGGCAGCAAATTAGATCATTTGCTTTCTTGGTAAAAAGGAATTTGCATACCATATTTCGTTGTTATTAGATTATTTTTTCTCGGTTCATCGATTGTATTTGGCACAGAGTATTTTAGTTTAGGATCTATTAAATCAAACGAATGAGATTTAATACTTTTCAGGTTCGTTTTGCTTATTTTATTTGCGTTGTGAACATTGTTTATTTTCCAAGGTGGTTTATTAGGTTAGGGCCTAAAGTGTATTTCGAAAAAGTAAATATCCAAGCCCTCACTGGGAAAACACTGTAGTACCGATAACCATGGTAATTTATCTCAGGTATTATATTCACGTATTTTTAATCTGAAATCGACGTTGCTGCTTTCAGATAGCGGGGATGTTCTGATATTAAATTCCCTTTCTTCAATACCCAGGCTCACATTCCTAAAGGATTGAAGGAGGACTGACCCAATCCTTGGACTTATTGGTCAACTTATTGATCAGAAAAATAAGATGGTTCAGCTGGCAGAAATAACGACAAAGCAAAGAAAGAACTTGAAAAAAAATAATCTGAGGTATTTTTATTCTCGATAATGGTAATCCTTAATAAATTATCTATACACAATTGGTAGTTGATTTTACTTTGCATTGGAGCAACATAACAGGCTATTGTCAACGGTCTGGGATCAATCCCGAAGGGAAAGATCCGAGGACATAACCTCATAGTTTTGCACCACAGTTAGATGATGAAGTCAACACCTGAGCGTACACCCCACTCTCTAAAGCAACGTGAGGACATTTTAGGCCACGATAGATTTAAGGTGCACCAGCCTCTACGTACACGATGGTCTTTGGTTGTGTGTGTGTTAGTTAAATGACAGGCGTCCTTACGCAGCATTGTAAACTGTATTCTGTTTACGGAAAGTTCTAAGACCAGAAGAAAAGATCATTCTGCCCTACAATTTGTAACAAAGTAGATTTACTTTATCTGTATATTGGTGTTACCAATACTTAGAGAGACTTCAAAAGCTTTTGTGACAGTTCTGTACCGATTGAGTGTGGTCTAAGTCATTTCTAGTCATATTGATAGTTTGGGTTTCCAAATCAAGGAGATAGGAATAGTAAATGCGATAAGATAAATCGACTATCTCATGTCCTTTAGAACAGACAACAAACAGTGGATAACTTGAAAGGGAACTTTCTCTTCATGTCGCGTATGTGCTTAATATTGACATCAGTTGTATTCATGGATGGCGGTAAGGGTTTTCCATGCGTAATCTTTATGTGACCGTTTTAATAGACCATTCGTAGACCCTCCGCCGTATTGCTCTCGTATTATAATGGGAGTTCGATGGATATTTACTTGATACACCTGTCATAGAGATGTAGACGCATTGTGAGGGGTCAAATGTGAATTGATGGTAAAATTCTTAGGAGAGTAGAACTCAACTGCTTTGCTCTCTGGCTGCTGGGTTAGGGTGACGTTGGTAACGGTTGCGGTGTGCCAGAGATGGTGCTACGGGGTTGAAGGAAGTGGTTCTGCGGGGTCTGAGGAGTTGTTGCTTCTACCTTTTCGTTCCTCGATGGGTACGTTCATCACCTGTCATACACTTCAGTCATCGAAAAGGTTTATCCTTGTTAGCGTGACGAAATTCCAATTCTTCCCTCATGCAGGTTCCACCTCCATTGAACCCCATCTTCCTAATGAATGCTCTGACCAATTCAAGCCCGCTCATTCCACAGTCAATTAATCTGGTTTAATTACCCCTCTTATTTTCTAGCAGGCACATTGATGTCGGTGTGACAATATTCCCGCTTACACAAAAAAAACGTTAAAACTCCACCGGTGACATGTGAGTTTTTCAGTTGTTTTTGGAATCGAAGTTTTCCTTGTGATCAATCAATGACAGGACAAAGTAACCTCGCTTAATCTTGCTTTCGTTTCGACGAGACATTCGTCCAACAAGATCTGACCAATTTTCTAACGACGAGGTAACTCGTCAACAAGATATTACCGATTGTTTTGTTGATGACGAAATCAAGATCTGGTCAATTTTTGTCTCCTGTCGAGGTTCATCGTTCATCAAGATCTGGTCAGTTTTGTTAATGAGGAGACACCACATCAAGACAGCCAGCAGGAGGGTTAAACATGCCCTCCGAAACTTCATTACTGCCAACCGAAAGAGAAATGCAATTGCATAATGGAAAATTAACGACTCTCTCGTTTAGTTTCCTTGAATCCATGAAAGTTTAAAAAAACTATTAAAAAATATACATTTTGACAAAGTGTAGTTGTGCTCATTCAACAGCTCTACATGCAATTATAACCATCAACTTGTTCAAACATAAAATTCAATCGGTGATATAAGGAGGACAATGTAACTATCAAACATTTTCTAGATTCCAATTCGAAACAAATTTATCGCTCCAGCTAAGCGGTGATTCGTACAATACTAAGTAATGAATTTCGTTTCAATGCTCCCAACTTCTTCGAAAATCTCTTTCAGAAAGTACTCCACCTATAAATTATTAACATGAAAAACACATTTACCTTTTCCGGTGTATCGCTCTTAATAAAACATTCCCAAACTTTCAGAAACAAATACCCTCTTCTACTTTCATTGCACGGAATTTTTCAAAACGACGACTTAAAGAGAACGGTTAGTTAATATACTTGCTCGGAACGAGTCGAGTGATTTCGTGTTATTCCTCCCCACTCTGCACTGCTAAAATTGCATTTTATTTCATATCGCAGCAATAATAAGGCAACGCAGGAATGCGAGTCGTAAAAGCTCACGACTTAGGCAAATGGCTCAGAAAAATATGAACAGCAGGAAAGAAAGTGCCTGCCGGAATTATAAAAATTCACCCGCGCGCGCGTGTAAAAGTATTTATATTAACTGAAAAGTTACCGGGGTTCTTTTAAAGCTTGCTTTGAACCTTGGCAGTGCGCCAGAACTTACTTGAAACTCCCTTGTCGCTACCCGCATTACTTTGAAAAATTCGGCCCAGTATTAAGCCAGCTGTTCGTTGAGACGTCCAAAAACGTATTAACTAATCACATCGGGAAGTTCGCTTTCCCAAAGATATGACAAGTGAGTTTGGAGGCAAAAGGGAGATTTTGAAACTTGCAGCAGCTGGTTTATATTCAAGTATCCGCCGTCCCTAGACATCTCTGGTGATAGCGCACAGCCATCAGCGACAATTTGATTTTCAACATTTATTAAGCATGCTTAGGGAAATAAAGTACCAGGATTAGAGAAATACTTGACGTTTAATTAAAGTTTCTAATTCGGATGAGTTTCTTAATCTTTGAGTAACTTTCTTGGGTGGAGCGCATTGATCTTTCTTAGGCCGGCGTTTATTCCCAATCTGATTCGAAGCAGGGTCGTAGTTTTTGGAGAAGCTCTGAGCTGTAGTATAAGTATTTAAATTTTCATTTAATTAACATTTATTATTAACGACACGCAAGTACTTTCTGTCTAAAATTCACGGTTCTTAGTAGTCGAGATCGTGCTGCATTTACGTATGGCGTTTAATCTGCCAAGCGAGAAGATGGAAGATAAAATTTTAATTGAAAATAGAAAAATAAAATATACGAATTCCTTTTAAGGGCGATATTTATTGATTCATAAAATAATATTTCTTGATGCTCTAAGACGTAGTTCTTGACTCAGTTTTGAGTTAACTTCTGACTTCTTTCACATTCAAGGTTTTATAAATATTTTTAGGCATTCAAATGTCATTTTAATCATTGCTCATCTGAAAAATATAAATACACTAAACAGTGTCATTTTACATAATTTATATTCTAATCTTGTGTAAAGCTATTTATATCTGTATAAAGAATAATTTTACTTAAATGAAATATCTTTTACTTTAACTAATATTAATTGTTTTCTACATTTTATATATTACATTTCGTTTCCAAAAGTACATTTATTCGATTTGACTGCAAATATACACGCGATTTATATTTGAAATTCAAAATATAAGACTACAAAAAGTTGCTTAGCTGTTTAATGTAATCAATTTTCAGTACATCAAAGTATAACTTTATATTTAATTCATAAAAATCATTTGATTATTTAAAAAACGAAATATTATTTTTATTTTATTTGTCGTCAATGCTGAAGGTTTCTTTCTGATCTGTAATTGCATCACAATCTTGTTAAATACTGCTTACGTTATCTAGAAAATTACATAGGGATCTATATTCTCCTGACTTCTTAATAAACTTATTTATTAATGAACAATATTCGTTGAATAGGTGTTAGTTTTTATTTTGTGTTTAAAATAATTTCCAAGTGTCATTATTTATAAAGTATTTCTTCAGCAACTGTACTACTATAGCAATTATTTGTTTTTGCAGAAAAGTAATATGCATTCTCATACGATGGCTCTCCTTCGAGAAAGTTTGTGTAATCTACTCTCTATTTTTCTTTCTTTCCAAGAGGCATTGCAAAAATACTAAATGTCTGAGATGATCCCGTTTATCAGACTCTACAAGCCCATCTTCAAACCATTCTACGAATCTGGAGATATCGCAATGCCTGATCAAAGAAACCCGAAGGAAGAATGAATCCCAAATCTATCACTCGACGGAGTTTGAACGAGGAAGAATGAGTTCCGAATGAATCACTTACCATCACTCAAAATAGGCGCAATTATTCCATTCGTTTCGAAAAACTCCAGAAACATACTCGAAAACTTCTAGTTCATATCATTCTTCGCCCTTGAAGCTCATTTGCAAACCCCTCCAGGGCAACATCAAAGGTTCTCTAACCACTTGTTTCGTGTCTAATTGGTTGTTAATTGACAAGCAACCATGCTCTGATTATTTCCTATCATCGCTTTAATTAATCCAAACACTGAATTTGGATCATAGTTTCCAGAATTCGAGCTAAATTTCTCAGAAAAGGAACAAAATGAGTTTGTCCAATGAGTTTTAACAATCCCAACTTTTACGTTACAACGATACAAGGTTTTAGCAGAAAATTAACAGGCATTATTACGTGGTGTCATATTGAAAGGACTTTATAACACCACAAGGCATGTCAGTAATATGTCACTTCCGAAACGTTTGTTGCCTATTCTTTTGCTATTTAAAGAATCATAACCTATCTGTACATTCTAATATCCAGAATATACTCATAACTTTCATAAGACTTTTCTAGCTCCTCATCGAAACGTTCAACATGTTTGAAGGATTCAAGTGCCTAATCGACGGAGTTTGAACGAGGAAGAATGAGTCCCAAATGAATCACTTACCATCATTCAAAATAGGTACAATTATTTTATTCTGTTTCCAAAAACTCCAACAACAGACTCTCGAAAAATTTATTCACTTTCTTCCTTAAACTACAATGACGCTCATTTGTCAACCGCTACATTGATGGTTCTCTTACCATTTCCTTCGTATTAAAATTGATTGGTAAGTAATTTCTTCGTGGGTATTTCGTATCGTCACTTGAATTAATTAAAACACCGGATTGAGTTACTGTTTCCAAAATTCAAGCTGTTTCTCAATGTGGTGTCAAAATGAGTTAGTCCAACAAGTTTAAACAATCCCAACTTTTACGTTTTAGCAGAAAAGTAACAGGTATTACAACACGATGTCACGCCGGAAATGAAGTAACCACACAACGAGGTACGACAGTGACATAATGTCACTTCGAGAAAAGTTATTATCTACTCTGTTGCATTCCAAGAATAATGACGAATCTACAGAGCGTCGAACATTGAGATGATACCAAACCCAATGTTGGACCCGCGGATGTGCAATGTTTGCTAATTTAATTCCGTTCCATAAGATTCTTCAAGCTCCTCTTCAAAACGTTCTATGGATTTGGAGGATCACTTTGCCTGATTGGCAGAACTTGAACGAAGAGTGACTCTCAAATGAAGCACTTACCGTCACTGATATTAAGCGCAATTGTTCCTTTCCGTTCCTAAAAACCCAACAACAGTTTAAAAAAAGCCTAATTCATCGTATTCTTCCCTAAGCTACCAATGATGCTCATTTTTTAACCCCTACAGCCCTGCATCGAGAATTCTCTCACTATTTTCCTTCTTGTTTAATCGATGAGTAAGCAACCCCTCTATGATTATTTCGTATCGTCTCTCGAATTAATTAAGACACCAGATTTGGGTGACTGTTTCCAAAATTCAAGCTAAGTTTCTCAGAATGGTGACAAAATTATTTAGTCCAATAAGTATCAACAATACCAACCTTTATATTTTATCGGAAAAATAACAGATGCGAACAACAACACCAGAAATGACGTGATGACACTACAAGATATAACAGTGGCATGATGAGTGAAAAAATTAAAACACGGGATCCGGTTTACTGTTTTCAAAATTCAAGCTGTTTCTCAAAATGGTATCAAAATGAGTTAGTCCAACAAGTTTCAACAATCCCAACTTTTACGTTTTAACAGAAAAGTAGGAGGTATCATAACACGATGTCACACCGGAAATGAAGTGGCCACACAACAGGGTACGACAGTGACATAATGTCAATTCGATAAAGTTTATTATCTATTACTTAGCATTTTAAGATAATAACGAATCCACAGAGCGTCGAACATTGAGATTATACCAATCCCAATTTTGCACGCTCTAATGCTGTTATGCAATGTTTGCATACTTATTCCTTCATAAGACTCTTCAAGCTCCTCTTCGAAACGTTCTACGGATTTGGAGGATCGTATTGTCTGATCGAAAGAACTTGAACGAGGAAGAATGAGTCCCAAATGAATCACTTACCGTCACTCACATTAAGCGCAATTGTTCCTTTCCGTTCCCAAAAACCCCAACAACAAGCTCTCGAAAAAATCCTAATTCATCGCATTCTTCCCTAAACCCCCAATGACGCTCATTTGTCAACCCCTCCAGCGCTGCATGGAGGGTTCTCTTACCATTTCCTTCGTATCCCAATCGATGGGTAAGCAATCCCTCTATGATTATTTCGTATCGTCGCTCGCATTAATTAAAACATCGAATTCGGTTCACTCTTCCCGAAATTCAAACTAAGTTTTCCGGAAGGGCCCTCCCGGCGACAAAATGAGCCGGTCCCCCTACTCCATTAAACATCAATTAGAAACAGTTGTTCGGGCGTGGTGTCTTCTCCGGGCAAGAGTGGTGCGGTTGTTTGCTCTGGTGGAAGTTTAATTCTGGAATCTCTCTCTCTTTTCTGGACGCCCAGGGCCAAGCCGGAGATTGAGTCCCATTTAGGAAATAATATCGATACCAGAGGAAAGCAAAGGGAAGCTTTCAAAGCGATGGATGGACGGGGAAAAAATAAATAAGGGAAGTACGGTGTGATGGATTGGAATATCGATTTGCGATGGATACTGTATTTTGGGGAAGGAATTGGGGAATTTCGAAGTAGGTGATTTCTGGAGGCTCGTCGTCTTCATAGAAGGATTATGGGCGGCGGTGGATGAAATAAAGCGTCCCTTTATGTGCGGCTTCGGGAACATCTCAGGAATTGAGCAACGCCCTTTAAAGTTTCATTTTTTTGATTGAGGGTGACTGTAAAAACGTCTCGGGAGAAGGTATTATTTCAAGAATAAGGATTTGGGGAAGTAGGAAATCAAATTCGGGTGTCATACTTGAGAGAAATGCGGTGTTAGGATGTAATACTGGGGAAGGTAACGTCATAAAAGATGAAGCCAATTCAATCGCATATGCGATAGCTTTTTCAAAAGATCACAGCTTTATGTTTGGGAAAATGGAGGACTTGCATGGTGTACTGCAATTGCAAAACAGGCTCATACAGGATTTGCGAATGTAGATGATGTACAATGTGAATTTCATAGTCGCATGGAAAGGGGGAATACTTTTGCGAGGACACGATTAATGCCCACGTGTTTTACAGCATATTACTTTGAATACTAAAGAAACATTTCAAATGGCAGTAGCGTATTTTACTGAGAGCCTTAGTAAGCTGTGTTTACATACATTTATCTCTATAAGGGATTCACCCGCATATATCAGTTCTACAACCTGCAGCGTTCCTTGCATGACTTCTAAGCAGTTTCTACTTGTTTCTACTTTCTTAGCCAATAGAATCTTTTCTAGGATTTTATCAACCAATAGACGTGGTTATTTATTCATTATGTGGGGGAAAAGCAATACTACACTATGAAATCTCATGACCCTCAGAGGGTTAATTTTGGCACTTATGCTGCAAATTTCAGTTAGATTTTGGATGATTTAATGTATTCATTTTTCACATGAACAGCTAATACAATGTGTACAAATGACACACATAATAATAGACATTATATATTTTTTTCTTCTTAAGCAATGGTATATCATAAACATGGCTTCAAAAACAATGGCATATCATAAACATGGAAATGGCTCCATAAATATTTATGTTTTTCTCTTGAAATGCAATATTAGATATTAATCTAATTTGTTTTTGAAAAGTTACTTAGAATATCATGGATCAATTACTGATAAGTTACATATCCATGATAATCATATAAATTAACATACGGATTAGTTTAATAACATAAATTTAATGCTGTTGGGGTACATGTATTTAAAATCAAAATATGGATAGCCTTCTTTCATAACTTCCTGAGAAAGTATTTTTCCTTGAACAGAAAATATCTAAGTTCTCAAAATTAGAATTTGGTTCAAGCTCTGTATTAAATTTATGAAACATTTAAAATTGCTTTACGCGCCTTAAAACAAACCCATTTGACAATGTAGTTGTTACAAAACAGTTCTGAACACTACCCAATGCAATACGTTTAGAGTTGATATTGAGGAAACAAAAATACACAGATTAAAAACGCATTACTTGGGCAACTCACACGCAGACAATTCAAATCTCAATCATTCAATGACATCTATAGTTCTACAAATTACGTTTCAAATCTATTAAGTACTTACCACCAGCTCAAGACAAAAACTATGAAAACACAGAAAGAAAACTAACAATGATTAAAATATGCATTCATATCTTGACTAGTAAAGTGTAAAATTAACTGCTACAAAATCCGTTGCCAAGGCAATCAGGGGCTCAGTTCTCACTTTATGTGTAATGTGCGCTGTTTTCTTAACAATAATCATGTAGCGACTATATGGTACTCTCTGAATCAATTATGCATTGTCTTAGAAAAGTATTGTGCTCTTAGGAAATGATAAAGAATAATGATCAAAATTCTACATATATACAAAAACTGAAAATACAAAAGAAAACTAGCAATGATTAAATATGCATTCATATCGTAACTGGTAAAATGCAAAACGAATTTTTACAAAGTCCGTTCTCCTAGGGAACCAGGCGCTCGGTTCTCGCTTTATGTCATGTGTGCTGTTTTCGTCGTAATAATCATGTAACGACTACATTGTACTCTCATAATCAAATATGCAAAATATGCAATGTGCTTAGAAAACTATATGAGCACATAAAAAACGATCAAGAATAATTATCAGAATACTAAACCTATACAAGAACTATGAAAATACAAAAGAAATTTAACAATGATTAAATATGCATTCATATCTTAACTAGTAAAATGCAAAACGAGCTTTTACAAAGTCCGTTTGCCAAGGGAACCAGGCTCTTGATTCTCACTTTATGTCATGTGCGCTGTTTTCGTCGCAATAATCATGTTGCGACTACATGGTTCTCTCTGAATCAAATATCCATTGTTCTTAGAAAACTGTACGCGCACTTATGAAATGATTAAGAATAATGATCAAAATTCTAAGCCAAGATAAAAAAATGTATAAACCAAGTCAATATTCAAATATACAGCTTCGAACATATGCATAATTACAGTAAAAAAGTCTCCAGAACAGGATTTCAACTAGAAATAGAATTCAACTAAGTCTTCTATTCAGCATATTTAAAGGAAAAATACATTAATTACCCAAAACTCAAAGTATAAAATTTCAGAGGCTGCCAAACCGTCACACCCCAGCGCAAACAAACTCAAGAGCAAAAAATCCCGAAGCGGCCCCAGACATTAAATCCCCATAATTCCGACACAACCATTTATATCCCAGTGGAATATTGAGATTAAATGTCCATAATGCGTCTCTATTTCCCTAACAAAAACCGTCCCTCTGCACTCCCACATCACTACCAAAGCAGCTCCATTGTTTCCCCAGTCGGAGAGCAAAAACAAAATCTGCGGGCACAGTTTAATAATAATGGCACCGAAATAAATGACCCTCGCATTCAATACCCCCCTCGCCGCCCAATGGATCCCCCTTTCCATTTGAAATCGCAAGTAAATAATGTAAATATGCATAATTCAATTTGCTCCACGGTGCTTGACGTCACCCGATAATTCAACCATAAAGAGGGAAATGAAATGTCTTATTCTTTGCCCCCACTCGATTTTGTTGACATTATTTGTCAACAAAAACATCCCCTCTTTGCCCCATTACTGCAACTCTTTCCCCCCTGCGGGGTTTTCGGTTCCAAGTGGGTCATGTGCTATCGAGGGTATTTGGGTCACATGGGTGGCCCTGATAAGGCACCCCTCCACATTTGTCTTCCTAATAGCTTTATATCCCCCCACAGGGAGATAGGGAAGGTTTCGGTTCCAACTTTCGCTGACAGAGAATCAAATAAATGCTCGGACTTCGAACATAAGGGCACGCTGGCTGTGAATTTAATTTTCGCATCACCTACAGCATTCGGATTAATAATTAATGAATTATCTTTGATTATTTTCCAAATAAGCTATGTCTAAGCGTTATGGATTGCAGATCGGTGTTGTGGAAGAGTAGATACAAAAATGTTCATATTACTTATTGAGTAAAGTTTACCTTATGGAGAAAAATAACTACAAATAGAAATTGGTATAAAATTATATATTGGTAGTGTTAATATTTTATATTTGAAGTTATATAATAACAATTACATATTTGTAGCTCATATTACTTTTTGTAGACATATAATAATAATTACATATTTGTTTTATGTAGTAACAATTATAGTATATATTTGCAGTATATTTATAATAATTATTTTTTGTAGTTATTTGATAGCAATAATATATTTTAGTTAAATTATAAAAAAATATATATGCCTAAATATTATTAATTGCGCATCAGGGTTATGATAAAGTAGATTTTTAGGCATTTCACTTCTGATATCCAAACATAAATGAATACTGGAGATCGTAATAGAGAGAGAGGTTATCGGATAATTAAAAATGAGATCACAGAACAAAACTGTTTAAAAGGCGAAATTAAAATTCAAAAAGATTTTAGGTTAGTACCTAAATTTGAGCTAAACTAATTTAGAATGTCGGAAACTAAATTTAGCCTACTAAAATTTTGTTTTCACTTTCACGGTATTACAAATATATTTGCTTAAAGTCTGAACAACGTTAATTAATCTTGTGAATCCTAACTCTTCTATCGCAACATAAACATCGCTAAAGTACACTTAAAATGTGATGTAATATGAAATAGTAAATTTAACTGTCACTGAAATAATTTTTGAAGATGAAATAAACTAATAAATGTCACACGTCAAAAATAACCAGAAACCATCGAAAATATAATCGTATTAACATAATGTGAGTAAAGTGGATACAGCTTAAAAACCTCTGTAAAAATCCTACTTATCAACGATTAAATACAAAAAATTTTGCAATCAAAAGTGAAAATTGAAATAAAAATGAAAGTAAGAATATCAGATTATAAACAATATCTGAAACATATTCCGAAGAAAAAAAAACCATGGGATGATGAATATTCAAATTACATACAAAAAACTTGGTAGAAATCTGTATTGTGATCCAGGTGTATCTAAGGAAATTACGATGCATACATTTTAATGAAAGTTGAGCCAGGAATAATGCCGCTTAGTTTAATAAAAAAAAGCATCTTAAAACTAGATTTTTTACGAAATAAATACTCTTTCTGCTTAGGATTTAAAAACACATCATCGCCGCTACGAGAGCAGGTAATGTAAAGAAGAAAAATCTATCGACGCCACGTTGTTATTGATGGGACAGCATAAGTAATCCATGCCGACGCGCTGATTATCGCTAAGCAAATGCACAACATGGCCTTCCTCCAAAAATTCCCATAAACATAGCCTATAGCGCACGTCCCGATAATAAATAACCTTCATTGAACCCAAGGTATGAAAATTTGGTAAAAATACCCCAACACATGAGAGCGAGGGCAGGTATAATTTACGGTGACATGTTAATTATTAATGCATTCTCCCAGAAATGCGATGGATTTCACTTTGCTTCTGAAAAGCGGCGAAGTTTGGAAGCAAGAAAAATAGGGCTAATTACGCTTTTAAAAGCAGAAAGTATCATCATTAATGAAGCGTCCAATTACGAACTCCGTTTCTTCGTTTTTCACTCCAAGTCTGATGCCCTTGCAAAAGGTTTCAAGTGACGCTGAGAGTTATGATGAAGAGATTTCGGCCCCGAAAGCAAAATTGTTGCAATAATTAAGGCACTTATTTCCATACCCCACTTGTCGTAAGGGAAGGAAATTGATGTGCTGAGTGTTCGGTTTTTATGGTTTACGGCAGTAATGTTTTTCGCTAGTGCTTGTTTTTTTCCTCGCTTCTCCAGGCGTTGGCATATTTTAAAATAATTTTGCTCTCGTTTGGGTGTTTTTTTTGTTATTTTGAGGAGGGAGGAATTAGTCTATCGTGTTCGCGTACCAGGCTGTGATCTCCTCGGTGTGGCTGTGAAGCATTTCTCGCCTCGTTCGACGCTACGTGTTCAATTAATGGTCGGAAAATGGGGTTTGTTTACCGCGCTCGAATGCGTGGAGATGTTTTATTTTTGAAACGAAATTATTACGGTGCGCGTTCTCGGTCTGGAATGGGCTGTTTAACTACTGGAATAAAAATCTTAACGCGTTGCGATTAATTGCTTATTTACTCGACTTTTGCATATTTTAAAAACTTGAAAAATTTGTGTGGATTGTGTAAAAATTTCATTTGCATTGGATTCATAACTTATGTGTTCATCTGTAGGGAGTTTTCGCGATCTCTTGGGTTTCGTAGTAATTAGTCTCGAATATTTAGCAAACATTTATTCGTAAATGTCTGCATTGAATACTTTGGTATTTTCGCTGATTTCTTGCGTAGGAAGTGGTATTACTTTCTTAGATTTCATTCTAATTTAATCCTAGTAATAATTTGTTTAAAATATTTCGATTATATTTTTGTCGTATCGCCTACTGGTATAGTGGTCATATTATTTATTTGTCACTCAGTAAGTCCTTGCATCAAATCCCGGTTTGAGAATGCAAGAGTGGTGGTGATTATCTCTGTAAGGAGTTAATGGCATCTTACCCAATGGGTGCTCCTTCACTCATAACCATCACTTCGCCTCTTTTAGTGCCGAAGACCAAAGATAGCAGTGATTGAGCATTAGAAATAAAAAATGTTTATGTATTCACACACACACATTGGTTTCCTTGAATGGGAACTTCTTTTCATGTGTTTTGCGTAAAATTTATATTTGGGTTGATTTTGAAATTGGGGAGCTTTGTTGCTTGCCTGATTGCATAAATCGGAAGTTTTCGTAATTCTCATTCAGTAGGAAGTTTTACTTTCATTATCTTATCATCTTATAATGAGCATATTTGTTATTTAAGGAGCTATTGTACTCACTGATTTCATTATAACTCGACATGGCGAACACGCTTAATAATTAGACTTCTTAAGTGATTACGCAAAAAATTATTTTTCCTTTTTCCAACGCATCAGGCCTTTACAGACAAATCTTTCAGACAATACAAAAAGTACATAGTTTACTTTCTATCTCTGAAAGGAAATTTTCTTACTTTCATAATAATTTTCGTTCAATCTCTAAATATTAGTGAAGGTTCTCTAATACAATTGCATCCGGTAACCCTGTGGAAGCTGTAATTTTGTACATTTCAAGTCTTCAATAGGTTTAATAAGTATAAGAGTTTTCCTATGTAACAACAATATTATTTAATATTCCTTTTGAAATTTAATTAGCTGCGTTTGTTTCTACATAAAAGATAAAAACGAAAGTTAACACAAACATTACCGTAAAGCGTTTATTAGAAGAATTAATGAACACGTCCTTAACGATGGTATCCAGGAGAAAATCCTAACTTTAACGATTATTTTTTTGGTTCATTTGATTCCAGAGTGCAATGAAACACGTCTACATTACAATTTCATGCATGGATCTATGAGCAGATTCTACCTTTTGTTATATTTAATGTTCCGTCCATTCAACAATGTAATTGTCACCAAGACGTCACTTGATCTAATAGAAAATAGAAGGACTTACGTCAATGGGCCCATAAGAAATTGGGATGGGTCAGAAAATCACACAATAGGATGAGTGGAATTTCTGATATTGTTTAGAGCCTTGACATTGAAGCTGGGTTTTATAGAGGTGAAGCCAGTAATGGAAGAGAGAATTGGAGTTTCTCGAGAGGAATGGGGACAGATCTTATGAACTTCGTGAGTGCATGATCTGTGATGCTTGAACTCATCGATGAACAAAAAAGCTAAAGCAGCACTTCTCAAAGCCCGTAGCACTATCCCTGAAACATTCCAGCAGTGATCAACTTCAACCCAGATCAAAATCCAGAAACCAATACCGGTGAGTATCTCTTTCCTAAAAACTTGCCATCAATTCACCTTGGATCCCTCACATCACATATCCACTTTTATGGCATTTTTACTGTGAAACTAATGATGCATAATGTAAACTGTTGTTGAACTGAATGCTTCAATGACAAATATTGAGAATTCTATTGCACATAAATTATTATACAAGAGATTTTACTTAACGTTATTGATAAATTTAATATAACTTGAATATATTGTACTTTGTCAATGAATAAATAAAAATTACCCTTTTTAAATCTTCACAACGCTTATACACTTCTATGACAGCAATAAAATCAGTCTACAGCAGATTTTCATCCATAGATTCATGAGGAAATTCTACCTCTAGTAATTATATTTTTAGGTTCCTTTTACTCAAGAAGAAAAGCATTTCTACCATAGATTTTCTTTAATAAAAAGTTGAGAAAACAAAATCACGACGGAGATAAATTTAATGGAAGGGATGAGGAAATATCATTTATTAGACTCAAATTGCACTCTATTGTCAATCGTATTATGTATACGTTTCTGCTATTTTTATCCCTATTAGAGACTGTGAAATTAGATTATCTATGTTCTGATGGGCTATGAATTAACTGATAGGAAATAAGGACAATGGTGATTGATTTGGTCGGTAAGATTTTTCTTAGAAACACTCTAATGGATCTTAAAATCAAATCTTCAATTTCGTATTCTATTTGGCATACTTGTTTGTTAATAAGTATTAATAAGTAGTTGAATTTAGGTCTTACTGGAGCAACAAATCGGGCTACTAGAAAAGGTCCGGGATGAATCCCAAGAGGAAGATCTTAGGACATCATCTCGCAATTTTGAACCATGGTCAGATAACGAGGTCAACTCTGAGTTAATATCCCACTCTCCAAACTTACACACCTCACCAAGGTATTAAGTATAGGACTCGTACTATCGAGAGATTCTTACTTCTCTTTGATATTGAAATGGAGAGATCGTCAAAGTAAGTTTTGTAGTTAAAATATTATCAAGATACTGTTGGAATAGATGGGACGGTTATTGAAGAGAATTGTAAATAATTTATGTTGGTCAATTATTAATACAAAGATGCGCTTAAATTGTAACCTGTTTCCATGCTCTAACATAATACAATAAAAGCTGTGAGAAAAATGCGCGGAACAGTTTCGGATTAATTGTGGGATTAGTAAATGTAAGTGGAAGAGCGGCCAGTGTTTGGGAGGTTATTGAAGTTGAAATCTTTCTTTTGTAGGTAAACTGTTTGCAATGTATACTGTATGATAGAAGTATGTAGAGGGATGTCATGAATTAACAAAGTTCCAGAGCTATATTCACAATTAAACACTTGGTTAAAATCTAGTCTAGTACGGCCTTGAGCTTGGTGTTTGTTTTTCGTCGCCAAGGTGGAAAGAGGCGGTAACCAACCATTATTCTTATAATCAACCTAGTAGGCGGGAAGGAGAGTGGTTACCAGAATTGGGAGAGAGTATCACTCATGCAATAGCCTAAACTCAATGTCGTACCTTCAATATTGTAATATAACACTCCTTTTATAAATAATAGGAAGGCAATAATTTTAATGGCTAATCTTTTATCGCACATAACAATAACTAAAAGAGTTAAATGTTAGCACGTAACGGGAAAAAGAATTAGTAAGACATGAGAAACAAAGTAATTTAAAATCTGGTGAGGTTAAGTATCTTTACTTTATGCAACAATTCATTTGAAAAACAATCACTTCTACCTTTTAATTTTATATTTACACTAGTAACTAAACACAATTTAAGATTATTCCAACTATGGTGAGTCCCAAAGAGAAATAGAAATGCTACCAATTTCAAGACCACAAGACATTCAATAAAACGTCATCTTCACAAGTACACGAAGACGGCAAAATTGAATTCGGCGAAATTAAATTTCAAATAACTTTGAAGTTTCATGCGTCTCGAGAAAAATGAATGCCAAATTGTTGCCACAAGCGATGTTTTTAATTTGTACACAACAAATTGTCGGCTTACATAAAGAAGAGCAATAAGTCAAAAAAGCATGTTTCTCAGAAAACGAAGGGGGAAATTCTCATTTTCAAACAAAGCGAAAATTAAAATTTCATCAGTTTATCTTGTTTATTACACTTTGTATTTACTCTACTTATCAATTATTCAGAGAAGTGTGCGTCTACTATGATTGTGTTGGTAAAGAAATTTACGAATAAAATTCAAATTAATAATATGCAGTTATTTATTTGTTATTGTGTTTCTCAAAAAAATATCTAACCTTCATACAAAGAAACAATGACTTAGTGGACTTAATCAGTCTGAAGCTCATTATATTATTGTCTGCGAAAACTAAACACTTATGTTTCAAAACTGATTGAGTTTGTTTCACTTGTTAGCCGACGAAATATGAAAACGCATTATTTTTTCATATTGCGTAGAAACTAATTTTACTACACAGTCGCAAATCTAATTTTACTATACAGTCGCAAAACTAATTTCACAATTCAGTTCCAAAACTAATTTCATGATACAGCTGTTCAAAGACTAACTATTAATTTTTAGGTAAAAGAATTCGGTCGTTGTTTTGAGGTCACAAACCATAGTTTTGACGTGAATTCTCGGGTCTGATGTTGGATTGTGTAATGAATGAAGCAGACATAGGATGATTGAGCGATTGTTTATCGTGAATATTTAACAATTACTTTACAGTTTGAACGATTAAAGTGCAGTTTGAGAGAGAGAGAGATATTAATATTGAAGGATAATTGAATTGAATAACTGTGATTGTACCCTAGTTTGGAAATTTTCGAATGACACCGCTTACGCAGTCCTCAATCCAAGCAATCTAAAATTTCTAAAAAAAAATAAATCCTTTTGTAATGCTCGACTTTTTATGCATGCACCCAGTATTGTTACTATTCCAAGACATATCTACTTCAAAAATATCAGTTTGTGAGTTTCAGCCTTATGACGACGATTTGCATCTTACACTCTATTGAATACGTTTTAGAATTGTAAGACATTTTACTTGAACTTTTAACGAATTAAACCAATTGAAATGCGGGCACACGAGACGTAAAATAATTTCAACTTTTTATTTTAAAAGTTCAGAAAAGCTTAAGGGTCATAAACAAGATTATTATCCTTAGTAACGCTGATCATAGCGTGTTAAATTTCTTGACTGTTTAGCATGGTATCACGCAGCATGGAGTTTCCGCCTTGGCCAGCGTGACTTATCTGCTATAAATCTTAACAAAGTTTGTATGCTTCCGACTTTTATTATCGAGCACGTTTCAGGTTCCTTCTAAAAGAGAAATGTTTAAGATAATTAATAGGAATATTAATTAATTGCTGAAGGAATGTAGGGATACGCCCTCACTAATATTTCTTCCAAATCCGTTTCATCATATATGAAAAATTCTTATCTAAATCATTAGACACGCGAAAATATTCAACCTTGTTAAAAAATTTTTCGCACACTTCTTTTATTAAGTGTATTTTTGAATATTAAACTAACCTGAAACAGGAATACGGCACAGTTCGTTCGCTTAGAAGAAGGATGATAAATTGAAGTTCCGATTTTCGATACATGTTATCTCAATATTACGAAGTCTAGAACATAGTAAAGCAATTTGGATTTTCACCCAATACCGAATATGTTTTATATATATTCATATTATGTTATGGCAGTGGGTCGTATATTGATATTTTATTTGGCATTAGTGATTTTTTAGAAAAGGGAAAGCTTATTTCATTTTGAAAAATATTTCATATAAGATTTTATATAGAACACGAATTTGATCAAAAAGAGGTTTGTCACTGTGTTTATTCCTTTCTTAATGGGAACTAATTTATGAAGTCTAGAACATAGTAAAGCCATTTGGATTTTCACCCAATACCGAATATGTTTTATATATATTCATATTATGTTATGACAGTGGGTCGTATATTGATATTTTATTTGGCATTAGTGATTTTTTAGAAAAGGGAAAGCTTATTTCATTTTGAAAAATATTTCATATAAGATTTTATATAGAACACGAATTTGATCAAAAAGAGGTTTGTCACTGTGTTTATTCCTTTCTTAATGGGAACTAATTTATGAAGTCTAGAACATAGTAAAGCAATTTGGATTTTCACCCAATACCGAATATGTTTTATATATATTCATATTATGTTATGGCAGTGGGTCGTATATTGATATTTTATTTGGCATTAGTGATTTTTTAGAAAAGGGAAAGCTTATTTCATTTTGAAAAATATTTCATATAAGATTTTATATAGAACACGAATTTGATCAAAAAGAGGTTTGTCACTGTGTTTATTCCTTTCTTAATGGGAACTAATTTACGAAGTCTAGAACATAGTAAAGCCATTTGGATTTTCACCCAATACCGAATATGTTTTATATATATTCATATTATGTTATGACAGTGGGTCGTATATTGATATTTTATTTGGCATTAGTGATTTTTTAGAAAAGGGAAAGCTTATTTCATTTTGAAAAATATTTCATATAAGATTTTATATAGAACACGAATTTGATCAAAAAGAGGTTTGTCACTGTGTTTATTCCTTTCTTAATGGGAACTAATTTATGAAGTCTAGAACATAGTAAAGCAATTTGGATTTTCACCCAATACCGAATATGTTTTATATATATTCATATTATGTTATGGCAGTGGGTCGTATATTGATATTTTATTTGGCATTAGTGATTTTTTAGAAAAGGGAAAGCTTATTTCATTTTGAAAAATATTTCATATAAGATTTTATATAGAACACGAATTTGATCAAAAAGAGGTTTGTCACTGTGTTTATTCCTTTCTTAATGGGAACTAATTTACGAAGTCTAGAACATAGTAAAGCCATTTGGATTTTCACCCAATACCGAATATGTTTTATATATATTCATATCATGTTATGGCAGTGGGTCGTATATTGATATTTTATTTGGCATTAGTGATTTTTTAGAAAAGGGAAAGCTTATTTCATTTTGAAAAATATTTCATATAAGATTTTATATAGAACACGAATTTGATCAAAAAGAGGTTTGTCACTGTGTTTATTCCTTTCTTAATGGGAACTAATTTTACTGAGGCTTCAAGTGTAAAGAATTTATTAACATCAACAAACCAACTTGGATTTGAATCAAATCTGTTGCTGAGATATTTTCTGCCCATGTATAAGCCTCCACGAGAAATCCTTTTCAAGCATTTAGCTCTCTAAGCGTTATGAGATTCTCTTGTACTGTAGTATTGCTTTTATCCTACAACTTAATGAATAAATAACCACATATATTGGATGAAAGAATGCATGGATACTATCAACCTTCAGAAAGATTCTATTGGCCATTTCCTTAGAATAGAATCCCTTGGAAATATTCAATTGCCTTCTTTCGTTGGAAATTAATCCTTTGGCTGGATACTGGTGATCCTTTCCTTATAATGGAATCCTTATTGTGTTGGTCATTTCCTTATAATATAATCCCTTGGAAAGATTTTATTTCTCTTTTCCTTATACTCAAATAAAATCATTTGGGAAATATTCCGTTTGGGAGGAAGATTGAAATAGATTAGAAATCGTGCAGGGAAAAAGTGTAGGTTTCAATGTGGAATTATGAGTGTGAAACCATCAGAGATTAAAGATCGAAATCTTCATAGATCAATGTATCATTTATCATAAGATAAATTAAACCTAAGAATACTACCTTTTAACCTTTAATTGCCTGATTTTCTGTCTATTGGTTAGAATGCATTAATATTCCAGTTAATCACATTTTTTTCTGAAATATTGACCAAACCATTGGATCAGTATTTCAGAAAATTGATTTATTTTTATTTACGGAATGTTTTTTAGCCATCTGAGCGTCACGAAGTTTGGGAGTAGTGTGTGTTGGTTTTTCCCCACAACACACTTAATAACTTAATAACTGCATCTTTTTAAATGCTGCATGGATTTTTTAAACCTTTGGAAAAATTTAATTGCTGCTTTCCTTTGAATAAAATTCCTTGGCATATTATATTGCTTCTTTCCTTTCAATACAACCTCGCCGGAAAATTTTGCTCATTTCCTTAGAATATACTCATTTGGAAATATTTTATTGCTCCTTTCCTTAGAATAGAATGATTTTAAAAAATTCGATTGCTCAACAAGATCAAAATCGGTTAGACTTCATACAAGGAAGATTGTAAGTGGTAAGGTGGTTTTATGTCTGTGAACCCCTCAGATGGCTAAAATAGTACTCCATTAGATTTCTTTGTCTACGTGCAAGTGCGCTTCTAAATACACATCTCAGGAACGGCTTTGAGTCCCTTGATTTGAGGTGCAACGAATCAAATTAAGAGGTGAATTGTACATAACTTTGCATGAATAAATTTATGTTTTTTCAGTTATGGACTGAAACTTACAATAGATTTTTCTATAGACAATTGTTTCCTCGAACATCGAGGAAAAAGTATTCTTCTCAGTGTATAGTAATGAAAAACGTCATGGCCATTGAGTATGCATACAAACATTGGGGAAGACATTCAGATTTGTGAAAAAATATTTGTTTTGTAGAAAAAATCGTGGATTACTATCATAAAATGAAATTTTTTGTTATCTCTATTGATAAAAGTTTTATTTATGTATTTAAAATATTTCATTTTCATTATTAATAAATACATTGGCTATTTTTATAAAGACACTTCATGTAGAAAAGTAGACATATCATTTTAATTATGTTTTTTTCGGGAGTGTTAAACAAACAAACGTATGAATCAATAACAATAACTTTGGTTTCCTTTCCTGACATCCTGTTCCTCCATATTTTCATCCAATAAGTAATAAATATTGAAATTTGAAACTAATGCAAATGCTCAACATTTAATTTTGCAGTTAATTTATTAACGTTTATATTCTGCCATCCAAGATTATAATTTTTATTTGCTCTTTTTTCATTTTGTAATTCTATTCTATGTATTGTATGAAACACTTATGAAATATTCCATTCAGTGTATGTATTATTATCATAAAGTTCCTTTTTATGCATATTAAAACATTTATGCTATAATTCTTCTATCAAATACGTATATTACTTGCATGTTAATGTAAATATATTTAAGATTGCCCTTAAAATGTTTATTTACTTTAACTTGTAATAATATTAATGTATAATAAATAGAGTTGGCGAGGAAAAAACTAATACAAATTTATATGCAATACTATTTATTATATATCATATCTATTATCTTTACAGAAAACAATGGAAGCTTAGGACAGTATTTAAATGTTGAATGAATAAGTATGTATTGACAATTACAGTCTATAATAGCGTGAAACTAAATGATAGTTATACATTTGTTTTGAATGAGGAAAGATAAAAATAAGTATTTTGGAAGTGAAAAATTATTTGCTGAATTCAAAAATAAAAGAGAAATATTTAAAGCATTTATTCACTAATTATGTAAAGAATTATTCTAAACAGGATTTGAGAATGGGTTTAGTCATAAAAGGCTTAATTGTGTTATTTTTTAATACAATGGGATTTTAAAAGAGTCATTGTATTGATGCTTTATTCAATAATAATAATGCACATTTAATTTAATTGTGTGTTTCATTTTAATTCGATTCATAATATTTGAAAATCTGTTCTTAACTTATTTCGGTAAATGATTTATTTGCAACATAAATTACGTGGGGAGGTGAATTTATGCAATCATGTAATGAATTCGAATATCCCCTTTACGATCTATTTTATATTTAGTTTACTCGTAAATCATGTCAAAAATTAAATATACGTCAACTGTGTAATTTCTTTAAATGCATTGGTTGAAGATATGCTGAAAAGTGGGATCACCAATCTGTACTTAGAACGCTGAAATGTGATTAGTAAATGACTTAAGTACCACTCAAATCACCCTTTTTTATTATGAGATATTTTTCTGAAAAGCTAATAAAGAGGGCTCTAGTGTTTTGGTAACCCCTTTTTTATTTTTGGAGTTATTTGGCATGTCAATTGAACTAAATTTCGTCATCTCGTTAGCTTCAAAAGTTAACGTTGAACAACGTCAAAATGACAGCAAATCAAATTATCTCGACCAAAAAGATTTAATTCTTCTCCTGTTTATATTTGCATTGAAAATCCTTCTCAGACTTACACTTCTTTTTTAAGTTGCAGTATAGCATTTTTAGTACCTGTCATTTGTTTGCTAGCAAAAATATTTACGAATCTTCCATTAGGTCATGAAGATTACACAAAGACAAAACTTTCAAATTGGGTAGGTTCGTCTATATTGAACTGTTTTATTAGAATTAAAAACATTAATTTAATAATTAGCTTTGGTTTGCTTAACAGATTTTAGGTGATTAAACATCATCTGGATATTTTTGGTATGATAAATGCCTTGATGGATATCCACGTAAGTTTCAGGACCTTATCAACCTAATTGTTTGTTTTAAATCAGTAAATAATTGCATTACTTTTTTCAGGAAGAAAGTGGAAAGCCTTGGAAATCGTAATTCTTGCTTGTAATGATTTATCACAAGCATTAATATTAAGTAAAAGTTCTAAGATTAATTTATTTACTTTCCCATACTGTAACAGAAAATATCCACTTACACGACTTAAGTAAATATTTCAATATTTTCATGGTTTTTGAGCAAACAAAATAGTCTGATAATCGTTCGGACGAAACTCTTCTGTACACTTTCGCGAATATATATATATTATACATAATTCAAACTCAAACCACATGCACACCTTTTTCATGTAGTTAAATGTTGACTTACATACTTAAATATACAAATTTAAAACTGAAGTCTATCAGAACTAAGTAATTGAAAACGTTTAAATACATTATCCATTTAACACAGAACATTATTGAAGAAAAAAGAAATAAAAACTACAGGACGTGGATTTCTTTTCATGCAGTGTCAGGATATTTTTTAACAAAAATGTTTCAATAGGTTTAGGTATATAATAACACTTTTCCCTAAATCCTTTATAACAAAGTACGAATAATTTAGATTCATGTAAATTTGCAGCGAACAAAAACTGACACGTATGTCGCTGGAAATATGCAATGTCAACAATTAACAATTCTCAGAACTTTCGTCCAAGCACGTTCCGTGCATTTTTGGAGCTATAAACCTCTTCTCATCTGAGCCCCATCTGCACTAATGGCTTTAATAAAAATATCCTACACAGTCCGCATTATGTGATAGTAGATATTTAGCTTTTTAAGCGATGCAGTTTTTAGAGGATCTGCGTGCTAGTCATACTGATATATTTTAAGTAACGATTTTTCGAGGCAGATGCGCCGTTATTAAAAACGAGCACAATTGATTTTTTTGAAGCTGGGGCATAAATGATAAGGGCTCTGGTATTCATGCCTTTCATTTGCAATTTTATGGCTACCCCTGTAAAACGTGAGATTTTTTTCTCAGTTTTGAGCATGCGAACTAATTCCGAAACTCCTTTAATGGGGTCATCATCTGGAAATTTTTAAATATCCGACGTAGTTTATCTGAATCGTAAATATCTTCATAAAAAGTTGTATTCCAGCTTTGGGGTTTGAAAATGTTTTCAAAGTTTTCTGGGTCATTCAGTTCTCGGTATAATTAAAAGTTTTACCCTCAGAGGATCGCGAGATTTCCCAGAAGTGTAGCGTTGCTTTTACCCACAACACACTTTATGACTAAATAAACACATAATTCTATATTTCAACCCTTAGATAGATTCTGTTGGTCAATGGAATAGAGTCCTTTGGAACTATTCTTTTAAATTTTATATTGATATCGATAATATTTCATATTATGGTTACAGTTTGCACGTGCATAATTAAAAATAAATTCACTTACATCTCAGTTTCAGCATGCATCGTAAATATTAAAATCAAGACACATCAAAGTTTACAAGGATAATGGCAGAATGAGTAGAAAAAAGAGTTGTTTCTTGTTCTTTGTAATTTTGTTTTGTCCTTAGTTTATTAATAAATGCCTAAATTTTTCTAATAAGTGTTCGTATTCATGTGTGCAACTGAAAATGGGAAAAATAATTGTATCCAGTCAAGAGAAGACCGAAAAATAAAGGTAAGTGAGACTTGCCTAGTTATCTAGTTAGAAGTTGTATTTCTCCTGAATACCGAACTAAAAGGCAAAATCCTCATCGGGTAGACGAAGAACACGTTTTTTTTATTAATGTGAAAAACCTTTATTTGGGAATTGAATTCTTTATTGCGACAGTTTTGTAGGTATTTTCTAAGAACAGAATCTTTATAAAAATGTGTATTGCTCATTTCTTTAAAATTGAATCCTTTTGGAATATTCCAATGGTCACGAAGATCAAAATTGGTTAGAATTCATGCAGGTAAGCTGCAGGTTTCTAGGCTGAATTACGCATGTAAGCCCATCAGAGGGTTAATTGGGTCTTAATCTAGAAAATTTTAAATATCCGCTGTACTTTATATGAATCGTCAATATGTTCATGAAAACTCGTCTTCCCGCTTTGTATTTCAAAAAGCTTTACTGGTCATTCAGCTCTCTTTAAGATTAAAAGTTTAAGGTGACTCTTTAATATGTAAACCTGATTTGGGTGAACATTTGTTACAGAAAAATTGTTAAGTCATTAACACTGACTTTGCGAATTGTGTAGTGCTGCTATTACCCCACTACATACTTAATGACAAAATAATCACATCCTTCTAAAGAATACATGGATTCTTTCAATCTTTAGAAAGATTCTATCGATCATTTCCTTAGAATAGAATAATTTTGAAAATACTCTATTTCCCCATTTCTTATAACAGAATGAATTGGAAAGATTCTGTTGCTGATTTCCTTACAATAAAATCCCTTGGTAAGATTTTATTCCTCATATCCTTAGAATATAAACCTTTGGAAAGATTATGCTGCAAAGAAGACTTTCTTAGAATACAATTGTGTTGGTAACAAGATGAAAATTGGTTAGAAGTCATACGGTGGAAGACAAGGTGGTTGCAAGATGAAATTATGTGTGTGATCCCTCAGGGCATTAAGAATTTTGTTATTCAGAAACCATATTCCAAATCATTACCATTTTGTCTGAAATGCACCATGCAGTTAACTATGGAAGACCAAACAAATTCACCACAGTTATTTTCGAGGACTTCAACATTGCATAATCGCTAAATGATGAAAGTATCGCAAGATCGCAAAATTCATTTATACAGAATGAAAAAGGAATTATAATTCAGTTCGACCAAATGGTAAAGATACAGGCGTCACAAATTCTTTCCTTCACTTTCAAAAACCAAACTTAAAAATCTTATTACCATTAAAATGATTGTGATAAATTACAATTAAATTATTTTAATTTCAGTAATGCTGATGAATTAGTAATTCTGTGTTAATTATGTTTGCACATTTCGTGAATATAGATGACGCTTAGAGCACTGAGTGGATCTAAAATGTTTGCAATAATAAATAACAAACACATACAGTTTAAAGAGATAGAATAGTTCATAGAGACACAAAACTATACAAAACTATCGAGAATTATTGAGTAGATTTGAAAATTTTCCTTTCAATTTATATTTCACATAATAATATAGCTTTAAAAATTGAATCATTTGTCCGTTTACTTTCGAATTGTAAAAAGGGATCCATTTTTGTATTATGAAACAATAGGAAATATTTGAAAAAAGGGCATTACGATAGTATTCTTGTATTTATCTAAATCCATTACTTGCTATTAAATTCAGAATACATTTTTCAATAATTAATTGCAAACGAAATTTTGTGATTTGTTGGCTATCATTTTTGCCGAGAAATCGATTTAAATGTATTATAAAGCTTTCGTAAGCTATCCTATATTTTCCCAATAAGCACTTGTTGATAAATATGTCATGTATAATATAGTATTGCTATGTTAATGCGTAAAAATGAAGTGATTCTATACAATGCCTAGAGAAATGTACAGAATACGTTAAATTTATAGACAAAGCATGAAATGTCTGTGCTATTTTAATATAATATATACTTTTATCAGGCATTGTATATAATATCTAAGCATTATACAGAATGACGATTAATATTTACGCACAATATGGAAAGTCATTAAAAAGCCTTTATTGAAAATGCATGAAAATTTCAGATTTCCTAGGAATTATATACAATGCCTAATTTCACACTTTCACCTATCGTTATCAGCAATGTGTAAATGCACTCCCGATCAAATATTAAAGTGCGAATTGTACAAATCCTCAATAATCTCAGTTGAGGTGAGCATCGAAAGACGCGTGCTTCGTCACGAGTCAATAAAAATAACATTGATGGAAATATTTTAATTTTTCGATCTTTTAGCCGATTTGCTGTTTGGCGCTGCATAGAAATATGTTAAATATTATGCGTTTCATACTCTGACACCCATTTAAGACATTCTATAGATTTCCTAGGCCGCCAAATTTCACACATTGACGGTAACATGTATGACGCTAGTATGTGGACTTCTGAAATTAAAAAAAACTTTGGTAGCCGTTGTAACGCTCTGGTCGAGATATTACTATGGTGCAGACAGAGAGTTAAGCAATTTTGCATAAACCACTTATTTCTGTACATATATACAGTGCACTATTTACACGCACATTGCACAATCTACTACAGTCTATTACACTACTTAAAACATTACAATAGCCTAATTTATTTGGTGATCTATATTTGAAGCCACTACTAGTAAACTTGCCAGCATTTTGTGTTTATTCAATTTTTATTAAAGTTCCTTTATATTTTTACCTACTATTTATTCATTGCACCTGTCTTCACATACAATCACTTCCATACAACACAGGGGGGCCGCGGTAGAGCGGTTAGAAGAGTAACGGATTAGAAACCGGAGGTTTGTGAGTTCGAATCCAACCAAAGACCGTCGGGTACAAGGGGTATGGTGCACGTTAAACCTGCTGTGGTTTCAAATATCCTCATAATGGCGTGGTGTCGAAGTTGGGAGAGTGGGGTGCCATCTCAGGTGTGACCTCGTCACCTGCCCCTGGTTCAAAATTACGTTGTGTTGTCCTCGGATATTTCCCTTCGGGTTTGATCCCGGACCGTCACCAATACCCTTTGTGTTGCTCCAGTGCGACGTTAATTAAATACCATACCTACCATACAGCAGAGCATACGTGATGTGAATCTCACATCCGTATTCCTACTTATAAATTTTATTTTTTTTCAAGTTAACAAGGAGATAAATATTTTAATAAATACTCTTTCAAAATATATAAACTACAAACTATCATTTAATTGAAAGAGAGTTGAACAGTTGAACGAAATCTTCATTTCAACTTAAGTACTTACTCCAACTCTTTTAGTTCAAATTTTATGTCTCCCAAAGGCGTTTTCTATTATCTAAAATAGCTTATATCCAATTATCCGCCCCATCCAAATAAATTTACTTCGTATTTATTCATCTGTGCTTAATAAACACATCGTTTAAGTGCACGTAATAAGATAAACCGCAATATCTCGACAGGTAATGATCACGATGTATCCGCATTTATAAAAGGCTTTTGTGTTAAAAGAAGACACCTATATTCTGTTTAGAGCTTATTTCGAAGTGCTGAAAATGTTTTTTGAGGGTAGTCCAATTAGTCGAGAAAAAAATGAGGCCGAAAATATTTTTATTGGATGATTTATCAAAACACGCGTTACTTTGTGAATGTACAATACTATTTTTCTGTTAACCCTTCAAGTGGTTTTGACGAGATACCTCGTTCATCCAAGATCTGACCAATTTTGCTAATGACGAGATATCTGGTCATCAAAAATGCCGATTGAATTCCGAAATATGAAGATATTGCAGTTTTTGATTTTATGACTAGATAGAGATCAGGTCAGTTTTTTCTAATGGCACGGTATCTAGTTCACCAAGATCTGGTCAGTTTTGGTTACGACGAGATGCCTCGTCACGACATCCACCAGAAGGGTTAAATTACTTTTATTGAAAAAGGTGTAACTTTTCAGTCGTTACACAATGTGTACACAATATGAACACACTGATACCACGCAAAATGGATAATGTTTCAGATCGTCTGCATTTTTTACATTTTGAGAATATAATTTTTATGTTAAGAATACAATATCTACGCTAGAGACAAATGGCAGCTTTGAATTGATTAAACATTAAATTACTAGTATTTTGTATCAATACTCGGTGATTTGAGCTAGGTTTAAATACTATACGCAAGAAAGACTTTCTTTCACATTGTCTTGTAACATAGATTCTACTGCATATTCTTTAATTATGTATTATGCTCTCGTTCCTGTACTAAATATTGTTTACACATATGGAAGTTGAAACTTTATTTTAAAAATAAAATAATGAGGTTGAAGTATAACGCAAAGCACACACACAGTACAACCAACACCATAAAATATCCCATTAGATAGGAAACCTACTTTGCCTGAGATTTTAAAATCAAAGTTGGTTGAATATAGCATTGATGTTTTTAAAAGGTTTTTGGTTTGAGATGCAAGGATTTATTTCGAAGTTTTGAAATGCTGTTTAAAAAACCCATTTCGAACGCTTTCCAATGTAAAAGAGTTTAGTATGATTAAAAGTAAGGCTTAAAACATGAAATGCATTATTTTATTAATTTAAAACTAAATAAATATGTATTTTTGATGTAAAATTAAAAGCTTGTTGTGTTCGTCGGACAAATTCGTAAGGTGTTCCATATTGGATATGGTTTATAAATTATCTATTAACATATGAATCATAGCTAATTTTGAAAAAAAACTCATTTCCGTCAATCTACAAGCTTTTAAAATGAGGGGTGTTACATTTTAAGTACTTTTACCTGATCAACAAAATTGTTAAAACAACCGATTAAAGGTTAGCACTTTATGTAATAAAAATGGTGGAAAAGGTTTAGTAATATATATCATACTAAATGAACCTCTAAATTTTCTAGTCAACAAAAGTTTACAGTTTATATTAACAGGAGGAATTGTACTTGAAGGTATCATCAATCTGCTAACATACTGTCGAGCTTATCTTACCCGATTTATTGTCATTTTAGCCCTCTGATCACACGTATAGTTCCTCCTTGTAACCTGAAGTCTTCCCTAGATGACTATAACCACTTTTTATCTTCTTGAACAACAGAATCCTTCCAAAGGATTCTATTCTACAGAATGGGAAATTGGAATCTTTCCAAAGGTTTCTATTTTAAGGAAAGGAGCAATAGAATCTTTCCAAAATATTCCATTCTAAGCAAATGAGCAATATAATTTTTCCAAATGATTCTATTCGAAGGAAAGGAACAATAATATTTTTCCAGAGGATTCTTATATAAGGAAATGACAAATATAATCGCTTCAAAGTATTGTATTCCAAGGAAATAACCAATAATATCGGTTCACAGGATTTTGTAGAAAGGAAATGACCATTAGAAACTTTCTACAAGTTCAAATAATCCTTGGGTTTATTTCTAACAATAGAGGTTGTATTTAGCCACTAAGTGTGTTTTGGGGTGAAAGCAACCCTAAACAACTTGGATGGCTGAAACCGATTAATTTACTGTAAAAATGATCATTCCTAAGAAATCGGTTGTTCAAGTATACAAATTTGCATTGGAAGTCTGGGTAAGTAGGTATAGGTATTTTAGTTAACGCCGCACTGGAGCAACACAACGGGCTATTTGCGACGGTCCGGGATCAAACCCAAAGGGAAAGATCGAGGACAACACGCAATTTCGAATCACGGACAATTTTGAATCACGGCAACACCTGAGCTGTCATCCAAACCACTGTCATCCAATCCTGTCTATTCTCCAAACTTCCACACCACGCCAACGTGAGGACATTTGAGGCCACGAGAGATTTAACATGCACCAGCCCCCTTTGTACTCGACGGTCTTTGGTTGTATTTGAACTCGCAACAATCCGGTTCTAATCCGTTACTCTTCCAATCTGCCTACTACGGCACCTCGGAAGTCTGGGAGAGAATGTTTGCCTTTTTATGTGTATAAAAATTTATATTGTTCTTATTTATACTTCCAACGCTATGAAGAATTAAATTTATCTAATTAAGTCCTCAAACTCATGAATAGTTGACAAGTTTTATTCAATGTTTACACATAAAGGAAATTTTTACTTAAAACCACGCAACTAAAGTTCTTTAGAATAAATTTAACTTAGTGTCAACTTCCACATAAAAATCTCGTTTCGATTAACTAATAAGCAAACAAGCGTATCTACTGAAGCTTATATAACTATAAATTATTACCGGAAAATGAATGTGCCCATTTGTGAGCACATTAACTTTTCTCCAGATTAACATCAGCAACTTTTTCTTTCTTAAGTAAAGTGTAAGAAAAGACTAAAACTTTTCAATGCTTAATGAGGATAAATTTTAAATATTCGTTTAGAGGAGCACTTATGCATTGATGATTAAATATTGCCCTAGGAATTAAAGATAATTGACTAATTGATTGCGGAAAAAGAACGTTAAAATCTTATCAAAAAGAGAATAAGCAGTAATCTCTAAGCCTTTCAAGAGAAATCAAATCACCAAGACTAAATTTCTAAGTTATCTGATTAAAATTTATCTACAAGGTATTTTCAACCAAGTTAAGTGCAATTTATCATTTGTTTCGAAGCTTAATTAGTAAAATTAGGAACTTCTGTAAATAGCTATAAATGTCTATATAAGATATCTTAATATATGATATTGTAAAAATTTGCTTTGCAGTTAACTTTTACTAAGCCTAATTGAAAGGATTTAGAAGGCATTTCAAATTTGCATCTTTAGCTTTCGTTTGGTAACACGTTTATTTATATTCAATTTAATCAAAGATTGGAACGATATGCTATCTTCAAATTGTTTTCACTAAATTAGTTTCTAAAAATATCAATCTTTTAAAAAGTGTGCTTCGTTTAGAATTTGAGAAATTCTTCAGTAAAACATCAAAACTATAAGTAAAAGTATTGGTAAAACATTTAGATACCTTATTCTTGCAAAAATAAATAAATGTGTCACTCAATTTGAATCATTGGAAATAAACCTGTTATTCTGAAATACGACATATGAAATTCAATAAATGTCTTTTCAATGCATCAGGTCCCTGTAAAGTTTCCGAATTTTATTTTTCCAATAAATAATTTTATTAAAATAGCGCAACTAGGTTATTTAAGTTAACTTTAATGCAAGCGAATTTTTCCAATCGAGCTCTATCGGAAAATATATTTTGACAGAACTTCAGAAGTAGTTTTTCTAGAAGATTTTGCTAAATAAAGAAATACGATATTAAGGTTAAAAAAATGCGTTGAAAAAATTCGTGTTTAAAGCGAAGGGTAAGGCTCCAAAAACAAAGAAGGAAAAAAAATCCCGTGAACTAAAAACTTTCTTTTCCTAATCTCTGCATGTTTTCAGAAAGTTCAAGTTGAATAAATCTTCATTCTTTTCAAAGAAAACGAACGTTGCTCTCGTATGTTTTTCAGTCAGTGAGGGAGGACTATATTTGTTTCAAAAGATAAAAATAATACGAATGGTGAAACTTTTAGTAACTAAAAAGCAATAGAGAGAAAAAATGGGAGACTCGTTAAAAACGCTCATCCATATTTCTAGGTAATTATGTATGAGTTGGTGTTTTCTCGTATTTATATTTATTAATGTAGAGTTAGCCACTTAAATGTCATCCAAAAATCTACTGTGAAAGAATTTGAAATTTTAGTGAGTAGTATTTTTAGAAAATAATTGTCGAAATTCTAACTCAGGTCTATTTTGATAGAATTATTACTCATTTCTATGTTTAAGAAATTATAACTTGTGTGATTTTTGGTAAAATAAATTACAAAAGTACTTTTAGTGATTAACTTAGAAAATAAAGCCAACATCAATGATAAAGCAGCTTGAAAAGTTATAACGGTTTTAGTTGTTGGATACTAAATTATGAATGCTTGTAAATGTATAATTAAGTGGCTCCATAAAGGAAATTTATCAATAGTATTTAGGATTCCTTTCATGACGAAATTGAAGATTTATGGTTTGTAGTCTTTCGTATACATCAGCCGCAATAGTGATTTTTACGATGAGATCAGACTGGGAATCAATATGGGTGCTATGCACCATACCTTTAACCCTCACGTGGACCTTTAACGAGGAATCTCGTCATTCGTGAAACTGATCTTGATGAACGAGATATCTCGGCATTAGAAGAAAAGTGACCAGATCTTGATCTCGTCATCATTGAAAAATCGGTAATATCTTGTTGACGAGGTATCACGCCATTAGCGAAATTCGCCTGATCCTAATTGAACATATGGAACCCGGAGGAAGAAATCAATGCATGATTAATCGAGTGATGGTGGTGGCCAGGCAAAGAGTGCTCTCCGCCTATCCACTGAGCCCCGAAAGTATTATTCATACAATTATATACAATACAGATGATTCGTAATTCCTTTACAAAACTTTAAAAGGTACTAGATTGCAACAAAATAAACATTTTTTTTCAAGTGTTACCAACTGTTTTACGTAGGTGTTAGAGGGTGGGGCTTTTTCAAACAATTATTTTATTGTTTCTCATTCCATTTGGTCTAGACTGTGAGTTCATGTACCTTTAAAAAGTTAAAGGTGAACAAACGATTGAAAAACAGATCCTCCCTGGACAGCTCCAGACAAGCGAGGTGACAAAGATAGACCTGACCCATATTGCATTTCCGACAGGTTGGGAAAGCTTTTAAACCATCCTCAAATGAAATTGATCTCAAATGTCCACTGGCCAGACTAGAAATGGCAGTCTGTTGATCTCTATCACCCTTGAGGGAGCCTCCGGTAAACTTTTCTAGTTCCAGCTATGGGTGGGGGTTTAGTTTTATTATAGATTTTGTTTTGAAGTTTATTGTTCGCAAATATATATATATATATATATATATATATATATATATATATATATATATATATATATATGTTTCGCGATAAGTAAGAGAAGTATTTGATTCTAATGACTGATATTCCCTTCTTTTCCAAGTTATCTGCAATTTCATCTCCGCTGAAGTCCACATGAGAAGGAATGTATTGTAAATGCATCTCATGGCGAACTGGCGATTGTCGAAGTTTATCTAATATATCAATTACAATTCTACATCCGATCTTGTTTCAGCTCTTTAAATATGTTATCCTTTTCAACCCAGGCATCGCGCGTTATGGAGGATTATACGAATTCAGAAATGGTTGAAGTGCATTTATCGTAAGATGCTGCCAATGTAAACTGAGATAATTGAAGATTCTACTGCTAACGCTTCCTCAATAGGCGAGTGCTGAATCGTCAAACATTTGCATGGCTAACTATGTGAAACGGGAGCATTTCGTGTCAATAGGCAATTTACGTATCGACCGAAGGGATGGCAACGTGTATAGTCTGATGAAAAAGTCAAGCTAATACCCATCCAAACATTGATGACGAACATTGTTACTCAGCATATGTTCATAGGTTGTCATGTGCCCACACATGGGTACTGTGTACTTTCAACTCCTTCATGTAAGAAAGAAGTTTCATGTGTGAAGAGAACACAAATTGGAAATTTCGGCTCAGCGGCACCTTCCTGCAGAAACCAACTTGACAAATTCTCAAATATCCTGTCTGAAATGACCATTGCAGATATAATGGATGAAAGTGATCATCATGCAATAATCTATTTGCGATGGATGATGCGTAATATTTCGTGTGTTGAACTTTGTGTGCTTTTATGCATAATAACTCACGTACTTTGATGTGTAATTTTTATAGGACATCTCCTTCCACAAAAGTGCGCTTCGCACGTTGTCTTTCAATATCATGCTTCTTTCCGAGGAATTTCCAGGTTTCCCACTAAGGTTAGAACAATCACTAAGACGTTTGGTGGTTCAGCACATGCCTCTTGGGGTACCTACCATTCACGATACAATTTCACATAGACTCGTCCATTTTCGTTAGTAGCCCTATATAATCTAGAAGCAGTCTGCCATTTTAGCATTCTTGAAATGATTCGTTACCCATACGAAGTCAGAGTCTGAACTGACAACGGCCTAAAGTAAACAAGCCATTTGTCGCGCTGGCGAATGACATCCCCTAGCAAACACAGATGGCGCTTGCGAACATATATTCCTATATGGACACTGTTCAGTTTTGCCTTTTCCCTATCCTCTATAAATTTTGAACAGAAAATATTGGAACACCCAATATAGATAGGGACTTCTTAATTCCTATGAAATTTCAATACCATATTTAAGGAACATGAAATTTAAAACCTTTCATTCTTAGCTAATTCATTTTACAAGCAGAAATGAATTCGTATTAACGGTATGAGTTTAAGACTTAATGAATTAAGATATAGTGATACACGTATTATAAGAGATTGAATTCTAAAAACGGTGTTGTGAATATTTTTCATACTTTATAAATTAACTATTATTTTTAACATGTGTAGGTTTATATATATATTATTTCAAGTAAGATCAGGTGGAAGTGATATACAAAATTTACAAACATTAAGGGTAGTTGAGAACAATAAATGAAGTACTTGCGTTTTCGTCATTATATATAACCCAATATATAAATCATTATATGAATCCTTCACGCATTTTATTCGTACTATCTCGCCAGCGCAGGTGACTTCCGAAGCGTTTAGTACAGGAAAAAAACAGCTATTAATCACTGTAGTCTGTTTAAAGTTAAGAAGGGGATGAAATTTCATAACCTAAGAATCCAGGCGCTTTTGAAACATTTTGTGAAAGAAGTGTTTTTCTAAGCACTAGTTTTTCTCTAAAAGTGCACGGAGGTTTAATCTTACGACACATTAAAAGAAGGCGTCTCTAAGACATGTAGTTACTTAACATTTTATCCCATATTTTCCAGCACCCTCGTAACGTTGCGAGAGTTTTGAGAAGGTATTGGGTGGGGGCTTTCACTCTACAACACGTTTAATGAATAAATAACTGCATGTATTAGTTGAAAGAGTTAAGAAAACATTTTATTGGCTAAGGTTGAAAATTGTTTCTGGCCATGAGGGGAAGAAAGATTACAAGTTGCAGAGGTTGCAGAACGGAAGTGTATGTGTGTCACTTTCGGAGATTTAACGTTTGCAACAGATAAAATAGCCTATGTGATCATTTAATACATTAAGGCAAGAACCAAAAGAACCTTTACTTTTGTTATTCATTTGATCCATAGACACAACTTCAAAGTTGATGTATAAACAGAACATCAACCTTGATGCATAAATAGAACATCACTTTTGATGCATATGAGAACATCATCTTTCATGCATAAAATGAAGCTAACCGAAACGTAAAATACAGTGGATACAATAGAAGGAATATAATAGATAAATAATGTATAGTTGTTATAATTTTTTAATGGTACTCAATACAGGCTTAAGGAATAAGAGCAACCCTTTGGTTTTGCAATGCAAGTCTAGTTACGGAAATCTTCATTTACACAAGATTTCTCCAAGAATAATTCATAACATGTTCTATAATGTAGTGAAGTAGTTTTATAGTAAAGGTTTTGAAACTGTGGACACATAGCACAACTGGAGATCCAAGTAAAAATAAGTCAAATTTGTGAAGTTAGGAAAACAACGCAATCAATAAACGAAATTGAAGATACTATTTTTCACTTAATATTTATATAAATTTATATCTATAAAACAAGAACTTATGTCTTCTTGGAAGCTTAGAAAACATTTATGCAAACATCAAAGAGAATGTTCTCATATTTTTTAAACTCATTTGGTAGTAATATCCCCTGGGTAATTTCAAGACGAAGCTTTTAAAAATAACCAACTCCGAAATCTCATTTAAAATGCCTTAATTGAGAAGATATGATAATTTTGCCATTAAAATTGAATATACAATTCTAATTCGACGGGTTCCTTTGAACGACCTGACACAATAGATATTGAATAGAGCTGAATACAATTTAATTTTAGAGAAATAAATTGATATTAACTTGATCACACACCGAGATAAGGAATGTCTTTAAAGAAATAATTTTACTCTAATTACTTTAAGAAGAGCGTTGATGGAAAATTTATTAGTTTAATTTAAACGAGGTCCATGTGGTGTGATTGGGCATACGAGATATAGCAAACTTTCATTTAATGATTTTTATCGGAGCTTAATATGCAATATATAAATTTTAATAGTTTGACATGTTCCAATCATTTATTTTGTTGGAAATAAAATAGGGAAGCCTTTGTTAATCATTAAATTAATTTTTTATCTGATCTCCAAAAAGTGTGATGTGTTTCTCTTTCGACTAATACATTCGTTTAAGGAACATTTTACGAGATTTGTAGAAGAGAAGGGTAGGTAGTTGAATTTACGTCGTACTGGAGCAACACAACGTGCTACTATTGTAGAAAGCAGAATTATCAGGAAATATTCTGTCTTTTTAAAACATATTTTTAAACTTTCGGTAGTACTTACTTTAATATTACTTTTGAGATTTATATAAAAGTTTCTTCTATTGCACATGAACACTATTTATGTTTATATGTGTTAAGGTGAAAATAGCTTAACCTCCTAGTGGTTGACTCGACAAGGTATTTTGTCATTAGCAAAACTGACCAGATCTTGATGGATGAAATATATCTCGTCATTAGAAGAAAACTGACCAGATCTTGATGGATGAAATATATCTCGTCATTAGAAGAAAACTGACCAGATCTTGATCTCCTCTTGTCATCATCAAAAAATTGGCAATATCTAGACGATATATCGATGACGATCGCCACTAGCAGAATTGGTCAGATCTAGATTGACGAGATATCTCGATGAAACCACTTGGAGGTTTAACCCTCTGAGGAGTTCACACTGTTAAAAGTAGTTCCTATTATCGTTTGCATGTTAGTTATTGGCATATTTTTGTCTTATTTTGTTTCCTAAAAATGGCAACAGTGTGAGAGATCACACGGCTTCTGATCAGGGCAAGTAGCCAAGATTCTCTATTTTAAGTGTTCTAAAAAGGATGTCTGTTAAGGCAGCAGTGTGAATATCTGTATGTGGCATTTATGAAGTCAGACAAATAAAGTATATTTTTGTATAGAACGACTGAATAATTTGATTCAGGGAGAGTCTCGCAACAAGTGGCGACAACGGACATGATTTTTAAAGGTACGATAGTGACATTTTGACTCAATTTAGTTATCGCAATAAATAATGCACATAAGCATCGGAAAGTGGTGCGGAGCTCATTTACCCGGCTTTGTAACCGGATAATGGCAGACATCGACTCAGAGGACGCAGAGGAACTGTTGGAAATTGGAGAAAAGTTCAAAAACTTAAACGTGAAGTTCTCAGAGCTGCAAAGACTGGATCATGAAATTTTGGAACTTCTGCCGGAAATTGAAGAAACTACAGATGAGGAACTCGAAAACGAAAGTAAGTCCACTGAGCTCTATTAAAATAGTTTTTATAAAATTAAGGCCATTTTCAGCAAACGATTTAAAGAAATCGAAAGTGTTTCAAATGTATGTCAATAAACAGAAGTCCGAAAGTTCAAACTTCCACAAATTGAACTCGGAAAGTACGATGAAAGTGTCAAGGGCTGGTTATCGTTCTGGTCAATGTTTAAAAATAGTGACGAGGATAAGAACATTGATCAGGGCAAGAAGACAAGATTCTCTGTTTTACGTGTTCTAAACAGGATGTCTGTTAAGGCAGCAGTGTGAATATCTGTATGTAGAATTTATGGAGTCAGATAAATCAAGCATATTTTTGTAGAGAACGACTGAATAATTTGATTCAGGGAGAGTCTCGCAACACACACGCCCCTGCAACCTTCAGTCTTCCCCGCTTGACTTCTAAGCAGTTTTGATCTTCTTGGCCAATAGAAACGTTCCAAAGAATTCTATTCTAGGGAAAGGATCAATTAATGTTTCTTAATGTTGAAAGAATTAATGGATTCGGTCAATCAATAGGTGTGGTAATTGAGTCATTATGTGTGTTAGGGTTAAAACAACATTACACAAATCTTAACTCTCGTAACGCTTAGAGAGTTGAATATAATAGAAACAAGAGTTAGAAAATCATCGTGATATTCTTAAAATCATTAGATTTTAAGAATATCACGCCAATTTGTATCGAAAAATATTAATGAATTGCTTTGTATTCAATAAGTAACTGAATGAAATCTAGCTTAATCTACATTGAAATAAATATTTACGTGCTGTTACATGCACAATTCTTTGTTTTTCTATACGTAGTGAATTCTTTTCTAAATTGAGGAATCCCTTTTACACATTACACTGCAAACTATTTTTAGCCTGTCAGGAAATAAAACGTGTTGTTTATAATGTATTTAAAATGCAATACATTCAATTTCAATATTTTTAGTATATTATATTGCAGACAATACAATCGACTTCATAACACATATAACTAAGTACACAAATATTTACAAATAGCACATCTGCCATGAATATTAGAATACTCAATATTTTTTCTTTATTTCTTATTTATTTTCCTAGCTATTTATTAACCTTTATCGAATGTCTATTTTAGTTAACAAATAAAATTTATAATTTTTTTATTGTCTGCAAATACAATTTTTTTCAACTATTTTAAAACATATCTAAATTCAACTGATGGAAGTCTAGCATATGAGAACAATTTTTTTTCTTACAGTTAAGAAATTTTTGTATGTATTTCATAGGTTAAATCTTTAACAATTCGTGTATTTTAAAAGCATAAAAAAATTTTATCAATATTTGGTTAGAGCAATATACTTTCTTTGATGTATAATCGTTTAAAGAGAGAACGAAAAATACAAACTCAAATTTATAAATAGATTCATTTTACCTCTTATGATATTTAAATTACTTTTTAGAATGAAGTCATAGATCAGAAAAGATGTAAAATAATTTATTGTAGCAAATTATAATAATTCTTGCATTAAAAATAGATTCAAGTCTTTAAAAACAATAATTTATTCTTTTTTCAATACTATTTGAAATCTACGTAAAGTACAAATGTGATAGATTACTTATCACACTGATACCACAAGATTATGGTTTGTATGCATATAGTTTTTTTAAATTGTGGCAAATTTACCCAAGTGTTTTTTAAAACACATTTAAGCCAAAATAGGATTTACAATCATTCATGTACTATAAGGTATCCCAAATTCGAAGGTTAATCTTAAATTCAGAATGAATCAGATAAACACGGATTTCCTTATTAATGTGGTTTTGAATTTAATGTAAGTCACAAGTTTCTGATCATCGATTTACTATTCTTAATCGATATATTCCACTGTGTCTTGCTTGTCTAAATATCAGATTGCTACTCCTTTATATTCCAAGTCACTTTTAACCATCTAATTTATCAAAGTGTCCGAAGTTTGAGAACGAAATGTCTTATTCTAACGTCTTAATAAACGATCGAAAAGGAATAATCGATTCTTCCATGTCGCAGTTGTTTGTGTTAAAGGTTTGATATTTAGCTATTCTAAAGGTTATATCCATATTTATGCGGCACACAAATCAAAGTCAAACCATACTTTAAGAATGTTATTTATCAAATAATTACGATACAATGTCTTAAGATTAAAAGTAAAACAATTAAAATTATAATGTGATGGTGAAATTAAAATGTAATTGCTTGCAATACTTTCATAAATTTGGTGAAAACCGAATTTATAAAATTATTAAATTATTAATAAGTAACTGATAGAAAGCGTATATGGATTGTAAAAGTTAAATACCAAATTATCAATTTTTGTAAATTATTTTGCAATTTGCGATATAAATGTTATGATTTTTGACCAGCAATTGCTCTTAAAAATTAAAGTTTTTAAAGTTAAATCACAGGAATTAGAAAAAAATTTTTCAGACGTCTCTTTTGTTTGCTATGAGTATGTCCTATATGAAGCTTTCACTATGACTATGAGATATTTCGCAACATATTTACTAAGTTACCAAACAAAAAATACTTTTAAATTCATATTTCCAATTTTGAGTAATAAGCACACAGCAAAAATCATCGATAAAGCACCGATTCACCGCTTTGAATGCGAGAATATCACAAAGTTTTAGATCAAATTATTTAATAACGTTTGATTATTAACAATACATAGTACAATACTAAGAAATAGAGAGTACCATAAAACTTTTTACATTACCATGAAACATTTACCATGAAACTTTTCCTTCTTTCGAAAACTAAAATGATATTCAGTAACAAAACTTAATTTTCTATCACATTACCTTATTCCTAGATAGGAGAAGTTAAACTAGACAAACATACTAATTCATGACTTTGGATATGTGTTCAACCCTTTGAGGAGTTCACATTCATATTTCCACCTTGCAACCTGCAATCTTCCCTGCATGACTTTTAACCAATTATGAGCTTCTACAACAGAATCTTGCTAAATGGTTTTATTCTAAGGAAAAGGACCAATAAAATATTTCCAAAAGATTATATTCTAAAGGAAGGGTCAATAGATTGGAAAGAATCTATTGGTCCTTGGTAATGCTTTTGTGAGCAAAAGACAAATGCAATTCTTCCATAAGATTCTATTATAAAGAAGGGACCAACAGAATATTTCTTAATTTTCAAAAAATCTTCTTCAACCAATATATTAGTTAAATAACTATGGATTATTCCATGGAACCATGGAAGATATATGAAAATCTAGATATTGACGATTTTTTTATGATGACGAGATTGAAATCTGGTCATGTTTCTTCTAATGACGAGATATCTCGTCCATGAAGATTTGCTAATGGTTTTGCAATGAGGAGATACCTCGTCAATACAACCACTCCAAGTTTATTCTTCCAACCAATAGATTGGTTGGAAGAATACATATGGGGTAAAAGCAATGCCACACAACTCGGAAATCTCGTGACTCTCAGAGGATTAATGACCCACAAAACTAGCATGAGAAGAATGAGTTAGAAAACAAAATCTATGACACAATGCTAAAAAGTAGACAGTGAACCAGGAATCATACATAACTTTAACCTCTTTCAAAAATTACTATGATTCAATAACACAAAACTCGATTTTCTTCCAATTTTCGGAGTCCGCAGGCTTTTAAAATGATTTAGAATTGTATCAAGACCACCTCAATTCGGAAACGTGACCTCATTTCTTGATAACGGAGATAATGCATTTATCTCCGAATCTCCGAAAACGATCCCGAAAGTCATCCGCCACAATATCTCCGAACGTAATTCTCCAGCAGGGGACATTATTTCTCACGCTCTATCTATTTCTCTGGATTTAAGTCTCATCGCCCGAGAGACCCTCGTCATTTTATCCATAGCCATAAGGGGCAAAGGACACCGGGAGGCTTGTGGATGGTAAGCAGACTTCGGCCACCCTACACAATGGCGCATCCCCATGAGAGGTCATTTGAACCCTCTGAATAATGAAGAGCGGGATGAGCGTCTGGGATTGGTCCTGGAGGGATGCTGGGTATCTGAGAAGATCGACGTTAATGTCACCTAAGCAGGGAGTCTTATTTCTGAAGGCTGCTGTGTTGGGCCCCTTGCTTCCGTATTTGGAAGGAAATGAGAAAATATGAGTTTAACTTCTGTTTCGATGCGGATTAGATGTAACTGAGAGTGAGAGCACCATTGATACTGAGCTATAGGAGTGAAGTTTGAAGATTTAATACTTTTGTTGGATATGCATCTGTCAGAATGTAATTGTCTTTTCAAAGAAAAATGTACTGTCTTCGTATGCATGTATATATTGATAGTTATTCCATCTGGTGGTTGTATCAACGAGGTTTAGCAAAATTGACCCGATCTTGATGGATGAGGCATCACGTGATTGGAAGAAAACTGACTAGTTATTGATCTCGTCATCATCAAAAAATGGACAATATCTTGATAACAAGGTTCTCGTCATTAGTAAAATTGGTATGGTCTTGATGGGCGAGATATCTTGTCGAAACCATTTAGGGGATTATGGAATAAAAATGTAGTCTCGAGTAAGACAGAAGACGTCTGGATTTTACGCTCTATGTGATTTCGACGGGGTATCTCGTCAAACAAGATAGAAATATTTTGCTAATGACGAGATACCTCGTCCATCAAGATTTGCTACCGATTACACCCAGGGGAATGAAGATCCAATTTGGTCCTTGTCCAGAACTGGTAACAGTTTGTAACAGACTTTTGCACAAGTGGTTGGCCACTGAGGGATGTTTTCGAAGCGACGTTAAACCACCAGGAGGGTTAAATGTTTGTAATCCAGTCCAGAGTGTGATGTGGCTATCAGAATATTTATCCATTAATGCATTTTTAGTGCCTCATCATACTAATGGAATTTAATAGTTGAGAAAAGATGTTGCGCATACTTAGTAATTAATGTTTGCATGTGGTGTGTGTGTTTGGTATGGTTATAATATTTTTTTATCTAATGGATATCACGAGATTTCCAAGTAGTGAAGTGTTGCTTTTACCTCACAACACACATAATTGCTAAATCACCACACCTTTCGATTGAAAGAATCTCAGTTAGGATTCTAATGGTCAAGAAATTGAAAACTGCTTGTATTCACTGGTTTAGAAGGGAAGATTGCAGTATGACAGGTTCATACGCATATATTCGTACAGAATATATGAGTGTGAACCTCTCAGAGTGAAAATGGACTAATATAAGAAGAAGTATTTAAAAATAATTTATTAAAAGAAAATTACTTGGAATATGCTGAGTATTGGGGTGTAACTTCACTGGGATATAGTGAGCATTAAGGTAACCTAGAGAATACAATTATCAAAAAATCGATTTGTGTTCTTAATATAAGCGTTTTCATTAAAAATGACGTGTTCTTTGTAGTTGTTTGAATAGTATTTTTATTATTTTTTAAAGAAATGCATTAATCGATATTGAAAATGTGATACTTTGAAGAAATTATACAAATTATCGAAATGTATCAAAAGCATGTAAATAAGTAAGCTATGATAAAATATTTTACATTCCATTTGATCAGTCAAGTGGACAAATGTGGAGTTAATTCATTATGGAAAAATGTGCTATATCACTACCATATGAGAAAATACACCCTCCAACAAGATTTGGCATAGTTCATGTCTAAATGTCGTGACTACCATGTTCATTGATTCCTCATCCCTCTTCATTTCTTGGGTATTAGGCAGATGCATAGGAAGGCAATGAATTCTCAATTTAAGGCAGATCAAGGAATGTGCTCTGACTTAACAGAAACCTGGAATCTTACAAGGGCTATCTGATGCTGTAATACGTGTGTGGTTGTGGATTATCCAGCTAAAAATGAAAAATAATATAATGATAACGACAGTGGACTTTCAAAACAAACTTTTCCAAACTTCTTCTTATCTACTAAAACGCCTATTATTAATCTTCCGCATTGTCGAAATTTTAATTCACATAATAGTTTGAATACGTATGAAACAAATTAACTCCATTTGGTAAGGGTGTCACTTAATTGAAAAGTGAAACAAAGTTTGTACTCCTAAACTCCAAAAATTTTGCAAAAAACATTTTTAATTAAAGTTGTTTCAAAATTGGGAAGTACGATGCATTTCTAATATGCATTTTGATGATTACAATTTCCAAGGATAATCCAAAAAATAATTTTTCAAGTAAATTAATTAAAACCAGATGTGAAGGGAATATTTTTAAATCTCAATCGGAGAAAAATGTGTTTTATAGTAGACTATTTATCGACTATAACTTATCGTGTATATAGCTTCGTCAAAAATGATTGTAATTGAAAAATAATTTCCGTTGCATTCCTTTATCCACATAATTTGATAACAATTAATTTTTAACACTAAAATTAAAAAGCATATTCTTCGATCGATTTTATTGAATTTGAAAGTCCACTGTCCCTTTAAACAGAATTGGTAGGTATTTTATTTAACGTCGCACTGGAGCAACACAACGGGTTATTGGCTATGGTCCGCGATCAATCCCACTCTCCAAACTTCCACACCACGCCAACGTGATGACATTTGAGGCCACGACAAATTTAACGTGCACTAGCTCCCTATGTACACGACGGTCTTTGGTTGGATTTGAATTCGAAACCCTCCGGTTGCTACTCCGTTACTCTTCCAATCGGGATATCGTGGCATTTAATCAGAATAAGTACAGGGCACAAAGAGACTCTTGTGGGTATATAGGTGTGGAATGTTTCCGCTTTGTGTACGAGACTGCTAATGTTAATGTAACACCAAACCATTGTTCAGCTACGAAGGAAAAGGAGCTGTGGAAACATTCTTGAAAGCAGCAGAATCTGTATTTTGGTCACGTCTGTCAATCGGCGATTTCCAGTGCTTAGACAGAAATAAGACTCGTTGTTGAGCACGAAAGGGTTCTATTTATCAAATTGCTCAATTTGGTACGACAAACCTTACTTTGAAGAGCTATTAATTGTGTTGAACGAGAGTTTGAAAGTGATGTAGAAACTACACATTTGTCTCGATCATTTTCAGAGGAATTGTGCGTTTCGATAGTCGAATTCTGCTGACATGAATCTCAGTAGATATTGATAGCTAAATAGCTACTGTACAAAATCAGGTATTGAAATAAAAGTGATCTAATGATTTACATTTCCATGTTATTTTTACTTCGTCCTTTATCATAACACTAATTGAATACTCATCAATTTGCGTAGCTCACATTTTTAAATGTCTTTTTTGATTGACATACATGACTTTTTTGTGACAATATTTATGGCGATCCATGGCGATGGTGGCCAGGGTACTGGCTTCTAGATAGAAAGATCCCTAGTTTTAATCCGAGGTAGGTTATGGATATTTGTCCGCCTGGAGTGAATCTGTAACATCTCTATCAACGGGTGGTTGTACCTTGAATTTATGTGAGGTTCAACGTGAACCCAGTTCTATGGTGCACCAGGACTGCGCGAATAAGTTCGCAATTTCTTCCTTATAGTGTTATGATGACTAAAGCACTTCTAACATGTTCAAATTGGCCGAGCATTAGTTTACAAAAAATATTTTCTATGTGTAGACTTTTATGATATCCAATACTGAGTACATGTAGAAGAATAAACTTTTCACAACCAAAACCTTTTTATATCGAAACATCAAGTTTCATCCCCAATGTCTTTCTTTAACTAAATTTTTTAAATGTGTGTTCGGTAGGTAAGTATTTCAAACGTCATGCTGAAGCAACGGGCTATTGGCAACGGTCCAGGATCAAATCCCGAAGGGAAAGATCCGAGGATAATGCCCCGTAATTTTGAACCACGGTCAGATGACGTTAAATGGGTGGAAAAGAGTTTGATGAATCTCACTTTCTATTCGAAACGCATAATCTTCAGGAATGAATTAATCGCTGAGCCATATCGCTCAGTGAAATTTGCTTATAAAAAGAACAAATGAAGGCATTTAATCATCTTTTACTTTGTATTAGCGATCATTGTTAACTTTTAATGTATCGGCAAATTCTGTTGGAGATAGTGAATTTTCTTCTCAGTATTTTTCTTTGAGAATGTATTCGCTAATTTTAACTTTATAGAAAGTAAAGATTTTGAGACCGCTTCAACTCAGTTCTGAGAAACCTTCACACAAGAAATATCATTTCGCGTTTACTTTTCCATCATGTATATTCATAGAACTTTAAAATTCAGATATACATTATACGCATGAAGAAATTATGTAATATGTTCCAAGAATTGTTAAAACTAAAATTCAAATTCTAATCAACTGCTTTGTCAAAAGATGATAGGATTTAAAATTTGTGAAACTTTAGTCTCCTAAGGGTACTACTTCTAATCCCTTAAATTCATATATTCATAAATCTAACTATTTTTGGCTGTACGTATATTTATAATACGAGTTTTTAAATAAAATCTTTACCTGGAAAATATAGGAAATGGGAAAAATAAATCTTAGGCTCACAATACTGCAATATCAAACATGAGAATAAAGAGAATTCCAAACTATCACATATATTATACATAGCTTGCGTGAATGGGTCATATTAGTCAAAACAAATGGCACTGAAAGCTATACATGGTGTTATAGATCAATAGAGTTTTTGTACGTGGTTGATCGTAATAAAAGAGACAGGAAATTTATCTAATTTTTAATAAAATATTAGTTACGAACCGCCTTTGGGAACCGATTGAAATAGTAATAATTTTTAACAGTTTTAGTTATCTATTTGTAAGGAAAAGCCAACTTGAACTGAGCTATCTAAACGGTTTTAACATAATCTATTTACATGCTCACGTAAATGTAAAAGATGAAACTTTAAAACTTCGATTAAAAGTTATTGAATATTAGTTGAGTAAATAAATATATAAATACGAGTATTTGATACTAAAGATGAATTGACCAGACAATATGGTTACATAGTTGATTTGTTGAAGCACACTATTTTACCCGTTAAATCAATGTTAAAAAAGCTTTCTTCTAGTCTCATAGCATCAATCACGTCTTTCATTTTTGGTTGTGGTAAAAGAACTTAAGTTCATTCAATTACTTCTCCGTTGTCTAGTTGTAACATACAACAGACTTCTTTCTGTAAGAAATTTAGGGAAAGGGATAATGATTGTATACTTCCTGAGTAAAATACTAAAAATGGGTATAGAAAATTAAAGTTAAACTAAACAGAACGCAGCAAAGTAGGATGATCATGCGAACCCCTTTTCCATTTTTTAGTGTTTATAGGCATTCTATAGACTACTTGATTTATTTCATACATATATGTACTAATGTTACAACTTATTATTTGCTCAAGCACAACTGAAGCAACATATAATCTAACATCATTAAGCCTCTGAGCGTAACGAGATTTACGCGTGTGTAGTGTAATATTACCTTTACTGAACAACGCACACATAATGACTTAATAACCACATCTATTGGTTGAAGGAATCCCAGGAAAGACTATATCTACCAAGAAGGTCAAGACTGATTAGAAGCCATACAGGGAAGACTGAATTTTGCATAACGCGTGGATCCTTCAGAGGGTAAATACTGAACGAAGAATGACTAAAATAATTTAATGAGACTTTGGCACTTGTAAAAAGTTTTTCATAAAATTATAATTCATGTTCATTTAACTATGAATCATTAACTTTCATACGGATTATGCGGTTTTCTCAAGTCCAACTTATATAAGTATACTGTTTGAAGTCTAAAATACATGTTTTGTTTTATGAAAGGCCAATAAGAAAAGTATTTATTGAAGCTTATAATAGTCAACTTATACTTGTAGTACTTGTAGAGCATTAAGTAAAAATTGAAACAAGTATACAATTCACTACCAGGGATTAGAACATGTATCTAACCGATCTTGATAGAATTTAACATAATGGCTAAACTTAGAAAGATGACACTTAACCCTCCTTGTGGTTGTCTCAACGAGATATCTCGTCATTAGCAAAACTGACTAGATCGATAATGGACAAGATATCTCGTTTTTAGAAAAGAACTGACCAGATCTTGGATCTTGTCATCATAAAAAATGGGCAATGTCTTGATGACGAGTTATCTTATCAAAACTGATTCGATCTTGATCGACTAGACTCTCGTCAAAACCACTTGGAGTGTTAAAATAATCCGTGCAATAGAGATTGGTCAGCATACGAAAATATGAAAATGTCTAGATGAAAGTGGGAGGGTAGCAAATTAACGTCGCACTAGAGCAACACAACGGGCTATTGACGACGGTCCGGGAACAAACCTCAAGGGAAAGAATCGAGGACAACACGCAATTTTGAACCACGGTCAGATAATGAGGCAACACCTGAGCTGGCACCCCACTATCGAAACTTCCACACCACGCCAACATGAGTACATTTGAGGCCACGGCAGATTTAAGCACACCAGCCCCCGTTTACATGACAGTCTTTGGCTGGATCGAGCTTCGAACTGTTAACCCTCCGTTGCTAATCAGTTGCTTTTCCATTGCTCTTTGATCTAGGGGGCTATCGGAATCCCCTAGAATTTCTCCAGAAGAAATTTTGAATTGAAGATCATATACTTCTGAAGAAAATCGCATTTATCTTATATTTTATTACTTTTACATTTTCTCGACTTCAAAACTATATACGCATTTGCTTTTCTGAAGCTCGTGATCTAAAACAACTGATTCAATAATAATTTATTACTTTTGATGATCAATCGATCGTGCAAGCGCATGACCGTTCCTTTTTACCTTCATGTTGGATGCATTTGATCTTACTATTATTAGATAAATTTATCTAAAATTCACATTATTCAGATCTTTATTGTTTCCTTGTTAAGAATCAACTATAAATGAAAATACTCTGTCAAAACTCTTTTAACGTTGTATTTTCACTGAGTTGTACAGAAACTAAATTCTGGTGACATGTACTACTTTACTACATGCATTCCATTTGAGTGGAATCCAGACGGTATGTTAAATTACCGTCTGGGTTCCACTTAAATATAACCGTCTAAATTATTATTAAAAAATTAGTTGGTAGAAGGTATGGTCTCTTCTAGCTAGTTATTCTGTGTCAAGTTCTTAAACGATTATGTTTTAACAGGCAAGTTTTTAAATACACAATTAAAAATTCCATGTTGCATATTTTACTCATAGTACATAATTAAATTTCTTATTTTTAGTAAATGATGTGTGCAGTTTTAAACATCAAATTTCAAATTTTGGACTTTTTCGTTGCTCTTACGCACACTAAAATCTTAAGATGGTTTAGATAGAAAAAAAGGATATGTAGAATAAAAGTGAGTTCAAGAACCATCTTATAGCTTTTAAAAGTAATAAAAAAATTGTATGAAAAGGAACAATGTATTATTAGTTTTAATTTCTTTTAAATACGTCCTTGTTCGCAGAATTTATGAAAAATATTTTTATTCTTGTTTCACAGCACTATATATATATTATTTCAGTGAAACGCGTGTTTTTATTCTAATCCATTGTTTAAATTTTATTTAACAAGCATATTATATCACGGAGATGATGCTAGTTCATAATATTCAAATTTCTTTTAAAAGCTGAATTATTTTTACTTGTATTCTGTCGCAAGTTACTCGTGTATAGGGGATACACAGTTGGAAAAAATTTTAACTAGTTTTAAAAAGTCTACTAAACCTTGAACGGTTTATGTTTACATTATCATATTCAACAGAATGGACAGAATGGAAGAGTAAAAAATGCTTTGTTTATTTTTCAATACTAACGAATCTTCTTGCTAAAGCAATTTGGGGGAATAAGTGGTAAGCATAAAAAAAGAAAAACAATGAATTTAACTTGTAATATTTTCAGTTCCTCTGTTATTCAAAATGCCCGGAAACAAATTTAGTCTCAGAAATATTAGCTTTTAATTAATTAACACGCATTAAATATTCATAAGATTGGAATTTCTTTTAAAGCAATGGAATGCTATACCTATATCTGTAACATTTACATTCGAAGCAATAATAAATGCATTTCAGTTTTTATCTTCATTTTCTTTTCAATGTATTGATTAGCAAATTATTTTTCAAAATGTCACACTTATTATTTTCTGAAACAAAATATTTCCCTCTACTTTAGAGAACCTATTTCGAAAGTTTTTTTGCATCTATTATGGAAAATAAATATTCTAATTCTGTAATAAATCTTATTCTCCTAGTAAATATAATGCATTTTTCTGGATTGTTTCAAACCCTCCTGGTGGTTGTCTCTACGAGGTATGTTGTTATTAGCAAGGCTGAACAGATCTTCAGGGTCGAGATACCTCGTCATTATCAGAAAACTGACCAATCTTGATCTCGTGGTCATCAAAACATTGGCAATATCTTGATGTCGAGATATCTAGTCATTTGCAAAATTGGTCAGATCTTGATGACGAGATATCTAGTCATTTGCAAAATTGGTCAGATCTTGATTACGAGACATCTAGTCATTTTTAAAATTGGTCAGATCTTGAAAGGCGAGATATATCGTGAAAACTACTCGGAGTGATACGTTTTAAAGCTAACTTAATACTTCTGGTGGTTGTCTCGACGAGGTATCTCATCATTAGCCAAGCTCATCAGATCTTCATCGGCGAGATACCTCGTCATTAAAAGAAAACTGACAGAGTCGTGATGGACGATTTATCTCGTCATTTGAAGAAGGCTGAGCACATCTGGATCTGGTCGTCATCAAAATATCTGCAATATCTTGGTGACGAAATATCGCGTCATAAACAAAACTGGTCAGGTTTTGATGGGCGAGATATCTTGGCGAAACCACTTGGAGGATTAATGTTTTGATTAAAAACAATCCGAACTTACCTCTTAAAAATATATATTTACATTACCCCATATCAATTCCTTTAAATTTATATGCTTATTATTAAACCTTACGATGCCTAATTTTTTCAAGATATGTATATTATATGCTTATATAATTATATACTATAATTATGAACCATGAATTTGATATCACTTTTTCGATGTATCTTAATATTTTTACAAACCTCATCAGTTTTAAAATCAGGGGTATTCGGGTTGAAAATGTCACTTTTATTGTGTAGCTACACATGGAAATACCCATATGCCTTTCCTACTGAGATTAATCTTAATGTTCACATCTATATCAGAAAATTATTAATAAAGTAAACTATGGAATGCTAAACCAGTAGGCCCACACCCGAGACTTATGCTAAATCTTGTATTTACCTGTTTCCACTATCGTAATCCAAATCAGAATGGATACAGAAAAACGCATGGTCCAACCACCTGTCGAACCACACAGTCTGAGAAAACTGTCTCCGGAACATCCAATATTGATATGCATTGTCCCTTGAGGAAGAAAAAGCGCTGTTATCAACCAAGTTCACTTCGGAAAACAGTTTTCGAAGTCCGGTAAAAATCCTCAAATTTTCATTCAAACGAATAAACAATACACTCTTTGCCGGACAGCACAGGATGAAAATTCAACAAACTGATAGAGTTTTTTTAGACATGCAATTACGAGCCGACCTGTTCATTTGGAAGCTCGAGCACATTGGGTCCGGTCCGGCAAGACCACGTTTTCCGGAACTCTCCGCACTGCACAGACGTTGCTGTTGGAGTGAACTGAAGTCCGGCACTGCCGGATTGTGTCGAATACATCGGATTTCATTCCTCCGGACGATCACAGCCCCGCCCCCTGCGCGTCGATGGGTGCTCGGTAAATCGTGACAGTACACGTGCTTCGCTCAATTTCCAAATAGACGATACGTGGGTAGACTTCTCATCGCATTTTAACAAGCATTCCGAGTTAGACTCGAGCGCGCTGATTAAAATTTTAGAAATCTAATTCTGTTGTTATGGATAAATTTGCTTAATGTTTCGGAATTGTTCGTTACTCTTGTGTGGGGTCGAATAAAGACATCAGTTTCAGCAGTTCAGTGTTGAGAAGAAGTATGACTTATTCTCTTCCTGTTGGTTGGGCGAGATATCTCGTTATTAGGAAAACCTGACTAGATCTGGAAGGACGAGATTTTTATTTCGTTACTAGAAGAAAACTGACCACATCTGTATTCGTCATCATCAAAAAATGTCAATAACATTTTGACGAGATATCTCGCCATTACCAAAATTGGTCTGATTTTGATGGACGACATATCTCATTGAAACCACTTGGAGAGTGAAATCTCGCAGTTTAAGTGTAAGATCTAACACATTTTCCTCTAACAAATACTCTCAAACATGAGGAAATAACTATTTTAAAATTTAAATTGGATTTATCAACACAAAACTGGAATACAAACTAAAGAAAAAAAACGTATTCCAATACATTATTTGAATGATGTTCAAGAGCTATTTGTACGCCTCTACATGCAGAGAATAGGGAGGCTGGTGCATATGTATATCATCAGGGCTTTAGTGCAGTGTCTGTCCGTAACGTATCAGATAATAAATGATGACATTAAAGTCAATATTATTTTATTATACAGGAGGGCCGTGGTAGCCCGGTTGGAGGGTAGCGGACTAGAAACCCGAGGACTGCAAGGCCGAAACTAGATCCAATCTCAGACCGTCGTGCAATCGTGTTCTGATGCAAGTTAAACCTGTTGTGGTCTCAAATGTCGTCAAGTTGACTTAGTGTGGAAGTTTGGAGAGGGGGAGCCGGCTCAGGTGTTGACCTCGTCATCTGACCGTATTATATAGAACATATATTGAAAATACATAGAAAACAAATATAGGGCGAGGTAGGGAAAGGTTTTCGAGGGATAGGCGGGTCCACTGAATATAAAACGTGTCTATGATCAAACGAGGGGCTGCAATCTGTTGGAAATGCCTTGAAGGGGTTCTTCAGATTAGTTTCATCGTTAGAGCTCTTCGAATCTTGACTGAGATCTTGCTCAGACCAGACCAGATCAGACAATAAAATTGTATGTGGTTGTCTCACTCATACTATCACATCACAAACAAGAGAACAATATGGTCTTACATTCCTCATCATTTGGGGCAAGTGCGCCTTAATGAAATAGCATTGGAAAGTGCTTTTCAAAGTTATTCCAATGGTAGGTTTACGCAATAAAGGTGTAACCGTAAGGATAAAGGATCAGGGAGCTTGTGTTAAAAATATTAATTTTTTAAAATTACTTTTAAAACTAGAGTACAATAATGGTTCAATATGGGCTTTAAAGATTTGGATTTGGTATTGAAAACATAACAGGTACATTTTATATTCCTAAGCAAAAAATGTTCAATTAGGAAATGATACCGATTAAAGGTACCCATTTGCAATATTCACTAGTGTTGATACATGCAGGAAAACCTCAGTTGTTTTTCCTCAACACGGTTTGGGGGCCGTCATGGCTGAGTGGGTATGCCATAGATCAGTGGGTATGTCCACTGCGCTACCAACCTTCGAGTTGTTGGCGGCGCAGGTTCAATTCCTGTCAGGTGCATCCCCCTGGGTGTATTTTTCTATTATGTGTCAGAAAAACTTTCATTGTGTGTGTCTATTACCTGATATTGTATGTCTTGTGTCTGGCGCAGCATGTCCAAATATGACCCTTGTGTCATAAAACCAAGAAAAACCAACCAACCATGACTGGGTGCGCTAGCAACCTGCGAGTGGTAGACGTGCAGGTACGATTCCTGTTAGGTGAGATTCATCCCTGTGTGTATTTCTCTCTTTGTCAGAAAAATTTCATTGGGTGTGTATGTCCATTACTTGATTTTGTATGTCTGGAGCAGCATGGTCAAATATGGCCCTTACGCCATAAAACTCAAAACCAACCGCCGAGGTTTGATGGGATTCGACTCCTATAAATTACTCTGGTGTAATTCTGTCTTCTGTGTCTTCTGTATATTTCCTGTGTATACCCATCACCAAAAGTTGTCTGTCTTGTATGTGATGCGGCTTGGCCAAATATGGCCGTTGCATCAAAAATCCTTCCCGAAGTTAGATTGGAAAAATGTTAATAGTTTTCATAAAAAATTAGGTATTGTTTATATTTAGATGTAATGAAGGGCATATTTTAAAAACATGTTGTTGAATTTAATTTATGTCTACTGCAATATTTTCGATAGATAGGTAGATACATAAATTAACATCGCACTGTAGCACCACACCGGGCTATTGGCGACGTTCTGGATTCAATCCTTAAGTGAAAGATCCGAGTACAACACCTAATTTTGAATCACGGTCAGATGACGAGATCACACCTGAGCTGAACCCCACTCTCCAAACTTCCACACCATGCCAATATTTTCGAATCACCCATATTCATGTGAGATAAGGCTTACTGATATGCACGTCGAACATTTTAAGCTTATTAATCCATAGAATTTAGATACATTAATGTTTGGCGAATTGAATAATATTTACATTTTAAGCACCTAATTGTAACCTTCAATTTTAAATCTTGTGTCGAAATTTAAAGTTTACTGTTCATAATGTTAAGTTGTAAAAATTATTTTTTATGCGATTTATTTTATGTATCCTTATAGCATGTGAAGTTTGATGAAGAGTATTTTGAGCTGTAAGGCAATAACAATATTTGAAACAACACACGCCATGACTTTTAAAGTAATTAAATAATTGCCGTCGAATATTCAATTTGTCAACATATGTTACTATAAAAAGAAATTTAAATTATGTAATCTTAAAAGATATTTCCAACTTCCGAGTTGTGTAAAGAATTTAAACTGCAAATTTTGAAATGCAAAATTGAAACACACAGAAATGTTCAGTGTATACAATTTATAAAATCCAATAAGATCTAACCTTTCGCATGTCGAGTTACACAGTATTCAAAGTCCCTTAATAACATTTACATTACTACAACAGCAAATGAATAATCTGAATAATTAAATGATCATTCACCCGACAGTTCACACAGTATCTGTCAGATACATTTTCAGTGTCTAAGCAGGAATTGTTAGACTGTTAAAATTTAATCCATGTGCCTAACTTTATGACTTGTTTCCAAAGTATACTTAGTTCAATTAAGGCTAGATTTTAATTTTTGCAGTTATCTGATTCATACTATACAAAAAAGTTTTAAATTTTCTTCTAGTTATGTAATCTTTTTGACATAATACAAGGATTTAGTAATTGTTTTGAATCCAAACCAATTTTTCTTTTCATTCCGTTTCCTTTTTTTCCTTCAAATACACCATCTCGTGAAAGTTTCACAATCATGGTATCTGAAATTGTAATCATAATTACATTTTAGGAAATCACCTGTGAGAGATGAGTTTATATCTTGTTTCAGGTTTAATTCTTCAGTTGAAAAGTTTTGTTTGCTGAGAAAAATATATACCACGCCTAAATGTATGATTCAACGAATGTGATTAAATTTGTAATGATGTCTTATTTTCGTTTATGCATTAGATATGCCTTATTAAAATACTAATGTCAATTAACTAGTTCATTTGTTTTTAAAAAGTATCTCTACAGATTTTCACATCGAAGAGTAAGTAATTGCAACAGCTCTGAGTTGTGTTAGTCTTAAAAGCTATTAGTATTCAAACGTGCGACCAGTTTCTATTCTATTCGTCTTCGTGTCATTCTGCTTAGGACCATCACGGACCCCATTTTATTTGAACCCCCATTTATTTATTATATCTGCTTGGAATCAAATCTAAACAACTCGGCGACAAAATATTCAATACTGTTGTTTCCCCTGTTCCCTAACAATCACCGGAAAGGCATTTTTATTCCAGTACTAACAGTGCTCCCTCCCTAATCACCTTGCAACTGTGGGCCATAAAAAAACCCTGCGCTGCCATTTTGAAGCCCAAACTCCCGTTCGCGCAAAATGCGCAAAGCGGGTAATTCCGCTCCGTGCATTTTACGCTCCCTTTTAGCCAGTCTGCGAATAACAGTGTCCTTAGGCAGGTGACTGATAAGCGCTTTGGGCTGGAAACTGTTTTCTAAGTGGGGCGCTGGTGTAACACATTGCGCTGCTGCTTGCTGCAGTCTGCGCGCCAGGAGAGTTTGCGAGAACATTTCCTTTTTTTATTATTATTATTTCTCGCACGTCTTTTCCTTTTTTTCAGTGTCAAAAGTTTTATGGAAGTTCCGCAGGTGAAATTGTTAAATCGATTGCGTTCCGCCGAAAAAGTGTTTCTGGGGTTAATGCGTGTTGTTATGGTGAGCACACAGATTTCCTTTCTGCTTAGGAAAGTCATCTATCATGCTATTGATTTGCATGTGTTTGGCTCAACAAATGTGTGTCAAGTTCCTTACCACAGGAAATCTTAAAATGAGCAATAAAGGATTTGACAGTTTCTCCAGAATCGACTTTTGAAACATTTCAAGGCATTATTCAATTTTGGTTTGTATCAATTTAATCATCTAAGGGTCAAGAACGCATTATTCAACCATGAAACCTGCAGCTATTCCTACAAAGCGCTTAACCACTTTTAATCCTCTGAGCGTCATGAGTTTGGTTGGTTTGTCGGTTTCTTGTGGCACAAGGATCAGATCTGAGAATCATGAGATTTCCAAATAGTGTAGTATTGCTTTTATCCCACAATACACATAATTACTAAGTAACCAAATCTATTTGGTTGAAGGAATCCGTGAAATGATTGTATTGGTCTAGAAGGTCAAAACTATTTAGAAATCATGCAAGACAGACTGAAGGCTGCATGTGGAATATGCGTGCAAGACACTCAGAGGGTTAGACGTCTTGATCCCCAACATACATAATTTTTCGCGAATCTTAGGATTCTGGTAACAAATAAAAAAATATAACTTGCTTATATTTAGTAAGTTGCATAGTCGAAGTAATACTACAATGTTTAGAAATTTCGTGATGCTCTGAGGGTTAAATTAATTTCCATGCAAATGCATTACTCTGGTTGTGAGATTCACATCACTTGATCTCCGTTGTATGAAGGTGATTTCACGTGAAGATGAAGACTGGTGATATGAAAACCCGGTAAATGAAAATATAATAAAAATCCATTGAACATAAAATGGTGGCAAGTCTACCAGTGCGTGGGATCATATAAATATAAACAACATACATTAGGCGATTGTATTCTTTTTAATTTCAAGTGTAGAACAGTTATTTGAAGTGGACAGTATGATGTCCTCTTTAAATAGTGGAACTATGTCTGTAATAAATCGTTTATGGAATGATTGTGTTTCTCTCTGTGTTCACCATAGTAACATCTAATACACAGCTCGGTCATCTGTAAGTCTTGTTTTGCTTAATCAATCAGTATTCAATCTTTTTATTAATATTCAGTTTAAGCTATTTGTGGTCACCCGTTCCCTTATCATCCGAGCATTTCACACGCATATATCCATTCTATAACCAGCATTCTTCACAGCTTGACTTTTAATCTGTTTTGACCTTCTTGACCAATAGAATCTTTCTTGGGTCCTTCTTCCAGTCAACAAATGTGGTTATTTAATAATGTGTGTGTATTGTGGGGGAAAGGCAATACTACTCTGCTCAGAAATCTTGTGACTCTCAGAGAGATAAGTGCATATCCAATTTACAAACAAGCGTCGATCTTGAAATGAAATAGACGGAACATGTGCCCAGCAGCTTCATGTTATTTCTTCCAGTTGCTCGGTTTGAAGATCTGTCACGTGGTTGTGGGTAAAAGCATGAATCCTAAATTATTGATTGGTTTTAATGATTATCCACCGTATTCAAAACACTAGTCTGCGCTTCCATAGCCAATCGGCTAAGTCGATTTGTGATTGTGATTTACCCTTCAGAAATCTTACGGCAGCGACTCCGCCCACATGATCCGTCTATTTTATATTAAGGTCGATGCAAACAAGTACTTATAGGTAGCCTCGGATACCAAGCTAGTGAATGGACAAAAATTGTCTTTAACTTTTAACAATGCATGTGCGCATCTACTACAATTCTTTTAACAAGGTTAAATACAACATAAATGATTATAATTAAGTGTAACCAATTTGTTTCTAAAATATTGTGTAATCTAATATCTGTAAATTCTAATTTAAGTATTATTCAATTTATATATTGTCGAAACTTTGATACCCACAAAATCAAAAGATTTATAAGGTGCACATATAAAATATAGAAATTAAAAATGAAGAAATATAAAGAACAACGTATTGTTAAAATACTTCCTACCATATTAAAAAGTTGAGATTGTGGTGATATTTTAGGTGATTTTGAAGATAAAGTTCCATGTAAAATGTGTCAATCTGGAATTGCACTATTTAGAAAAGTATAAAACAATGTTCCAGCTGCATCCGATTGTATTGCCTTAAATTTGTTGATATCACACAATGTTCATACATTCAACATAATTTTCTTTTGTGATTCATGATAGGGATAGAAATGCAATGCTTAGGTATAGTTATCCGTCATCAAAAATAATACGTTTATTTTATGTGTGTGCAATGATTCTTGATATTTATTCAACCAAATGCATTCAATTCGTACGAATGCTTTTTTGGTAATAAATAATCTCTTAAAGCGTCCAACCCATGTCTTCGGTGGAGCGTGAAATTTTTTTTCGCAAAAAATTTAGAGCTTAGATTAATATTCTGAAGACAATTCCAGAAGCCTCTAAGCTTTTCACTGTCGCGTATAAAATAAGTTTAAGTGATTTGACGGTTGAATGGAGATAAAGCACTTAATCCCGAAAATGTGAGACCAAATAAAAACAATTTATAAAGATAACAAAGTTAGGGGGAATAATCTTTGTACCAATAAAAAGAAACAGTTTGAAAGACGGGATTAATTCTTTCCTTTTTGGGAAAAATTGAAACTATGAAAAAACGGCTATATGTACTTAATATTGACGCTACTGTCAACTCAGAATTTATGACTTAATTTAAGCAAAATATGTCTAAGGCCGTATAATGAATGAAATTAATTTTATCAGTATGGGATATGGACATAAAATATGAAGTTGAAAATGTAAATTCATGTATATATACTGCGTGCATAAAAATATAAAATAATCCAACAGAAAAGGTAAAGAAAAGTGAAAAAAAATGTTTAGGTTTCAAATAATGAATTTTCATGAAATGTTAGAATGTTTCAACATATTGGTTGGAGAAAAATGACATAGTTTAAAAAATGACTCGTTTTCCAGAAAAAGATTTTAGAAAGATAATTCATTTAAGAAATATTCAAAAAGAATTATTTTACAGAAAAATTAAAATAATTTGATTCTGCAAATTCAATAAGTTGATGAGAGGCGAAATATTTCCTTTCCTTTTTGTATGAGCACATAACTATAAAATATCTGTCTCCTAAATTCGTGTCTTGGCAAATAAGTAAATAACATATGATAAAAGTTAGATTGGCTTCTCGTAAGGACACCTATGATAATTTTCATTTTAGGGCAAATTAATAACAAGTGACGAATAATAAAATAACTAAATATAATGTATAAAGAACTCCCTCAATTCCATTTCTATACATAAAATATAAATCCAATAGCGTTCACCTTTCCTATCGCTTTTTATTATACATTAAAAGATAAGAAACGTGTGCACTTTACTTTTTTGGTACTTTTTTATGTATATAGAGATAAGTGATGACAGATGGTGCATTTTCAGTATTAAGAAAATAAAATAGCAGATTTTATTTTTCTTTTAACCCCTTTAGCATCGGAATATTTCCGATTACTGCAGTGTTGCTTTCAACACAAAACACACATAATGACTAAATAACATCTATCTAAAGAATCAATGAATTCTATTAACCTTTCAGAAAATTCTATTGATTCTTTCCTTAGAATAGAATCTATATTTGGAACGATTCTGTTGTACTTTCCTTGGAATAGAATTCTTTGGAACGATTCCACTAGCCCATTCTGTAGAATAGAATCCCTCCCTTGGAAGGATTCTATTCTAAAGAATGAGCGAATAGAATAGAATAGAATCCCTTGGAAAGATTTTATTACTCCTTTTAAAATAAAATCATTTGGAAAGATTCGTTTGCTTATTTTCTTATAATCCATTCAAAAGATCCTAGATTTTATTACTCCTTTTAAATAAAATCATTTGGAAAGATTCGTTTGCTTATTTTCTTATAATCCATTCAAAAGATCCTATCACCACTTTCTTTAGAATAGAAAAATTTGGAACGATTCTATTGGCCCATTCTGCCGATTAGAAATCTTTTGGAAATATTATATTGCTCCAATTATTCTATCTATACTATCGTCCTTCGTTTATAATATACGGACCGTCGCTAATAGCTTGTTGTATTGATCCAGTGCGACGTTAATTAAAATACCTAACTACATTTAGAATATAATTCTTTGTAAGAATTCATTTGCTCATTTTCTTAGAACAGAACCCTTTCAAAAGGTTCTATTTCTAATTTCCTTAGAAGAGAATACTTTAGAAAGATTCCATTTTCAAGAAAGATCAAAATTGATTAGAAATCAGGCAGATATTGCCAATTTCAAAATGGAATTGACAAAAAATTTACACAAAGAATCTATTTAAAACTGCATTCTAGTTGTAGTAAAGCGCACTTTAAATAAGTCTGCTGATCTTGGAATAATATCACCGTTATAAAATATTCTAACTAGTACATTTTAGAACGTGAAAGATTTTTCTAAAGTAACAGAAAATGGAGAATGTCGGTTGTTTACTTTATAATTTAAAGTTATTTCTATCCAACTTTGCTACCTTAAGCATTCGTTGAAAACATTGATTTTATTTTTAAAACATTCTGTAAAATTGACCTTCTCTATTTTTTCAAAATCCTTAATCGATTAACTTTGTTTCGTCTGTACTGAAGATATTTAATTTTAAAACAAGCTGTTACGGATTGTAGTTTTCAAGAAAAAGTGTATTTCCTTGAAAATAAATTGATCATGATTATCGAATCAATATGATTTATAAGCATTTCATAATGACAGTGGAATTCGGAAATATCGCATTCATGGTGCAAGAACGCTACAAGTCAAAATATTGACCGGAAAACTGGTTGCAATAATACGCTGAAAGCTTTGACATTTTAATAGCAAATGAACTAAATGGGCATTCACAATCACTCCAAATCGCAAAATTGACTTCTGTAATAGTCATCTTACTATCCTCTTCTGTAGTTTTGTCTTACATTATAGTACGATGTATGTGAAATGAATTATATTGATGGATAAAGCCAAGAGTATGTAAGTTCATACAAACTAAATTGTAGAAGTTATAAAAACATCAAAATGAAGTTTAAAAACGTATTTTCCGCTCACTTATATTTTTTCTTCCTATATTTGCATTTTGTATGATATTGGTATTATTCGATGATTGAAAAAGTGATTTTTCAGATAACTTTCGATCAAAGTTTAGCCAATTCAACCGGTGGGTTGGTTGATAATCAGAAATGGTACTTTTCTCAATGTGGAGGTGTTCTTTAGAGTTTAGGAAAAACGTTTTACAACTTTCTTTAGTCTTTATTTAATCTAAAATCCTCTTACATATTTCTTTTCTGTTTGTATTGCTTCTTTCTTCCTGATTGATCTCTACATGTATAATGTGTTACATGTTTACAAACATAAATAATATTAAATTATACACTATTGAATTTCAGATATTACACAAATTTATCGTCGGCTTAGAGCAGAAACTCATTAACTGACATTTTTTCGGAGAAACAAAGTTCTTTTATGATGACTAGAAATACATTATCATGTTATTAAAAAGATATATGACGCTTTTAAAATTCTAGTAATTTTTACTTTTTCACCTAAAATCTAGTAGTTAGTCTTTAAACGGCTGCACGGAACATTTTTGTTTTGGCAATTAATGAGTTTATGTTCTAAGCTGATTGTAATGTGTATCAGATTTAATTTTGGTAAAATTTGAAAAAATATTAACTTTGATAAAACAAAATATTACGTCAATAATCAGAACAAAAACTAAGTTATAAAAACAAAATGAAAATTAAACAAAACTTTATTTTTAATATCCCTTAAAAATGAACTTATTTCCCATCTACGAAATACGTTTTCATATTTGATCCTACATTAAGGTATCTCACTGATTTTATCGGTGACGAACTGGGTTTTTTTGCAAGATCCGCGCTTAGAAATGCCCATGAGACTAAAGATTTTCTGTTGATGCACATGTAAACATCTTTCACTTCCGATACATCCTGCAATTTATGGCCCTCTTCCGTAGTCGTGTGGCTGTATCATTTACCTGTCATCGGAACATTCTAATTACTTCCTCTAGCCATCAGAGACTTATCTTTCAGGGTAACGGCTTCGATAAGGTGAAAAAATGACAAAGGTGACATTTCTTTTGCATGTAAGAGGACTGGTGATTGGACTTCGAAATCTTGAATATCCTGTTATTAGTATTTTAATCTGTTTCATGTTATGCAAGTAGAAAAAGGGCAATTTAAATTCTAGCTCGAAATTTTGCATATCTGTAATATTTTACGATGATGTCATTTTTAACGGAAAATACGTAATTCCATTTCGTTACTTATTCCATTACAGTGAGATCATCATTCGAGATATTGAAAGAGCTATTTTTGCTATTGTATTGTAGTAAGTGTGCCTAAATGCAATTATGTGAAATCTGTTTTAATTAGAGCGTTTTTATTTTTTCACAGATTTTAATGCATACCTTTTATGCCCAAATATATGTTAAAATCACTGTCAATGTCTCAGTATTTTAAAATAGGCTCAATAAATTTGAGCTCATACCTTCAGCAGTTCATTTTATTCCTTAAAATTATGATGTGATGTATTTGTCAAAGTTAAAAAAAGAAACTGTTTGAAACATTTATACATTCATTTGCATCTGTTTTAGAACTAGTTGGACGCTAAATGTTTTATTTCATGCAAATAGTCAAGTAATGCAAAGCTGCTTTTCAGTTGTCAACTCAAAATTAGTCAAACGCTAACCACAGGGAATGAAAGTGAGTTCATTTTCTACTGTCGCATTTTACAACACAAAATCAAAACAAAGTGGAAAGATTGATATTTATGGCACAATTGACGGCTGAGCCAAACACTGTCTATTGTTAGAAAAGTCTTTCAATCATAGCCCCCCCACCTCGAAAAAAGGAGAGGAATACTAACGCATGTGATTTAGTAATTTGTGATTCTGAAGACAAATTTTTCAAGGTTAAAAGGTTTAAATAAAGTTTATTAAACCAATGTCTGCTGTTAAAAATTAACATTATTGATGGCAGTTATAGAGGGGTACAAATCGCTGTAAATTTTGATATTATTTATTTAATAATTTGTAATAACGCATATACATATATGCACAGAAGATTGCCATTATATCGATGATGTATGCAGATTTCATTAGAGTTCCGCCCTGATCATACAAACAAATTTATGAACACTGCATACAATATGAATTATTTGTGTTGATGCTACATCATGGTTATGTACAGGTATGGGGAGGGGTCAAATATGCGCGTAGATGAGAAATTCGAGAAAGATACTCATTGACTGGTCTTTGGGAGTAGGTGCTAGGGTGTTGATGCAGGTCACGTTGAGATGAGGTCGATGCTCCGAGGCAAGAAATCACATTTTACGGTTTTACTTGGTTTTTTGAGGAGTTCGTTCTTTTCTCATCATCTACTCTTAGCATTTTTGATCTATGGTGTTCCTCCAAGAGATTGTCAGCTTTGCTCCCAGCTTTGTGCTATGTCGGTAGCGCTACCGCAATAAGTCCAGCTTCATATCCAATGCTCTGACCAATGCCATTTATCCGATTTTCAATCACTGTGACTGCTTGACCCCTTCCAATTCCGTATGTTGTAAATCGTTCCGTATTGTTTGTTGCTTTTCAACTTGTAACAGTAGCACCCAACAACATGTCTCAGTGTAAGATTAAAAGCATCCAAATAAAAAAATATATGATATTTAATATTTTATTTAGGAGTCACATATTTTAAGACAGGACATTTTACAAACACAAATGTATAGTGAAATATGCAAATAAATAGGTTAATATTAGCAAACTTCGGTTTGCATGGCAAAAATCATTATCCTGTAGTTCCGGATATATCTTAATAAGTCTATGTGGACATTTCGCAAGTGGTTTAGACTAGATAACTCGTCCATCAAGATCTGACCAATTTTGCTAATGACGAGATATCTCGTCATCAAAATATTACCGACTTTTTTATGATGACGAGATCAATATCTGCTCTGTTTTTTTGTAATGAGAAAGACTATGCGAGTTTGATGGACGAGATAACTCGTCCATCAAGATCTGGCCAGTTTTGCTAATGACGAGATACCTCGTCGAGACAACCACCCGGGGATGTAAAAAATGAGCTCTTTCTCTTAAATTTTCATATACTTCCTTCTCTTCCAAATAAAATATAGGAAGAGAGAAAGAGAAAGAATGAAATAGAATTTCAATCCAATTTTATCTTCGGACCTTATCTGTGCGACGATTTTTCGCAAGACTCGTACATTCTCGCAGCGTTAGCGAGATTTCGGGCGTTATCGGTTTTCTCTTCCCATTATATTATGGAGAGTTTCTATAAGTCACGAGTTGCAAGTTTCGGGGAATAAAATGATTTTCTGTCAGAAGAAACTTATTTTTACTATTTTGAAAGGCAGCGCCGAGGCTGACAAAGTTCGCCAAAAAGTCGCGTGATAATCCAAGCGAGGAGGGAAAATCTATTAAGTTTCGGAACTCATTACAATTTTTTATCACGTTAGACATATTTCATCCTTCAGTTGGAATTTACGCTAAGTATATACGTTTATATGTAGGTACATATACATATATATCCAGCTTTCGATGTTAGCAATAACTTATCGTTGCGGAACACCCACGTAGATTCATAGGTAGTTATTCTACGATTTTATGAAATTATTTTAGTTGAAGCGAATATCAATTAGGCTGGGTTGAATTTCTTTCTATGATCCAATTTAAAGTGCATAAAATATACCCATGCTTGGTGCTTCAAGTCACGATTTAAATTGTTGCTTTAAATAACGATGAATTGAATATTAAAATTTGATTTTACGGATTTCAATATCGCGTTTTAATTTATTTTTATTTAAAATTCAATTTTAAAAGATTGTTCATGTTAATTGGCCCTTCTGATGTTTAAAATATATGAATCAAGTCAGTATTTTTAATTCTTTCTACTTATAATATAAATCACACATATAATAACAATTTTATTAAAGAAATTTTCAACATAAATTGCTCATAAATTTGAAAACATACTTAATACTAGAGCGACCGTTAGTGCGATTTCAACATGGTAGCGCTTTATGTCGAATTTTGACAATTTCGTGTGACTTTTAATTACACTTGATAAGCACACACAACTTTTTTTCGGTAAACTCGATAAAAAATTTCTACAGCTCAATTTGCCTAGAACGTCCGTTGATGTATTTTTGACACCGCAAATATTTCTCTGGTCTTAATAGCTTTCTTTCAGCAAGAAACCATAATAAGAACAAACCAATCATATTTCTAGCTACTATTCATTTAACAGTGCTTTTTATTCGTTTATTTGACCTTGAATATATTAGCATCCCTTTCAAAGCATGTGTTCACGTTTAAGTTCGTGCATCGTCAGCCATTATTATTCCAACTACGGCATTATTCTCACGAGAAATTTTTCACTTATTATACACAAACGATGACTGGTAGAAACATTTATGAAGAAATTGGAAACGCATTGCGAGAACTATTTGAAAATGAATCTGATCGTGTTGAGCTCTCATGTTGCAATTTAGATTCAGATAAAGAAACTCGATATGCAAAAATAAACCTGAAGAACCTAAAGAAAGTGACTCAGATGTTTTTGACAATAACTAGAATAATTTGAATTTATGTCACTCGGGATGGCAGAGAATGGAAAATATATAATGGTGAATGATTACTTTGTTGCTAAAAATATTTTACGCCGAAACGGTTCAATTAATTTTGTCAAGGAAAATGTCAATCCGTCCTGATTTCAAGAGTGAATGGGGAAAGGTACCAAATTCATAAATCAGAATTGAAAAATTATCTCAAACCCAGGAAATGCGAAATTAAAAAGTATTAATTGTATATAATCCAAGCACACACAAAACATATTATTCAATAAATAAATGAAGCGCGGAGACTACCCAAAAATTTGCTTATTATAGTATAACTTGTAAATTAGGTATGCATATAATATATTTGATGTTATTGGTGAAATCGGCATAAATATTGTGTTGTCAAGAAAAAATAACACATTTCCTTTTGTTTTCTAATTCTTCGAGTTTAACCATTGATTTACTTTATTTTGTTGTGGAGTAAATAATCATAAGTTAACGAAAATATTGTACAATAAGCTCCAAGTAAGTTTAAATGAAAATTATTATGGATGTTATTTAGATATTATTACTATTTTACACAATTTATATACTGGAGTCGGAGCGACACCAGTGAACTCTTATGGTTAAGGTAGGCTTAAGGTTAAGTATCTTAAGGGGGTCCGGGACTCAAAATTCTAAAATCTTCAATTTTAAAGTTTTTGTTCTGAAATATTTTCTATAGGTATACATTGTATTTTGCAATTATAATAACTATTTTATATTTTCGAAACTTCAAAATTTTTTTTTATTAAAATTAAAAAATTATAAAATTTTGACGTTGGGCAAAATTGATATATCTTAAAATATTTTATAACAAATCACTTCATTTTTGCACTAATTGACTCCTAAAAGTTCATACTTTAAACTGTCTTCGTGATTATTGGTTAAAACAGTTAGAAAAAATTAAAAAATATATTTTGTTCAAAAACTACATAAAACACATAGTATACAAAGTTCGAAAAATTATAGAAAAAATAATAATATATATATACACAATTGCTGAAGACAAATTAAAGAAATATATTTGAAAAGTAATTGTAGAAAATTTCATTCATTTATGACAAGTAGTTTTTAAGTTATATCCATTTTTCACTATCGAAATCCCATTTAACAGAAAAGGAGAAAAAGAGCGTTTAAAATTATGAAAATATTCAAGTTATGAAAAAGCACTTTTGCATACTTTATGTTTGTTTAAAATCCTCCTGGATAGTATTGTGTATTACTTCTTAGTTTTACTGCTTCATTTAATTTAATTTTAGCAAGTTGGACCTTTTTCCTATACCTTTTAAAAGTATTTGTGAACTCCATCGTCGCTTTCCTGAACCGCCTACAGTCCTTTATGGAAAGCGTTATTGAAGTATATTGATAGTACAGAAAATTCGAAAACGTGCAAATTCAACAATAAAAACAGTCAGAATATTACGATAATCAATTCAGATCACTTCAAAAGTGTTCGTAGCTCCAAAACAGTTTGTTTACATTATCTGATGGGTGAGGCTCGTTTGATTTGCAGCTGTCATGTTATAAAAAGCCAAATATTTTCGGTTTTACTGATGGTAGAAACAAAATCTAGGTGTTATTTTATTCAGAAATACCTATATTATTTTTTAAGATAATAAAAAAAATTTTGATTTTTTTTTTTCATAATTTGAGTCCCAGACCCCCTTAAGGTTAAGGTAGGCCATTCTAGTATCAATACAGCTTTTATTTAGCAAACAATCTTATCTCTATCAAGCTTTTAAGTTTGAATAAATACTGAATAATTTAACACATATTTAATTTAATATATAAGTTTTTCTCGTTTTAGATTGGATTCCTATCTATGGTACATTGCACTACACATAGCGAAAACCATCAAAACTTCTTTGCGAGTGAAATAGGATAATATATGAATTGCATTGAGAGAGAGATTTAACCCTTTAACCGTCACGAGATTTTCGACTAGTATAGTATTATTTGACCACACAGTACACATGATGACTAAATAATTATATGTATTATGTGTATGACTAAATAATTACATCTATTGGTTTAAATTATATTAGGAAAATAGTATATAGGTAGGAAATCATACAATAAAATCTACAGGTTACAGAACGGATATTTGCATGTGAACACGAAGTTAACTATGCATTAAGTGCTACTGTTTATGCATCACTGTTAAGAAATAAAAATAAGCAATATAGTCATTGTTAAAAATAATAAGGATATAAAACAGTGGGAAATCCCATAAAACTTTATCCGCAACAATGATTGGTGTCTAAACAATGAAGACGCTCAACTAGTTATGCTTTAATGTTCAATACATCAAAACCTTTACTCTTACTAAATACAATAAATTGCATTGAATGAAAACATAATAGAATCTATGAATTACAGACAATACAAAACTATTCAGATGCTGTTTATTTGTCCTCGGACATTTTTCTAGTGGTACAAAATTAATTCTTCTGATTAGCATACTCATTCAGGCACATAATGAAAACCATTCCTCCACCTTAAACTCCGAGAAGTTTTCAAAGAACCTCAGTCAATACATCTCCCCCTACAATTAAAAGCCAATTACACGACTGATCCGTTAGGGACTGTGTTAGCGAGGAATCAATTAAAAATGATGAAAGTAATTGTAATTTTAATCTTTATTTCCCGGAAGGAGGAAAATGAAACTAATTATGGAATTTAATTTTGCCCTCCCAGCGCTACCGACTGGTAACTTTGGACGAAGTGTAATGGTACGGAACTTAGGCGAACCATTTAAGAGGAACGCTGGTAGAGTGTAATGCTATTAGTTGATTTCCCCTCCTGCAAGTCCGAAGTTATTTGATGGCTGTTTGGTTGATAAGAATGGGATCGGTATTCATAATCATTTAACGAGTTTAAGGGTTCTCATGAAACGAAGGAGGGTTTTAAAACTTTAGTTGCTTTCGTGATTCGATTATATTTCACGCTTTGCGAAGCGTGTCATATTTTGTTAATTGTTCGTTTCTGAGTTGTGTATTTAAGCGTTGAATTGGGTTAGAGAGTATTGTAATTAGACTTGTGTTGTTTATCTCAAAAGTCGTCAATTTTTTGGTCATGCTCTAACACTCCTAGTGGTTGTCTCGACTAGGAATCTCGTCATTAGGAAAACTGGTCACATGTTGGTGGACAAGATATCTCGTCATAAGAAAAAACTGACTTGATCTCGTCAACATACAATAAGCGGCAATATTTTCATCATTCGGAATTCAATTGGCATTCTTGATGACGCGATATTGCGTTATTTGCAAAATTTGCTCAGATCATGATGGACGAGATATCTCGTCGAAACCACTTGGAGATTAAAGACACGTTTTTAAGTCATAACATTTATATTGCTTAGAAAAGAATATGGTATGATTGTAATTGGGAATAATATTGACAATGTGCTGCCAGGGTGATAAAAGTCAAACTAAGTCCAAGAGCCTTCCTCTTACAATATATTGCCACAATTACGGTGGGTTTGCATACTGTGCTTGCAACCTGCAAGTTGTAGGCAGCTCGGTATTTCCTGTAAATTACCCTGTGTGTATTTCTCTCTTTTGCATCAGTGAAACTTTCCTTGTGTGGATCCATTACTTCATTTTGTTTTGTATTTGGCGCAGTTTGCAGCATAATGGCACTTAGGGCAAACTACCCAATCATCGTCGTATCGTATAAACCTGCCTTGCACTTCAGTTCAGTGCATGGAGGTAAAGGCATTTTGCTTTAATGGTGTTGACCTTGTTAGCAGACCGTGGTTCAAAATTATGAGGTGTCATCCATTATCTTTCTCTTCAGGATTGATTCCAGACCGTCGCCAATAACCCGTTTTGTTGATATGGTGCGAAATAATTCAACTACCTACCTATCAACTTACCCTTAACTATAATATAACATGATGTAAATCGATGCATAATTTCCGAAATAAAAAGAGAACTTAAAAATAATTTTATTTTAAACTAACATTAATAATTGTGATCTACAGTATATAAATATACTTTATTATTTACACTACAAATATTTAAATCTCCACATGGTTGGGGGTGGAGCTTGCTTGCCGCGACAAACCCTAGAGCTATGGTGTAGTGGTAGTTTCCTATCGGTAAGGTCTCCAAAGCTGAACAGGTCTCCGTGGGGTAGTGGTCAGACAAAGTGACATGTCTAGAAGAAGATAAACCATGGTTCCAAACGTGGCAACAGTTTTCCATTAGAGATGGACAGAATCGAGTACTTTTGGGAATCGAACTCTTGGTATTCGAGTAATTTCAAGTATCGAATAACTTTTCGAATACATATTCCAATAACGACTAATCGATAGAAAGAAACAGCAAACTGCGATATAAGGCATTTTTTCTAAAAATAAGTTGGATGAATACTTTTGCATTCGAATACTTGGGATGAATTTTTTTGTATTCGAGTACTTGTGATGAATACTTTAGTATTCAAGTATTTTGGTATCGAAGTACTTTTGTACGCGAGTACATTTGTATTCGAGTATTTTGGTATTCGAATACTTCGGTATTCCAATACTTCGAATGAATACTACTGTATTCAAATACAAGAAAGAATCATATACAATGAATGCTTTTAAGTATCGAGTACGCGAGTACTTTTGTATTCGAATATTCTCTCCACTATTTTCCATGTAAGGAACGGTTATCCTTATGCGGAAAGTCATACTGCTGCAGCAAGTGCCTCATCCCTTTTGAGGAACTACAGATGCAACTTCCATCCACTCCTTGGTATCAATTGGCTTGTCCTATCCACATACTATTTTGGGGTGCCACGAAAAATTCATGATGATTCGAGACATCTTTTGGATATTTTTCATAGAAGAAACATCATGAAACTGATCTGATGTAAGTAATTTTATCTGATAGAAACAACCAGATATTTAGGGACACTATTGACTTGTAAATTACAATAAACCACGTACATTAAGCGTACATGAATAACCATGCATAAGCTGTAGTTTTATTAAAAAAAAATCTCATTAATGGCTATTCTGCTTTTAATTGTTCGACAGGAAAGCCGTTTAACCCTCCTGGTGGTTGTTTTGATGAGGTATCTCTTCATAACCAAAACTGACCAGATCTTGATCTCGTCATCATAAAAATAGCAATATCTTAATGATGAGGTACCTCGCCATTATAGAAATTGGTTTGATTTTGATGGACGAGATATCTCGTCGAAACCACTTGGGCGGTTATAATTAAAATATATTTGTTTAAACATGATCCAATATTATACTTGAATATTTTTATTTGCTTTCTGCTCACGAACTAATATGCTTATAATTTTATGGTTAAATAGGTAATATTACATCCCACACCTTAATAAATTATATTGTTATTATACAATCATTATTGCAGTAATTTATTATTACAGTTATAGTTATTAATTTATTATTACAGGCATAGTTAATTATAAAGATATAGTTATTAAAGTAATCGACTATTTTGCTTGAAAAATACTGCTCTCTGAATAAGTGATAACTAATGAACAATATTTCCAAAGTTATTGTTAACGAAACCAAATTAATCACATTTATATGTTGAAAGATTGTATTATTCGTACATCACAGACACAATTATTCAAGTAATTTAATTTTTTGTAGAATCATAGACTTCGATCATAAAAATGTTTTTAGTTTTAGTCATGAATATAATATGTGTATTGCGGATGTAATATTTTAAATGCAGGTATTTTAGTTCCCCAGCTACGAAACAGTTTGTATACAATATTTTGAATCATGTACGAATGTTTTCGATGCAGTTAAACCTAGAAACTATGTACGTTTTCATATAACTGCTGAAATGTTCTCATTAAATTTGAAACGTGACATTAACAATAGCGTTCATAGCTCTATGAAGTACTTTACATGTCCAATTAGACATTTTAATTCGGTGTAGTTAAGTTATATGTTCATCAGCGTAGAGTCTAAGCGAATTTGGTAAAATAATTTTGTATATGTTACCGGCAAAATTTGAAACGCTGGCATTGTATAGAATAGCTAGATATTTTATAGAATGCCCAGCGTTTTTAGGCAAAGTATGAAATATGAGAATTATTATATACTTTCCCTAGGCATTGTATATAATACCTAGGCATTCTATATAATGACAAATGCTATTTAGACAAAGTATGAAAAAAAGGAATTTTCTGTTTTGAAACAAAGAGTGCATAAAATATCCAATTCATCATCTTTACTAGCATGGCCACAGAAGTTATGAATTTTTTGACACTTTGTGCATGCGTGTGCATCACTGGTATCCTTTAAACACACACAACAGGTAACAGGAACGGAAATCTCTTCGGTAAGCATGTCATCATCATGTTGGTTTAATCCACCATCGACTATAATCTCATCCATGTTTTTAGAAACAGGCTCTTTTTCTTGCATAAGCTGATTTGTTTCATCTTTTTGCATCGTTTGGATGCTTTCTATTATGTTTTCTAGCTGCTCCTCTGAATTTATGTCTTTTAAAACATCTTGGGGTAGAAAAGACGTTGAAAGACCTACTTTAGGTTTGCAGCCAAAAAGGGCTTTGTATGGTGTTCTTTTGATTCCAGAATGATAAGATCTATTTTTCATAAATTGAATGAACCGCAGTCCTTCACTCCACTGGTCAGATTTGTTGTCCTGCATCCAAGTATACTGAGCATATTTTCAATATCGTGATTAGCTCTTTCGACAATACCCTGGCTTTGTGAATGGCGAGGCTTCCCATGGACGATCTTCAGTACTGGCCACGTGATATTCGAAACGAATCGGAGATGTATTTCATACATTGCCGGTTTGTCATTTGGCATTCTATAGAATACCTAGGAAATGTGTGAAATATTAATAGTTTCATATATTGCCGGCCAGTTTTCGGCATTCTATAAAATGCCTAGTTATTCTATAGAATGCCGAATTTCAAACTTTGCCGGTAACATATATATTAACGGCAAGTTCTGTTTCGAAATTAATATTTTCTCTGTCCTAAAGTAAGTGTGATATTTGTATAGTTTCGAATATTATTAGTTTTCCTTCAATTCTTAAGTGAACTGGACAAATGAGAACAACATTTGTAATCTGTATAAGAAAACCTAAACATGCCACTCGATAATCTATTTTATTGCATATAACTGCTTGTAAAGAGTTGCAAAAAAACTTTTATAAAAGTGATCCCGTTAGAAAACCCATGTGAAGTTATAAAACACTCTTAACATTCCAAACATGTATGATAGGTATGTAGGGAATTGAATTAACGTCGAACTGGAGCAACACAACGGGGTATTGGCGACAATCCAAGATCAAGCAGCTCGAAGGGAAAGTTTCGAGGACAACACCTCGAAATTTTGAATCACTGTCAGATGACGAGGTCAACACCTGAGATGGCACCCCACTCTCCAAAGTTTCACACTACGCCGAGCAAACATGTATGGAAATATGGAAAGTGTAAAGATATCAAGCGGAAATAATGTCTACAAGATTGCCTTAAATTGAGAAAGAAACACTGAAGCATGAAGATATACCTTCCAAATAATATCGCAATCCTGAAGCTATATTAAAAGTAAAATGCCTTCTTTATATGTAGTACTGAACAATGCTAAAAATTTAACAATTTAATTTATGATAAAAATATTTTTCTTTTCCCTCCTTTTTTTACAATACCACAATTATTTCAGAATTAAATTCAAGCGTTAAATGTGGCACTTACATTGGGATAGTTGAAGTATTTTTTTATAACACTTATATGTAAAATAATCTCATTGTATTAAAACGAAAACAATTTACGATATTTTAGTTTCTACTTCTAGAAAGTAATGTATTTAATGTTAGATAAAACATATGCAATACATGAATTCTTAATATCTAAGTGCACAGTACGGACATATACGATAAATAAAATATTTGTTCAGACTGCGTCTTTTAACTTCTTTGAAATTATGGACGGCATCACAGCATTCACTGCAGTTGCTCTTATATGGTTGACCATCCTTTCTACATCTACAGCGTTTGAATGATCAACGTTGCAGATGTAAAAAAATTGTGTCAATACACAACCATATATGGATAATTAAATATTTATAGCAAAGGTTTGAATGGTCGACTTTCAAACTTTTACTATAAATATTTAATCATCCATCTCTCGCAAAAAGCATGCAGAAATATAAGTATGACAAATGAATACTAAAATACAGTGGGCGGTAACCACTAAACGTGACACTTTCCCTAAAGACTTGTTGGGTTTAATGTTAACCTAATGAATATCCCATAAATGAGGCTGGCAATAAATAAATGCGGTTCTTCTCGCGTGTTTCTACTCTCATAAATATAGCATCACTCAAACAAAGGCTTTCTCTGTTTCCTTTTACTCCATCAATATTACTATTCCGGTTACACCAAACGCACGAATACCTGAAAATTAAGAATTCTGTCACTTAAAACAAAGAATGAGAATGGAAGAGTGGGCTAGAGAATATTACAAGTGACATGTTAGTGAGTTACTTTCTCAAAATCGGGAGTATGGATGTTCAATACCAGTTCCCTTACGGTGTATACATACACTAGAAATCATGAAAATTGACCAAAATATCGATCTATTTTTCACTAATTCAAAATATTGTCCAACTCCTTAGCTATCAAACGATACCAAGATCTTATAAATATTCGAAATAGTTTTCAAGTTACAAGGGTTAGGTACTAAGGTTAGGTACTGTCACCTTAGAGAAACACGTTTCCAAAACTTTAAACTCGATTTCTGAAGAACTGTCTTTGCAATAGAATGCTTCTTTCGAACAGTGAGATGTCAACAATGCATTGATCTATTATAATTACTTTTGTATCATTATAATCTATATAATACAGTGGATGTTTTGACCCTCAGTCGAAGTTATTGGTTAAGAAATGAATTTTTAGTTGATTTTTAAATGTTGAAATTCCTGAAAAAGTCTTGATTTTTAGACTTCCTTCGTGAAAAAAATTGTAAAATTAACCTATTCCCTCTAGCAACTTAATGGAGGGTCAAAACATGAAGAATAGTATTAGGAATAATTTCCAACAGGAATTGTCTTTCTGAATACAATAGAATTTTAGATGTCGATGTTCAAAAAACATGCTAATTAGCTAATTACATCTAAATTAGATAATTAATGAGTAGCTTAATCAGAATTTTTTCACTAAAATGAGTTTAAGCACAAACCAATGACCTATTCTGAAAAACTGGATTGTTAAAGTCAAGATTTAAAACAAATATTCTAGTGTATACATACACCTTAAATGAGTGCATTCGCAGAAGCATAGATCATGGACTGAGTTTGTATACATATAAAGATCATTTCAAGCTCATCGTATGATATTAGTCTGATTTGTTCATAATTAATCCTTCAGGAGGGTTTTCTTTTTTATTTATTTTGAGAAGTTTCTGTAAAAAAGCTTAAAACGTCATTCCTCGTTATAAATCTCAACTTGAATATCAAAGAGGTGTCCATATACTTCAAACATATCATGCATATAAGTAAGGCTGTGATTCCAGAAATGCTAAAAACGATGGGAAAATTTAATTCTGCCCATTACTTGGAAAGAATATCTAAGTATCTAGAGACCACAGTAGCCCAGTTGGAAGAGCAACCGATTGGCAACCAGAGGGTTGTGAGTTCAAAACTAGGTCCAAACAAAGACCGTCGTGTACGCGGGGGCTGGTGGAAGTTAAATCTGTCGTGGTCTCAAATGTCTTCACGTTGGTGTGATTTGGAAGTTTGGAGAGTGAGATGACAGCTTAGATGTTGACGTCGTTATCTGACCGCGGATCAAATTTACGATGTGTTGTCTTCGATCTATCCTTTCGGGATTGATCCCGGACCTCATCAATCGGCCGTTGTGTTGATCTAGTGCGATATAAATACAGCTATTTCCCTATCTTGCCTACCCATAACTTTTTTCAATAACATAATGCAAATCAATGCATAATTTAGATGGAGCTTACCCTTTGGGACTGATCCCGGACTATCGCCAATAGCATGTTTTGTAGCTCCAATATGACGTTAATTAACTTTCCACCAATCCAAATATTTTTCCAAAATATTCATGCAGATGAGGACAATAAACAGGGGTCTATTATGTTCACATATTTTTTAACAGTTTGATTATTTCCTGTTATAATTTCTTGGATTTCTCAAGATGTATCAATTTTGATAGAAATATGCTGTCCCGCTTTTAGAACTTGTCTAAGAAGATTTAAGATTTAAAATGTATTGTTTACGATGTAAACTGAGAACTTATGTATTGGGTTTTTGTTTTGTTTGATTCGTCTGACTAAACTAAATGACAGAGTAAGACCAATTTTTTGAACATTTTTAAACATTAGGTTTAATCGAGTTAGGGAATGAAAGCCTTATGTCCTTAAAAACGACATGATTTGTAAAAACCAGTTAAAACTTGAAAAATCTAAGACCTTAAAAATGACATGGATTTGTAATAAATCAAATAATACTTTAGGGAATCTATGATATCAAAACTGGTACACAATTATCGGATACATTTCCATAACGTTTCAGCAAAATATCAAACTTTACAAATAGTCTAAGGGAAATAAACCGGAATGGGTTTTATAAATTGCGTGTCAGTTCAACAAGATAGCAGTTCGTAAGCAATTAACCCACCCTGTTATCTAGGAAAATATATGACATTCATTTTGTTTCCCAGAATTTTATGTCTCTGCGATCATTTTAATCATTGATGCAGAAATTCGATACTAATTAACCCATTAACCCTTAATTATAACTCACACCATTTTCACGCACACTCTGCAAACACTTTATCAAAAGTCGTATGTATATTTACGGTTTTATTTCAGATACAGTGTAATCGCACGAAGCCCAAAATGGAAACACTGTTTTCAAGAAATACGTTTTTAAATGTTTTTCATAAAAGAGCCAGGAACCAAAAAATCTAAATATAACTTCAAACTGTAAGACAGAAAATTAAGTTGGAAGGCAGCTGAGCTTAAAAGCTAGCTATGAAACGCTCTTGTTTCGAAAGTTATAAAGTTAAATTTTCAAATAATTTTACACACACTAAACAAAATAATTGATGCAATGAGATTTGTTTGTTATCAGTAATAGTTTGAATTTTACTCTTTAACGAGAATTGAAATAATGGAATCACTTATACGGAAAATGAATTTCGTATACTTCAGTAAAATGTTTCCTGTTACTTTAAGAGACATTTACATTTTTAAACTTTATTATCAGTCGATAGTATAAGGAATTTGGCATTTAAGAACGTTTCCGTAATTTCAATTTAAATAAGTTGATAAGTTCAACTTGATTAAATGAAATAATTTATTTTGTGTTTTTTTATTTTAAGCAAAAATTTGAAGTGTGATGATGAAACATCAATGAATGCATGATTTGCAATTGAATCTTATTTGTGAGAACATACGAATCACTAATATGTTAGAACTCGCGTAAAACTACATTATATCTAGACATAATTTATCAGAGGACTTAATTTTTCATAGAAATAACCCATTTTTATATAGTGATCCAACCAAAGGTTTTGGATAAATATATTACGTTTCGATAATAATAAAAATACCGTAAAAGACAAATCATACCAAAATTCAAATACTTCTAGTTTCCTGATAATGTTTTAATTTTTTTATGAATTATTCAATATTAATTTATGAAATTATAAGTTGCTTATAATAAACATGGATAATTGATACACTTGTCTTTCACACATTACCGATTGCTTAATACTCCAAGTGGTTACGACGATATATCTCGTCTATCAAGATCTGACAAATTTTGCTAACGACGAGATATATCGTCATTAAGATCTTATCAGTGTTCCTCTAACGGCAGCACATCTCATCCATCAAGATCTGGTCAGTTTTCTTATAATAACGAGATATCTCGTCCATCAAGATCTAGTCAGTTTCTCTAATAAGACTAGATACCTTGACGATACAACCACCTGGAGGATCAAACTCCATAAAGTTATATATTGACTGTATTTCTATTGAATTTCTATTTAAAAATATTTTTAATGTTTAATTTCCCGATACATGGTAAACATTTCCTCGAAAAGAATGTTATTTTCTCCATTCAATACACAAACATATTTCCCCGAACATAAAATATATTTAATACTTTATGCTGGAAAGAATGATTTTGATGCATTAAAATATGCTTTAGAGATACATTAATACACCCATTCTGAAAGCTCAGAATAGACAAGAATTTTTGAACATAAATATGGATTAGTGAAATTGGTGCTTTTAAAAATAATATACTTTCTAATAACAGCCTTGAAACCATCAATTTCTCGGACGAAATTTAAATATTCCTTTCTTCCTCCATTAAGCGATCGCAACTGACTTTCAAATCCATGGGTTCAACTTGCCATTCCAATCCTTTTATATTCTTAAAACCATAACACTTCGGAGAAAAATGCCGCTTCGTTTAGTTCTGATAAACCGAAATATGAATCCAAGCGTCATCTTTTATCTGTAATTCTGCAGCCACCACCTGTGTCTCTAATATATCTCTTGACACAATATTCCCAACTGTGTAGTGGTAAATATTGCTTACGGCATTTCGACAATGATGAGGCATTACGAGTCCTGGTGACATTGAGGAACAGAAGTGATAAAAATAATCAAAAGAAGGATCTCGCTGATTTACCCTATGAGCGTCGTGAAATTTCCTAGAAGTGTAGTGTTGCGTTTACCCTATAGCACAATGACTAACCACATCTTTCTAATGAATCCGTGGATTCTGTCAACCTTTAAAAATATTCTATTGGTTCTTTCCTTCGAATATAATCTTTCTTTTCAATGATTTTATTGTTATTTTCCTTAGATCCTTACCCTTTTGAAGCAATTCTGTTGACGTATTATGTGAAATAGAATCCCTTGGGAAGGTTATATTATTCCGTTCCTTAGAATAGAATATTTCTTTGGAGTGGTTCTATTGGTACTTTCCTTAGAATATAACCCTGAGGAAAATTTTATCGGTCCTTACTTTAGATTCGAATCCTTTGAAAATGATATTGCTCATTTCTTTAGAATATAATCTTTTGAGAAGATTCTATTGTCAATTTCTTTAAAATAGAATCCTTTGGAAATATTCTTTTGCTCATTTCTTTTGAATAGAATCTTTTGGAAAGATTATATTCCTCATTTATTTATAGTAGAATCCTTTGGAAAGATTATATTCCTCATTTCCTTATAATAGAATCCTTTGGAAAGATTCTATAACTGAAGAAGGTCATGATTGGTTAGAACTCCTGCAGGGAAGAGTGCAGGCTACAAGTTGGAATTATACGTAGGAGGTTTAAAGTTTTAAATTGAGCAGCATAACCGATCTAATATTTTGGTATTTGTAGCTCAGAGATTTTAATTTCAGTATATTCAATTACGTAGAACACAGTATGACACGAGCATCATGATGAATTGGGGATACACTGCATCTGTATATACTGTATTCACGTATAGTCACCTAATAAAATTAAAGTCACTTGTTGATTTGTTAAATTTCAAATGTATCTGGTTCTGCTCAACCTACTTTCGATTTTCTGTTGTTCATCTCACTTCGCTTAAATAAATTACATCAAGTCAATTAGACCATGAGACTTGAGACTCAAGAACCCGCTCAGGCTGGTGAATGAGTAGGCCTGGGGGACAGCCGAGACAGGAGATGATGTGCTTGGGCGAGACCTGAGCTGAATTACATTTAGAGAACATGGAAAAGTGCTTGCAGCCCATTTCGATCTTCAGATCTTGTGTAGATACTCTTAATGAATACATTCGATAATTAGATGTTCTCATCCAAATTAGTTTGGGAATTCTGACTTCCTCATTGTTGATTTAATTGCTGAAAAATTTGTTAAGTGTATTTAATACAGACCAAACAGTCATATCTAAAAGACACACGTTTGGCAAACATCCCTCAACTAAACACTTGTTCGGGAAACTGCATGGCATAGTCTTTGAGAGGTTTTAGTGTACTTGTATCTAGTGATAAATTGATTACCATACTTACCCTGAAGCTCTTACATTAAACTAAAACCAATGCAAAGCTCTGAAAATCAATAAATGCCAACACATTAGCAGAAAACGACAATCACTTCCTGTAAATGAATTTGTTTTCAACCCTCCAAGTGGTTTTGACGAGATATCTCGTCCATCTAAATCCCATCAATTTTACTAATGACTACATATCTCGTCATCAAGATATTGCCTGGTTGTTAATGATGACGTGATAAAGATATTGTCAGTTTTCTTTTAACGACGAGAGAGACAACGAAGTCTTGATGGATGAGATATTTCGTTCATTTATATTTGGTAAGTTTTGCTACTGACGAGATACCTCGTCGAAACAACCGCCAGAATGGTTAATATTCTATAAAAGTAAACTCACACACTCATATTTTGGTATCTTTCTATGCGGATATTCAATAGCACTTTGTGTTGCTATAGTGCTACGTAAATTCAAAAATGGTTACTCAGTTTGATCTTACATATAAATTAAAATGTTACAAGTACAGATCATTCGTTGGATCTGAAATTAATTAATATTTTCTTCTGCCTTGCGAGTACACTAAAGCTTAATTCAAAGAGGAAGCGCAAGGCACTAAACTACACGCGCAGACCTATCAGAGCGTTTTCACCGCTCGGGCCGGGGCCTCTGATTGGTCTATGCGTGTCACTTTGCGCCTTGAGTTTCCTATTTGAATTCAGCTTTAATGGTTTGGTTAATCACTTAACTGTCATCACTTTTTGCTGCATGAAGGCTCATTTGTTCGTACATACGATTTTAAATGGATTCCGAACCCCTACGGACATCTATGCTTAGACTGAGATTCGATCATGGGGTCTGCTTATCCGAGGGCCAGAGCGATAACCACACAGCTACTATGCCCGTCTATACTTAACGAAGCTGAAGTAAATACTCAATATTACTCATATTACTTGAAAGGTATAATTCAGTTAATTTGTGTATCATGATACAGTTAAATTAAAATAATTTCTTTTTCTCATTACGTTTTCATTTTTGTGATTGCCACATAATTTTTTCACTTCATTTTCCATAAACGAGCAATCAAGAATCACAAAAGTGTTTACTTTCTCACATACTAGTAGTACTAATTCATAACACTTCCTAGATGTGTCATAGTTGTAACAGTTGTATTCAATTTCTCAGTTAAAAATGTATTAGTCCTGAAGCTAAATTTCAGAATAGCGTTTCTAATTAATAGTGGTTCTCATTAAAAAAATTTCCTTCTAAAATGTTTTAACAATTTTATTTTAAAGATAGAGCATAATCATATCAAAGAGTTATTATATAGCATCGGCAATAAAATTTGTCTTAAACTAATTTTTGCATACACCAATTTGATTACATAAAATCAACTATTTAAATACCACTCGTCATTTATACATTTATAATTGAATGAGTTTCAGGAAACATTTTAGTACATATTTATTTTAATCAAACTTCTAACTTTTGTTTCCATTTTTGGTAGTTTTCTTGACTTTAGTTTGCTTATAGAATAATTTTAGTTTGTAGCAGAACTAGTTTTCTTATCAGTTGATTTCAAGTGCGTATGATAGTACTCTCATCTGTGCCTGTGCGATTAAAAAGTGAAACGTTTTTTAATAGAGCAATCATCATGTTGATCGGTTTGCGATGTATATTGTTTTGTTTCTTGTATGTTAATGAATGTTGTCTCGTCCTGAAATTTGATTTTTTTATAGCTGTCTTGATAAGTGTACTATAGTTTGCTTATAGCTTAGAGATACATATTTTAATAGGCATTGTAGTTTCGGTAGATCACATGATGTTATGACATCTGATCTACCAAAAATCATATGATGTTATGATATATAAAGAAACTACTTAAAATATTTTCGTGACATGATAGTAAGTTTAATTATAAAAGTACTTGGATGTAAAAGGCTTGCAAAAAGTTTTCATTTCAAGATATTAGCTTAATTTGTACTATTAATTACGAGTAATCAACGTGATATACACTTTTCCTTTGAGAAACAATAAGCTATGAATTACTGCTCAAAATGCTTTTTATTTTTTATGTATGAAACAATTATACAAGAAGCAGTCCGAGAAACAACAATTTTATTGACTTCTGTGTTACTATTCACGTGAACATAAGAACTTGTTTAACATTTCTTGAACATTAATTTATTACACACATCTGTATAATCTACATCAAGCAACAATACCTATTGTAACAGGAAAAGTAATTCTGAAAAATACGATTAGATGCTTTTTAAACACAAATGCGGAACATAATTTATATTTAAAAGCATTACTTAAGATTAATTGCCTTAGTTTCTTGCCTACTCTTTCAATTGGAAACTTAACTAAATTTCCTTCGCAATCTCACCTTAACTCAATAAAGCGAAGTCTTTTTTTTTCAGACTTCCATTCAAATAAAAAACACTTAGGCAAACTGGAGTATCGAAAAGACACACGTGGACGATATATCGATAGATGGTTGATACCCGCCTCATCGATTTCCGACTCGAATTCGAGCAAGAAGATAATTATATTTTAAATTGAGATTTTTTAGGACACTTTGAGCGGGAAATAATGCTGAGATTTCACTTTATTTTCTTTTTTCCACCTCGATATAATTCAATGTAATTTTTACAAAGAAAGGTTGACGAATCGATTAGGATAGAGAAAACTCGAGGAAGATTAAAGGTTGCGAGTGAAAGTAATGAGAAGGTTTTCGATCAATGGTGTACGTTATTACGCACAATGCAATGACTTTCTTCCTCTGGAACTCGAGAGTTTAGTATTCGTATTTCTCCTTTTCTCTCACTTCAGTGAGATAGAAACGTCAATACCAAACGGATGCTATTTCTCTTGGTTTTTTTTATCATTTATATGCATTCCCCTGACTTTCTTCGTTGGTATGAAAGTGGTATATGTTTGGTTTAGTACCATCAAGAATTGACACTATATTGTGACATATGTTGTGCAGTGTAAACCCAAATCTTGCACATAAAAGTTATATACGTAAAGCCTTTAATCCTTCTTATATGTAGTGTTATAGTTGTATCTAAATGTTTTTATCTTGTTGCATTTATATGGACCAGTGTTTGGTAATAATTTTTAATCATTTTAAGTGTACCAAAGGGATATTTTTAATTTATAAGTTTTCTTTAATTCAGTACAGTGGCACTTTCTGTTTCGTGATTCCAGAGCTGATAGCTCTGATTTTGTGGTGTCTTCTGTATACATAAAATGAAATGGACACGAAACATGTGAAATGCAATAGTTTATAGTTCAAGTATATACTTTTTCTTTATTTGGAAATAAATTATAATTATTTTGCTGTAAGTTGGAATAACTTGTGTAACCCCAAATCCAAACAATTTGTGCACCACAATTTATCAACATTCTGTTGAGTCCTTCCTCAAAAGTTACAAAAGCAACCCAAATATGACTTACCATATCCGACTCTCCAATAATATATAATTTTTCATTCAAATGCAAGAAAACTTATTTGTCATTAATAACCGAGTTATTTGTCTAAATTGGCTTAGGTCGTTTTCAAAGCAGAATAATTGCAGACACACAAGGAAGGATTTTTGCATGTAGAACAAAAGGACACTTTCTCTACTGCATAAATGGCCTATACCAAGTAATCCATGGTACAACAGTGCATGGTGGATGCAATATCCCATGGTGCATGCAGTAGTTAATGGTGCATGCAGTAGTTAATGGTGCATGCAGTAGTTAATGGTGCATATAGCAGTCCATGTTGCATACGGCAGTCCATACTGCATAGTATATTAAGCAATCCATGCTGAATAATGTAGTTGCCCATGATTTAAAATATAGTAGTCCATGCTGCATAATGTAGTTGTCCATGATTCAAAATATAGTAGTCCATGGTGCCTACATTAGTCTATTTTACACATAATAGTCCGTGGTGAATGCAGTAGTCCAAGGTGCATGCAATTATCCATATTATATGCACTAGTCAACGGCTCATATAGTAGTACATGCTGCATTAAAGTACTTCATGCTGAATACAGTAAACCATGGAGCATGCAGTAGTCCATGGTGCATGCAGTAGTCCATGGTGCATGCAGTAGTCCACGGTGGAGGCATTAGTTCATGGTATATACAATAGTCTCTGCTGTATACAGTAGTCTTTGCTGTATACAGTAGTCCATGGTGCATACAGTAGTTCATAATGCATGCAGTAGTCCATCATCATGCAGTAGTATGCTGATATTGTAACACGGCTCTGATGAACATTCCACAATACCATATTATTCGCTGCTGTGGATACTTCATGTTCGGTCAAATTTCGTTCAAATAATTTGTGAACGGGAGAGAATATGTATGTAACTCTTTACTCGAAGGAATGCGTATTCCGGTGACTGTATACATGTGTAGTGAATAACTTTCCTGTTAAAACAATACAAAACATGAAAGGATACAATAAATCAAGATTTACCAATAGAAACTTTCATTGGATTATTTTAGCCAATAGATGTGGTTATTTAATCATTGTGAGCTTCTGAAGTAAAACAATACTATATAACAGAAATCTAGAGATGCTTAGAATGTTAACCTCATTGAGTCATTCTAAATGCACGAATCTACATATCATTATATGACATAAATAGTTGTCACCTTCTATAAACCCATTTCGTTTGCTTTATACCAATATGCATCGCAACCTTCACTCGTTGACGGATAAAATCGAAAGATATAAAGTTGAAACTGCGTATTGCCTGAGTAGGAAAAAATATTTCAGACCTCATGCAGTTTGTAAACAAGATTTGATTTATGGATTTAATTTTTTTTAATGGTCCTAGGATCTGATCGCAATTATTGAAGATTCTGCAATTCCTTTTCCGTTGTGGGCGAAGAATTCTCGGAGTTTTATACTACACACGTATTGAATGTTTCCAAATACGGGAGAAAATAAATTGAATATTTTGTGTCAGTTTTAGGTATTCGAGTTTTTCCATTTGTATAAATAAGGAGAGGGCCGCGTTTAAGGAAATATTCCCGATTTGAATGGCTACCGAAAAAAGTATTCATTCATTTTCAAACTTTTCATTCCTTTTGGATTTGATGGAAATCCTTTCTGATGCTCACGAAATCATCTATTCATTTCATATGTTTTTTACAAGATTGAATCCATTTTATTTCGAAATATTACTGATCCTTTCTCAATTGATATACATTTCGGTTATACTTTGGATAGGAGATTTGGAAAAACCTTGAAATATTTCCTGAAAATTAGTTTAGAGTAACAGATTCACTAGTGGTCAAATAGCTAAAGGCTCACTCTTACAAAACTGGTAGACTGATAACATTTGGTAAGGAGTTTGAATCTTGTGTGGTAGAAGTCAGGTTGGCTGCTTAAATTTCCTGGTTTCTTCAAGATGACACGAAAATGTGTGCCAGCATACCCAAAGTCCTCCAAGAAGCTTTTGATGAGTGTGGTGTAGCAAAATCTCTCATGGTGCCTAGGTGCAACCCAGAGTATGCCATATTTTTGCCAATTAATGTCTTAACATTTCCTGGTTACTTCAAGACACTCCAGAACGGATTGCCTCAACTTGCAGCGACTGTACTGTGGCAGAAACTCCCATGGTGTGAGAAGTTAAGCAGCGTATGCCATGTTGTCTCCTGAAGACTTACGATCCGTTTTAGTTGGAAGTTTGCTTTTAGGGAAAAATTAAACTTTTGAAATAGCAATATAACAGATACATTTCTTTTGAGGGAACGTTCCTCATATTCACCGAACACTAAAAATGCGTCACTTTATTGCACTCTAAAAATTAGTATCACAATATAATGTATCAATTTATCTAATTATGATTCATTCTAGTACACATAATCTACTGCTCAATTATTATCACGCACCCTTATTATCCAACATGGATCCTGAATATGAAATTTACCTAAACAAGTCCTTCCTTAACCATACAAAACTCAGGTGCTGACCTCGTCATCCGGTTCAAAATTACGAGCAGTTGCCCTTGATCTTTCCCTTCGGGATTGATCCAGGACGGTTGACAATGGCCCGTTGTGTTGCTCCAGTGTGACGTTAATTCAACTAACTACCTACCTTAACCCTCCAAGTGGTTTTGACAAAATATCTCTTCAATAAAGATCTGACCAATTATACTGATGACGAGATATCTCGTCATCGGGATATTATCAATTTTTTTATGATGACGAGATCAAGATCTGGTGGGTTTTTTTCTTAGAACAAGGTGTCCCGTACATTAAAATATGGTCAGTTTTGCTCTAATGATGAGATACCTCATTGACATAACCATCACGTGGATTAGTCTTTAAATTGGTATCAGAAGGTAATGTATCAATTTATTTATTAATATGATTGTATTTTATATCTCCTACTGTTCAAGTTGCAATACACCAACCTTTTTTTTATCAAACTTGAATACTGAAAGTGGGCTTTTCCTCAAGAAGTTCTTTTTTTATCTTAAAATCAATGTTTACTAGATATTGTATCAATTTATCTGATTAGACTTTTTTTACATCCTCTACTAATGAAGTATTGGTTCACACTATTATGAAACTTCTGGATCAGTTTAGGAGCTGTTTATCATATTTAATTTATCTATATTTGACACTTTAATTTATCTACATTATCTACTGTGAGTCGTGCTATCGTAAAGAATCACGAGTCAACAGAATATGAATATGATTAACACGAATATATTTCTGTACCTTCGTAAAAAAGAATCAATGTCCAAATTCGCTGATTTTGAATTATGTACACAAAACACTACAAGGTATTGAAAGCTATAGGAAAAAGGGCTTATTTCTTCTTGTCAATATAGTATAGAAGAACAGTGGAAAGTATTTTTTGGACATAGGCCCTTTTTCTACCAAGATACAGATTTTAACTTCACATGTTCATCTTTCCATAATTCAGGTCAATAATATTTTAATTAGGCAGGTAGGGTAATGAGACAATACGCATCGACTACAACCTTCAATATACAAATAAAAGACAGAAATTCAACTGTTCATTGACAAATTTAAAAAAATGCAATTTATTTTTAAGTAATTTACGGCTGGATATGTTTCATATTTATTAGATGATCTGTAACGATAGTCCTATGTCAGAATTGGATACGTAATAATATGAGTGCAAATCTGTTTATCTAAATTTCAAATCAATCATATCAACAGACATTATCATTTTAGTAGCTTCTCTTGTTCCTTACAAATATTATCTTTAAAGAATTATTCATTTACAGATCTTTACAGGGTACATGCACAGTTGAAAAATCTACAAATCATAGATTTATAATCATATAGATAGAAAATGTATATACCTTTAAAATGAAATGATCGATTTAAAATTATTTCTTTGGATATGACTAAATTAACTCATACAAACTTCAATAAAATAAACTTTTCAAAGCATTGGGGTCCAAGTTTTATAGGTTTATAAAACATTACAATTTATCTAGTTTTAATAGCCTGTTAGAAATGATAGATTGAAGCAGATCTAAAACTTGCGAATTTTGGTTTATACCACGATAATCATTCTTCTAGAGGGAAATAGAAAAACTGACTTATGGACTGCTGCCAACGCTTGCTTTTATATAAAACAATATCCATTTAAATATTCGTCTTTCTTATATACTATTTCCTTGTATCAAAGCATGATGCAGCTATGACCTTTAAAGTAAAAGACAAAAAGAGTTGGGGATATATCAAGGAAGAAAGTAAAATTTGATTGAATGCCTAACAAATTTACAAAATTTCAAATTCAGATGTTTTATTAAATGTAAAATACATTAATTTATGACGTATAATTGAGTTCAGTAGATTTTAAAAATAACAGTTTTCTTAGTCCAATATATTATTCTTTGTAATTTATACACGTTAAAGTTAAGAATTCAAGACTGCGCCTCACTACAATAACATTTTACGAATTCCCACCTAATAAAAATAAAAGTAATAACCAAAATAAATGCATTAAACTATATAGAAAAAATTGGTAACAAATACCTTACAAGCTGCAATTTACGAAGAAAACACAATGTTACTGGGACAAAGGGAATAAATGTAAAACATTTTATAGTATTTTTATCTAGATTTTGAGGCTCTATTGCCGAAATTCTAGATAAAAATTAAATATATTAAATTCTCGTATAATTGGTAGTTATATTTCTCTCTATGTCATATGGGCATTTTTTCAATTTGTTATAACTCCCTCATAACAAATACAAATCTACAACAAAAATGCCTCTCCTTGGAAAAAATGATTCTTTCTCTGAATTAACGACAGTGCTGAAACTCCAGAAGTATTTATGAGGTTTAGATGTAAAAACATTGTCTACAGAAATCCATTTATTTCTATCCCAGTCTCATTTAGTAGTGCACATACTCGGAGCTGGACGTAAAAAAGCTTTTTAAGGGAAGTTCCAAACCAAAGCGCCCAGAGCGTTCGAACAGTCCTCCACGAGCAAGTACGGGACAGATATAAGCACATCATAAATTTAAAAGAAACACGATTCCAAAATGCAGTAAGTAAGATTCCAATTTCAAAAAGCTGCTTCAGGCTTTCGGGATGACAAATCTTAACCATGCCGCATGCATATTCTTTTAGCTTGCATTTCCCATTCGTGGTTGTGGATATGTAGGAAGAAAACACTTAATAAAAACAAAAGACAAAAACAGCAGACGGAAACATTATGAAAGAGCCCAAATCGTTGCTTGCGTTTTGTTTTTGTGGTTTGGAATTCTTTAATTTTTTAGAAAAGTTGTGTTGTTTATTGCAAATAAAGAATGTAGCTCTTTATGCTCGATTTCCCCTATGCGAGCAGATTTTTTCCCGTTCCCTTCTGAAAAGAGACCATATATCATATATGTTTGGATTCACAAATCCTTTCATATGCGCATATTTTTTCTTCTCATTTCAGTTGGCAGGCTGCCCGGGCATACATTCTATAGCAGTCTCGTGGTGGGTCTGTTTCTAAATAAAGAACCCATAGAAACCATGGAATTGTTGCTTACAAAGAAGGTGTTGGAAATCCCAGAGATATTTTCTATGAGTGATATCGATTGGTTGAGGTAGGGAAGAGTGTTCACAAAAAGTAGCAATTCTCCCCGTTAGTTTTTCTATACAAAAGGTAAGTTTTATCTAAAATTGATAAGACAAATGACTAGTTTCTAGCAAATGGGAAAGCGAGAAGTTAGATGGATGGATGCAAGTATTTTTTCCTGAATTTATTGTTATTTTCCCTTGCAGGATTGGCACAATGTTATAGTTTTGCGAAGTTAAGCAAAGAAAGGTAAGATAAAGTATTTAGAAAAGTATTTCAATGTGATGTTTGCCATCTAACAACCTGAGTATTTTGGAACCTTCTTCACGTGACGACCCATTCAGTACTTTGGAAACTTTTGCCTATGAATGTCATGAACCCATTATACCCATGATTTTACTCTGTGAAAAATATTTGAAAAAGTTTGGTGTGTGGTTGAATCATTTCCTTCTCAACAATTTAAACACTTCGCAACTTTTTATTCTTTGAGCTAGGATTGCAACAGACTAAAATATAATCATAATCTATGGTGCTGTGATTGGTCTGAAACAACGACAATATTATCACTTCACAAATATCAACTCTGAGCTAGGATTGAAATAGGATGTAATATGATAAACATTCTACCGTGATACGATTGATCTCGAACTAACGACAACGTCATCTTTTCTCAATGTATGATCAACATCATGCGGTGTGGGATCAATATCAAACCAACAATATCAATACATCGCAATTGTCAACTCTTTGAGTTAGGATTACAGCACGCTATAATATGACAAGCATTCTAAGATGCTAAGATTGATCTCAAGCCAATGAAAAAGTCATATTCAGAACTGCCACCTCTTTGAGCTAGGAGTGTTACAGACTGGAATACGATAAGCATTCTGTGGTGTAGAATTGGCCTCAAGTCAACAAGAATATGAACACTTCACAACTGTCAACTCTGAGATAGAAGTGTGACAGACTGGAATATTATAAACATTCTGAGGTGCGGAATCAGTATCAAACCAGCAATATCAATACTTCATAACTGTCAACTCTTTGAGTTAGGATTGCAACAGGTTGGAATATTATTAGCATTATACTTTGCTAAGATCGATCTCAAATTAACAATAACACCATATAATTAAAGCTGTCAACTCTTTGCGCTGGAGTGCTAGACAGGAAAATATGATCAGATTTCTTCGGCTGGGAATAAGTCTGAAACAACAATATCAACATTTCATAACTGTCAACCCTTTGAGTTAGGATTACTGGAAGACTGAAATATGATAATAATTTGCTGCAGTATCCAGAGCTATGATTGGTCTCAAGCTAACGACAATGTCATCTCTTCACATTTCTCAACTCTTTGAGCTACGAATGTTACAGGCTGAAATATGACCAGCATCCTACGGTGTGAAATCGATCTTAAACCGACCACAATATCAACACCAAACTCTTAATACTTTGAACTATGACTGTGGCAGATTGGAATATAAGTATTCTACTATGTTGAAATCGGTTTCACCCCTTAGTAGAAGTAATCTATCTATAAAAAGCGACTTATGGTATACATGAAGTATCTGTAAATACTTAAATCGTGTCTCTTATAAAAAGATTTTCAAAACAAACTACCACAGAAGAAAAAATAGTTATGATTTCAAACGATTTTGATTTACAGCCATTTCGGTGATGTTTGATGGTAATTTAAATATCAGTGACGCTGCTGACTAGATTAGCATACCAACTTGATCAAGTTACGAAATAGATTACAAAAACATTCTAACGAACCCCGTGTTTAATTTTACAGAAACCCTTTTCATATTTAAGTAACTTCCATTCAAATTATAAGTGAACCAATATGGCTATGTGGAGATGTTTTGAAAGCTTTATGACATGTTTTCCTATTAGATTTTTGTAATGCAAATTTTATTATGCGAATTGTACAAAACAAATTAAGTTGCAATTCAAAGATGTCTGATGATCTAAAGTGTAATAGAACATTATGACCCCCAGCGCACACAATCTATCATACGATTTGATGTATTTATAAAATCGCGAAGTGTCATTTTATTTGTAAATGTATTTTCAAACAATAAAATTTGCATGGCATGGAGATTGCTTAACACGTTGATAAATTACACGCAAATTAATAATCGCATGTTTGCGTTAACCCTGTACTTGGTTAGCTTTATGGAATGTGCTTTACTTTTGGACACACCAGAGAATTAATCATTCCTCATTACAATGGAAGAATTGCTTAAAAAGTTAGGCAACTCTGGGTGATCCAAATATTCATGAATGCATAAAATGTTTTACGACACAAGTTTATAAATTTCTGTGGTACGCGAATAATATATTACCGATATTACTGAGAGAATTCTCGATCATAAATTAAAGATTATAAATCAAATTATCATAATTAAATAATATTTTAGAACTTACTGTGAAATTCTAGCATCTAAAGATGCTTCACTATCATTTTAAGTTCTGATTTTGTAATAAATGTCTCAAACAATCAATGTAAGCTAGGAAGGGGACATGAAATTATTGTTATGAATTAACCCTCCAAGTGGATTCGACGAGATGTCTCGTCCATCAAGATCTGATCAATTTTGATTATGACGAGATATATAGTCATCAGGATATTGCTGACTTTTTATGATTACGAGATCAATATCTGGTCAGTGTTCTTCTAATGGCAAGATATCTCGTTCATCAATTCTCTTGTCAGTTTAGCTAACATTGAGATATCAGCATAATGTTTTATACATTAATCAATACCAAATGAAAAAGGTATGCACCTATTTGAAACTATCAAATTTACTCTGAAACTATATAAATGTTATAATCGTAAAAGAGATTTTAACTAAACAATTTTACACAATGGCAGCAAAATAAGAATGCACGACTTTTTCAGCATTACAAAAATACAACTAAATGTTTTAATTATAATTCAGAAGAGAGATACACTTTACTAAGTAAATGATATCTTCGGTTCAACGAATTCTGGTTCCGAATCCTAGTCTTGGTATGAATGTTCGTAGTTACATAGGTCCTAGTCTAGTTAACTAGCGTGTGGCAATAAATGACCAAACCAAATCACAAAGCATTTGTTACAATTGTAGCAAGTCTAATAAAACACATCCTCTATTGTAATATGAACATTAAGTCTAAATATAATCCATTAGTAATTGATAATTTGAGAGCATATTTCAGTTTTCTTAGATTTATAAATTCTTTAATTGTTTCCGTCCATTTGTGACACAAATACTTTTAATGCAATTACCACTTAACATACATTGAATAATTTTTATACGTTTTTTAATTTCTTATTTTACCTCCATTCACTTGCAAATAATCGAAATTCAATTTCTAAAACATTTTAATGATCACTTCTGATATAAGATATTGATAACGAGGTACTTCATTTGTGATACATACCTATCCTTAGTGTTATATTCTTTCCTTTCAAGTTCGCTTTAAGTTGTCTTATCGTATCGAAATAAACGATCTTTGCTCCTCGTACGAAATTCCTAATTAACAAGCATTACTTTTATTTCGAGTGTACTTAAATCTTATATAAATTTTTCCGCGTATGTCTTTTAATAACCAATTAATCTGTCATTCTAAGACTTTTAAACTGCATCTTCAACTTGAAAATATTTTTAAATCCACGACAAAGTAGCATCAATGATACCTCAGTCGCTGTGAATCAGTATTTATTCCAGAATCTTACAGAATGCGTATCATGGCTGCCAAGGTAGCCACCAACTTTCTTTCAGGGAGTCCGTGGATTAATTTCCTTTCCCCCATTTTTGTATCGCAAAAAGTAACTTGACTGGTGGTTTGATTTAACGCTCTACGGTCAAATTTTACTATACGACATACACTGCTGGCCACCCAAATTGCAACACCAAGAAAGACAAGAGATATCACAACAAAATTTATTTTGTAGATAACATGTTGACCAAGTATCAAATTATTAAATTTATAGACTTCTGTGAAGTGTGGTTCCTGCCAAAATCAGTAGCCAGAGTAGCCGCCATTGTTGGAGATCACCGCTGCCACACGCCTCGGCATTGATTCAAAGAGACTTTGGATGTGTTCTTGGGGTACAGCAGATCAAGCAGCTTCCACACGTTGCCAAAGTTGATCTGGTGTGGCAGCTGGGGATGTATTCTGGGTCAATCGTTGAGCAACCATGGACCACATGTTTTCTATCGGCGAAAGATCCGGAGAGCGAGCTGGCCAGGGAAGCAATTCAATCTGGCGATTGACGAAGAACCCTTGGACAATGCGTGCCACGTGTGGTTGCGCATTATCCTGTTGAAATATGGCTGTGGGCAAGCCCTGAAGGTGAGGAAGGACAACTGGCTCCAACACCTCGGAGGTGTAGCGCTGACTGTTTAAAGTACCGGCAATGCGTACTAGAGGAGTGCGAGAGTGATATCCAATACCGCCCCATACCATAATACCCGGTGCAGGACCAGTGTGGCGGTGCATAATGCAGCTGTTCCGCATCCTCTCTCTACGGTGTCTCCAGACTCGAATCCGACCATCGTGGTGTTGCAGACATAAGCGTGACTCGTCAATAAAGACAATTTCATTCCATTCTGCCGTCCACATCCTTCTTTCATCGCACCATTGGTGGCGGAAACGTCTGTGGTTCTGCGTCAAGGGTAGACGAAGCAATGGACGTCTTGCGGACAGACCACTCTGCTGTAAACGGCGTCGAATGGTACGCGCAGACACTGGATGATGCGGTACAGACTGAATGTGCTGTGCTATGGTTCGTGATGTGGCTGAGCGATCCGTCACTGCCATACGCACAATATGCCTGTCATCACGTGAAGTGGTGCACTGAAGTGGATGCGATCGAACACGTCGGTCCGTCGTACCCTCCTGCATCCAACGATCACATATCCGCATTACAGTTGTTTGGTTTCGTCCAACACGACTACCGATTTCCCTGAAAGATAATCCACAATCTCGGTATGCCACTATCCTTCCTCTGTCGAACTCGGATACTTGATCAAAAGATGATCGCTGTTTTCTACGAGGCATAATTGATCGTTTTTTTGAAAAACCACAAGAAAACCACAATTGCCGTACTTGAAATCGTCGAAATCTCCTAGCGTTAAATAGCGCTTTGAAGTGGCGCCACAGGCGCACGTGATGTGCGTCTGCGCTGAAATTCTAATCATTTGCATATCTCACCTCCGCTAATGCATGTTGTAAATTTCATATTATTTGCATGCTTCCTTCAGGGTGTTGCATTTACGGTGGCCAGCAGTGTATATGCAGAATATTTTGTAAAAAAAATACGATGGCTTATGGAACTAAAGGCATTGCTTGAGATCACTATCGGGGTAATTCAAGGCGGATTACGGCTGAAGCAACAGCCGTGTAAAATTGAAGATGTTTTGAGTCTTTGTTTCTCCTTGAGGCAATCCACTCATGAAAGTCGGAGTTTGTTTTTAGGTGTGGTAATCATAAAAAGCAAAATAATGATCTCAATTAAACATCGCGATAAACGGGTGAATCGTAGTTACCAAACTTGTACATTTGATGAACTAATAATAAAAAATTTCATCCTTTTTATGGATCCTAAAAATGTCATAAAACGTAGTGTTCAGATTTATTAAAATATAACAACCCTCTGATCGGATTACGCTCTCCGACCAACTTCGAAACCGTTCTGAAACCAACAAACTTCCCTGCATGACTTTTAACTAGTTTTGACCTTCTTGACTAATAAACTTTCCTTGGATTCTTCTTTCAACCAATAAATATGGTTATTTACTCATTATGCATGTTGTGGGGCAAAAGCAATACTACACTACTCGGAAATCTCCTAACACCCAGAGGGTTAAGCTTCAAGTAGTTTCAACGAGATATTTCGTCCATCAAGATCTCACCAATTTTGCTAATGACGAGATGTCTCGTCATCAAGCTATTGCCGATTCTTTTATGATGACAAGATCAAGGTCTGATCAGTTTTATTCTGATGACGATATATCTCGTCCATAAAGATATGATCTTTCCATAATGACGAAACACCACGTCGAGGAAACCACCATGAGGGTTAAAATTAAAATAAACATCCTTTTAATTTACCCCTTCAAGTGATTTCGAAGAGATATCTGGTCCATCAAGCTCTAACCAATTTTGGTGTAATGATGAGGTATCTCAATGAAATCATTTTGAACATTTAACTAAACTATAGCCTATTCAAATCCGCATTTTTCTGGAAAAGAACAGGTAAGATTTAAATAAAAGTTTGAAGAGGGTTAAATTAATAGGGGGAATATGAGTAAGCTCTGCTATTCTCTGCCGGATCGTATTATCAGCGGCAGCCTCATACAGCCTGCCCTCTCGCTTAACCAGCGGGTCATTTCAATTAAATCGAAATAGACAAGTGACTCACTGCAAGCGGCGCACATAATCTGGAAAAGTGCATGTCCGTCACTTTAATTAGCATGGCCGGTATTTGCATGCTGTATTAACCGATGTCTATGCAATCAGCAGTTCAAAGGCTGGACGGAACCCAGTCCGGTTTCGTCTAATTACTATTAACATTGACAATGGTTCACATTTTGCAATATTCGTGATGCAAACTCAGTATGGCTGCTGTGTATTAGGCGATAAGGATTACGATCATTTATTAAATTACGCTTGACAGTGATTGAAAAATTACGTATTCATCATAAGAACTGAAGATTGTGAATTTGTTTTCATTTATTGTTATGCGTAAACATTTAATTATATCCAATTTCGTTATGATATTAGATCAAATTCTAGAGAGAACAATTTTGTTTATCTACTAAACGTTAGCAAGAATAAATTGAATGTAAAATAGCTGTGAAAAATATGTGATTGAATGAATGATTATATTCTCATTACAACGACGATGTTTAGATTGAGTAGTACCAAATTAGTGACTTACCGTTACTTGTTGAAACAAATTATTCACGGTTGTTAGCATTTTGTTTGTTCACTTTATGTGGAAGTTTATGGTAGGTGGGTAGTTAATTAACGGGGCACTGGGACAACACAACGGACTATTTGGAAGTTTATGATTATGTAATTACTAAATTATTATTTTTATACAAAGCGCAAGATAACGCATTAGAGAATCACATTTCCCAATTAATTTTGTGTATTTAAAGATCAATTGCGTAAGTAAAATGCCTTATTTTATTTATGAAACGTTATTTGCTAATTGCTGATTGTACAAATTTAATTTGGTTTTACATCTTTTCAGATATTCTTTAGGGGACCTTTACTGTTGGGCACGTTTTTATTGCCAAACAGGAAGACCTGTTGGCATTAAAAATCTTTTTTATGAGGATAATTAGGTAAACAATTTTAGAAATCTTTTCTATAAAAGTAATCACCTCGACATCCATTTAACGTTGTTTTTTTATTTGCAATGGCATGAGGGAAAAAGACATATTTGTTCAACAATGCAAAATTCAAGAATAGAAAAGGTCAAAAATACAAAAAGATGAACGAAATCAATATCCCATATTCCAAATTCTTGCACTAAAACCGCTCCACTCATGAAAGTCCAAGCAGTACCACTTATAACACAATATATGCTCTGTTCGTGTCCTCCTTCCCTCATAAGGGCACGTTGAATTGGCAAAAACTCCAATCCATCTCAGATGACTTGTCAAACTATCATGACCAACTGCAAGTCTAAGACTTGCAATAGCTTTCCTGGAGGAACATCCGCAATATCCACTTGGAGGATGTCATTAAACCTCTTAGAAGATATACGTTTCATTAGTTCCTATTTCCATTTTAAGAGAGAGTTTGCAAATAGACTTGTTGGCATGGAAGGATGTTGTAAATGTTAATTGTGCTATCATCGTGGCCATTTCACGTCAGCGTGTACATTCCCTAAGATATTACAGTGCCCGGAAATCCATTGGTAAACAATGGTTTTCACTCCAGCCTCAATCTCTCAGCATTTAATGTGTTGTTAAATTCAGTAGAAAAATATAAGATCGTACAGCAAACTCTCAGCATTTAACTTTCATTTTTTATTTCTTCTATTCTCATGATAGTCTTATACACTAACAGCTCTTCCCAACAAATTCCATGTGTACATTTTCAACGAACGGATAAGTTCGAAACAAACAAGGAACTTCTTTCCAGCGAAGGAAAATCTTTTCTTCAGTAACTTGCAAACACGATTACGAACACTACAAAAATCCATCAACAGATAGTCCATGGCCAGCAGGGAAAGAAACCTGATTGCCCTTCCCGAGGTATTCTTCTCGATTTCAAATACGAGATTTACTACATTGAGCAGCATCCGCATCCCCAGAACATTCCATCAAGGCTTTAACTCTTTAAAGAATGTTACAGCGCCTTTTTTTATCTGTTTTTTGAGTCGACTTGATCGACCTCAGTGGCAGGGGGAGACACAAGCCTACTCTGTCTCTAACAAAAGGCTGACACATTATCTTTTAGCCAAAGAAAGGGTGTATAGAGAAAGGAGGATGGGAAAAAATAGAATTTTTACCCCCGTGCTTTTCATTCTGCTTGGGTTTCTTGCGAGGAAGGGTGAAAAGAAACGCCGAGAGTTATTGAAAAACTTCGTGATTTATAATGCTGGTAGAGAGCAGCTTTCTTTCGCTCTCGTATATATCTTTCGACCAGTTTTTTCCCTACTCGGGAAAATAGTTTTCTAATAGGTATATACATCTAAGGAATCCTTCGGTGTGTAATATTTAACATTTGTGGACCTCGATCCATCATTCTGCGGCATGAGTGTAACGACAATTGAGTCAGATGGCACGCGATGGGCTGAACTGATAGGATTCCATCACAAGCTTCCAATAGTAAGACGGCGTTACCATTTAAGAGTAATTGGAACCCAAAACTTTTAAATCGGTTTTGAGATTTTGAGACTTTAAGAGTTTATTCCCATAAATTAAGGAAAAGACACAAAAATCGCAGTTACTTCGGCAAGTAAAAATGTAAAACTTCAAAAATATAATAATAAAGATTAAAAGCTAGGTATATACATCTAAGGAATATTTTGGTAGGTAACATTTTGGTTTCCATAAACTAAGGTCGGTAGTTGGTAGGTAGTCCGATATTTGAAAATATAGGATGCAATAATATATCTATATGCAGGGTGTTTCTAAATTGTGTTTACAAAATCAGAGGGGTGATAGTACCCATCCAGACGAGCAATTATTACCATGGAACATAAGGTCGCATTCCACTCTGAGAGGCAGAAAAGAGTAAAGTCGAAACGCGTGGAACATGAACAAGTCATCGCCTCTGACGTCAGCACACTTTCCAGCACGGTCCGACACCTCTTGAATGCCACATATCCCGCACGATGTATAGGAAGTGGCGGACCTGTGGCTTGGCCTCCTCGCTCACCGGACCTCAACCCACTGGACTTTTTCTTCTGGGGCACATGAAATCTTTAGTGTACCAGACGCCTGTGGACTCGGCTGAAGATCTCGTAGCGAGAATCGATGTTGCCGCTGACAAAATTAACACAACACCAGAAATCTTCGAGAGGGTGCGCCAGTCATTCCTTCGCCGGTGTGAACTGCGCAACGACACGCGTGGACGCCACTTTGAGCACTTGCTGTGAGTTTTTCTCTGATCAATAAATGAGATTGTGCAACTTTTGGTATCGTTCATTAGCTTTCCCAACACTGTTGTAATTTCACTCTTTTCTGCCTCTCAGAGTGGAATGCGACCCTATGTTCCATGGTAATTATTGCTCGTCTGGATGGGTACTATCACACCTCTTATTTTGTAAACACAATTCACCCTGCATATAAAGCAGAGTTGGCGTCTGTCTGTATGTTCTCTATATAAATCTACACCATTTGACCAATCCACACCAAATTTGGTATACTTACACTTTAGAACCCTGCGGGTAACGTAGGCTACATATTAACCCCCATTCTGTTTGTCCTAGGTATGCAGAATGGGCTAAAAACAATTCGAAAACGCTTTAGGAATAACATTGTGTATAAAACGACTGCTGTACGCAGCTCTGTTTTACCGTATTGATAGGAAAAGAATTTTCGAAAAAAATGTTTTACCCAGTACTGCTCAAAAAACAATTTTTTTCTAAAAAATTAAATTATGATTTATATTTGAACTGACTTTTATTTCTTCCCATGATGTAAATAATTTATGAATATTAGATTATTGAAAAAAGAATATTTAAAATATTTAATTTTACATAACTTACATTTTGCAATGGAACACGAAAAGCCCAAACAAAGAACTCATTGATTGTAAAAGCGTAATTTTGCTTTTCGGTATCTGATAACGCCAGAATTAATATTAAATTTTTTAATTTGATTTAGAATTCTGTGTTTGTGCATTTGAGTTGACAGCAAAATGTTGCGGTCATAATTGATCATTTCCAAGTATTGTAAACATGTGTTCTTTTTGCAAATGAAATATTGTCTTTATCAATATTGTTCAAAAGTCTTTTGACAAATTGTTCTACAGAATATATTCATGAAGTCAATTCGACACGTTTGCACATACGTATCTTTCTTTTTCATAATTCTACATATTTCAAGGATCTGAATTTGGTTTGTTTGTATTTATGTGTTCCGGTATTTTACATATTGCAGATATATTATTTAGGAATTTAATTTTAATTATTTATTTCCTGCAAATAGCAGACATGGGTAATTTATCGGTGGTATATATATATATATATATATATATATATATATATATATATATATACACTGCTGGCCACCCAAATTGCAACACCAAGAAAGACAAGAGATATCACAACAAAATTTATTTTGTAGATAACATGTTGACCAAGTATCAAATGATTAAATTTATAGACTTCTGTGAAGTGTGGTTCCTGCCAAAATCAGTAGTCAGATTCGCCGCCATTGTTGGAGATCACCGCTGCCATACGCCTCGGCATTGATTCAAAGAGACTTTGGATGTGTTCTTGGGGTACAGCAGACCAAGCAGCTTCCACACGTTGCCAAAGTTGATCTGGTGTGGCAGCTGGGGATGTATTCTGGGTCAATCGTTGAGCAACCATGGACCACATGTTTTCTATCGGCGAAAGATCCGGAGAGCGAGCTGGCCAGGGAAGCAATTCAATCTGGCGATTGACGAAGAACCCTTGGACAATGCGTGCCAAGTGTGGTCGCGCATTATCCTGTTGAAATATGGCTGTGGGCAAGCCCTGAAGGTAAGGAAGGACAACTGGCTCCAACACCTCGGAGATGTAGCGCTGGCTGTTTAAAGTACCGGCAATGCGTACTAGAGGAGTGCGAGAGTGATATCCAATACCGCCCCATACCATAATACCCGGTGCAGGACCAGTGTGGCGGTGCATAACGCAGCTGTTCAGCATCCTCTCTCCACGGTGTCTCCAGACTCGAATCCGACCATCGTGGTGTTGCAGACAGAAGCGTGACTCGTCAGTAAAGACAATTTCATTCCATTCTGCCGTCCACATCCTTCTTTCATCGCACCATTGGCGGCGGAAACGTCTGTGGTTCTGCTTCAAGGGTAGACGAAGCAATGGACGTCTTGCGGACAGACCACTCTGCTGTAAACGGCGTCGAATGGTACGCGCAGACACTGGATGATGCGGTACAGACTGAATGTGCTGTGCTATGGTTCGTGATGTGGCTGAGCGATCCGTCACTGCCATACGCACAATATGCCTGTCAGCACGTGAAGTGGTGCACTGAAGTGGATGCGATCGAACACGTCGGTCCGTCGTACCCTCCTGCATCCAACGATCACATATCCGCATTACAGTTGTTTGGTTTCGTCCAACACGACTACCGATTTCCCTGAAAGATAATCCACAATCTCGGTAGGCCACTATCCTTCCTCTGTCGAACTCGGATACTTGATCAAAAGATGATCGCTGTTTTCTACGAGGCATAATTGATCGTTTTTTTGAAAAAACCACAAGAAAAACACAATTGCCGTACTTGAAATCGTCGAAATCTCCGAGCCTTAAATAGCGCTTTGAAGTGGCGCCACAAGCGCGCGTGATGTGCGTCTGCGCTTAAATTCTAATCATTTGCATATCTCACCTCCGCTAATGCATGTTGTAAATTTCATATTATTTGCATGCTTCCTTCAGGGTGTTGCATTTACGGTGGCCAGCAGTGTATATATATATATATATATATATATATATATATATATATATATATATTTCGAATCAACTTTCCTTAAAACTTTGATTGAATACGTAATGGCTTCTAGAATTCTGTTTCATAAAATGAAATAAATTTACAAAACAAAATCTTTTTAAGTAAGATGCGTATCTTCTTATTTTAAAATGAGGGAATTTCGTTTCTCCTTTCTTGTATTTATGTTCTCCAGTATTTTACGTATTGCAGTTATATTATTTAGAAGTTTAAATTTAATGAAATATTTATTTTCTGCAAAATATCACTAGACATGGGTAATTTCTTGGTGCTATATGTATATTTCGACCACCTTCTTTAAGTCTTTGGTTGAGTATGTAATGGTTTGTAGAAACTGTTTCATAAAAATCAATAAAATATACAAAACAAAACATTTTTAAGTAAGATGTGTAATTTCTTATTTGATAATGATCGGCAAAGTGAAAAAAGTCACTTTAAAATAAGATGGGTTACGTTAAAATTAAAACAAGTAGTCTATGTTGTAGTTCAAATATATTTCAACAAATTTTGACATAGATTTTCATAAGAGGATTAAAATAAATTAAATTTACATTTTTTCATGTTTTATGGGTGTTATTGAAAGCTGTACTCCATATTCAAGTAACTCCATCATTCTAAATAGGTACGTGGTTTCCATTTAGAAACCGAATCTCTGAATTTAAAAAAGTACCATAAGGATTCGATTTGAAACTGAATGTCTGTTGGAGTAAATGGAATTTTAAATAAGACTTTGCTGATCTTGGAATATCACAGTTAGGTATTTCGAGAATTTAAATTTTTTGTCTTAAATGAAGAAAGTCGATGTTGCTTACTCTATAAATTGCAACTGTTCCTACGCAACTTAGATACATGTTAAACATTCGTTGGAAGCAGTGATTTGCTTTTTTAAAAAAGGTTTTAAAATAGACATGCTTTTCGAAAAATTGTATTCGATTTTGGGTTTTGCTTTGTCTACACCGATGACATTTATTTTTCGAACAAGCTCCTTTATTCCACGTGCAGCTGAATGGAATTAAAAAAAAACAATGTGTCTGCTTCAAAATAAATAAATCACCAAATGCCGTAACAATTTCATTTACCACTCTCTCATATTGATGATGATATTCGAAAACATCGCATACCAGGTGCGAGAATGACACAAGTAAAACGCATTCATACGAAAACTAAGTGCAAGAATATACGCAAAAAAGTCGCCATTTTTACTGAAAATGAACGTATATTCGTTCGGCGATATTCGTAATTACTTCAAAACTCAAAATCGACTTCTGTAGTAGTCATCTTAAAAAAACTTTTGTAGTTTGTCTTACAGCAGAAATACAATATTATATGATTGAATGGATTATATGATTGGATATATCATGTATACATATCCGAAAGTAAATTCTAGAAGCTATGAAAAAGTTAAAACGATGTCAAAAAGTTATTTTCCGTACACTTAAATTATGCTTGCATTCTTTTATAAAATAAAAGTGATTTGTCTTATCAATTTTCAATCAATAGTTAATTAATTCAACCCGAGGGTAATACTGCTAGTCTATATAATAGTATTATCGTCTGTCTTTCTGTCTCTATTCTGTATACAAATCTACACCGTTTGATCAATCCACGCCAAATTTGGTACAAATATTCTTTAGAGCTCTGCGGGTAACGTAGGCTACATATTAACCCCCGTTCTATTTGTTCCAGATGTGCAGAGGGGTTAAAAACAATTCGAAATCGGCTTAGGAATAACATTGATTATAAAACGATTGCGGTACGCAACTGAGTTTGTTTTACCAGAATTAATGGGAAAACAGCGCAATTTTGTTACTCGGTATCTGGCAACGTCAGAAATAATGTTTTATTTGGTTAATTTGATTTAGAATTCCTTGTTTGTGTATTTGAGTTAAGACAGCAAAATATTGCGGTCATATTTGAGCATTTCGAAGTTTTGTAAATATATGTGTTCTTTTTGTAAATAAATCATTGTCTTTATTAATGTTTCTCAAACGTCTTTTTTCGAAATGCTCTTATTTCAGAATATACTCAAGTTGAAATTCAACACGCTTGCACAATTCTTTTGTTTTTCAGCATTCTGCATTTTTTAATGATCGGAATGTCGTTTCTGTTAGTATTTATGTGTTCCAGTATTTTACATATTGCAGATATATTATTTAGGAGTTAAATTTCGATGAATTATTTTATTTTGTGCAAAATATCACTAGACATAGGTAGTTTCTTGGCTGGATATGTATATTTCGATCATCTTTCCTTTTGTCTTTGGTTGAATACGTGATGATTTGTAGAATTCTGTTTCATAAAAAATATATAAAACATACATAACAAAACCTTTTTAAGTACGGTGGGTAACCTCAAAGACAAGAGGTAAAATTAAAATGAAAATATTTTAAAATAAGATAGGTTCGGAAAAATAAGATATGTTCCAATTTCTCCTGTTCGGTCAAATGTACAAGGTATCCTCCAGAGCCAAAAGATAAAACATCTGCAGATAAATTTGAGTAACAATGCGACCCAATTTGACACTGGCTGCAAAATTGGTAACTGGCTCAGGAAAACTCTTAAAATGAACAAGATCATTTGGCTCCTTAAAAAGTTTAGAACTGACGACTTCAACCTGTGTTACTCCACGAACCACTTGTGAGAACTGTTTAAAGAGCTTTGGAACTATGAGGAGTTATCTAAAAAGCTTTGGAACTATGAGCAGTTATCTAAAAAGCTTTGAAACTGTAGGACATATCTAAAGAGCTTTGGAACTGCGGGAGGTATTTAAAGAGCTTTTAATTTCACTCTCGAAGTTTTTAATTCCTCCACTTTTCTATATTCCCATTTGCATTTATACCACAGTTACGTTTATAAGTTTCAGTTCAATTTTTTCATACACATTTAGAATTTGCTCCCGCAGTTTAAAAACAAGAATTCTTTCAAACGGCTATTCAGTTTGACATATAGTGTTCCATAGTTTATCACATATTTCTTCTAAAGTAACTGCTCGCAAAGAAAATTACACAACAATCATCACTCATGAGAACGTAAAAACCAAAAAACTAATTCAAAATCCCTCTTTTAAATCCGCCGTTTAACTTAAAGAATTCACTTCTGAATGCAGCAGACTGAATACATATAAAACAGTTCTTATTTATCTCTCTAAATCGACTTCAATCTCATTTCTTCAAAAACAATTTCATGCTAAAAAAACGAATTATTTGAAATTCACTTGTGAAATATGCGCTTCATTTAAATCAATTATTTACGACAGTTTTAGTTTCCGAGCTACTTTAACCACTTTGAAAGAGTGGGCGGGTAATTTATTGCTCATCTGAGTAGAACTATCTATCCCGCATCCATTTAAAAAGAATAATGAAAGTCGTAAAGAAAAAGTATGAGAATTCTTCGATTTTGTTAAATTAAGTGAAACGTGTTTGGTTTCATACAAGAGCTGCTTCGATACTTTTAAGAAATTCGAAAACAAGGATCCACATAACAGAAGACAAGCGCTTTCGGCGAAAGAACTCTCGAACAATAAATTTGAATACTTCTTGTGTTGTTTAAATAACGCAGATTTTGTTTCTTTTGTTGGCTTACAATCTCATGTGGAGAATGTTAAAATTTATGACTAATCAAAGAAGAGCATTAAAGGTTCGCGATTTCTACTCGGAAAGTAGAGAACGATAAACATTCTTCAGTCTTTTGAGAAGTAAATGAAAAGTTTGTTAGTTTTTCCCCCCTTATTCAAAAAATTTCCCGATGGGGATTGAAATTTTCTTTTGATTTTTATGCTTCAGCATCTTCTGTTTGCGTCTCCTGTGATTTGAAAACCTTGCGGCGGACTGTTTTTTTGTTTTGTGGGAAATCAACGTAACGTCTTGAGAAATCAAAGAAGGATTAAAAATTCCGAATACTTGGTGATTTCAAGTGCAATCTAAGAAATATATTTAAAAACTTAATATAAATACACTATTATCTGAAAATACTTGTTTCAAAAATTACATTTGTATTGGATTTATTAGCGTAGCAGTTTTGGAAACAGTATAAAATCCTCATGGAAGTCAATAAACTAATTATTGAACAGGAGTTATTTGTGTATACACTTCAGTTATCCTTACTATAAATTTTATATCAAACAATTGAAAGAAGTGGTTTTCTAGTGGTCCAAGTGGTTTTGACGAGATATCTCGTCCATCAAGATCAGCCTGCCATAAACACACCCTGCACCTACTGCTCGAAAACCAACTCGTCAAATTTTCGGTAGACATGACTATGGCACCACCGACATGGCGCAACTGACTTCCGAATGAGAAAGACGTTGCGACAGACGACTGCTAAGATTTAAATTTACTTCCCTTATTTGGACATCAGACGGTCCAAAACGATGTCAAGCATCTCATTTTGTAAATAGTCCGTATTTAGTTCATATTAAATTCTTAATTTAAATTCATCTCTATTTACTAAATTATGGTCATTGTTCCCCACGTTTATAATAATTTATGTAGTTTGTTTAAGTTTGAATAGTTATATTTAAGTTTGAATAATCTTAAACAGATTGAAGTTTTACATTAGTGTTTCATAATGTCTTCTATTTAAAAAAAGTAAATTTTGTGCAGTCCTTATATTTATCTTTTCATAAAAAATTATACAAGAAAAGTAATTCAAATTAATATGAAAATACAAATTAACACAAAATATTGCAAATTAATAATTATAAATTTTCAAACTTTCCACCATTACTGGAATTAAAAAAGAACTAAAATTTAAAAACACAAAGCGTTTTTATAAGCATAAATATTTTTAAAGTATAAACAAAATCCAGATTTCATAGAGCTAATAAAAGTGAAACAAACTTCACGCTTTCTTTCAACTGTTAAAAGAGATACTATATTGTTTGCCTTTTTGAATAATTAACCATATTATATATGCCTAAATTTTGCACATCAAACATGAATTTGAAATTAATAATGAAAATGTTTTATCGTGAAACAGTTGTAATTGAATTATTTTTGCACAAGTTATTTGAAACATTTTTTTCGTTCAATCCGTTTTGCACATACCCATGGAATCTTGCATATTGTTGACCGTGCTACACTGGTAGATAAAACACATAGCTTGGACCCCACTCTCCAAACTTCCACACCACGCCAACGTGAGTACATTTGAGGCCACGTCAGATTTAACGTGCACCAGCCCCCCCTTGTGCACGACTGTCTCGCAACCCTCCGGTTGCTAATCCATTACTCTTCCAACGGGCCCACCGCGGCCCTGGGCTTTGTGTCATTGTGTCAGAGGTCTCCGTATTCAGCAAGGCGGGTAGTACTCGAATGCGGGTAGACTACTCGAAAAAGGCCGATGTAAAATGACAATTTTCTGGATCCGCTCTTGAAAATATTTTGAATGGTAAAATTTTGTTTTTGAAAAATGGGTTTCGACACACCCGATTTATCCTGACGGCTCTTACCGTGTTACAGCGAAGCTATCAAAGGTCAAATGATTAGTCAATAAAGATTGGTTTATTGAGACATACTCTAAGATTGTGAACATGAAGTACATGATGAATTAGAAGTACATGGGTGATATATTTAATCTGCTCTGAGGTCAAATTTCAGAGAGAGAAAAGTGTTAAATGGCAGTCAATTGAATGAAAAAGCGTAACGAAAATATTTTCAGGTTGATTCAAAGATTTGTTGATACAAAGTCTCCAATTGCAAGTTTTCCTTGTTGTTCAGCTGTTTCTTTGCTTAGTCTTCTAATTGTATCAATATCCATTTATTTAGAATTAGACTTAAGCATTCACGAAATTGCTCTTTACGTAATACTGGACGGCCAATGAGTAGCAAATATTTGGACAGGAATATATCACTTAATAGTTTAGATTACATTGTTCAAAGTTATTGGGAAACAAGAGAGAAGACTAATGGCTTAGTCATCTAACGCCTGGAATTTTTAAATAAATAAATGCAGTAGTTCTCAAAGAAATTAATTTTTATATGAGACTTCGTCATTTATATAAAAATTATTTTCTTAATACGTTTTCTCAACTTCATCAGAAATTATTTTTACATTCATGAAAAATTTGTTCATCTTTGAGAAAAGACTTCATACCTTTGTTAACAAACATATTCTAAGAATTCTATCTTTATAAATGTACTTTAATAAGACGTTTCCGAACACATTTTCTAAATCATATCTTCATACTGTTCCTTCATGAAGAACTATTACTCATTTAACTGAAACACAATATCAATCCTTAGTTTCAAACCCTTAGCGCAAAACTACACTTATCAATATCACCAATTACTTTTTCATCTCATCTTTTACTTTTTAAATGGCCTAAAAGAATTACGAAGGAAACACAAAAAGTAACTGAAGAAATACATGTCTCTAAAGACTTTTTTCTCCCACCTAGCACAAGGATCTTAGGGAGAAGATGGCAGATGTTGGCGATATGTGAAAAGCTGTCACACCCTTGGCCCGCCCTTTCTTATACCCTTTCTTGAAGTGACAGAATGAAAAATGGATTTTATTTCTCCCCCATGAGATCAAAGGACGTAAAGTGTGCACATCTAATGAAAAGGCCTTTGTAAATAAGCAAAAAATAATAACGCCGCTGAGCATTTTGCTGTTAAGGATTCATAAACTTTTTAATGTAGCCTTAGAAAAACCTCTAATATAGCACAAATGTTCGCAGAAGGGTTAATAAAGGAGAAAAAATGTGAAAGCGCGGTGCGTAATTACAAGTAAGATTTTAATGGCTATAACTCAAGTTGATCCCTTTTAATGGTATTATAACTGAATTCCGCTGCAAGGATTTAAAAATTTATATTTATGCATCAATAAATAGTTTTTCTCGTTCCGGATAATACTTTTTAAGACTCTTTAAACATCTCCTTGAGAAAGTTTTAAATTGTTAATTTATAATTAAGAATGAATTTCTTATGAGTCTTTTTGAATGAGCTTTAAAGCGGTATCTCTTTCTTGTTATGTGTTGAAGAGAAAGTGCCATTTTAATTTATTTATATACAATATTTATATATTGTTATACAGATAAATAGATTTGCATAACGTTGGAGAAAAGCGCATTAATTATGACAAAAAGGAAAAGCCCAGTATGCAGAAAATGTACCAAACTATCAGAAACAACTTCGATAAATAAAGTTTAAATTTTTAATAGACGTATGATAAAATGTTTAAAAACTGATAGACTGTCAAAGAGAATGCACAGGCTTATTTAACAGTTCATGTTCTTAAATTGGAAAATTTGTTGATTATTAAATAACTATTGATGTAAAAAGTTCTTTTTAAATGGTTTTTCAAGAGAGGCTTTGACGTCAAACTAAATTTTGGTGGAGGTAGCTTTTCTATTGCGTGGAACGTGTATCCCATACCTATTCCGGACTTGCTTTCACTTGGCTAGTTTAAACGCCAAACAACACTGAAAGGGTAATAAATAACACTTCAAGGTATCCCCGATATGGAAGACCAACTCATGTGGAAGCATGTGGGTAGCGGAAGTGAAATCTTCGCATCCCGTCTGTTTTGCTTGTTTATACTCAAAATCCCTCTAGTAAATAAATCAGTTATGTTTCTCCAATGCGACGTTAATTAAAATACTTACCTACCGTAAATACATCAACCATCTAGACGGAGTATACTGACGGAGTCGATGTCGTAAGATCTCTGAAGGGTAGGTCACGTGGTCTTGGGAATCGAAGCGAGCCGATCGGCTATTGAATCGCTAACTACTGCTTTTCATCAACTTCTTCAAGTTGTCCTACTTAATGATTCCTGTTTTATTCCAATCTTCAGGAGATCTTCAAACTGAGAAATAACATGAAGCTGAGTGCACATGCTTCACTTATTTCATTAGAAGATCGATGGTTGGTCTGTGCTTTATGTCGCAGGGTACAAAGACAGACAAGCTGCGCCAAACGTAAGATGTAGCAGTTCGGAGTATATAAAGGTACATAAATATTTATCTCACCAATATGTCTAGAGGAATTGATGTCCTTAGATAAAATATTATTCAAAGAATTAAGTAAAAAGATAGTTGTTTTCCTAAGAGGGCCATTTTGTATATAGATCTCTGAAAATAGTCAGATAATTATCCGTAATCATGTTCAGATTTATGAGAAATATGCAGCAGAAGTAGGAACTAGATACTATATTTAAAAACACACAGTAACTTTTATACATTATGGTAATTTAATATCATCACTTGTAAAACAACACTGACGTATGTGTTATTGATGTGCATGTGAGAATGAGAATTGCCTTATATCCATAAATCGCTCCTAGATCACTCGCGAGAGATATTAAGACAGTGACTCCGCCCACATCCCTGTATATTTCATTACAAGGTCGATGTTATGAAACGCACATTAATCCTAAACATACCTTGGGATCTTAGTTTCTTGCCAGTTGGTATATTAGTTCATTCTGCCATGAGAAAATTTTAAGTGGAGCTAAAATAGTTTTGTTAAATAGTTGTTTTGCGAACTAACATTGTGTTAAACAACTCTACTGTTCTATAAAAGAATTTCGGAATTGTTTAGTATTTCACACTAAAAATCTTATATCTTAAATAAAAACGAATCACAGATTATTATTTAATCACTTTTTTTGTTGAATTAACTCATATTACATAAAAATACCGTGGTAATCAAAACGTTCATTTCTATTCCCAAAGGATACATTGATGTGTGAACTGTCTACAAAACATTTTTCTAAGCTTTAATTATAATATTTAAATTTAAAAAGTAAGTTTAATTAGAGAAGTTATTTTGGATTTAAAATGAAATTAATTTAATATCTGAATGCAGAAAAACTTTTCATCTGTCTGAATCTAGCTAAATTTAACATTGCAATTTTTATACAGCATACCGATAGAAGGCATTCATTAATTTCTATTCATGCATCTGAAAGAAATACCATCTAAATTTAAAAGCAGAAACAATTTTTTCAGTGTTTTAACTCAGCACTTTTCAATTATTCATGCAGCAATTCTTATTGTGGTTTGATCAAATAAAAATGAATTAATACTTTTTATTTCAGATTGTTTCTTTAATTTTCATTTTTTGAATAATTAAGAATGATTCAGTAATAAGACATAGGTTATTCGCACTATTTTATTCTCTAGTGTTGAAAAACATTTATGTTTTACACGTGACATTCTGTTTAAACACATCAAGTGCATCAGGAACGATTTCTGCCATTATTCTGCTCAAGTAGATGACATTTTATTTAAAAAGTCAAAATTAAAAGTATTTTATTTGTTTTTCAACACTTTCAATCGCTTTATATGCAAATCATTCATGGACGTTGCTTTAATGAGTACCCTTATATTTTTATTTAGCATAAATTTCTTAATATCATACCCAACTTTTCGTATGTTTTTAAAAATTGCAAATATTTTCCGCTAATTCAGTAATGGCAAACTTAATATTTAGTGAGAGCATTGTATGAACACAAAACGTTTGAAGTTCGTTTTCAATAATTTTGCATTATTTCGATACTTTAATGCAAATAAAGCTTTGCATAGCTACAAATTAACGCTTCGATTCAAAAAGTAATTTTGAATTGCAAATTTCAGTGCTGCGGTATTACCATCCCATAAAAATTATTGGAATCGTTGCTCTATAAAGTAGTATATGATTTCAGCAATTTAACTTTTATCAATGGAATGTTTGTAAGGCATATTTTCACAAATGGGCTTCATATTAAACTTCTAAAGAATGAAATGCAAAACCGGGTTCAAAGTTTTTAATAACGTATAGCAGGTGAGAGACCGGCTTGAGGCCTGCTGCGGAACAATAAATCTCTGCTATATATGAAACTTTTAAATTAAAAAGAACATCAGATCCGAACATCACGTGCGAGTCACTCGAAACATCGAATCGTCAATTTTCCCCAATATATGTTTTATTAGCATTTGTGATTGTGCATTTTTGTTTTAAAATGTTTTATTAAACACGTGTAATTAGATTGATCTTCTCCAGTTCCATTGCAAACTTCGATTTTAATGTTTTAACCTTCCCCGAAAGACTAAACTTCATTTTCTACAGGTTTTCGCTTCGATTAGAAAATGAATTCCTCATGTATGAACAAATGTTCCAAAAACACACTTAAGGACCCACCGTCGAAAAAACACAACTTTTAACGGAGCAGAAATTCGAGAAGCCTTCCAAATTTACGATGCTTACGAGATCCAGCGAATGATAATGACAGCAATCTTCTCTCGGATTTCAGTAAAGGTTGTAAAATAAAGAATGTTAGAGCGAATTATGGATCCTTTAATGATTTTAAATTTCTTTTTTTCTACATTCTGGAAAGGTTTTCAGAGCTTATTTTAAAACTTTACAGCCAGTGAGGGTGCTATAAATGAAGTAAAAAAATACTTCAAGCAGACGGGAAACGGATAAATTTGGGAACTGTTAACAGCTTCCTTTCAGGGGTTTATAAAAGTATTAATGTTCTTTGGTTGTTTCACCATTTACAGGGGACTGTAAGCATTTTTATATTGTACCTCTGAATCACAGTAAATATGTGTATACATTGAGAATCTACGTTGGTAATTTACCGGTATTAAGAATTTACAGTGAAAATTAACAGGTATTAAGAATATTTATAGTGAAAATTAATCGGATTTGAGAATTAATGTTGGAAAGCTACTGGCATTGAAAATTTCCGTTGGTAATTTACAGTTATTGATAAATATATATATCGTTGTAGTCGTGATTATTGGACAATTATACGCAATTAATTTTAATGGAACATTCCACATGGACTATTCTAGATGGTAGATGTATATTTTAATTAACGTCGCAATGAAGCAACGCAGTTGGATTGTCTGGGTTCTGTCCAATGCTATTCTAGATGGATCAATAATTCTATGTAATTTATTCTTCATGGAATGCTCTACATGGACTATTCAAGATGAATCAATAATTCTATATGGAATATTCTATATGGAATGTTCTATATGGAATGTTCTATATAGAATGTTCTATATAGAATGTTCTATATAGAATGTTCTATATAGAATGTTCTATATGGAATGTTCTACATGGACTATTCTAGATGGATCAAACATTCTAGATGGAATATTCTGATGGATTACTCAGAAATCAGTACAAACGGGAACCCAGTAGGAAAACCTTCCAAACTTCTGCTTTGTCATCATAAAACAATCGAATCTTTCAGGGCTGAATGATATATATATTTACCACAATTATGCAAAAAAAGCCTGATGAATACTCCATAAATCGGGCCTGAAATGTTAGAATCAGAGCAGTTAAATAATAAATATTACTACATTTAGCAGATTATTATATTACTAGAAGCATCTGCATGTGCATAAATAAACAAATAAATAGTAAATCATACCATATATTAATTATTTTTTTCTGGAAATTTTCAAATTTTAAAAAATTCCACAATTATAATGGTTTATGCATTATTCAAGAGGTCACGTTATCTTAAGCATTCAAGTACTACGCACACATTCAGACAATAAGAAATTCTTTTGATTACCTTGAATATTTTATTTTTAATGTTTTTCATTATGTAACATATTTGTATGGCTTAAAAATACGTTTCCCAAAGCCCTTAACATGTGCAGAAAAAGAAAGAATTCCGACTCAACTGAACTATCCAAAAGGCATTTTCAGTAAAAATAAAAAATATCGCAATTTATCTCTACGTGACCGAATAAAAATAAATTCCCAATGCTATTTGTAGAGTAAAATGTAGAATCATTATTTGGAAACCCTCAGCTTCCAAACTTCTGCTTTGTCATCATAAAACAATCCGATGTTTCAGGGTTGAATGATATATATTTACCAATTACGCAAAAAAGCCTAATGAATCCTCCATAAATCGAGCCTGAAATGTTAGAATCAGGGCACCTTAAATGTTGCCGAAAAAGTCGGAAGCACTAAACGAGGTAATAAATTTCTCCGAAGGTTTCTGTGAGATTTATCTTGCAGGAATTAAATGAAAGTTACGAACTGGGTACTTCGTTGATGTGGGATGTTTGTTTTCTTATCTCGAATTTCATACCAAGATAATCGGAAGGCTTGACATACAGCGAGCTTGTCACTTATGATATGCAAAGAATCCATTTGAATTCATTTTAGTATTGTATAAAAGAGTATTTACCTTATTTTGATTATAATATAAGGTTATCAATTCCCGAACACTAATCTCTTCGGCGTTTGGCATGCAAACTAGGATTCTAACCCGGAACATACTGGATGTCAAAGAAATGCTGACTACTATATCAGATAGGCCACTTACATAATTGATTATATTCATTATTTGATAATGCTACCAAGCATTGTATTCCTTTTAGTGCTAAATATAAATCTACTACCTTGGCATATGGCTGGAAGAGTATTGGATTATATGTGAAATTGAATCGTGAACGGTAGCCCAAGAGGCATTGTGTCGAACAATCAAAGTTTGTGTGCGTGTATTGAACTTCATATGAATCCTGTAAATTTCACGAAAATAGGCATGATACTGATTGGCAACATGTCATGCTCACTTCAATGGAACAGTCCTATGATGGTCCTGTTGGTGAAAATGTTTGGGCCATGAGTTCAAATATAGATAAGCGAAATGTTTTCTGATGTGTGCACATTTACTAGAGTGTAGATTACAAAGCGAGTTCCAGATTCAAATCTTGATCCCGGACCGTCACCAATATCCCGTTGTGTTGCTCCAGTGTGACGTTAATTGAAATACCCCCAAATTCAAATCCAGTACGGATTTGATTTATTTAGGTCGGTAGGTAGTTCAATTAGCATCGCACTGGAGCAACACAGAGGACTATTGGTGACGGTCCGAAATCAATCCCGAAAGGAAAGATACTAGGGCAACACCTTGTAATTTTGAACCACGCTGAGATGACGAGGTCATCCTGAGCTTGCACCCCATTCTCCAAACTTCCATATCTCACCAACGTAAGTACATTTCAGGCCACGAAAGATTTAACGTGCACCAGCCCCCATATACACGACGGTCTTTGGTTGGATCGAGATACGTTCAGGTAGCTAATCTTCCAACTGGGCTACCGCGGTCCCTCGATTTAGTTAGGGTTTTAACACATTTTAAAAAGGTTCTATTTGATGATATGAGAACCATAGAGGTAGGTAGCTAATTAATATCCCACTGGAACAACACAACGGGCTATTGTTGACAGTTCGGGATCAATCCCTATGCGAGAACCATAGAGGTAGATGTATTATAATTTATCAAACTTCTTGCAATTTTAAAGTTCGATGATTTATGCACGTTTCAATTTTCCAGTACAACTATTTTATTGGGCTCAATTAATACCAATGAGATGAAAGAATTTCAGACTTTTCTTAAGACATATGGTTCAATAAATCATGTTTCCTTTGGAATACCTGTAGAAATCAAATACTTCCCGCCTTTTATTTAAAAGAACGTTAAAGAAATCAGCAGAAAAATTAAACTCGACTTTTACTTTCAACTAAAACATTCCGAAAGAATTTAATAAAGTTCGGAATTTTTCTTTCTGAAAGACAATGTGAGTGCAGAAGCGATTAAAGCAAAGCGGAACAAAATTCAATCAAATCTGAACACCGTTAAGGCAATCCAAAATTCGATGTTACTTGAAGGGAAACAAAAAAGAAGTGGAGAAGAGTAATTAAAATGAATTTCCAATTCAGCAACGCAGAAGGAAAAGGAACAAATTCAATATTATTCAGAGAACAATGTAAAGTGGCTTAAAGTTTACTAATCTAAAAGCCCAGAAAGAACTCAGCAATGTTGTCCAATTTAAATTCAAAAGGCTTTCCGAATTGGTTTCTTATTCCAATCTGCATTGACATATACACTAGGTTCTAAGGTTGGCCGATGCTATTATCAGAGCAACAAATTTAATCATTACAGATACATACAAAAGTATCAAATTTAATCATTACAGATACACACAAAAGTATCAAATTTAATGGCATCGTTATTATGTGATTTGGTAGTAACCATTAGTTTTTCCATGTCAAGAGATAAAAGATGGTAAATTTTATTTCTTAGAATTTGCATAATGTGCGTGCAACTGCCACTAGTGTACGTGTAAACGTTGCTGCGTTTTGATATATTTCTTAAGCACGCGCAAACTGTGATATTGGTAAATGAAATTTAACGATACTCTATGCAAGCAGTAACCATCCTATGGAATGCGATGGAAATTAATTTAGAAGGAAAATAGAAATTGCAGAAGGAATGTAAAAAAGAACTGATCCGAGTTCTTTGCAGTTTTGTATCGTCCTTGGTTTATTGATAAAGGCCTGAATTTTTCTAATAAGCGTTCTTCTCCAAGTGTGAACTTAGAAGCTAATTTATAACTATTCAATGCAATCTTAGTGGTAACCTGATCACCCGAAAAGTGTCCAGAGATAAACTTTATCTTCAAGTGAATTAGGAACCGACTTGAAATCACCGCACAATATCACGACATCAATGGTGGCAGCGGTAAAGATGGGCCAGATGTGGAATAGGAGGATAGAATCAAAGTTGGGTTAAATGGCGACGCGACAAAGGGAAATAGAAGCACTTCGAGACATTCTGGGAAAGTGGTTTACAAGGCTACAGGAGATTCCGAGAAAGCGGACAAGGCTACGAGAGATCTGCCCATGAGAGTTGCTTACCTTTCCTTTTAAGAAAAATAATTTGGGATACATGGTAAAATGCGTTAGGTACTGCATTACCAATGTATTATTGAAGCACGAAAATGCTTTAAATATATCCGTATTTCAAGTTTGGGTATTGCGCGTCAGAACAGGTGACAAGGCAGTGTAAGTTTTCAAAAATACCAACTAGTTCTGATTATTGTTTTTCTCTTTTTAGATTTGTGGTACGCCTGGGACAGCAGATTATTAGTGGGAAAAGGTGAATTTCATTGTTCTCTTAGTTTACTTGAGTTTGGAAAGAAAATGTATTTGTAAATATGACTTTTTTCCAGAAAATATAAGAAGTGTACTTATAATACTTTAACATTGGAGTTGGGGAAAACACCTGTCTTAACCATTACAGTTGTAGAACTGAAAAATCTCGTAAAATGAAGTTAATTATATGAAGCCAATACTTGAAGGGAATGCTTGAAATGATAGTAAGTTCAGGAAAAGAGAAGTAAAGGAAGCGAAGAATATGGAAATGGAGAGAAAGAAGCAACAAAGGAAATTAGAGCAGAAGTTAAGGATAAAACCTGGAATAACGACAAGAAATTATTCAGTAGATGAAAGGTGTAGTTCTACCAATGTGCAGGTCGACACGACGAAATACATGCTAAAAGGAAGGTACAAATTAAGATCCGCCTATATGGCTAATAGAAAGGTCTTGGAACAACCGTTGGTTGAAAGCCTACCAAAGAGGGAAATTCCATTCAGAGGAATAAGAAGATAGATATGTTGCTGGTGGAAAGCACCGACGAAGGTTGGGAAGAATGAATGTCGAAGATGGAATGCTTCCATAAAAAGGCAAGGGAAGTGTGGAGCATACAGAGAAGTCCCAAATAGTATAAAAGGATTCACAATGGCGAACAAGGATGCATCATTAAGCAGTAACTCTGTGAAGGTAAAAGACAGGCAATAAAACCAATCTTCATGTTGTGTGTCCAGTTTTACCTTTAATACAAATGACAACAGTATTACTGTAGCTAGTTCTGGTCACAAGAGATCTGGTAGACAAGTATTTCTGCTGGAAAAAAGTGGCAATGCCTCATCCAAATCCGTTTGCTATTAAAATTTCAATCTCAGTTCAAAGCGTAACGGACCGCACAGATAGCAAAAATCGAGACCACTTCCTACTTCTCAAACTTTAAAATTAGGAAATTCAGAACTTTAAAAGTAGTTTTGAAGTCATCTACTTTATCAGTGAAAGTAAAAAATTTGAAATTAACGAGCAAGCATTATTGTAGCTCGAAACAAGTAATGAAAGGTGAACGTAATGTAAGAAAATTGATCTATTGTTTTCTTGTAAGAATAATGAAAAAGTTTTTACGACAGAGCTTTTTGTATCTGGTATTTTGGCGTCATCAGCTGAAGCATCTGTCTTCTCCCTCAATACCGTCTTCTGCAGAGAATACGTTCAGTCTAATCGGGAAGAACTTGAATGACCAGTCACCTAATGGTTTCAGTTTTCGGCAAAATCATTATATATATATGAAGGATTCTTAACTATGATACACATTCTGAAATACCATTGCCGGTAGATTCACATAATTTAACATTTGAAGAACCAGCTTTACAGAAGAATTAGAAAAAAGGCAGGTAGGCACAGTCCCCACTGTACCGTATGGTTTGGTTCGGAAATACTTTTGCTGCTGCTGCTAACAGCTTTGATGCCCGGTTCCAGTGGTTCTGTGTGGCTTTATTCCGAATTGCTGGATTATCTTCTTTACTGGGTTAACAGCAGGCAAATCGTCATTATAAAAGTTCATAGGCTCGGCCGGTTGCAGCTTGTTAGATGGTCCAGCGACGTCGCCGCGTACGCTCGCCTGCTCCTTGCATTATTCGGTAAGCTCTACATATCTCCGTACTTGTCATAGGTTTATACTTCTTAGTATCATTTTGTTCATCTTGAACTGCTCTTTCAATCTGTTTACGTTTCCTATGCCGCAATTGAACTTTAGTGTGATATTTTGGCTTCATAGTGAAATCTTCGACAAATCATCACTTTCCACTGCACACAATTTTCACAAACGGTTTAAACTGTCAACTAATCAGATGCAATTGTAGAACTTGTCGTTCTCTTCAATTTAAGCACAAAATCGCCACGACACGTCGATTAGAACTGAAGTTACAGCTGTTAAACAGGTCAACGAATGCTCGAAATGTGACTAATTTCCCCCACCACACTGTACAAAGGACAGAGGGGGAGTGGAATAGTGGGCAACCTGGTCCCCATAGGCTGATTCCCCCTGGCGTTATGGGGCTTTGAGATATCAACACTTTTTGTGACGCGCAAGCTCTTCCGATGACCCCCCAATGCATGCGCCTTAGATCCTTGGACCGATTTTAAAGACGTATTCATGTCATAAAAAGGAGAGAGGTACTCAAGAAGCGAAATTGGTAAATGTTTGTCTGAATCCGCTAAGGAGTATGAATACAAACAAGTCAAAAGAAAATTTGAAGTCACTTATCGAAAGTGGAGAAGAATCAAATTTCAAATTCCCGACATTATCGGAGTTACCATCGCAAAATCTTTCGTGTTAAGAGCAATACCAAAATTACATACATTCTCAGGTGATGGATAATCCTCAGGCTAATATATCGGATGAGCCTTAAGGTATCCACCTGAGGTCTGTCCATACATTACAGCTAATCATGAATCATGAAAAAGCATTGGAAAAGGTCTATTCCCAACTTTCTTTTCATGCTTGGAAAAGTTTAGCATCATCTTTGGATGAAATTGTTAGTACATTTAATAGAATGATATGTAAAGTTAAATGCATAAAAGTCATGTAAATAGTGGTCAACTTTCTATATGTACGGTGTGACTTGTATGTTATTGTTCTTCTGCAACACTTTGAGGTTGATTAGATTAATTCAGAAGAAAAGGATACTGCCGTTCGAATATCAATATTTGTGTATCTAGCGTTTGAGTAGATATAGAATTTGAGTGTCAACCCGTAATATTAGTCTGAAAATGGATGAAATCTTCTAGAAAACTTTTTAACTGTTGGCATTTTTTTCAGCATTGGCGTTTTTATGCATAATTTTTAGCATTGTGGAATCTTCTAGCTTTCAATTCAATTGGGCAACCACTCCTGATCTGAATGGTTCTTTTTTGCACAAGTATTTGGACTTGACACGGACTTGTTGATTGTTAATAAACAGATTTTTTAAAAACTCAGTTTTCCTCTTACTTGCGGCATGTGAACGTGTGCAAGTGCTCCATGAATTTAATTTTTATTCCTTGCATGCAATTGCTACTAGCGTATTTGTAGAATTTGTGTCTTGATATGTTAGATAAGTATATGTACCTACTTAAATTCCCACGTCCTTCTTTAATAAAATGTCCGCCCAAGTGGGGCGTTTTTTTTTCTATTAGTAAACAGTTTCGCCAAGATGGCGAGGTGTGACCACACCAGTTAAAACAAACTTCGCGGGAAACCAAAACCACTCCCCTTTTACTAGTGACGTCATCAGCTGTAACCAATGGGAGCGGAGTATTTTTTCTTTGCATATAATTAGTTTGTTAAATGTTACCATAACTATATTTTGTGTATTTAAGTTGGCATTTTCTTTCTACTACTCACTTCTTCTTTAGTTATGCTACTGTTCAGAACGAGCTTTTTAAATAAAACATGGCGTCTTGGTGAATTTATAAGAAAGTTAAAACTTGAACTTAACAAGGTTATGGGCCGCTAGACATAGCCCACTGCAGGAATTGATATAAATATTCCTCTTTGAGGACGCCATCGAAGGGAGGCCCCGACACTAAAAAAATGATGGAAACAACTTATACAAAGTTGAACCAAAGAAACTATTAAACATGGACCGAGGATGTGAAGGTTCTATTGATGGACAGTCTCGTCGTCGTTCGTCATGGGAAAAGAACCACTTGGGACTACCGCTACTTCAAAGGACCACCGTGACTTTGAAATTAGAAAGAACAGTGCCTTCACCGCTATTTACATGAATATAGAGGCAGAGTACCGAACGTTCTTGGCAGGAACAGAAGATGGTAAGGAGGCCTAGAGGATCCTGAAGGAGCATTTTAGACCGGACAGTCGTGCAAGAATAGTATCTTTGTTGGACGAATTCTGATGACGAACCTGAAGAAAGTCTGATAGAAAGCCAACCTGAACAGATATCGACTGTTTCCTTAAAGCGGTCACCAGACCTGATGGATCAAGGACAGACATATTACGGGGTACATGGGGAACAAGCACTCGTTTAACATCCAATAAGGATGCTGAGACATACTGCAGATCCCGTAATATCACATATAATCCCAGTTTCTTTAATTTTAGCGGCAAAAACCAGTACTCGGGAAAGGTTCCCCAACAGATCTCGAATGGAATTTTAAAGAAGCCATGAAATCTCTACTCAAGGACAAATGGCAAAAGGCGATGGAAGAAGAAATGGAGATGTTGCAACAACGGGAAGTATGGACACTTGTACCGAACAAGAACAAAACCGCTCGAGGAAGCCGCTGGGTATACTCAACGAAGACTAACGAGAAAAATGAAATCATGAGGTATAAAGCCCGCCTGGTAGCCCAAGGCTTCAAACAACGAAAGGGTGAGACCTACGACGAAGTATTTAGTCCTGTTGTGAACTTCTCGATTATACGCCTGTTCTTTGCAGTATTAGTTTGTCTACTAGGATGGTCGCATTGTCAACTTGACGTAAAGAGCGCGTATTTGTACGCAAATCTTGACAAGGAGATCTACATGGACCAACCGAAGGGATTTGTAGACCCAAAGTTCCCGAGCCACGTCTGCAAGTTGGAGAAAGCCCTGTATGGACTCCATCAAAGTGGACGCGAATGGTTCTTTGAAGTACACAATGTCTTAGAAACATTGGGGTTCAAGAAATTTAGATGGTGCAACTGCGTATATACTTATAAGGGAAGAGGTTTGCTTCTACTCTACGTCGACGACATTGTAGTTTTCGGAAAAACGGAGGACACAACAAAAGAAATAACCAGAATCCTAGGCTCAAAATTTGATTTGAAGTAATTAGGAAGGACACAGAAGCTGTTAGATGTACAATTTGAAGAATATAATGGTAATCTCATGTTACACCAGAAACCTTACATCGAAAAAGTGTGCAACACCTTTAGAAAATTTAGATTCCCAACGTCATCGCTTCCCATCTCAAAAGGTATAATTCTTTCAAAACTTGACTGCCCTAACACGGAAGACGAAAGGAAAGAAATGACAAAACTGCCATATCGAAGTGTCATCGGCTGTTTGTCATATCTTGCAAACCACACTAGACCCGATATCACCTATGCCGTCAACATCCTATCGCAATTCCAAGAGAACCCTGGCATAGCTCACTGGAACAGCTTGATGAAACTCCTGGGATATGTTGAAACTACTAAAGATCAAAAACTCAACATGTCTAATATCCGAAACCTCAAGATTACATGCTACAGTGATTCAGACTTTGCGACTAATAGGGACGACCGTATCTCTATGGGTGGAATTATGCTGTTCATCGATCAAGTTCCAATTTTATGGCGTACATTTGAGCACAAGTGCGTAACACTATCTACAATGGAGGCAGAGTTCCTGACGCTGACAGATGCAGCCAGAGAGTTATTGTGGGTTTCCAGAATTCTGGAGGAATGTAAAGAAAATTCTCTGCCCGTGATCGGCCCGTATAGTAAAGAACTGTTATGTGATAACAGAGCGGCAATAGACTTTTCAAACTCCCCCATGGAAAACAATAGAACTAAATATACTGATATAAAGTATCATTTTATTAGAAATTTAATTTATAAGAAAATATTTACATTAAAACATGTTGCTTCTAAACACAATTTAGCCGATGTTTTCACGAAACCACTACCAAAAGAAGATTTAGGAAACTTTTGTAATGAGGTATTTGAAAGAAATTGAATGTTTACATATAATCTCTATTTGATATATTATAATAGTATGAATATTTCCTTTATGTATATTAGCATTTGTAATTATATAAGATTTCCTTAAGTGAGGAACCAGTACTTGTTTATAAGGTTTGGATTGAATATATATATTTTTAAAAGATATAGGAGCATTGAAGAACGCGGGATGGAGGCCACTTGTTAGACAAGTATATGTACTTACTTAAATTCCCACGTCCTTCTTTAATAAAATGTCTGCCCAAGAGGGGCGTTTTTTTCTATTAGTAAACAGTTTCGCCAAGATGGCGAAGTGTGGCCAAAACAAACTTCGCGGGAAACCATAACCACTCCCCTTTTACTAGTGACGTCATCAGCTGTAACCAATGGGATCGGAGTATTTTTTTTGCATATAATTAGTTTGTTAACTGTTACCATAACTATATTTTGTGTATTTAAGTTGGCATTTTCTTTCTAATACTCACTTCTTTAGTTATGCTACTGTTTAGAACGAGCTTTTAAAATAAAACATGATCTTTTATCTTGGCGAATTTATAAGAAAGTTCAAACTTGAACTTAACAATATTATATTTATTAAGCACGCGCAAACTGTGATATTAGAGAATGTGTTTTTAACTATGAACGTGTAAACTGTAACCATGATATGAAATATGACGAAAAACTAATTTGGAAGAAAAGAAATTGTAATAGTGTAGAAAAATAACTGATATGTATTATCTTTGCCCATCCTTAGTTCGTTAAAAAATGCCTAAATTTTTTTTACGTGTTCGTCTCCATATGTGCAACCGAAAAAAAAAACTAATCTACAAATATTTAATACGATCTTATTGATAATCTGATCAACCGGAAAATGATCAGAGAGTATAGCAAATTAGGAACCAATTTGTGGACCTCGTAAGCCCACTTTATATGAAAACATACAAATCTCGTCATGAGAGAGACGAACAAATATATGTAACAAAATCTATCACGTAAATCTCCGTAATATTATCTCAATTAGCTCTCGTGTTGTAAACAATGGCCATAGAATGGTAAAACAATCTCCACAGTGTTATCGAATTTAATAAATTCCATGACACTGGAGATTGTTTTGCCACTCAATGATAATTGCTTATAACACGATCTGATAGATTTTGTTACATATTTTCCTAAATGTTTGAAATAAACAATTTGCTATTTGATACAACCATACATGACTTTCTGATAACTCAAAAAGTGGAAATTCTAAGCGATAAGTATGTCTCTCAAGCACATTATCAATGATTGCATGTATAAAGTTCAAAGTTTTAACGAAGATTAAACGAATATTTTAGTGAGACTTAACCTAAATGGTGGTTGTCTCGAAGATTTGTCTCATCATTAGCAAAATTGGTCAGATCTTGATATCGTCATCATAAAAAGATCGGCATTATCTGGATGTTGAGATACCTCGATATTGGCGAAATTGGTCATATCTGATGGACGAGATATCTAGTTGAAACCACTTGAGGATAAAATATTACATATCTAAGAATGTACTTGGAAGATTGTGGATAATAGCACAATTAAAATTATTAAATAACGTCGTGAAGTCTCATTTAAAGATTGGGAAATAATATTATTTTGTGTAATGTTTATTGCATAAATATTTCAATTCTATAAACCATCAAAAGAATATAAGCTTTTGAGTGAAACATCATTGTCAGTGAGTTTGAGTGAAACACTCATGTTACAGTACTCAATGTATAGATATTAAGACATACACGAATCTAATCGATTGAATTTTTTTTGAGTTGGTTAATTATCAATACTTAATAAAAATTGAATTCATATTTGCTTTTCAGTTTGAATAAACATCCAATCTACAGATTCAATTATCCTTTTGTTTATAAAACAAACCCCCATTTACATATATTCAATTAGTGAGTAATTGATACGAAATCTGACTCACTGCATTATCGCTGCAAAACCGTCTAAATTAACAAACCCTCGGAACTGTAATCAGTATCTGACGCTATGCACTGCGACGCGATGTTTGCTCGCAGAGAAAATTAAGCTGGACCTCGGGAAAAAAATCCGTCGGGAAAATTCGGGAAAAAAATTATGGCTTTTCCTTAATTAGTGGAACGATGCGGGTTACCCAAATGTTCTGTAATTGCTTTCTTATCGCTTGTTCGTGCAGGCATCTCATAGACTTTTATTGTAATTATTTTATCGCTCGGAGATTTCTTGGCCAAGTTGGAATGGTTTTTCACCAAACATCAATTTAAGTGCCAGCGTTTCTGATTAGTTATCGGCGAATCAAACGCGAGGTAGTAGATTGACGAACTTGGCCTGAGCATGGACTGGTAGTGTGGGTTTTGAGATAGGAGTTTTTTACTTATTAAAAAAGTAGGAAATCCATATTCCACTATGACCCTAAGCCAGTCGAATCGATGTTAACAAATCTTTCTTTTATTTCGTGGATGTTAATTTACTAGGATTAATTTGTCTTGATTAAATATGGCTTTCTGTTAACATGTTTTCTCTGGTTAATCGAATTGCGTCTATGAAGGAATTGAAAAATTGTAGGAGCAAGGTTTTTGTACCTTGCTTTCATTAATGATTTTCTTCTTAATTATCATCCGTTTTCGGTTAAAGGTGGTTGGTGTATTGGAATAGTAATACAGCAGAGGTTTTGTCTTCTATTTATGATTAAGAAATTTTCTATGCGAAAAGCACAAAAAACTACAGCTCGATTTATGTAATGTATTCGATTAAGTCCTTTTTATATATATGCTTAATTTATCTATAAATCAAGTATCCAATTTAAATTAAATATAAAGGTGGAATAAATAAAATATGTGCAGTGCAAAAAGAATCAAAGGCCAAATATTTTTATATTATAAATATAAAGGAAAAAATTTAAGAGCACTACATATGATATAAAACTGTAGCATGAAACAATAAAAATGGAAATAATATGCGACAAGGAGAGTTCAGAAAAAAATAGTAACTCCGAAAAAAATTAAGGCTGATGTATTTAATATGGAATGTGATCTCACCTGACGTGTACACACATATCACAAAGCGTTTTAATGCTGGCAATAATGTTGTTTACCACAGTTGGGTGAATTAAGTTCCACAGCTCAAGAAATGCGGTCTTCAGGGCATTTATATCCCTAGGAAGAGGATGTCTCCGTGCAACTGCTTTTCTAAGATAGTCCCATTATTTCTCTATCGGGTACAGATCAGGACATTTTACTGGCCACGGTATTAGCACAATGGCTTCACTTTCAAGGAATTGGTCAACGAGGTTTGCTCGATGTGGACGAGCATTATCACCCATAAATAAAAACTCAGATCCATATGAACCTCTGAAAAGTCTTACATAAGGCTCTAAGATCTCATCCCGATATCTCTGGCCGGTCACAGATCCGCTGTTGATAACGTACAGCGGCGTACGTCCATCGATCATTATTCCTTCCCATACCATCCCACCTGCACTACCGAAACGGTCACGTTCCATAATGTTCGAAGGAGCATTTCGCGTTCCTGACTCCCTCCTGATGTAAACACATTTAGAATCAGATGTTAAACTAAACCTCGTCTCATCAGTAAAGAGAATATGGGTTCATTGTTGTTCACTCCTGTTCTGATGTTCTTTGCACAAATTAAAGCGATCCCTCTTTTGTTGTGAAGGCAGTGAAACACATACCCTTGACTTTCTGGCACAGGCCTTTTTCATTAAGCCTTCTGTATACAGTTTGCCGTGATACAACTCTTCCAGTGGCTGCTGCAACCTCGGAACTTCACTTCCGAGCAGTAGACTTCCTGTTACGACTGGCAGTTATTGCCAGATATTGATCTTGAGAAGCAGTTGTTATTCGTTTAAGACCTTGTCCAGGCCTTTTTACAACAGTTCTAGAGTTCTGAAATTGTTTCCATAGCGTAGAGATGGTCTTGAAATATTCACACATCTCGCTGCTTCCATGATTGTCTGCCCTGCTTCTAAACGGCCGATAATTCACCACTTCACAGATTCGTACAAATGATACTTCGGAGCCATAACAAACCATTTTGAGTCCTTACACACTGAAATCAAACGCTGTATTGCAGAAATTCACTCAGATATTCACTTTGCGCAAAGCGCTTGATTCACCGTCGGATGACGTAACGCCTTGATTTGCATATCAGAAACCGTTTGATCACTTTTGATTGGATAATGCTAATTAGGCTTGCCTTTCACACATTCCCGGCAAAATGGATTACATCGATTGGATATTTCATGGAATATTATTATTTTTGGGTATGTAAAGATAAATTTGGATATAAGTGTATATTGGATACGTTGCTTACCAACATGATATAGTTAGAATAAAGTAAGAAAGAAAACAATGAGTCCATATAGAAAACTATTTTTACAAAAATAATTTCAACCTATTTTCATAGAATTGAAACCCGTTATTTATTAAATCCAGGGCTTGGATTGCTTTACCAATATTTTTTACCTTCAATTGAAAGTTTAATTGTACGTATGAGACAATTGGTTAGTGTGTGCAAACCGATGCATTTTGGTAATAAGTAATTATTTCTAGCATAAATAAAATAATGCTCCTATTTGTACCTTTGGAAGAAAGGTATGGAATATCCAAAGATATTTGCAAAGTGCTGATGCATTTGAGATATTTTATTTGAAATGTGAATAAAGACATGTAAGTAGTATGGTGTTCAATGTCTACAGAATAGATACACAGGATCGTGGCCCTGTCTTTTATCTGCAATTCTACGCAATCGTGGGAGGCCTACTAAGTACTAGACTTATGTACCAGTTTTTCTGGCACTTCAGTGTATATACGTGTGAACTTCTCAGATGTTTACGATAAAAGCGTTTCTTTTATCAGCTAAAAGTTAGATTTCGTAGGTATATGTAAACATTTCACTTCCCGTAGCAATTTTAAACATATATTTATTAAACCTGTTAAGCAGACATTGAGCTGAATTAGTTACAGAAGTGCTTAATTACATATCTCACCCTACAACAAGGATCTTGAACCATTGTTAGAAGTTTGGTTAGGTATCGGTCTATACTGCATAGCCAGTTCATTAGACAGCTCTTCATTATATGTTAATGAGGAGATTGCTAGAAATTAAGACATGGAACTACAAAGTGGCTTTAAATGTAATAGATTGTAGTTCAGTAGGATCAGATAACTTGCATTGAGGTAAACAGAATGGATAGAACTGTGGAGATAAGTGACTTTGAAGGAGGCAAACTCATACCTGTTAATCCTCCCAGTGGTAGTTTGAACGAGGCCTCTCGTCATTAGAAGAAAAGTGACCAGATCTTGATGGACGAGATATCTCGTCATAAGCAGAAAACTGACCAGATCTTGATGCACAACATATCTCGACATCAAAATACAAGATAAAATCTAACTGACAAGATATTGATCTTGTCATCATGAAAAAGCGGCAATATCTTAATGACGAGGTATCTTGTCATTAACAAAATTGGTCAAATTTGACGGACGAAATATCTCATCATTACCAAATTGTTCAGACTTGATGGACGAGACATCTCGTTGAAAGCACTTGTAGGAACAGATGCATTATATTGACAAATGCCCGACCCTGAGGAATAATAGTGAATATATATATATATATTAGTTTGCCAAAAGTATCCCACTCCCCCAAATACCACAAGCACAAAATACAAAATCGTACAAAACAATAGAAAAGAGTATTAACTTGTCCATATTAACAAACTTCATATCGACCACGACCCACCACATCTTGCATGAGGATGGCCAACAAATGCCATTTATAACGCCCACAAAAATTATATTATATAACCCGTTAAGAATCATAAATCCAGTATATCAAAAGTGTGCCCAAAATGCCGCGGTGAAAAGTGTTCAATTACACAAAAATAATAGTGTTCTATTACTGATCAAAAAGTTCAAAATTAAAGAATATAGTGTATAGTATTTTTGAAATTTTCTAGGCATTCTTAAATTAATATTCTTACATTTCTTTGTTTTAAATTATTGAATTATATTGCTAGCCATGCTATGTTTGCGGCTCCGGCGCGCATGCATGGACAGTACTGATTTCTGGCGTCTGTTTGAAAAAAAATCAAACATACAAAATATTAGAACCCTATAGTACTAAAAATATAGACTAGTTAAAAGCCAGAAGGCTCAAAATAGACAGGTAAAAATCCAAAATACCGGGGTTTAAGTCAAACAGAAGCCAGAAATCAGTACTGTCCACGCATGCGCGCCGGAGTCGCAAATATAGCATGGCTATCAATATAATTCAATAATTCCAAACAAAGAAATTTAAGAAGAATAATTTAAGAATATCAAGAAAATTTAAAAAATACTATACAATATCTTCTTTGTTTTTAATCTTTTTAAGCAGTAATAGAACACTACGATATACGTATATTCACCTTGGTTTCTTAGTCGGAGCATGAGAATGTTTAGTAATCCTGATTAACTAGACTCATTTTTTTAAATACTTTTTATAATTCGTTAATGATGTTTAGCTCAAATATAATAAAAATGAATACAGAAAAGTAATACTTTTAAAAACTTCAAATTGCTATAGAGTGCAATTATTATTTTCATCCTTTTATTATTTATTCAGTTTTGAAATCAGAATAGAATGTTCTGAGTAGTTTAAATCTCATAAAGCTAATAAATGCTATCATATAGCAAACATTGACAGTAGAGCAAAAATCAAATTTATCAACTGTCGTACTTTTCTAAACATCAAACAAAATTATTAAATAAAACGATAAAATAAATTTGAAAACTTTAATTTAGACGTTTTTTATAAAATCGTCTATGCTGAAATTCTATAAGCGAAGTTAATCTTATTTGTGTTCATTCTAACATTATCGAAAAATCTTGAATGTTTGATAACGAGCACAAAATAAATTTTCTTATTACGCAACTATACTACATTATCATCAATGAAAAAATGTCAATTAATTCTTAGAAAATTATATTAGTATTAAAAAATTATCGATATAAAAACAAATTATATAGGCTTTGAATATTCAGAAGACTTTGTTTCACGTAATAGGTTCGCTTATTTTATGCAAGGGACTTTTCAAGAGTATTTTTTAAATATCTTTAATAATTATATTTTATTAATTAATAATTTTATTTATAGTTTTTTGTTAAATATCTTTCATACCAATTTACGATAGATGTAGAGAAATGTATTTTCTGTACCTTTAAACAATTATAATAGCATACTGTTGAGTTTTGGCATTTATTAACTTTTCTTCAACATTTAATAATTTTCATACCAAATAAAATCACAGATAAAATCAGTTCATTATTGAAATGTGTGAAACATAAAACTTCTGCTTATATATCTATATTTTCACTGTATATATTTTGGCAATATTTTTGTGTCTATGTGTAAATTGTAAGGTTTTCAACGGTATTGGTAGGTAGGTATTTAATTAACACAAGCACTGAAGCAACACAATGGACTATTGGTGACAGTCCGGGACCAAACCCGTAGAAAATGGGCCGAAGACAACACCATGTAATTTTGAACCGCGGTCAGATGATGAGGTCACACCTGAGCTGCCACCCCATTCTCCAAGCTTTCACACTATGCCAACGTGAGGACCTGTGAGGCTTAGTCAGATTTAACATGCATTAGCCCCCTTTGTACATGAGTCTTGTCGCAAACCACCGGTTGGTAATCAGTTACTCTTCCAACAGGGCTACCGTGGCCCTCCAAAGTTCGGGGAGATAAATCATCTGTTACGATCACCGCACATATTGTAGTGGCTTCTGCGTATGACAGCGCCTTATACGAGACAACATTTCACACCAACTCGGAAATCAACTGATCCAAGGTCGGTCGCCTTCTCGTGGAAGCAACACTATGTAGTCCGACTCCCGCGGGTTGGCAGTCGAGTCATGTGGTTTTGAACAAGTCTATTAGTTAAATTAAGGAACTGTTAAGGGGACATGGTACTCTTAAAAGGACCAACATATCGAAAAAAATTTTATTGCTTTATTTTAACTATACAACTCTTCTGAATATGTATGGAAAATTTCATAGCTCTAGCAACATTATTTTAGGAGTTATTTAAGTTTTTTTCTCTTGGATGTAAAATACCGAAACCAAAAATTAAAATTTTAAATGACTTTTTCTCAGCTTTCTGTTTTTGGTGACTATGAAGTACTCAAATTGCTAAGGCTTTTTAAAATTTCATTTAGAGGTTTGAAACTTTTTGTAGTTGTTCACGATAGTGTATTTGACAATTCTGTCAATGCGATAAGAATTTGGATTAAAAGTTTTTTTTTTAATTGCCAAACTAAAATATTCATGTTTTTTACAGTTTTTCACAGTATTTTTTAGAAAAAATATTCTAGAAAAATAAATAATCAGAATACATGCAAACCCATGCACAGAATTGTGTAAAATACTGCAATGAATAATAGAAAAATGTGAAAAAAAATTTAAAAAGATGATATTTGAAAAAGTAGTAGGGATTTTAAATGTTGATTTTTTTTTCAAAAAAATTAAATTTCTGAATTATTGCTTTATTCAAATTAAATTTTTTCGCCTGAAATATTCAATTTATGTGCATTTCAATATTATATACTAAAAAATTTTGCTACACATATGAAAACAAAAAATATTGTTCAAAGGGTACCGTGTCCCCTTAACGTGAAAAAAGCTTTCCACAATTGGCGTCCATATTTGTTTCTGGTTTGGTTCTAACTTTAACGTTTGATTCCGAAAGCGATAGCTGTGATAACGATTTGGAAAACGGACATCCACTGCGATTGCCATACAAGCTTTTGCATATGAAATTCATCTAACTCGCTTTCACACCTTTTCAAAAATCGACTGACACAAGGTCAACTGCTTTCTCGTTGTAGCCGCACTGCATCGATTAATGCCGGTTTAGTAGATTGGCGGGTAATTTAGTAACCGAAACTTTAATACTGGTATTCTAAGAGAAATATTGCAGCAATGGCTGGATCAACTGAGTGTCGCTGAGTCCGGCGACTTTCAGATGACTCATTTCAGAACATATTATTTAGAATTAAGTGTTTTAACAAAGTAGTTGAGTGCGAAATAATAGTTTTAAAGCTTTTTCGTCACTTGCCAAGTTTAGTTGTTGAGTACCTATTAACTCCTATTGTTTAATTTTTTATTGGATGTGCTTTAAGAAATGGATTGTGTTTTAATATTAGTTTAGCGTTTGCTTTAGTTTATTTTAACAGTATGTAACACTATTTTTAATTATTTCCTACACAACGAGCTATTGGCGACGAGAAAGATCCGATGACTAAACCACGTAATTTTGAACCATGGTCAGATGACGAGGTCACACCTGAGCTGGCACTCCACTCTCCAAACTTCCACACTACGCCAACGTGAGGACATTTGAGATCACGACAGGTTTAACGTTCACCAGTCCCCTTTGTACACGACGGTCTTTGGTTGGATTTGAACTCGTAACCCTCTTGATGCTAATCTGTTACTCTTATAACCGGGCTACCGCAGCCCGTCAAAGGAATCGGAATTTTATATTAAAATTCAATACATTTTGAAAATTCGAAGAAAGTGGTTAAATCAAATGTTTGTAAATGATTCTGCTGAATCGTTTTGCCAAACTTTTATAATCTGATGTTTTGATCTTAAATACTGACTAAAAATACACGAATTATGTAAATTCTATTATAATTATATTAGAAATTATATTTTGATATACAATAGCAAAAATAACTAAGCTGAAAAATGTGTTTGTTGCTAATATAAAAGTCGTTTAATATAGATAACGTGCTATAGTAGAAAAATATTAACAAATTTTACTCAGTTTGTTTTCAGATTTATAAAACAAATAATGTAAAAAAAAACAAGTAAACTATTTAAACTACTGGAGTTTAGTAATGTTTACAATACCGTCATTTAAGCAGAAATATACAAATAATAGAAACTTACATTTTTAATTTTGATACTCCTTTAAAATTTTGACGAATGCAAAAATGCCCATTACAATTAAAATACAAAAAACCACACGAAATTCAGGGTTTTTTTCCGCTTTGAAAAAACTATAAAAAGAAGACAAATAGAAAGAGAAAACTTTATTTACAGCAGAGAGTAAACATAAACAAAGAGATTGATTCAACTTCAATTTGGCAAATATTTCATAATCAGTAACATTCATATGCATTCGGTATTCAGTAAAACACTTTTTCATTAATAGTTACAAATTCATTCAATGTTTAATTCAAACATACATTTTATATCATGAAAACTGTGTTGAAAGCTTGGTAGCGGTATGCCATTGCTTCATTTAACAATTGATGACCAGTAAGAAGGTAAAATTATAAAAGCTTTTAGAATTATTTGAAAAACGCAATCCATATTGCACCATTTAGTTTCATTTTAAATTCATTAATAAATTATCTATATTGTGTATGTAACATTAATAGATATTTATTCAAAAATACCAAAATAACAAAAAATAGCAAAACAATCTTGGGTTTTCTAATATTTATTTTTTTTCAACAAAAGTTACTTTTATTAGTAAACAAAAAATATACAAAATTTTAACAGTACACAGGCGATTTTATTGTTCAGTCTTTATAGATAAGATCCTATGATTGTTCTGATATAATTCCTTAGTACCTGTAAATTTCCCCTTCTAAATCATCAGTTTTATAAAAGAAAATTTATTCTTAATAATAAAGTCTATACTCATCGTTTACTAAAATTTAATAAAGTAATTTTTAACTAAGTATCTTTCATACAAACATACTTAACACTCCAAGTGGTTGTCCAGACGAGATAATTCGTCATTAGAAAAAATCTGGCCTGATCATAAAGTCATCATAAAAAATCGATAATACCTTGATGACGAAATATCTCGTGATTGAAGCATAAATTAGTCGGATCCTTATGGACGAGATATCTCGTCAAAACCACTTGGAGGGTTAAAAACATTCTCTGTTATATTTCAACCTAAATAAAAGAGCACAATATTTTTCATGAAGATATTTTGTGCCGCTTTTTTTGAATGAAAAATGAACGGAACTCCCAACACATTACTCAAAAGAGCGTTTTTTAAAACGAAATAAATTCGAGTTAGCAAACATATCTTATGTCACAGAGTAATATATTTTCTTCGTCGTCTGCTATCTAACTTTTTTAACTTTAAAGAGGGATGGGAACTGAAATGTCGACTTTTGAATTTGCGCTTTCGAAGCAAACAGGGAACGCAGCAAAGAAAATAGCTCCCAAGAACAAAATGAGAATTTGCATTTCGTTTCGACGTAGAGCATTCAATAACATAACGTCACTAGAACAGACTATGGAAAAAGCCGTAAACAGAACAACTCGAACGCTGATAGCGGAGAGGTTATTGGATTGAGGGAAACATGTCGTCTTCACTCAAGACAGTAGAATTTTTCTGTTGTTTGTTTATTTCCGTAGAAACAGGATCGAATATCCATTATGATCCATTTACCTATTACTTCACTTCAGAAAAATATCTCTTTGTTTTTTGTCACGTCACGGTGATTCCATTATATGGCACATTTTGTAAAAATGGCAATTGTTCAATGTTTTATGTGAACTCAAAATGATAATGATAGTTGATGATAATGACGACATTCGTATTGACATCCATTTATTGTTCGGATTGCAGTTCTTTTTTGGGAAGGGGCAGCAGCATATCACCTGTGTCGGAAATATGTGAGCAGAGCTGAGCTGTTTCTAACACGGTCTTCAACAGACACGAGGCACTCTTCGCATCAGGTCCTCTTCAAATGATTCTGAAAGATAAAAGTTTCAATCATAAATATCAATCTATTGAAGAGATTTCATTCTGCACCTCTTCATTATAAACAGAATTGCATAGTACTGCGATTCTTGCAAATGACATTCCATCAAAAACGTTTTACAATCATTAAATTAAAAAGAAATTGTTTCAGAAATCACATTGAAATTTCTCTGTTTTTAAAGGGTGCAGTAAGAAAAATATAATATGTATTCAAGGAATACGCTCTTTTTAGAGCTCAGTTCTGTTGAAATGCATGATAAAACTATATTAGACTCAACTATTATCGATTTCTGCTCCTAAAATGGCAGATACTATTATGTAGAACTATAGTATTCCTAATAGACCTATTAAATGAACTATGGAAAATCAGAGTTTAAGTATGTTTTATTTAATAAAACCGATGTTTATGAATTTTGTATAAGAGCTTAAACCATGTAATTTTCAACTTAGTAAAATATTTTCTGTGAAAAGGGTATTCACGTAAATGCATTTTAAAATTCATTTACTGATTACATGGTATTTCAATTACAGACAATTTATAATTTTTGGTTTTAAAAGCGTCATATTTGATCACATTTGGGATATATTAGGTACAAATATTTTCTACGGAGGAAAACTTGTCAATATTTTATAAAGGTAGGTAGGAAGGTATTTTAGTTAACGTCACACTGCAGTCTATTGGTGACGGTCGAGATCAATCCCGATGAGAAAGATCCAAGGACAACACATTTTATAAAGGTACTTGTAGAAATAATCACTTAACAAATCAAGAATGAATTAATTCTCAACGCGTGCAAATTTTAATCAAGAAAATACATACAAATTCAATTACTCAAATGAGACTGCTTTAAAGTTCTAATAAATACTTCTATGATATTCGCTATTTTTAGCCCCTCAATAAATTCCTGCACTGTAATTCTAACGTAACTAGTACATGAAAATTCGTTAAAAAAATAAGAAATAGAGCAGTAAAACAATAGAAGAGTAAAAAGTAAACTTTAGAATGGTCTAATACCAAATCAAATTTGTGTGCATTCTAATGCCAGTTTGGTGTGGTTTGTCACTACTGTCATTTTTCCTACATGGAGACTAATTAGACTGGGATCTATGGATTAAATAGATTACGAATCATTACACAGATCCATGTACACGTCACATTTACAACCTAGACTGTTGAATCAAGAGCTTCTGTGTTTGAATTGGTCCAATTTCTCTTATGCCAGTTTACAAATGTAACACTGTTCAATGTGTACAACTTACTTTCATGTTGTACTAATTCTAACCAATTTCAGTTAACCTAAAGGCAATGACACTTTTGCAGGACATATACCAACTACACCGGCATTTTATACTCAGCAGCTCTGCAGAGCTCACATTCACTTCAAGAGCTAGAGTTTTAAGCAAGGACAGCTAGTCTATAACATACGTTTAGATATTTGATACATGTATACCCCCTCTCCGTTCTTCAAGAAAGGGAGAGCCTTTTAATTTGGAGCCTCAACCTCCAAACAAGAATCTGAAATAATGTAGGCCCTCAAGGGCACATTTCCTTCAGATGTGTAAAAGCCCCATGGATCCGAGGTACTCAAGTGATCTTTTCTTTTCACATAGGGTTTACTATCTTTGTAAACACGGTGATCGCACTCCCGGGATACCACTGCTTTCATTCCACTACTCTTTTCAACAACTCCTCTTTTTTCCTTTTCATGACATTTGTACTTGGCATTGTCTTGTGTTTGGCACAGCTTGGTCAAATACAACCTTTTCGCCATAAAACGCCAAAACAACCAACTGAAGCAATATAGTATCGTATTCGATGAGTTAAGATTTGTTTCAGATTGCTTCACATTAAGCCAGCATTCCCTACTTACACCAATCGGGTCTACCCGCTTGAAATACGTGGCAAGGTTAACGACATTTCTAACTAGTAATAATACGGCAGCTCGTTTTCTTTTCAAACTAGAATCTAAAGCAAAATAAAATTGTGTTGGTTTTGTGTATTTGAATTACTTAAATATTGAATAAGCATTTTTCATAACTTGTCTTTCTGCTTCTGAACTTCCAATCTAATGATACAAAAACAATTAATGGCTTTCTGACAATAATTTTATAAATTTACAGGCGTCAAACCTCTCGACATAAAATGTATAGAACGATTTAACCCTCCCAGTGGTTTCGACGAGATATCTCGTCCCTCACGATCTGACCAATTTCCCTAATGGCAGGATATCTCGTCATCAAGATGTCATTCGTTTAATGATGACGAGATCAAGATCTGGTCAGTGTTCTTCTCTGGACGACATATCTCCTCCATAAAGATCTGGCCAGTTTCACTAATCACGAGATTCCTCGTCGAAACTAAAGCCAGGAGGGTTAACACTAAAGCCTATTAACGACTTATGGCCATGTTCCGAAACTAACCATTAACCAACCACTAGGAAATCTGTTTTTTTTTAATAATAAGCAATCGTTTACCCTATGAGGTATTTAGTAGCATATAAGTTAGAAAAAATCAATCAATAAGAAATAATCTGCTTTGCGATAATCTTATTAAAGAAATGAATAGCAAAAAATATGCTAAAAAATCCTTTTTCAAGAATTTGTAGTATGCCTACCTAGAAAAGAATTTTAATATCTCACATGTAGTAAAGAAAAGAATGCACAAATTCCCCAACTTCCGTCATTTTACTTTTTTTCCCTTCCCGAAAAGTATATAATGAATGTTTCAACATGATGGGTAATTCAAGGAGGACATGGGATTATCAGGTATGTTTCTTTCTTCAAACACACGAGATAATGAAGATTTTATTTCCGAGCATGGGCGCAAAGAAGCATAAAATGATCTTAAGAGATAATGGGGGAAGCGGGAGATTTTTTTTAAGAAGAACTCATAGTAATTGCTTACGTAGCCTGATTTCTATTTTAAGAACTTAATAGCAAATGTGATTAGTTTTGATTCTTATATATGAACACAAATAGTAACACGCTTGTTTGTTTTAATTTGTCTTAAGAGGACTTTCAAAATCGATCGAAAATCCATTACTTTATTTTTAGTTTAAAAATTAATTGATATCAAACCTAAGAAAGAGCGAAAATAATTTTTCAATGATGATCATGTTAGATTGACAACAACATAAATCATAGTAATTAAATATAGTACGTCTATATATGTGTACAAACTATTATGTACAAACCATGCGTTCAATTCAGAAATCAATGCCCAAGGGACCTATCATTTTTTGATAATTTATCAAAACTTTAACCACCGCGATTTGTAATAACTTCCGCACAACCTCATATTATAGAACCGAAATTCATATATCAGTGAAAAAGTCTGCTAAAATTTTAAAACAATAAGATCCTAACTTCAAAAGTTGTTTCGAAAGTTGTTCTATGTTCTCTTAAGAATGTACAAATGGCATTTCCTTTCTACAATGGTCTTCACTCTAATCTGCTTTTCTACTCATTTGTCAAGTTCATGAAATCTTGTAATTTTAGTTAAATTGTTTCACTGTTTCTTTGTTAAATCAACTTACTTCTGTAAGCCCTGTGTTGTACTTATGTGGTGCACGGGGTGTTTGCTTTTGTTGAATTAAAATAAAATCAAATATATGTTTCAGCTAATTTGTAACTTATAAAATGTATATGGAAATATTTTATTTCCATCACACAGTACCAAAACTAGTTTAATAATATGTGAACGAAATCGAACTTTTGTGTCGTTTTCTAATATTTTTATAATAGCCATTCTAATTTTTTTATTTTTACTTAAAAAACTTCAATAAACGGGATAATCTAAGCCTCAATCCAAATGATTACTATTACTTCACGTTATTTCATGATCAAAAACAACTTACTTCCAGAGAAGTATATTTTTGGCAACTTATCAGATACTTTCTACAAAACTTAATGGTATCTGTATTTATCATAAGACTGTCTTCAACCATTGCTTTGGATGTAGAACACATTTTGACGAAACATGGATTGAATAAGTATTTTTTAAAGTGTGTTTTAGTTTGAGTACTATTTAGAGAAACTATTGAACAATTCAACTCTTTCTACTTGATGTACTACTTTGGCATTTTCTCTGCAATTTCAATTTATAAAAATCCACTCCTCAACTTTTAGGAAAATTTTACCCCTTTAGGCTTCACCCTCCTGGTGGTTGTCTCGACGAAGCATCTCTTCATTAGGATAAAACTGACCAGATCTTTATGGACGAGATATCTCGTCGAAACCACTTGGAAGGTTTATCCATAGAACCTAAAAAATTAGAGAAATGCAATGTGACCGGCCCATTTGGTACAAATGGAATTATTTATTCTATCAACCACAAACTTTCCTTGGACTTTTAATTTCAATTACTCTATTCGCCAGTAGCACAGCGTAATATTGATGAATGGGGATGACGAGATTGGATCGGAAGAAAAAATATCTTATCCTTAGCCTTGACTATCTTATGAGTCAACTGGATTCGCCATTATTTCTTTTCCCAGAGACAATGAAATTCGCATAATTTTTTAACCCTAAACTCTCCAAGTGGTTTCTACAAGAAATCTCGTCCATCAAGATCTGACCAATTTTGCTAATGACGAGATATTTTTTGAAGTCATCAATATATTGTCCATTTTTTGATGATGATGAGATCAAGATCTGATTAGCATTATGACGGGATGTTCTGTCAGTTTTCCTAATGACGAGATACCTCGTCGAGACAACCACCAGGAGGGTTATAACGAATCCGAGGAGATACATTGCTCGCAATTCTTGCAACTATGCGAATGATTGCAGCACTGTGTTGATAATCCAAAAACGTGAGACTTTTACAAAGACGGAAAAATAAGAGAAAATAGGGAGAGACTAATAGAGACCATGCTCAAGGATCAATAGGGTCTATTACATCTGGACTGAATACTTGCCTCAGTAGGAAACATGGGGTCAAGGTTATTCTAAAAGCCTTAGCATTGCGTAAAGGAGACGAGCATTTGCTGAAAGGGACCGATGTCAAAGTGAGGGAGAAGGAAACGTGAAAATATTTTGTACTGTAATATTCAATCTGTTTTTCAAGTCCAAAATGTTGTATTTTTGTTGTGTTTTTAACGGTATATAGGTATTGTATAAAGTGAGAGAGCCAATGCATACGTTTGTACAAAATCAAGCACTGGTAACTTGGAATATAGTTTCATTTCATGAGAGGCCCATAATCTACATTGCCTTCTAAAATTAAGACCGGAATGCAAACTCAAAAATTTCGAGGGCATGCTTGGATTTTATTGAGTGAATCTTACTGTAGTCTCTCAGTGAGATATGAATATACAAATCATTGCAAATATTAATAGCAATTGGATCTACGTCAAATATATAAACTAGGAAAATAATATAAATGGTGTATTTGTATCCAAGATTTGTAATGTGAGGAGAAATTTTTTCGCAAGACTTTAGGGTTGATTCGAATTAGATTTTCCTTATTATGGTTCTGAGTAAGCACTTGGAAGATTCCCAATTCTGGTGTGATGCTGAGAGGCTTGAGGCAGACAGTCCATTAATAAGGTGGCAATTTTCTTTTCTGTAGATCACTCCATCATTAGTCGTTTGTGGAATCATTTTCAAAGAAGTGGAACATATATCCGGAGACCTGTTTTGGAACGTCTTAGAGTTACGACATCGTCTGATGATCAGTTTTGTTGTTGATCAACCTCTTGGTCCAAGTGAAACTTAGACCACGTCCTGTTTTTCAAGTCACACAGTAACTCCTGATCATCCAGGAGCAGTCTTTCAGGAGTCAAAGATGCATTTCCAAATATCGGATGGTATAAGTGAGATTCACATCAATTTTGCTCACAAGGGGCACCATGGGTCCAGAGAAAGATGGTTCGGTCAATGAGGTACCCCTTGGACATGAGGGGAGAGGGAAAATTGACGGGACAGACAGTCAAGGAAATGACCGAAGATTTGAAGGCTGAAAAAACAGGGTGTGTACCGTTCTAAGATGATTCCACCTGAAGATTTTGTCTGGTGCAATGGATAAATAGGCAAATAAAAACATAAAGTAACTTCAATCAGAATTCAATAAAGATAACATGCTGGCTAGTCTACCAGCTCTAGGCCACAAATAAAGTCCACTATTAAGACAAACTTTTTAAAGTTCCTTTTAGAACAGACTCTGAGTGAACGGTGCGATGTCCATACAGTCTGTGTAATAGTTTACTGTATATATGTATTGAAATGAAGTATGTATGGCAAGATTGCGTCCCTCTCTGAGATCAGCACAGTAATATCTAGTGTAACAATGGACCAGATCTGTTACATTTAATATATGGTAGCATTCATATATCCTATGCCAACGATCAGTTCATAGCATTAATGGAAAATGCAATTGCCGATCGTCAGCAATAGTTGTCTGAGTGCATATAGTGCCCTCTGTAGGATTGACGATATCCTATAGCACTGTTAGGTGAAGACTACATGTGAAAGGTCTCTTAAGTACCTGCACCAAAAATTTGTGTTCCTTTGTGTCCTTATGCCAAAGGAGCACGATTAACCTACATGGTGCTTGTCTTGACGAGGTATCTCGTCATTAGCTAAACCATTTGCAAGTCTTGCTGGACGAGATATTTCACCACTATCATCTATGTACAGCAAAATTATTTTTTTTCTCCAAAATATCTGAAGTGTGAGTTAACCATTCAAGATTTAAAATAAATCCTAAATATATTATTTTTTATCTTAATATATAAAAGACAAACCAGCGATGACCTACTTGAAACACCTCAGTAATAATAATAGCGAAAATTAAACTGTTCAAGCTTTTAAATGTACAAACGTTCTCTGTTGACAAGTGTGACCTAAGTTGGGTAGTCACCACAACTCCTGACATGTTTCTATATGTTTTACATTTTTGTCATTTTATTTTTTTATAAAAGTTTAATATTCTGTAAATTCAATTTTGGATTCTAGAAAATTATTTTTAAATCATATATAACCATAAAAACGTGGTAGATTTGTAAGAATACATTCAATCAACATTGACTCGGATCCAGAAAGGTATTGTTTGAGAATACTTTACTTTATGTTCTGGAGTGAAAAGTTGTACCGATCTAAAAACAATTCTATATTCTTCCAAGAGGCTTTATTGTATTGAGTAGTTGCGAATGAAATGTCCAATGAGAAATAGCTTTGGGAGTGACCCCCATACAGCTAAAAGTAATTACCTACAATCTTCCAGCATCTCACTTCACAGAGCTACTATAAATAGCTATCACACGTGTGAAGTACAAGTTCCAGATTTAATTTGTTTGAGCGTAAGGTGCTTCAGAATTCGACATGGAAAACTCAGATTTGAGAGGCATCTTCTTTTACGAATTTAAACTGAGACATTCTGCTGCAGTTGCTACTCGAAACATTAACACAGCATTCGGGGAGAATACAGTCAATGAACGAACCATTCGGTTATGGTTTGCGAAGTTTCGAGGTGTAGATATGGACCTGAAAACAAACCACGTGGTCACCGAGAAGTTGCAGTTTCTGATGATGTTCTGCTAAGTGTGGTTTAAGCTGAACCGCGGAAAACATATGAGATAGCGGCCGAGCTAGGTATCCACCACACTACAATTGTTCGCCGTCTGGCTGCACTGGGTAAAGTCAAAAAGATGGATTCTTGGGTGCCTCATGAATTGACAATTGCCAATAAGATGAGACGTTTGGAAGTCTGTGCATCGCTCCATTCCAGGAATGAAAGAGAACCTCTACTGCAGCGAATCGTTACCTGCGACGAGAAATGGGTCCTTTATGAAAATCGGAAACGATCTGCATAATGGTTGAGCAAAGCACAACCACCTGGACGCCATCCATAGTCACCCTTACATCCCATTAAGGTTATGCTTCTTGTATGGTGGTCTACAGCTGGAATAATTCATCGCTGTTTTCTGCAAAGTGGCCAAACCATCACTTCAGAACTGTATTATGAATTACGACAGATGCACCGGAAATTGATGGTGAAACAGCCGGCTGTGGTAAGCAGGCATGGCGTTGTCCTCTTGCAAGATAATGCCCGTCCTAATGTCGCGCATCGGAGTATGCTCACCCAACGTGAGTTTGGCTATGAAGCGCTGCCTCATTCCCCTATTCCTCTGACTGGTCACCTACAGATTTTCATCTGTTTGGTCACCTAGATCGCTTTCTGTCTGGCAAACGGTTCACCCAAGATACGGAGGTTCACCGTGCAGTTGAGACAGTCTTGTGACTGGGTCTTCGCATCCCAGTCGCAAGACTTTTTTCGTTCCGGGATCATGGCCTTGTCAGAAAAGTGGCAACAGTGTGTCAATTCAGAGGGAGATTATTTCGAGTAGGTCAGGTACTTATTTTTCAGTTATCGCCATCGAATGTGATGGTCCGGGCATTTCATTCGCACCGACCCAATAGAAAAGCATAAAACCTATAAGAGTCACGAGATTTCAGATAAGCCTTATAGTGTTGCTTTTACTCCACAACACACAGAATGACAAACAAATGATTTGTTAAAGAATCCTTAGAAAGATTTTATTGGTCAAGAAGATTAAAACTTGTTAAAAAAGTCATGCAGGGAAGACTGCAAATTGCACAACGGATATATCCGTATGAACTCCTCAGAAGGTTAAGAATGAAGAAATATGAGATAAAACCTTGGATGAAGCATCAGTTTACAGACATCAGCCTAGATATATACGAGATTTATTTGCGCTAAAGCCATTCGCAGAATGATGAATCGACAGATCGAACATTTCTTTTGATTTCTAAAATCTCAAACTCCTCCAATAATTGACTGAATTTAATACTGACTTTGACTATTTTGGCTCTGCAAACAGTATTAGACAAACTCTCCCAGTTTACAATGTTTGTTTAATGTCTCTAAGTAAAAAGACTTTGCCACCAAAAGTTTTCGGATTCCTTATTTCTTTCTGTATTCGGTCAACTGCAAATAAAACAGTACAGGGAGCCATAGTAGCTTCGTCGGGAATGATGGCTTGGGCAGATCAAAAGCTTTCGACGTCACTAACATTAATCTTTATATTTGACGTACACGTTTCATTGAAGGAGGCGCTAATTTAAATCTGTTAAAGTTTATTTTCCCACCTAACAAATTAGCAGCGATTCATGTAGATGCAACAGGAAAAGCTGTTTCCTGCTCCACTGATAGTGCTGAGGAGAGATTTATTCAAATACTTAGAAGAGACATCAAGCATATACTTAATCTCTGATTCAATTAATGCAGCTGGCGAAAAATTACTCAATCTTACAAAGATTTTAAATGAGCAAACAGCATCACAATGCTACTTCACAGACTGGATTGGAACTATATTCACGCTCCAATGCACAACGAGGCTTATGCAATGGAAGAAGACTGATAATTAATGAACTAAAACTCAATATGATTATTACAGAAATACTCATAGGATCAGAGCATGGTAAAACTGTTTTTATTCTTACATTAACGGCACAGACTTCCCATTTTCACTATTCAGATTGTAAATATGGGGGAAATATCTAAATATATATTCTGTAACTTGAAGATGGTTTCTTCTCTAAGACCTTTTCTTCCAATTCCTGAAATTGAGATTGGTAATAGCTTCAAATTTAGTATTCAAAAGACTAGGAATTCTTAGTTTCAAACAGAAATATTTCTAAACATCTAATTGATGAAATCAATTTTAGAGGTATTTCTGTATTTTAAGTGTTGATTGTTTTAAGAAAAATAATAAAGATATCAGTGGTCATATAGAAAAAATTTCAAAGAACACATAGTCAAGGAAAACCACATAAAAATTATCGAGGAAAAATAATTTCTGTTTAAACGAAATCTTGAATTTAAAAATTATGCGTCGTTTATTTTGATAAATTAATTACAATACTTGTAAAATTGACAATTTTATGACTGCTGAAATTAAATTCTTTATACTATTTCATAGTATTTATTCGTCTTCAAGAACATTGTGTTTCAAAAACTGTTATTAAGTCTCAGAAGAGATTGGCTACCTATAAACCTGAAAGTTTTGACTCTAATTCCCACTTTGTATCAAACGTGTTTAAAAGTACATAGAAATTGTCAAAGAGAGTGTAATTTTAGTGCTGACAGATCAAAAGCAATATCATATTTTGTTTGTAGTATTGCTTTAATTCTCATCGCCAGCTTAGAACGAGACTTTAGGATCACGTATTAATTTAAGAAGTTTAAATTTGCAATGAGTTTAAATTTACTCGAGAAAAACAAACTGAAGAATAGGAAATTGACTTTGGAATTAGTTGTAAAAATATTAAAATATGCATAAAACAAAGAAATGATTTTTTAAGTCCCTAACTACCGCAACACTTCCCTTTAACGTACACAATTCTTGTTCGCTATTCATTTCTCGATTTAGATCCCAGGAACATTATTAATTCAGTCATTGAAATCCTCTCTCAGAACCAACTTCCGACATAAGCTTTAATGTAGCTCAGACGTCTCACCCCTTGGGTTTGTTATTCATGCATCATGTTTAAAATGTCGTTATATTATGTCTGATTTTTAAGTCTTAGATACAAGGCCCATAACTGCTTCGTTTAAATACGACGTATATGTAAGTAATGTGTATAATATAGTTAATATGTATAATGGTCTCATTTGATTCGCTACTAGCAATGTTTGTATCGCGTTGAAAGGCGTGCCTTATGTAGAACCTAATTTTTTCGATTAAAGTATTTTAAGATATCAACTAGGTATTGCATTTTCTTAACTGTGGGGTGAAAAAGGGACGAGGGAAAAATAATCCAAAACTAAAAAGCCTACAGTTTTTTAATTTATACAGAAACAGATGTGTGTTGATGTCGTTCTAGGAATTCATTATTTGATCAACTTAGAAAATTGTTAAGAACTTAGATTCTGATATGAATCAGACTAATAACCAGAAAGTTATTCTTTGATATAATTAACGATTGAACTGTATTTCAGAAAAATTAAATGAATCTCTCTTTACACGTTAGATACCAAATAAGTACACAAAAGTAACAGGTTTAGCATAATACAATGATCTGCCTACAAGCTTTAAATTAATTTTGAATGTTAGGTTATTAATCACAGGGTTGTTAGTTGCTAATCACATGATTATCATTGGGAGTCAAACAAGAATCGATTTGATGTACGTTTTTTTAAGTTTTGGCACTAATCAAATAAAAATAAGTTTAGAACGTATTTTAATGTATTTCAAGTAACAAATTATAGGAATATAAAAAGATCCGCATGAGTGTGATTCCTGTAAATTTATTCAGAACTCTATTCACTATTTACCGCATCTTTATTAACTATCAAACGTATACTTAATATGAAACTCTCAAGTACGAATACATTCACTCAAATAATATATGAAATTCATTAAGCAATTAAAACACTGTTAGATGATATTCAATTATAACCACAATGCACATCAACAATTCAGGTACGCCCTAACTGGGTGCACTCAGGATTTCAATCCTGAAAGTGCTACATCAGTTTCAATTCATATTTTGTGGGTACGCACTCTATTTCTTGTAAGGGCCTGCAATTTCAAGCGATAAAGATATAGACCCAAGCAAAACATAAATGTAGGAGGTTGTACATTTCAAATGTATTTATTTTAAATGTAGAATGGTTTCAAAACATACTTCAATCGAAGTTTCAGAATGACTTTACTCCATGACAGATAGAGAAGCTGTATTGAAAAAAGATATGACCCAACTTTGTTATTAATAAAGAACATAAAATGTTTTCAAATACTTATATTACTTAACCCTCTAAATGATTTCGACGAGATATTTCGTCCATCCGGATCTGACCAATTTTGCTCATGACCAGACATCAAGATATTACCGACATTTTAATGATGACGAGATCAAAATGTGGTCAGCTTTCTTCTAATGGCGAGATATCTCGTTGATCAGTATCTGGTCAGTTTTCTTGTAATGACGGAGCATTTCATCAATTTTTCTAATGATGACCATCCAGACAACCATCAGGAGGGTTAATTCAAATAGTGTAAATAGGGCATGGTGCATTTTGTAAATGAGGTAACTTTCGTAAAGTAGACACATTTATTCATCGTAGCAAGTAAAAATATCACAAGATCACACACGAATTTTAAGAACAAATCAATTAACTAAAGAGTGATATGTTTTTATTATTCTTGTTAGTCTGGGAATTGTTAAGCCCCATAGCTCCTAGTAGGTGCTCCCTGTGTGCTAAAGAAAAGCTTTTAGAAGTACACCTGATCGATAACCCATGCGTTTTAACACTAAGTGCAAAATTCCTTTTCAATCCCAAACATTACGCAGCAATTCGCGAGTAACTTTAAAAGAAGATAGAATAAATTTCTCATCCAATCTGACTCAATCAATCCCCAATAATCAGGAGTGAAGGTGGAAATCTGTTCCCCAGGGTCTCTCCGGGCAATCCAGTACATCCTTTCATGCGGGATCGATTTCCGGAGCGGAGTGTCAAATCGGTTTACAATCCATCTGTCGGACACATTTATGCGGTATCCGCGATTCGTACCTCTGATAACAATCCAAGAGTTGTGATGCCTGTCGCATTCGGTTTCCGATAATTCATCAATGTCTACCGAATCCGGATGAGGAAGACACGTGAGGTGGTTTCCCTCGTCCTCCACATCGCTGGCCCCGTCCTCATAGCTGAAACAGACAAAACCAAGGTATTAGTCTGTTCAAAGAACAACATCGCAAAACATTTTATTTTGCATTAAATCTTACACGCGTAAGATTTTAACATGTTAACCCTCCAAGTGGTTTCAACGAGATATCTCGTCCACCAAAATCGGATGAATTTTGATGGACGAGACTCTCTTCCTCAAGATATTGGCGTTTTCTATGATGACGAGATCAAGATCTGGTCAGTTTTCTTCTAATTACGAGATATCTCGTCCATCAAGATCACGTCAGTTTTGCTACGAGACATTTGACAAGATACCTCATCGAGACAACAACAAAGAGGATTAACCAAGTTGTTTCGATGAGATATTTCCTCCACTAAGATCTGACTAATTTTGATAATACCTCGTCATCAAGCTATCCCGGGTCTTTTTATGACGAGATCAAGATCTGGTCAGTTTTCTTCTAATTACGAGATATCTCGTCCATCAAGATCACGTCAGTTTTGCTACGAGACACTTGACAAGATACCTCATCGAGACAACCACAAAGAGGATTAACCAAGTTGTTTCGACGAGATATCTCCTCCACTAAGATCTGACTAATTTTGATAATGACGAGTTACCTCGTCATCAAGCTATCCCGGGTCTTTTTATGACGAGATCAAGATTTGGTCAGTTTTCTTCCAATAGATATAAAGTCTATCAAGATCCAGTTCAAATTTCTAATGACGAGACACCTTCCGAGGCAACCACCACAAGGGTTACATATCAACTGATCTCGCCAAAAAAGGAGCATCCAAAAGCCGTTAAACCCTCTGTATTTTCACAGCTCGAAACTGGATAAAATAAGTGTCCAAACACCGCCTAATAGAAATACTTGTCAGCGAAGGTCTTCTTTCCTTCAGTAACGTCGTCTCAGACTCTCTAAAGAAGGTTAAGTTACTGAGTTTCGTTTCCTGACAGTTTATTACTATCACTTATATGTGTACACTTATTTTATTGAAATATTGTTAACTCATAAATATTGTTATAAAATAAATTTCACTTTTAAACTCAAGTTTCCACAAACACGGTTTTTGTTGGTAAAGATTGAAATGGATGTAAAATTAATGGCCTGCATCTAATTTGCATCAGCTGTTTACTGATGCCGTTCAAACAATTTATTTCTATTCAATGTATTAAATCAATCTAGAAGTTTTACAAAAATGAAAAAATGATAGATAGTGACTTTTTGTGCAACGTATCCCATATACCTGTGTATGCTTTCACGAAATAATGTACGCATGTGAAACTAGATCCAACATCCCATAAATTATAAATTATAAAATCCTGAATTAAAATACTTCAAATAAGAGTAGAAATAACAGTTTATACAATTCAAAAATGTATAATAATAATCGTTAGATTATAACGTTCAAAAAGCAGAACTTTCGAAAGAAATGAAAAGTAACAGATGAAACAATTATAGTTAATTCATTTTCTCAACTCTTCATTCTAAACAGGTCAGATATAATGCAGACAATAAATATCTATATAAATTTTTTTTATCTTTTATCTTGGACTGTTTTTAATCAAAAATTTCAAAGGCTTAGTTTTTAATTTAAAAGTCTAATCCTGTGATGAAATAAAAAAAACTCATTTTAAAATTTCAACAGGAGATACAATTTCTGCCACTTAAAATATTTTTTCATAAAAGTTCTTATTTATCAAATGCATTTTTATCCTTTTCAATATCCATTTTGTATCTACTCCAGGCACATAATTAATTGAAACGAAACATTCAAGTATATTACTAAACGTTGCTTCACAGTATAAAACGCGTCATTCCTATTAACCAACTGCATCTCCAATTTACTTTTTAATACTTGATTCCGAAGAAGCAATCTAATTCCTAAAAAGATATCTAGGGTTTAAGTTATGTTCAATTAGGAACAAACTGGATGCCATTTTATATCTACCGTACGTTAAATGTTTGTCTGAGATATATTTTCCTTACATTCCACCACGTAAAAAGTAAGTTAGAAAATCGATAAATTCCCTGCGGGGAAAAATATCTCTTTTTAAAGTATTTCTCTCCAGCGGACCTCATCTTTTCGAAACCTAAAGAACGATCCAGATAGCTTCTATAATTACCGTCTTTTTTATCACTTTTTTTTGCTTCAAAATACAAGCTTAAATCCAACGAGAGATAGTTTTTTTCCCTTCCTCGGCAAATTTTATTGGTTAGCGGGATGTAAAATTAAGCTTCCCCGCGGCCTGTAATGACAGTTCTAATCAATGCGCGAAAGTTTTGAGTTCCGAAATTTATGAAGCGTATCTTTAAACTAATTACTTTGCATCGAAATGAAATAATTAGAAAATTACGCGATGCCGAAAATGAGTTACTTTTATTCAAGGCTGGTGACAGATTTAGGATACCTGATTTTTTCACCTGAGAGGGAAATACTTGATAAAAATGTCCCTGGCAGTTTACGGGAAGTGCTGTGCAAATGTATCAAAAAATTATTCTAGCCATGTTAAAGTAGACCATCCGTATCCTATGGTTACTTATCTGCAGACATTAATTCATATTCACTTCGATGAGCTTTTCAACGGAGTATGCCTCGTTAAGGTTATTCAGTTTCAACGAATAGAAAAAGAATTCGTTTCGAAATTAGCATAGTTTTGCTGGCCAGTTCATAAAAAAGAACAGTTAAGTGTGAAATGTTATAAGCTGCTAATTACGTGTTAAAATAATTATATCATAATGCAATTTTCATAGAAATAGGTTTGGGTTACTTTTTTTTTCTCATGGTTGTTTTCTACTTTTACTTCTTTTACTTACGGCGAGATAAAAGTTACTTTATTTGAAATATTTAGTAAAATTGCCTCAAACTACAAAGTAGAAATAGATGTGTTGTTACATAATATTTTTGTTTCTTTTTAAACCGGTAAGTTTTATATTAGTTTTAATGAAACTAAACTTTGAATTGGAAAATAAGTTAAATGTGGAGTTACATAGTTAGTTCACGAATGCATACAAAAGAGTATTTTACAAAAGCGTATAATGAATATATTTCCATTTATTATTCTCTTTTTATTCTTTAATTTTAAAACTATTTATTATTCGTATTATTTCCGTTTGCATCGCTCAACTGTGAGATTGAAATTAAAAACATTAAGATTTATAGTTATTATGAATGATGATATATGAGCTAATAACAGTAATGCATTCATGATTTAGAATAAATATTAAAGGTGTCATTCAAGTAGTCTAGAAGTTTTCTGGAGCCACATTAAAAAGTCAGACACATTTGTGTAATATTAAATAGAAGTATAACTAATGGGAAAATTGTTTTGTTGCATTGTGATAGTAAAGAAAAACAGACTAAATATTTTATCATCTATACATCATTGGTACTTAAAGTTATTAGAACTTTCAAGTAGGAGTAGGGTCTGTTTTACCCAAACCGTGATATTTATTCATTCAATAATTATACTTATTCCTTAAGAGAGAGTGCATGCATTTTAATTCGGAATTTGACGAATAATTTATCCAAAATTAAAGGTTTTTAAGCATTTCAACGATAGGAAATTATTTTAAACTCGATGCCACTAAGTTAAGTAATGGAATATGACCCTGCTGCTCTGGAAGTTTAAGCTCCCCATAATTTGCCTATAAATTCATTTTCAGCTGTTTCAATAAAGTTACAGTAAAATACAACCACTAACAAAAATATTATAATTTTTATATTTGACCGAAAACCTAATAGACTTTCAACGTCTGTTCAATATTTTTGCCAGTTAAAAAGTTTCTGCTCTATATAAGTGGATTTGTTCTACGATAACTACTATAAAGTAACCAAGAAAATGTGTTAAGCCCTATGTTTTGTCATTTTCAAACTGCACATGCGCTCACTCTATCGTCTAAACGTTTGGGTACATACGCTTAAAAAAGCGTGTTTAACAGAAATTGCATCGGTGTATAACACTTACGAAAATTAATAATTTAAAGTTTTGGAAATGTGATCTTGGTATTATAGAGTCAAAGTCAATTATTCGGACTTGCTTACTTTATTAATTCAAAATAAGCACCAGTGCTTCAGAGGCTGCTCGAAAAGTATCCTCCACATTCGGAGATGATGTAGTGAGTGGACGTTGTGGTCAACTGTGGTTCCAGAAATTTACATCTGCTGATGAGACTTGAAGATTCTACTCTTTCCGGAAGACCATCAGGTCATCATGAGACCCAGCTGAAGGACCATGTCGAGTGAAACTTGTCAGGAACTTGTAACATAATTTAATGTGCGTGATGAAACCATATGCATCCACTTGCATCGGCTTCGAAAATCATGGAAGCTGAGTAAGTGAGTTCCTCAAGAACGGAGCGCATATTGGCATGCGATGAAAAGTGGATGCAATACAACATGGAGAGTTCTTACCATTGATGGTTGTCAAAAGAGTCAAGGCCATTGGCGACAAAACCCAGTATATACCAAGAAAAGGAGCTACTTTGTTTTTGGTAGACCACTGCCTGGATTGCTCACTTTGAACTTCTGCCCCATGAGGTAACCATATTACATCTGAAGTCTACTCAGCACAGCTGTAACGGGCTTCAGTTGTATTAACCCAGAAGCAGTTAGAATTGGTAAACAGAGAAGTTATCTTCTACCACGACAATGCCAGAATACACACAGCAAGAGTCACCAAGGAAATAATTATCAGACTAGGCTAGGAACTACTATTCCACCCCGCATATTCCCTACACATCTCGCCTTCCGACTGTCATCTTTTCTTGGCAATATGCAACCACTTACGCAGTCAGTGATTCCAAAATCGACAAGACGTCGAAAGGGAATTTAACACTTTTTGTTATCAAAGAGCACAACATTTATTTATAAATAAGGGATAGAAAAGCTGTTAGATGGTAGGAAAAGATAATAGAAGCCTAAGATGAATACTTTCCTGAATGAAGTACTGTTCTTTGTTAATTAAACTGTTTCTAACTTTCTTGGTTACCTGATGAATCAAGTATCACACTATCCTGCTTCCGAATCAAATCTACCGAAGGAAAATAAACTTTTTCACCATATTTAAACTGAAAACGGATGCGATGTGTGCTTTCGAATTCGTATGTAAAAAATTAATTTCAAATGTGCTGTCAAGTGATACATCAACAACAAATGCAGGGGAAATCGATCAGCCAGTGAATTCTTAGGAGAAAGATATAAAGCTGAAAAGAGAGAAGTTAATTTAAAAATCAAAACTTGTGGGCAACCGTTGGTCGTAAAAATGATTGTCATCTCTTAACGTGATTTGTTTGAAATTTGCTGAGCTTGTGTTGTATTTAAATAATTTCTTACACTATATAAGTGTTGCTATGCTGGGAAAGTACTTCCGAAATAAATGGGGTTTTTGTTGATTGGAAATTTTTAAAAGCTATTAAAAATATCAGCAACATGTTTAAGCATAGATCCTTGCTAAGATTTTGCCTCGAAAGGTTCCTCGAAACGGTCTTAATATACAGCCAGATTATCTCCCACAAGCTTCAAACTCTACAAGTGTATATTGTAGACTTAAATGTTTAATTGATAAGATTCTGTTTCTACGCTTATAAAATCATATTCATTAAATAAATAATTTTTATTTAACAAAGTACAGTCAGATCTTTTGTTGCCAGGATGTATTGCAAGCAAACGAGCGAGCATGGTTCGGGCAGCGAACCAAAGATTATTTCGCAATCTATGAAAGTTAACAAGCGTGTGTGAGCAGACAGTGTATTCCCATTTCAAATTTTGTTTAAGCATAGAACTCATGACATTATCATTGAAAAACGCACAGTAAAACATCATAGTCTGTTGTTGGCAATTTATTGTACTAATAAACATTATCTGTCAATTGGGCAAAAAGCTACTAACGGCAGTTTACGTTTTAAATTTAATACAAGGCTCTAAAGAATTTTCCGAGATTTATGCTGTTAACTCGAAACACAATCTCTACTTGTAAGATATGAAGATTAAAAAATTATGTTTAGTAGAGCATTTAAAGACTGCAAGTTCAGTCTACTAAAAATTATTTTATGGTTAATATTTGTTTTCCTTATGCTGTACTTCATTATTGTAGTAGATAGTAGGTTCCTTCAATTTCAGCTTTTGATGATAATTTTTATTTTTATAAAATAAATTATAAACAAATATATTAAATCAAAATGCATGCAATTTTTTTCTTACAATCATAGAAGCACTGACCTAATAAGTATAAAGTGCATAACAGTATCAGGTAATAACATACTGATAAATGTATCCTTTGAACTCAACTAACAATCTACACTATTAATGTGTGATAGTTTGTTGGAAATCTATCTTCGTCTCAACCACAGCACGTAGAGATCTGAGAGAGGTGTCAAAATACGCAGAATAAACTGGGAAAGTTATTCCGTCCCTTTAAAATTTTCAAAAATTTAAATTTTGATATAAAATGTTCAAAAAATTACCTGATTGGACAGAGGGCCGTGACGTCACTGGCTGATTTCGTAACGCTTCCGTAGCGGTTTTTGCCCCAACTTTTTATAATGTTTTTTTGTCAGACTTGTCTTAAATATTTGTGTTAAATTCAAGGAAAAAAACGTAGATAATGTTCAAAATTCAATATACAGTACTTTTTCGTGTCTTACATTTTACTGCTTTAAATAAACATTTAATACACTAATTTTTCGAGCCTTATATTTTACTTCTTTAAATAAGCAGTATTTTTATAATTATTTAACATCCAATACAGCAAACCTGTACAACTCAACTCTTAAATACATCGTTATTTGGAATTTCAAATTTTTTACTGCTGCCTTTTTTATAGCGATTGTTTTTTGCGTTGTAATTACTCTTTTTAACGACAATGCCAAAAAGAAAACGTTCCATAACAAGCAATTCAGCTAAATATAAACTACGTGAAAGACGTCACAATGAATCTAAGGAACCAGCTACCAATAGAAGACTGGTGGAAGCTGAACGTCAGGGTGAAATTGGGAAATTTACATGAAGAAGACTTGCAATGAGATGGCCAAAAATCTAATATGTCGTTTACTAACAATCAGTTATCCTGTGACACATTAAACCATAAAACTTTTAAATCCGAATAATAATGATAAATTTATAGAATTATATAACAGTGAATCTATAAGAAGGCATGCAAAAAAGAGTGAAAAATCCAAGAGGGAGGTAACACGTTGTCCTCCGCAACTCGGGGCCATACAGCTAGTTCTTATTAAAATATGCAACGTAAGATAGAGCTAGTGTGAACCCAAATATTCAATGAACTTATTACTACTCTGTTCCAGTATTCTAACCAAACACTCAGATCCTTTACTAATATGTTTATACTTTTATTCGTATAAAATTACCCATTGGTTTAGTTTAAAAAATACTTTCCAATGCTAGTTCATGAGGTTTCACTTTCCCCAAATGATAGGAAATCGCGACAATGAACTGTTTTTTATTGTGATAGAATTGTGAGTGAGACAAGAGCAGATAATTTCATTCATGCCCTTTTATCTTCGTAACTTCTCAGCCGAAATTTAAAGCCATCTATAAGGAGTGAAACCAATCTATAGGATTCCTTCAATCATTTCCAGATGGTGACAGCCCTTTTTTAATCGCGCACGTTTTACATACGGTGGACACATTTACGAACGCACTGGCCCCTCCTTGCCCTACTCAACACTCTTGCTGGTTTTCTCGAAGAAATATCTCGTCATTAGAAAAAAACCTTGAACAGATCTTGATCTCGTTAACATAAAGAAATCGGCAATATTTTAATGACGATATACCTCGTCATTAGCAAAAATAATCTGATCTTGAGAGACGAGTTATCTCGTCGAAACCACTTGGAGGGTTAAAATACATACATTAATGAAGTCCTTTTTCAATATTTACATTACAATTTTGTAAATAAATTAACTTATGAATAATAAAACTAATAAATGCATTAAAATACATAATTGTCATGAAATAATCAAACAAATGGTCGACAAATTCATTTTACATCGCAGCTTGCATTATATAAAACTAATCAGTTCAAGTACCTGGTTTTATATCAGACTAGAAAAGTACTTTTTCACTAAAAAGGGCTCACAAAAACCCAGGCACCCATAAAAATAAAACGAGCTCACATTCTAAAAGTATGAGGTTAAAAATCCGATGGAAAGTAGAGAAGATAAGCCTCTTTCCACTTAAGCGGAACTGGGGGCAGAAGTCTTACAAATAACATCCCAGGCCCGAGATGTCAAGCGGCAGAAAACGTCCCTGCAAAATATTCAAACAGTTCGGATCGTAGGAAACTTTATTTCTTTCTGGGTGGAAATGTCCAGGCATGTCACTATTCCTATTATCCTTCGGCAGATGTTTTGTGTCACTTGTTTCACTGCTAATCCGCTAAAGCTGTCTCTTTCCTTTTTAGTTCCTACTCTCCTTGGTTTCTTTCCTTTCCTGAACAGTGGCAGAAGCTGCCTGAAGAACTGCGGCTCTTTATTGTGTTAGAAAGGAGGGGGCCATTGGGGTAGGTTGGGACTTCGCCTCAAATGCCAACTGGTTCTTTTTATTTTTATTTTTGACAATTAAATGGTCGAAATGGAAAAAAGGGAATGGGAAAAACACAAAAAAGGGAAGGCTCTAGAAGAGTCCTGGTCATAAAAACGTCTCTTATATGAAGTCTTTATTTATCGATTGGTGAGAGAAGAGTTTATTATTAGAAATTACACGAAGATAAAAATGAACTTCTTGCGAAGCATTGAAAAAGTGTGTGTTGCTTTTTTTAGTTTTTTTACCACCCGAGAGATGCGTATACTAATAAGATTATGAAGGCTGTCATTTATTTAGAACTGTCTTTGGTAGCATTGAAAAGGACAAAGCTTCACGTGAACAAGATGAAAAGTAGCTGGTTTCTTAATAGCGGTGTGAAGGATGTTCAATTCTTATTCTGCTCACATTTTATAAGTAATTTTATTTCCTTAAAAGCATTTGATATGTGCATCAATTTTAATTCTGTCCGTTTTTGCAAATATATATGCTTAAAGCAAAGCTCGAAGATTTGTCAGTCTCATTACAACAAAAACATAATTGAAGCTTGTGCAAAATTTAAATTCAAATCGCTTCCAAGCCATTAAAACTGTTGAAGAAGATTGACAGCAATTTTAAGTAAAAGATAAAACAAAGATTTTCCAAATGCCGATTGAAAAACGTGAAATCAATTATTTCCTTTTGTAATATGAGAAAGTTTTCTAAGAAACTATTCCGTATATTTATCCAAGTCTAAAAGCAGGGTCATTTTGTAAATAATCAGATTAATAATAATTAACAAAAATAGAATATTTTCATGGTTCGTCATTTATTTAATGTTTAAGGCACTCTGATGTGATAATAGATTAAAATATTTAATAAATCTTCAGTATGCAATCTTATTGGGATTACTACGTAAAAAAGAGAAAATATTGTACTGATCCTTCCATTCAATTAACTCGACAGTGCAGTTTAAGTAGCTTGAGCCAGCACTACTTATCGAATCCGACAACCGAATTCATTATCACAAACGCTTGTGTATCTGCTCTAACTGAAGGAAACTAGCAGCGAAATAGGATGACGACAGTTCATGGATAGCTTTATCATATAGAAGCAATAGATGAATAAAAAATATTCGTATTCTCCACTTAATTAAAGAAAAACAATATGCACTAGACTACTTGCACTGGAAATCTGCTCTAAAGGGTCTATTGCTTGTATATGTTGACGATAGTATTGCACAGCACATCTTATATGAGTTTGTTTTGGATTTAGATAAAAGCAAAATGGAAATCAATCACTTGGGAGACTATATTATTATCGCTTTGATTCATTATCGTAGGAAGATTTCTTTATTAACAATTTTTTTAATTACGATTTTTAAATGATGAAAAATAATTTATAATTTGTAAGCAAAACACTGACATTATGATGACTAAATACAATGAGATAAGTAGACAAATAATAGGATTATGACAAACCCTGCGCCAAGCCAAAACAATAGATGAATTGAGCCTTAAATGAAACTATTTAGATCTAACGCTTGCACAATTGACTACAACCTGTATTCCAATCACGTTTTAACCACGCAAGTATATTTTTATTTTTATATTTCCTAGTGAAATACGTTAATCAAAATTAAAAAATACAGTATTTGGTATATTTTTGGTCTTGTTTAATTTATGTTGTTTTATGAAATATGATATATTGTGGAACAACTCAGTCATGCTTTTACAATTAGGCTCCTGAATATCTATCGCAACTACAGCTCATTCACATGGTTGAAGAATATTCACTGTCTGAAAGCCTAGGAACAAAATTCTAGATATGCATCGGAACATTTGATGTAGTTCCAAAGTACAAACCACCACTTCCTTTAACGTTTGAATTCGTCTACTGGAACGAGTACCTTTTAATGTGGTCTCACAGAACCAATGAATGCAGTAGACTCTGAGGAATGTTATAGAAACGTTTCCCAGACGGTTGATCACTTCCACTTGTATTACCGAACTCGACAAGAGGAGATACAAACTTGGTATTATCATCTTTACGCATGCTCATTCTGGTCGACCAGATGGAGTATAACTCGTCATTCCTGAGACCAGACTGCATGCTTTCAATCCTTTACTGTTTAGTAATAAAATGTAAGTTCAAACTCATCCTATTTGCGAAGAATTCATACTTTTACATTCCTTTATGCTAATCTGAAGAAATCCCTCTTGTGAATACTGCATTTCTATTCAGTTTAATTTCTAAAATCATGTATACCGAATGTATAAAAAAGCTTTGGAAAGAAACGTGTCTAGCGAAACTTTAAAAACATATTCGTATTTAATATAAAAGAAATTTGATTCCAATCAATCATTAAAAAATCGCATCTCATCAAAGCATTACCAGACATTTTATTTATTTTCAGAAATTTAAGAGCTTTATACAATTATTTTGATTACCCAACTGTTCTTATCGATTATCAGGATGTTGTGTAAAAATAGATTGTCTTGTTGGAATTCAAAGTAATGTAACATTATTCCAAGTTACAAAGTTTTGAACAAATATCAAGATTATAAAAGTCCCAAGAACAATAAAATATCACATGAACCCACCAAGAACTTGAAGAAAATCATTTCCGTCAAGAAACCTTCATGTGTCCCTCGCATAAACAGTCTTAATCTCTGTTCAAATATTTAAGCCCAGGTTTATTAAAGTAATGGCTTCCATTGTATACTTTGTTAAAACTAGTCATTCAAATCGGGACTTTTCATCCAATTTTCGGATTGTATTACCTGAAAGGGGAGAAGACTTACTTTGTGAAAATCAACTTATATCTGAAATCTTAGGATACTTTCCTTCGACCCAATCTCCTAATGGACCATATCAGGTGTTTTGGAATCACTGTCTTTATTTTTTACTCTATTCTTTCTTTATCCACGTAACCGGGGGTGGGTAGAAATGTGATGCACTTTTACCAAGATTTAGAATTTTACCATTTGTCTTCTTTCTACCTTTAATTTCTTTGAAAATACAGATAATCGATAAGGAAGGGCTTTGTGTTTGTCTTTATGAGAAAGAAAAAAAGGTTTTATAGAAATTTCATCACATTGATTAGCCTTTCGTGCATTTCTTTTTATTATTGTTTTAGACAGAGATGAATTTTCTCAAGAAATTTTTAGAATAACTCTCGGAACCTCTCATTTAATTTCTTGATTTTATTCATAAAATGCACATAATTATTTTAAGAACTCCATATTTAGTTGTATTGAAAAATAATTTCTCTATAAATTTTATTCAAAGAAAATAAATAATTTAGGAAATAAATTGAAATTATTTAGTGCTCTTAAAACATAATATAATCTATGCTAAAACATGTTAAGGTTCCAAGAAACCGTAAAATTTAACTGGTAAAAGATTTTTGGTTACGAACTAGTATTCAGGACGCTGAGCAAATTTAAATCTTGGGATAAAATCAGACTCACTGACAGTCGTTTTGTCTTAAAACTTGGACTTTCCACCACATGACGTACCAGTGTGTTTACTGAACTTCATTGGTATTATCGGATTTGTCACATTAAATTTGATTATCCTGGTGAAGCTACTAAAATACGGCTGATCTTGAAACAATGGGTACTTGGTCTTTTGGAAACAAATTGCAATCGTCTAGAGATTACTACCGGTGGCTCCGTAAACTACGAGGGGACAATGGACTTTTAAAATCAAAATCGGAGAAAACTCGATTTTTTAATTTTAACAAAAATAATTGATACCAAATTCTGTTGATAGAAAAAATAATTTTTCAAGAGTTACGACTTTTTTTGACAGTTACCATATGCAACAACATACAACATATACATTTGGGTAATGTAAAAAGCGTTTTTTATCCAATTCAGACTTATTGACATTCAACTGATTTTCAAATATTCCCAGCGCATTTGGTTTAAATTGATTTCCTTGAATTTTTTTTAGATAATGCATGCAATTTGTGGTATGTATCTAAGTGCAAATGATAAAGTTATCATGTTTCCAAATTCTAAAATTTTAGTTAAATTTTTTGCTTAACCTCTCGTAAATTTCTAAGTATTTTAATATAATATACTTTTGCATTACAATTGAGTAATACACTTACCAAATGGATTTAATTTCATCTATATGCGTACCAATTATTAAATTAATTAAAATATTGCCAAAACAATGGAAAATTATCTGACAATTTTTGCTAATTTAGCAAAACATTTTTATCGCATTTAATGCAATAACTTCCGCATAACATAGTAATTTTTGGACCAAACTTTATATAGTAGAAACTTTATAAAGTTTTTAGTAGAAAAGAAGCAGTTTATGAAAATTTTACAATTGGATAACAATTGAAAATGTTTGTTTTGAAAGTTCAATATCCCCTTAACAATTCCAGCTCGGTTGAAGCTATTCTATTGTGGATCTTTGTGAAGCTCTTCTTGTTCCATCGTTTTCGTGCTCAAGTCTTGATGTGGAGTTGTTGGCCCTTAATGAGACTTTAACCCTTTCTCTATCTGGATGGAAAGATACCAATTTGTATACTGGCAGATTCCTTGGTGGCTTTTCATTGTCTCGGTCAGCGTAAACCAAACAACTACTTTTTCAAACTGAAGAGTTTCGAAATCTATTATTCCAATTATACAGGACTGAGACATTACTTTTAATTGTGTCCCCGATCCCTGGAAATGAATTTGTGGACAGGTTGGCGAAGTTTCCTTCCATGTCGGGGTAGGTTCCTTTGCCACAAATTACACTCACCGGGAGAATGAATAGTTTCAATAACGAAATCAGACGGAAGAGGTGTGATTAATGGAATAACACAGAATCATCGTGACCACCTTAGATTTTTAAAGGAGCATGTTAATAGTGTATATGTTAAATGTCCCTTGGCCAGTTGCTATTTTCGCAGCCAGGGCCAAATTGGGTCACATTGTTACTCACAGGTATCTGTACAGGTTTCATCTTGTGGACTAGGGAACGCACCTTGTTTGTTTGACCGAAAAGAAGACAATCTAACATATCTGATATTTATGTTTCGGAAAAAACTTTTTATGATTGTGTACCTCCCGGTCGAATATTACTGTTTTTATAGACTTCATTTCATGACCATTGCTTTCAGATTATGTGGCAGACAATGAAATTGGAGGTAATAGCTCCCGATGCAAGCAATGAAGTTGTATTCTATCAAATCGGACGATTAGAACATGGAAATTGTTAATGAGTAGAGCATGATATGGCTAATGATTGGAATATGATTAATGATCGGAACATTATAACAAATTAAGTTTGATGTGAAATCAACAAACATAGCTTTTTCGATTTACAATATTCAAATGTAATTTATGCAACAAACGGCGATATGAATTGTTGGAAAAAGTTTAAACACATTCAATTCTTGCGATTTTATAATGTACACCAAAGTAATCAGTACAAAATTTTTCTCAATGGATTTGAAGAGAAATTCTTAAAAAATTACATATATTTGTTTTTATTCTTTTAATTACTAATACTGATATCTTTGAAATTGAGTTTTCAAACCAACTACTTAAATTTTATATTTACATCTAGTTCTCTTAAGTGAATATATTAGAGAAAAATAGTAGCATACGAAAAAGAGAACTTGATTACCTGTAGATACCCTATTACACTCTCACCACAAACGTTTCCGTTAACACAACGCCCAACACTAGGTCTCAACAGCTTCCGTCCCTTTGCTGTCGTAGTCCCGAAACGTTTTAGACTTCAATTATCTTTAAGCCCTGTGAACAAATAGCAACTTAATCACCAGTAGGATGATTAAGTAGCTTGATGATAGTAGATGATTAAGTATACAACATTCCCACTAAAAGCTCTTCCTTTCACACAACGTCCAACACTCAATCCCAACTGCTTCCTGTGAACAAATAGCTACTTGACAAGCAGTAGATACGTTAGTAGACCAATCGCACCACAAATTGTTCCTTTAACAACATCCAACTCTCCGTCCCATCAGCTTCCTGTGAACAAAGAGCAACTTAATAACCAATAGATACGCTAGAACAACACTCTCACCATAAACTCTTCCCTTAACAGAAAGTTCAATACTCCGTCCCAACAGCTTCCTGTGAGCAAAGAGCAATTTAATAACCAATGGATACGCTATAACACCTCTCACCATAAACTCTTCCCTTAACAGAATATTCAACACTATGTTCCTACAGCTTCCTGTGAACAAAGCAACTTAACAACCAGTAGATACTCTAGAACAACACTCCGCCATAAATTCTTGCCTTAACGCAACGTCTAACACTCCGTCCCTACAGCTTCCGTCGCTTTGCTGCCGTATTCCCGAAACGTTTCCGACTTCAATTATCTTCATGCTCAGTGAACAAATAGCGACAACCGACGTTCAGGAGAAAGAGACACGACCGATCCAAATCCAGCTTCTTGAACAAACACCCCCCTAACCCGGAAGGTCAAGGGCTGACCCACCCGCAATTAAGTCTTTTCTGATTAGGTTGATGGGATTGCCCATGCAGCGAGCGAGAATTCCAGCCAGAAGACAATCTCAATACCTAAAGCGATTGAAGCGTGGGTATTGAAAGCGGAAAGGGAGAGAGATCATGCAAGGGCGATCAATAGCAATCAAGAAAGAGCGAGGATTTGAGGGGGGGCAGCAGCAAGTGGGCAGAGGGAGGTGGACCGTGCAGATAGAATAATATCAACTGGGTATCTCAGGCGGGGACGACACAATGTCCAGGCACTGCGACGACAATAGATTCAATCAGCGAGCCAATGGAATGGAGCGATAGCGTTTGGGTCTATCGAATACGAGATCTCGTTTCCTTTTGGAATGGACTGGTCCAAGAGGAGTAAAACGGAGAGTAAAAGGTCCGTGGGGACTATTGGACGTCGAGAAAAAAGAAAGAAGTAAAAAAAAGACTGAGATGGATGACGCTATTTTGTTCGAAATTTGCCGGGATTTCAGGGAGACAGGAGGAAATTTATAAAGGAGGCACTCCGTTTTGTCCAATTAGAACTGGAGCAAGTTAAAAGGTGGAAACTATAAGAACCAATATGCTTCTTGTGTTGCATTTTCATTTGGGGTAGATTGTGGGTTTAATTAATTTAACAGGTAAGTACAAACGTTGATTTGTTGCACTCCCACATACATTGAGTAAGATGGTTGGTTTGGCTTTTATGGCTCAAGGTCCAAAAGCGGTCAAGCTGCTCCAAGCACAAGACAGAAACATTGATCAAGAATGACACCAATTGTATTTTCCATTGTTTGTTGTAAATTTTATTTTTTGGCCAATTAGAACTAGAACAATTTAAGAGGTTACAAGTTAAGAGGTGGAAAATATTTGAACCAATATGCTTCAGTGTTGCATTTTCAGGTGTGTTAGATTGTGGATTTAATTAATTTAACAGGTAAGTACAAACATGGATTTGTTGAGCATTCACAGACATTCAGTAAGAATGACTCTAGTCATGTTTTCAATTTTTCTTTTTATAAACTTTATTTTTTCGTTCTATTACAATTGGAACAAGTTAAAAGATGGAAACTATTGCAAAAATATGACAAATAATTCTACAGTATTGGATAAAAAGTAAAGTCTGTTGTGAAGATCAAATTATAAGAAACCTTCAAAAAAGTAGACACTTCATTAGTTAATTCATTTTCATTTTTATTTCATTACTTTGGCAATTTCTTATTTTGCAACTACGATTCCGTCCTTTTCTTTTAATTTATTTTCGAACAAATAAGTACTGAAAAGGAATGTTTTATGTTATAAAACAGAGGTAACTTTATATAGTACAAGATAAATCTATACTTTTTTAAGCATCCAATTAAGAACTGAACCAGAAGGCTGGCAATGACTGCTTTTTAGTTTCGTTTCTAGAGATTGTTAACGTTTTCTTTTGTATCATTCTTTTTGTAACTATGCTCCCAATGTTTATTTAATTTAATTTATTCTTCTTTCTGTTACATTTGTTTTCGATTTCTCTTTAGCGCATGTTTTAACAAGCACGACTTTGTTCTTAAAATGTTTCCATATTTGATACAGATTCTAATTCTCAAAATTATAAAATACCACTTAACGACAAGATTTTACTTCTGTTTTATATTTAATTTAAGTGAAACACGTTTTAATTTCAAGTGATTAAAGTCCCTTTTAAAATGTCAAGTCTAATAATCGGAGTTAATTACAAAGCAGTTGCGTAGGAAGTAAATACACTTTTTTAATGTTAACATTTTTATGTGTCCAAAGCCATTTAGTAAAAGATCAACTCGATGTTGAATTATTTTAAAATCAATAATTACTTATTCAACTAAAAATAGCATACATTTAATTTTAAGTAATAATTTTTATGTGAACTTGATCTCTGAATGTTTTCATTATTTTGCTATGGAGATTAAACTAAAACTTTCTGTCAAGCATTATTTTCGGATTCTGTTTTCATCTCTGATTATTGTCGTGCAACGTTTCGATAACTTAATTACTTATTTCATCTTGATTAAAGCGCACTTTTGAACTATAAAATGGATCTTGATTGCAGACTTTTAATAAGAGTGTATCAGAATTCAAAGATATTTTTACTGTAGTGTACCAGATTATAGATTTTTGAAATTTGTACTAAGTATTACTGTATGATGTCGAAATATTACATGAATGTTATCATGCATCAAAAATAGGCTTAAGCTACAATCTCTTTAGTAGCAATTTGAAATTATAAGAATATTGAGATCGTGATTTCACATACATTGATTTCTCCCATTTCCTTACCAGTAAGTTATGAATTTTTGAAAGCATTGAACAATAGTCATCTTACACTTTATTCTCAGTAAAATATGTTTTAAGTAATTATTCGAATTCAATCAAATGGAACTGTAAGTACAAATAGCTAAAGCTTCAAAGGTTGTCACAAGTACCTCTAAAAGACGGAATTTTGTCGAGTGGAAAGTTATCAATGGAATTGAATAAGAAGTTTCATGCATGCCAAATAAATAATTTATTTTCAAATTATGACATATATAGATCATTACATTTTTACTAGCTCTAAGAATCGCATTACTAGCTATGCCTATAATTATTAAATTCAAATTAAATTACTTCTTCCACTTACTGCAATGATTTATGAAATGAATTGTTCAGCAACTTTTTAAAATCGACTAAAAAATTGTAAACAGAAAACCAAAATAAAGCAGTCAGGTAGATAAGCAGAAATTTTAAGTAACGTCGTACTGGAGCAACACAACGTGCTATAGGAGACGTCCCGGGGTCAAAATCCGAAGGCAAAAATGCGGATAAAGTAGTCAGAATTTGGAAGTATGGATATGTAGTCGTTTGAAAATAAACTATTCAATCGTTGTCCCACTTTCTGCAGGTTTGAAGCTTAATTTTTCTTCTCAAATCAAAAGGAAATACTCTCATCTTTATACCAATAAGATATTAATTGAGCAAATTCAAAATGAGTGCTATGCTACAAAAGCATAATACTGTACTTGACTTGGAAATATCGTGTCACTCAAAGGGTTAAGGGTTTCTATTAAACCTAATTTAAATGATACCAATATTGAATCGTTTATTTTCGCAGAATGACGCCATTACTCTTTTACTACACAAATAACCTTATTACTATTATTTACTAAAAAAAGGTATTAATTTTATTACGTCAAAAACACTATAGTACTATTAAGTATTGCTGTATGATGTCGAAACATAACTGCAGTAGAAAAGACTGAATTATGCAAAGTAGCAATAACCATAGCTGCAACCCTCTTCTCTCCTACGGGATGCTCTCGCTTTCCCAAAGTGTCATAGTCTGACGTGTGTATTTTTGAGATTACGTTATGTGTTGTCCATAGAAATAAAAAGGTTTACTTAAATGTATCGTATTTAATTCACCTTCTGTTCGGATGCCAACTTTACACATCTACCACAAAACGGCACACTACACTATTTTATTACATCAATAACGTTATATTATTATATTTCACTACAAAACCTCAATCGTTACTGTTTTACTGCAAAACATAACCGCGACAGATTTTTACTGGTGAGAACGGTAGAGGTCCACAATGGTTAGGATCCCGGCGTGTAAATCCCTGGACGCATGGCCTTCATTAAAGCAGATGCAGTGTTGGCAAATTGATTCGCCGCTGATGCAGAAGCGGCTCACAAGTGATTGCCAATAGCCGAGGAAGAGATTCCAATGCAATCAGCAGAAAGGATGGCGGATCGGGAATGTATTGTTAATAAATAGACGGGGCTTGGAGGTTGTGATTAGAATGGTGTTACAAGCGAGACAGCACGGGGGTGTCAAGTGAAATTACTATTGACTGGCTTTCACCAGCGCGACGGCGTTTCTAAATTTAGGGCAACACGATTCGCTAGATTTGTATGCATTGGTGGTGGGATTCATCAATTCAAACCGAAGTTAACACTGTTGTTTTGATTAATGTTTCCTCATCGAAATCTCCTAAAAACGAAATTCTGTGTGGTTAGTCGCAACGGGTGTTTTCAGTGTTTTCTAAGCGCATGGGCTACCTAAATAATTGCTGACAGTAATAACTAATATATCTTGAGGAGGATAGATGGTTGAATTCAAATCGAACTGGAGCAACGCAAAATGGCTATTGTTGTCGGTCCGGGATCAATGATGGAGGGGAGGATCCGAGGACAACACCTCGAACCACAGTCCGGCGAAGTCAATACCTTATCTGCAACCCCATTCTCCAAACTTCCACTCTACTCTAAAGTGAGGACGTTTGAGACAAGACAAAAAAATTAACGTGTACCAGCTTTCACCTACACGACGGTTTCGATCGAGTTATTTTTTGGTTGCGAATCCGCGAGTTTACCAACTGGGCTACCACGGCTCAGCTTGAGAAAGGAGATGGTTGGTTGGGCTTTATGGCGCTGAGGTCATATTTGGCCAAGTGCCCATGCACGACAAATAACGTCAAGTAATGGACATACACACACAAAGAAAATTTTACCGACACTGAAGAAAGAGAAATACCCCTGAGTGTAATCGAAACTGCGTCAACTGGAACTCGTAGGTTGCTAACCCAATGAAAAACCACCGAGTCATTTCACATAGGAAGATTTTGTCATCAAATTAAAGTTTAAACGCACTTTTTCTTTTCATTTCTAATGTCCGATCACTGACCACTTGGACTTTCGGCACTGCAAGGAAGGAACTGACTCCTGTTTGTGGAGGAGTACCCAGCGAGTAAGCCGCCATTTTTCCTAACAAGGACAATCATCAAGAAAGAGCCGAGTTACCGACCTGGGATCTAATGGGTGGCAAACAAACTCCAGGAACGCTATACCAGTTGGGAGACGATTTAAATGCAATACTTTACAGCAGTAGAATTTCGTAAGAAAACTTCAACTAGGAGAGTAGTCTTTATTACTTTAAGATACAAATATGATTGCATTATGCATTTGTATGATTTTATACAAGAAACTCAAAGGAACCATTAACAGGACTTTCATAATCAAATGTATTTTCTTATATCCCGCAATTCATATAGTTTTCAAAAATCTCTGTTCTCTTAAAAGACACACAGGGTTTTCTATTGTGAATTTAAAAATAATACAAGTACAAAAAAGAAAAAAATTACAGGGATATCCAACTGCACACTATCTTAATGAATTACAAACTTAATTGATTTATATTAATAAATATGTCCATTTCGGCTATCTATAGTGCTTGGATGAATATTATTTGAATTAATTTAATGTTATCAACTACAAATTTAATTGTAGCGGTTTTGTTATAGATGTCAAAAAGTTATTGATTATTTCAGAACAGAAAAGTGGCTTCATACACAGATGAACTTTTACGTTAGGTAGAACAATTACATGAATTTAAACCGAAAATTTGATAAATATCAATTTGAATGCTATACATTTTCCAACTAAATTTCTTCTATATTATTCATGAAGTATTAATAAACATGTTCTTACCTGCCGATTATAGTGCCTAGGTGAATGTTATTTGGTTTCATTGACGCCATTGATAGGTTACCATCAACTGAAACAGAAGTCATATTGTACAATTAAAAAAACCTGTTAAAATAAAAAAGTAATTTACAAACATTCAAGAAGTACTTTTCACTATCTGTAATTTGTAACGTGATTTACGAAATGAAAATAAATCTAAATTTTGATTGTATTTCAAGTGTATTCATCAAGGGAATAAAACGTGTTTACAACCCTCTTACATCTGATGGCCACTTATCTGGTACAAAAATTGGTATTCATTTTTTTTCGTATGATTTTTTAATGTAAGAATACATTTCCCCAGAGATCTCCAGCTTATAAATATTTCAATACGAATTTATTCCAGATGAATATAAACGATTCGTTTCTCCTATCAACAGTGGTACAAGCAATACCAAACATTTCTTCTCGCAATCGATAAGTAATTGATTTTTCCTGTACGTTTTTGTACAATTTAAGAAATATATATATATTTTTAAATTTGTATAAATAAAAATAGAGTGTTTGTTTGTACTTTGAATATGTTCGACCCATTTCAAGTTTTCTATCCGTTTTGGACCCTTCTGATGGTAAATCTAATCATCCCTTGCGCGTTTGGCGTCTGTCTGTGTATGCCCTTACTACGTCCAAATGGTTGAATATATTTTCAGGAAACTTTGCATACAGTGAGTTCTTACATTCATTTAGTGACTGAACTTGGTTGCGTAAGTCTGTCTGTCCATCTTCTCGTTCAATGTTCAATTTTGTATCTGTGTGTTTGTACAAGTATCACATACGATTTGTTCCATATATTTTAATTTGATGTTTTATATTTGCTACACCAAATTTTATTTTAGTGAATGCATTATTTCAAATTTATTTGCTTACATATTTAGGAAAGTTTCTCGCTAAAAAACCTGAGTTTCTATACGTAAATGAACCATAATTTGGTAATTTTGGAGTAGCTGGAAGGTATATTGAGCATTACAATTACTTGGATTGTTTTCCCAGTACTGCTGAAAAATAAATTATTTTTTCAAACTATTTTTATGGAATTTAAATTATAATATTTTTGTATTTTGAGCCTTATTTATTTTCTTTGCGGACTATAAAGTATTTTAGAATATTTTGGACAAACGATAATTTGCAACAAAACGAAAACGTGTTCGTTTGTCACGTGCAGTTTCCTTCGCTCGGAATTAATTCCGTATTTTTAATTTTTTTTCTAATTTTCAGTTGTAAGTTGTGGCAACTGTGCAAGATCAAGAGGAAAAAAATCACGAATTTATATCTTTAGAACAACTTTTTTCCCGTCAACTATTATTTTGTTTCATTGTTCTTTTCTGTTTTAAATATTTATTATTTTAATAAATTGTGATTCCTTTTCATCATACGCAACACCACCGCAAAGTATTTGATTTAAAGCGGCATGTAAGGTAGATTAAAGCAAATATTACATGGAATTTCTCATTGAAAGATCGTTAATGTTAAAAAAATTCGAACTAGGTCTACAAATTCTGTGTCATACAGCGACAGAAGGTCAAGGTTGCTTATTTTACGAATTGAAGCTTACTTAAGTAACTTATATAAGGAAGGTTTTCTTAAAACAATGATTTTATAGAAGAAACTATCAAATCTATCTACCATTTAAAAAATGGTAATATGTCACCATTTTTTTGAACAGAAGACATTCATTTTTAAAACAAGTTCTTTTATTATTGCACGTGCCTCAAAACGGAATTTTCAAGAAACAATGAGTATCCACTTTTAAACAAACTTAGTGATAAATATTTTATGAAATTAATTTGCCATCTTTCCCTTACTGATCGCGAAATTCGAAAATGTCACAAACCTGGTTCCAGAGAGTACCTTTAGCGGGGGTGCGATATATGTTAAATTCATTGCATGGATGTATATGTTAAATTCATTGCATTGCATGTGTAGAATTTTTGTCCACAGTAGGTTGTAGAAGTTATAAAAATGTCGAAAAGGTGTTAAAAACTATTTTACTCACACTTAAATGATTTGGCATTTTCTACGAAAGAGGAAAGTGATAAATTTCTGGTAACTTTCAATGTATAGTTAACCAATTCAACCCGACTGAGGACGGGCAATTTTGCTAGTAAGGTATATTTTTCAATCAACTGTAATGCTGCTTAAATTAAAAAAGGTGTAATTCTCATAATATTTTTAACCATAATTGTAACCTAAATTGGAACACCATAACTTTGGCAGGGTGTCGTAGAAAACTTATTATTGATATCCATCGTTTATATAGAAATTTAAAACCATAACATACATAATACCGTTTCTTGACTTTTGAATTAAAAATCTATAATAATAATAGTGTTTGTATATTGAATATATTCTTACGCGCTTGGTGCCTGTTTGTCTGTCCATCTGTGTCTGTATGTGTGTACCCGTAATGCGTCCGAACTGTTGAATATATTTTCATGAAACTTACATACAGTGAGAACTTACATTCATTTTGTGACTGAACTTGGTTGCGTTTGTCCATCCTACGTTTGATTTTGTGTCTGTGTGTTTGTACACGTTTTACATACAATTTATTCGACATATTTTAACGCAATGATCTAAATTTAATAAACCATGTTTTTGTTCAGTGAATACGTTATTTGAGATTCTTTTGCTCGGAATATGTTGCTCGGAATATACAAGCCTTCTTCAGTGCACGACAGGTTCCGCTTCTTCCATGGCCTGCACGTTCCCCGGATATGTCGCCCATTGAGCATGTCTGAGCACATTGGACGGCAACTCGCTCGTACCGCTCGTCGGGCAGAGACTATAGATGAACTTTGGCATCAGATAGAGGCCATCTGGAATGCCATTCCTCAGCATGACATTCAGAATCTGTTCGATTTGATGCCATGACGTGTACAGGCTCTAATCGCTGCGAGTGGCGGCTGCACAAGATATTGATTTTCGGCATTACTTTTTGTTTTATTGCTCTGTAAATTTGATTGTTTATTTAAATCACTATAAGTAATATGTGGAATAAATTTCATTTATTTCTGATGGTTTTTTCATAGTGTTGCAATTTTCATAAACAGTAGTGTATTTAGGCAAATGTCATGCTAACACAACTAAGTAACTATACTTTAATCAATCATAATTTGATAGTTTTGGAGTAGCTGAAGGTAGATTGATCATCGCAATTACATGATTTGTTTTTACAGGTACTGCTGAAAAATCAATTATTTTACCCAAAACTGCTTTTACGGAATTTAAATTCTAATGCTTTTTCATTCTGAGCCCTTATTTATTTCCTTTGCGAAATATAAAGTAATTCCAAATGTTTGGGACAGACAATATTTTGCAGCGAAACGGAAACTCGTAATCGTTTACCACTTGAAGTGATATATTTCTGTTTTTTTTCGCTCGGAAGCAATTTCGTATTTAAATTTTTTTTTTCTAATTTTTAGTTGTAAGTTGTGGCAACTGTGTGTGAGAGATCAAGAGTTAAAAAAATCCTAAATTAATATCTTTAGAACAATTTTTCACGTCAACTTTTTGTTTTATTTCGCTGTTTTCTGTTTTCTATTTTTAATATTCATTATTTTAATTAATTGCATTTCCTTTCCATCACACCACCACCACAAAATATTCTATTTAAAGTGGCATGTAAGTTAGAATAAAGCCAATCTTAAGTAGAATTTTGCCTTTATTGTCAGAAAGGTAATGTTAAAAATATCCGAACTAGGACTCTTGAAATAATGCAAATTCTTTGTCATAGCGACCGAATGCCAAGTTGGTTTATTTTACGAATTGAAGCTACATTTAAGCAACTTATATAAGGAAAGTTTGTTTTAAACAATGATTTTCTTTAGAAGAAACGCTGTCAAATCGATTTACCATTTTAAAAAAATGGTAATAGGTTACCTTGGCATTTTCTGTACCGGAGACATTAAATTTTAAAACAAGTTCCTTTATTATTGCACGTACCACGAATTTTCAAGAAAAAACGCATTCGTTTTTAAAACAAAGTGATAAATATCTTAAATGACATCTTTCCCCTAATAATGGAGAAATTCAAAAATGTCGCAAGCCTAGTGCAAGAGTACTACAAGTCAAAAAATATTGGTAGGTAAACTATGAGTACGAAAGTATTCGCCATTCATTCATCATTTTTCAGATTAGATTCATCATTTTTCGAATTGAGTTGAGCAATTTTACTGGAAAAAGAATTCAAGAAAGGAAATTCCTAATCCTCTCAAAATCGTATTTTGAAGTAGTTACCATAGTGTCTGGCACCTTTCGTCAGTTTTCAGCTTTAACAAGGGTGCGATAGATATAAAATGAATAACATGGACGGATATGTAATTATAGGATTTGTGTCTAAAGTAGGTTGTAGAAATTATAAAATGTCGAAAAGGTGTTAAAAAATTATTTTACTCACACATAAATAATTATCATTTTTCTAAGAAAAGAGGAAATTTATTACTCTGGTCACTTTCAATTTATAGTTAACCAATTCAACCCGAGTGAGGTCGGGTAATTTTGCTAGTATGGTATTAAACTTCTTTGAAGTTTGACAGATTTTCTGTATTATAGAGTTATTTTATAGTTACGTACGTTATACAAAGAGCTTCTCAAAAATGTAAGAGTTCTCAACAAATTTTGAACAAGTAATTAAAGCGTTTTTATCTTTTAAAAAAAGCACTTTTTATCTTTAGCTGCATGACGTGGAAGAAATCACTTTTAAAATGTAGGAAATTGCTACTCTGATAATTAAAACCATACTTAGCTCAACAATTAAAAATAATGATACATAAAATAATTTTTTTCAACACTATTTAAATCCCCACATTTTTAACACTACTCAGGCTCATATACATAACAGAAATAAAGTAATAATTATTAATTATATAAACGAAAGGTACATTTAAAATGAAAAGAAAACACATATATTTATTAATTACGTGTCTTTACAAGGTATATAATGCAATCCATATCGTATATAAATATATTTATTCCAATGTCTAATGAATTAGGCTTCAAAATAATTTAATGACATGTTTATAAACTATTTATTTATTTTTTGTAACCATTTATAAAAAATGAATAAAAAGATCATTTATTCTTGAGACTATCAGTCATTCGATCTTAATTCCTTTTAAATAAAAAATACATGTATAAGTTTGAAGTTTTTCATTATTTTAAGTTACACAATAATTAAATGCAGTAATGAACTAAGCACCAATTATTAATTAAGTACAAACACCAAAACATGGGTACAAAAAAGAGTTATCGGTATTAAAAGAAATATATAATAATATATCTATAAAAATAGAGATGAAGCGAATTTCTTTTGGCTATTCTCACTTTTAGCAAAATGATTTTTATTTATTATTCCCATTCAACTATTTTCAAGGAATAAAGAAATGGAATATTGCAATTTCTTCAAAGTTGTTTCTTAATCAATAAGTTTTTACAATCTTAAATCGGGAATTTTCCTATATACGTAAATGTGCATGGTTTTAAGTGTTATTTATAAAAAAGAAGTCGCAAAAGTTTCAAAAGCAATGAAAATGTATTCCTTTACATTTTTCGCTTTTTATACTCGTTTAAAAAATACTAAACGTTGTAATTAATTTCCTTAAAATAAATATTGAATTTAAAAAAAACAATGCGCTTATGGTTTTTATTTCTTGAAAAGAAGTATCATACGACTCCATATGATGTAGCTTTTAAGTTACTTTTAATTTGTTTTTTAACTCATTTGAAATGAGATGTTTATTCAGACATAAATTGGAGGTCTTTCTTTTCGTTGATTTGAAAAGAGATATTTTCTATGCTTAAAAACTAGGTATGGTCATTAATTCTACACTTGGTTTGTAAATAAATATTTTTTTCTAAGGATATAAGAAAACTATTAAATATATATACATTTATAAACCACATAAATCAATTTCGTATGAATCACAAATGGTATAATGACTTGTAGTGCATGTTTCATGACGAGCAAATTATTTTGTAGCTATTTCTATATATGTTGCTTGGTTTTGGCGTTTTATGGAGCAAGGGCCATATTTGGGCAAGATGCGCCAAACACGAGAAAATGTCAAGTAAAAACTCGTGAAAAGGGGGAAAAGAGGAATGTGTGGAACAGAGTAGTGGAATGAAAGCAGGAAAAGATAACTTGGGTACCCTTGGAGCGCGACGCCCGTGTTTACTAAAGACAGCAAACCCCGTGGGAAAAGAAAAAATAACTAGAGTACCTCGGAACCTTGAAGCCCTTACACACATAACGGAGATGTGCTCCCTTGGACATTTGGATGTCACTACTAATGTTTCTATCAAATCAAAATTAATGCATACTTGATTAAATTGAGTAAAACTTTTTATTTATCATTTAAATTGTTTTATATTAATTTGTGTCAAATTTTACAAGCGGATATAAAATTAAGTTACTATCATCTGTTTGTCTAAATGAAATGAAAACTAAAAAAAATTGGGGGAAATTCAGTTAATTCAACTGAAGAGAGCAATTCTCTAAATCAAATATGGGCTCCTATTCTTTGAAAGCTAGAAAGAGATTAGCAGCATAAGAATTAATTAAATGTTTTAAGGATAAAATTAGGTTTCCTAGAAAAGTTCGCGACTTTCATGCATCGCAATACCGAATGTAGTCTTTACTGTAAAATGTATTACAAAACGATATTTTTCAGTTACTCAATTTAATAGTGAACATCCTGCGTTGATTCACTCCTTGCAGTTATTAGTCATAAATACGTCATAGAAACTATTACACGCAATTATTTTTAATAGAAAAATAAACATTACCCCTCACGCAAAAAAAATTAAAAGCTGTTATGATGTAATATTTTTTTTTAAATCACGTTATAAATACTATGCTTGTTTACAGACCATGTAGAACGGGTGTACATATTACATCTATTAATACTGGACTAGAGAAATTAGTATCGTTTTTTAAATAATTGGCTAAATGTTCTAAAAGACAGATTTAAGAATGTTGTTGAAATATGATTAAAATAGTGTTTGCTGAATTCTAAGACTTTTACTGAGTATTATGTAACACACAAGTTTCCCTTCCTATAAAGTCAGAGGACCAGCTTTTCTCGGACCTGGTATACACCAAACTTTTACTGGAGATATTTTGTCTTCAAAGTTCAACTACATATAAGTCAAAATGTAAAGAATTTTGCTTTTATTGGTTTCTACAAAGATGTGGGAAAAGGGCAAGTCAAATTTGATAGCTATTGCCCAGAAAATGTTAAGCATATGTGGAAGTAAACTTTTTCATTCTCAACCAAAGCGAGTGTAAATTACGGGCTACTTTGAAAAACGAGAATTTCAGGGATACCTAAAGGATTACTGCACTTCAAGTACTGTTAATACAAAAATCAATCTAGTGTGTTGCATCGATGTGAATATCGATTCCCTAAAAATGTATTTCTGTTGTCATTTCTTTTCTCATTCAACACCCTATCCCTTCTTCAAACTAATACCCGTGTTTTTCTCTACCAAGTTTCACCAATTCTGCCCACAGCATTCATAAATCTCCGCACTCTCAATGAACATGTATGAGTAAGTGGAAAATGTGTCTTAGGAAGAATTTAAAAAGAAGTCTATAAGACTAGACGTATCTAAAAATTTCTTATACAAACATTTGCGTACTAAAATTGAAAGAAATCATTCTTGAAAATTACACGAATCAAAAGTGTTATTTACAAGTAGTTACATGACTGTGAATCACATAATAAATAATATATTTTGTCATAGCCTATATTACAGAAGGATAAAAATGATTCTTATGATCGATGGTTTTATAAGTATCTAAAAATATGGTGTCATTTTTTTCTCTAAAATTCAAAATTAACTCTTCTTAACCTTCCACTTGTTTTCGACGAGATATCTTGTCCATCAAAATCTGATCGATTTTGCTAACGCCGAGATATCTCGCCATCAAGATATTGCCAATTTTTTTATGATGACAAGATACCTCATCGAGATAACTACCAGAAAGGGTAAACGTTAGTGGTAATTTTATATTTTTCGAACTATGTGGATGTTCGCGCCTTGGCGACTCAAGTTTCTTGGCGTCATCGCCTGTGATTGGCGAGCGCCAATTGGCTCGGAACTGAGCAGTTAAAAAGAGGAAGCCAAAGTTTGCAGTCAGAACTTCTGAAGCAGTAGATTGGCTACTGCTGCTTTTGATGCGATTAGGAGATCGCAAGCGTTCCTTTCGGGAACCACCTTGTCTATATTGTCGATCTTGTTAAGTTTGAATAAATTGTTAGTTTAAATACAGTCCACTTCTTGCTTCTTTGGTGGGCCTCGACAGTGTATATATCATAGCAAGCGACCGTTATTTAATACTATGAAACGGCTTACGAGTGATATTAAAATTCTTTATTTCCATTTAATTTTGTTAATTTTAAAAAGAAAGGTAAATGTAGGTTAATCAAAAAGAAAACTTAAAATAGATTACCTATTAATTACGAAAATGTATAGTAAGTTGTTCACTAACCTTGCATACTCTCGTGTACTCGCGTCCATAACTTTGCGTAGGATGTGTACTCACCCATCTAAAGAGAAAGAAACGTCTCAGATTATCGGGTGGACACACACAAACGAGTCACTATTGAAAATGATTCAAAACTAATAATAATTTTTTAAGTGCTTTTAGACTCCAACCCGAAAGAAAGTTAATGGTTCCTAAATTTTATTTCTATGCGTGTACTTCTAAAACAGAAAAAAGGGCAAAGCTAGAAATTAAAAGTGAGTATTTTTGAAATATGCAAACGGATAACGAAAAAAAGCATTGAAATGTACATTACTTCGTTTCATAGTGGCAGAAATAGGGAATTAACCATTACATTTTCTTCGAAAATCCAAAGGCACTGAAAATTGAATAAAATAAACCACACTTGAGTTAAATTAAACTGTCTGGTTATTTTTTTCTCATCTGTCAATTACTAAATCAAAACCCTATAAAAGGGAGTAATTTCTAGTATTAATGTACAATTCATCCGGATCATTAATGTTTTTACTATATGTATTGGCCTTAAACTATTGTGTTTCGAAATTGAATCATAGAGGAAATGTAAAAGTAGAGTGAGCAACGGCAACTTTTTATGTGTCCAGGATCATGTGACCAAAACTATTAGTAACGTGACCTTTGGTATGCTTTCGTCTGCTGGGTGGAAACGGACATTCATAATGTGATGCTTCTACGCTATGGGAGAAGACACTCATCCATAGATTGATGATCTGATCGATTCATTGATTGATCATCTGATAGTAGTAAACTTTTGTGATTTCACAATTTTTTTCACCATTCTACAAAATGCGGATTCACATACCTGTATAATGTTACATTACAATAATTACACATAAGATGTTACATTGCCAAACGAAGCAATAGGGAACCAAATCGGCCTACCAAGTCAATTTTCACAGATCAGTCACATGACTACTAGTCGACTTTTCGTCACACTTTTTGAAGCTCCTCTCAATAGTAATGATCAGTCTGCTTATATTTCATGTTTAAGAATTGAATGATTTTACTGATTCAAATATTTGACTCCCGAGATTGTAGTACATTTTATGATTTTATGTAAGCACGTATTGTGTATGGCATGGAGATTTACTACAAATATTATGTGTTATTTGATTTACCATGTGTACTGCAATGTAAAATACAGTTACATCAAGTTTTACCACTAGCATTTTAAGAATTAGTTAATTAAATACATTTTATTAGACAATACAAATAACCTCAGAGAGATAAATTTAAGGAAATCATTTAGAAAGTTTAAGGTATGGCACTTTTTGTTCAATCTATCAAAAAAATCATACATCAGTTTTCCATACATTTATGTTTAATTGAATCGAACGTAAACTTCAGAAAAACCTACGGTATTATAGCAATATAACACTGAATCTGGTAACTAATTGAAAGCAAAAAATATATATGTGCACTTGAGTGAATGCAAGTATCAATAAATTGTAAATTAAAAATTTAAGAATATTATCACAACTTTTTCCATGTTTTTATATACGTCCTCCATATTTGATGAGATTTTTCCTGCGTGTACAATACAAACTATCCAGGATTTCCTTTCACAACATTAGAAGTAAAAATGCAGGCACTTGATTATTTAGCTCTCACTAATTACATGAATTCTTCCCACTCAGAGGAGGACGAGCAGAATTTCTATTTCGAGCCAAAAGAAACATTCGACGCTCGACATTAAAAAAGCGGCAGTATTTAATGTATTTGTGTAGTAAACATAACGCACCTTCGCTTGAATTTTGTTTTTGATAATATTATACCTAATGGATTCTGAAAATTGAAATAATCCTGGACGGATTTACTTTTCCTAAAACAGAAAAAGTAAAAATCGAATGTAAGCTTTTATCAATATTTATAGATTTTCTGCACCGCGATATAAATCTCAGGACATTTAATTTTACACGAGGAAACACATTATCCACATGCATAAAATTAAATCTGCAAAGCGGATATATCCAGACTTTCTTTTTCGTTTCCATCGAGCATTACGAATTATTTTAAGGCCGTGAAACCACATGAGACTAAATAACTACCGCGACTGGTGAAGAGCGAGATGTAGAAAAGGGAAAAAATGTTTCGTGTTTATGAAAAATGTAAAGCATGAATTTATACGTCATTTATAAGGCACATTAGATTTATGTGATGCATATTTTGTTATCTTTAGTGGGTTTTAGCATTCAGATGGGGAGTTAGGATGATAACTAATATACCAAAGGAAATAAAAGGAAAAATATATTTCCCAGAAATTTGTCCGATTTTATTTTACAAAAAATATTACTTTCGGTACTTTATCGTACGAAACATTGCACGATAACAGCTTTGTTAAAATAAAACTAAGATGCGATAACTGCTCAAGTCTTTTATGTTAGACTTTAATTTGTTGTTAGTTATTTCGTCACTCTTAGATGTGACGTAAAATGGAAGATCCTGTTGATTGCATTTAAGTCCCATTGTTCGTTTCTAGATTTTTTATTACCTTAAGATCCGTTAGTGATCCTTGCATGATGCGAAAATAAAACTCATTGCCTATATAACTTATAGAAAAGGATCTTGATTCGAATTTTTCTAACTCAAATAAAGGAAGTCTGAGATAAAATTTTACTAATATATATATATACTTTAAAAGGAATGCAGAAAATCGCGACAAATGAGTTGGTAAATATGAATGCACTTTTAATGTTGTTGTTCCAATAATCCCAGTCATGACATGAATGCTTGAAGTTTGGATGACAAAAAAGACCCCAGAGTAACAACCAATTCAAAACAAACTTGTTCGACTTAAAGTCAATTTACAGGATATTGTACAGTTCTTTTATCTATTTTGTTATCATACTGCACACATACACATGAATACATTATACGAAACAAATATTTAAACGCATGCTATTTATGAGATTTCATACGGTACAATGGTCAGATTTGAAACACTTAAAATTAAACTTGCGATTCTAATATTCTACTTTTCAACAAGTGTTCTCAATTTTTAAATTCAAAATTATTTTTAATTTTTTAAAGTTTTCTATGTATCCAAAATTTACGTTCGTATCTAAAATGAATTTGTTCTTAATATGTCTAAACATGTGAAAAGATGAAGCATAGTTAGTAAAGATAAAGCATAGTTAGTACTAAAATTATCAAGATTACGAACTATCATGCACATATCGTCAGTTTAGAACAGAAACGCATTAACCGACATTTTTTCGGAAGCACTAAATGCTTATTTTTGTGACGATAAGAAACATTATCATGCTGCAATGTGCTTAAAATATATAACGCTATAAAAAAAACTTAGAATTCTTATTTTTGTCCCAAAACCTAATAATTAGTCTTTAAACATCTGTACAGTAAACAATTTGTTTTATCAGTTGATGAGTTTCTGATCTAAACCGACGATATTACATGTATTCGGATTTTGAAATGTTTTAAATCCGTGAAGCAAACGTATTAGTAAAATGTTTTTAAAATATCCTTCACTACCGCATCATTTTTACCTAATTCATATATGTAAAATGCATTCTTCACAAATGATGGGGAAATTATTCTTAGCTTTTTAATGAATGCTTCAAACTCTAATCAAAGTAAAAACAAATTATTATACTCATTAAAAAAGATTTTCCTTAACCATCCCGCTGAAATGAAAAGAGTAAGCTGGTTTTAAGCTTCTCCTTCCCAGACAAAAAAAGGACTAATAAGGAAACTTTAAGTAAAGAATACAACAGCTAGAAAGAAAAAAGTTTAATCACCCATGTTCAAAGACATTTGTATTCCGGAGCATTAGCAAGAAACGCATGAGAGATGACTCCAAGCAAAAAACTCTGCAAACAAACACAAAATTGCGGAAGCAATAAATGCGAGCCCTAACCAAGCCCATGGTTTGTTTGGGTATCGCAATTTCCCTCTTCTATTTTATTTTTTCCTTTCCCTATTGGGGGTGTTTTCTGATCCACGACCATAAGAGAAATGAGTCGAAAATAACAGTAAAAGTTGAGAAAGAATCTAAAAGATCTCGATGTTTAGAAACCATGCGGAATGGTCGTTTTATACTACTTTACGAGGTCACTGAAAGAAATCAGCTCTGGCAGTCAGACGAAGAAAAAATGTTGGGGATATTTAAGACGTTCAACGAAGAGGCGGGGTTTGGAAGTCTTAAAGGGTGGTTCTAGAACCTCAGACCGGGAGGAAGAAAAATGGAAGTCTTTTTTAATCAAAAATTCTCCGGTCCTTTCATTTGCATATTTTTCTAATTATCTCAATGAGGAATTTTTATTCTTTGATGTTCGCTGGGGTATAAATGATGTAATGTTGCTAAGGATCTGCTAAGTTGAGACTCCGTGAGTACAGGCTGCTTGTCCAGTCAACGATACAAGTCAATTTTTCAATGTGACAGTACTTCCTTTTTCAAGGAAGGGATGGTTGAAGTAGCATAATAGGCATTTTAAGACTCGTCTGTGTTAAATAATATGGATATTGGTTTATTGGTATTTTCTCTAGTATCTTATACATTATTTATTGGAAATGCAATTCCGTGTTTTATTGTACGTTTTTTGTCTAAAGTTTTCCTAACATAGAATTGTTGGATAAGATGGTCAATAATGGTGAAAACATCCTATTTCAAAACAAACTGGACAAAAATAATAAATAGGCATTTTTACTATTTTATTTTCAAATAGTGGAGTTACGTAGTTTAAATCAGAATTATAACGGATATCTTTCATTAAAAAGTCTAACCCAAACACCCCAGTAAAATAATTTCCAGGTTGTCTCGGTAAAAGTTTATAAATCACTTGTTTCTTCTTGAAATGAGATGGATATTCTGGATTCGTTTAACATAATTACACTGCTGGCCACCCAAATTGCAACACCAAGAAAGACAAGAGATATCACAACAAAATTTATTTTGTAGATAACATGTTGACCAAGTATCAAATGATTAAATTTATAGACTCCTGTGAAGTGTGGTTCCTGCCAAAATCAGTAGCCAGAGTAGCCGCCATTGTTGGAGATCACCGCTGCCACACGCCTCGGCATTGATTCAAAGAGACTTTGGATGTGTTCTTGGGGTACAGCAGACCAAGCAGCTTCCACACGTTGCCAAAGTTGATCTGGTGTGGCAGCTGGGGATGTATTCTGGGTCAATCGTTGAGCAACCATGGACCACATGTTTTCTATCGGCGAAAGATCCGGAGAGCGAGCTGGCCAGGGAAGCAATTCAATCTAACGATTGACGAAGAACCCTTGGACAATGCGTACCACGTGTGGTCGCGCATTATCCTGTTGAAATATGGCTGTGGGCAAGCCCTGAAGGTAAGGAAGGACAACTGGCTCCAACACCTCGGAGATGTAGCGATGGTTGTTTAAAGTACCGGCAATGCGTACTAGAGGAGTGCGAGAGTGATATCCAATACCGCCCCATACCATAATACCCGGTGCAGGACCAGTGTGGCGGTGCATAACGCAGCTGTTCAGCATCCTCTCTCCACGGTGTCTCCAGACTCGAATCCGACCATCGTGGTGTTGCAGACAGAAGCGTGACTCGTCAGTAAAGACAATTTCATTCCATTCTGCCGTCCACATCCTTCTTTCATCGCACCATTGGTGGCGGAAACGTCTGTGGTTCTGCGTCAAGGGTAGACGAAGCAATGGACGTCTTGCGGACAGACCACTCTGCTGTAAACGGCGTCGAATGGTACGCGCAGACACTGGATGATGCAGTACAGACTGAATAGTAGATAGAAAATGCGGGTTCTAAATCAGTGGTGGAGAAGGTGGAGAAATCGAGTGGAGTTGAGTTGTACCGGAAGTGACGTCACGACCGGAAGTGACGTCATAACCGGAAGTGGAGTTGAGTTGTACCGGAAGTGACGTCATAACCGGAAGTGGAGTTGAGTTGTACCGGAAGTGACGTCATAACCGGAAGTGGAGTTGAGTTGTGCCGGAAGTGACGTCATACCTAGTGGAGTTGAGTTGTTAGTTTCGTTTTCAATTTTGAGTTGAGTTTAGTTGTTTTCTTCCTGCTTCGAGTGGAGTTGAGTTGTTAGTTTCGGTTTCTCGGATTTCGTCGAATAACACGTGTTTACGTTTTGGACTTGCGAATTTCAGAGGGATTGGATTTAAGGCGAATTTCAGAGCGGTTGGATTTAAGAGCTGATTTTTCTGTAACTCGTAGCGCCATCTATTAGTACTTTTTGAGTAAAAAAATAATAAAATCTTTAAAACATATTTTTAAAACTAAAAGATGTGATATTTTTTGCTGGGATCGAACTGACTACCAAAAAGTACTCGTAGTCGAGTGTTAGTTGGATGAGAATATAACCATTCGGCCACGAATACCTGGTTACTTACCGAAATATAATCAATTTAAATCTGAATACATTAAGTGCGTAATTGGCTGTTAAAATAGTATAGATTGCTCCACCACATCAATAAGTTCGATCAGTTTTTATCTGCGTTTCTGACATAGAAAGGTGAATGTGGTGGAGAATGACGTCATTCCAACGTGTTCAAACGTGGAATCAAACACGTGGTGGAGAATGTGGTGGAGAATGACGTCAATCTAACGTGTTCAAACGTGGAATCAAACACGTGGTGGAGAATGACGTCAATCTAACGTGTTCAAACGTGGAATCAAACATGTGGTGGAGAATGACGTCAATCTAACGTGTTCAAACGTGAAATCAAACACATGTGGTAGGCAATGAAGTCACTCGAGAGTAGAGTAGAGTTGAGTAGTAAGTTTACCTCCGCGTTTCTGACATGAAAACGTGAATGTGGAGAAGAAAAGTTTTAGTACCGAATCTGGCAATGGTATGTAATAAGGTTATTTGTGGACTCGCAGAATGGCAACACCTGGACCCATTCTAACAGGTCTGACCAGTAAGATTCTTTTGACTGCAAAATATCCCAGAGGAGGACGTGTCGCTGCCCTGAAATCTTGGAAGTGATATCACTTGTATCTTCAAACGTGTTCATTCCTGTTCCTTAGTGCTTGTAGTGGAAAAACATGAAGCGATCATTTCCTTTTGGATATACTTTACCCTTTACAGATCAAAAAGTGAATATGCATTCTGGGGCCGATGTACTTTCATCTCAAGTATCTGATTCATCAATGAATGAACTAGGTCCAAATAGCTTCCATTTGGGTGATACCAAATTTGCTGTTGTCTCTTGCTTCAAGGGAATTATCCGCGTGCATATTCGTCATTATTACAGAGATCAGCAGGGAGTGCTGCAGCCTTCCAGAGAGGGAGTTTCTTTGCTTCCTAAAGTCTGGAAAGCCTTCTACGAAGCAATTCCTAGCTTTCGCTCAAAGAACGCTAGCGATGTTATTATCGTTTCAAGAAGCCTTTTACTCTCCAAAGAAATTCGGGGAAACGAGAAATGTGTGAGTTTTCAAAATATGTTTCAAAAGAAAGACTGTGCTTTTCAACTAACTGCAACGCGCATTCTTCTCTCTGTGAAACAATTGGATCGACTGGAAGCTGTATCGGAGGAAATTACTGAAGCCATTAATGAAGGATTTGTTAATGAATCCCTCGATTATTTTGTGAAAGAAGAATTCGTGAAACGTGGAGCAGGAACCGATGAGAAATATTACGGCGATCCTGATAGATCTGAGAAAGTGAGCGAACTTACCGACAGAGTGGCTAAACATCTAAAAGTACTCATTTCGGAAAAAATAAAGAAAATGATGAATTGTTTTGGATGTGAAAACAACTTTGAAAATCAACTTGGGCATGAATGTATGACTATGAGTTTAAGTGAACGTTACGATCGGTATTTCCTAAACGCTTTATATGAAATCGACTGGAATAGATTCGGAGAAACTTTAACTTCGGAGAATATGTCCTTGAGGTATTTATTCTTTGATTTTGACGTTCTACGTTTTGTAAATACAACAACTCTGTACGAAACAGTACGGAGGCTTTATGTTAATGATAAATCTGATAGTTTTACATGTTAAAGAATATAAATATGTTTTGTATATATATATATATATATATATATATATATATATGTATAATCAATAAATTCTTTGTTTATCTTTTTCAAATGTGTCTCTCTTTATTTTAAAATGTATAAGTACTTATTTTATTACTTTTCTTTTTTTTTGTATTTGTATACATACTTTTACTTACTGCAGTGTCATTTGACACATTTAGAATTGTATATTATACAGTCTGTTATTAGAACTAAAAAAATGACAAACAAGTAACATATTTCTGTAAAAGACAAGTTTATTCAAACACAGACATGTACACAAAATAAACATTCCCTTACAAGCTTCCGTGTATTTAACATTTAATAGATTGCAAGTTCACAAATTGAATAGATTTGTAACATTGACATTTTTTTCTCTTTCAAAGATTTTCTGAAAAACTTTCTAGAGATCTTTGACGCGGCTGTTTCTGTTTTGGAGAATGAATTGTAATTTTTCTTTCTCCAGGTAGATGTAATTCCATTGTATCATTACACATATTTAAAGAGTAATCATCTATGATTCCATCACTATCACAAATTGTTACATAACCTTTATCGAGTATCATTGTAAGGCCAAATATGAATGCTGAGATTCCCATGAAAATAAGAACAGAAAATGCTCTTCTCTGGATGAGTTCCATTGCTTGAAATGAGACATAGACCTTGATTATAATCAATATATACTGCTTGAAACTTGAAAGCCTCATCTACTTATGGATTTTTATAGCGGGGAAATAACTGATGATTTACAGAGGAAGCCAATTACAGACTCGTTTTGGGGTTGGGGTAGGCATCACTTCTTTCATTACCCTCACTGCCTTACCGAGTTGTTGAGGTATAGCAAATTTATTTTTTACAAAGGAACTGGGGAAGTTAATTTCCTTAAGTGCATCTTTAAACTGTTCTTGTCCATTCACGTACTTATCCATCTTTCTTTTTCGCACTAAACGGTCTATCAGGTCAACAATATTAGAACTTTTCACTATATTTTACCTTTATACACAAATTCTCCATTAGGCATCCAAGAAACAACCTCTTTATTGCGTTTTAAATAAAGAATAATATTTGTAGTTAATCCAATTAAGTTTTTGGGAACGGTCTTGAGCACCATCTCCTCCACATTTAACGTTCTTTCTTTCTCATTCGCAATATCTGTTTCCTTCTCTGGATTATCTGACAGTTCTGAATTAATTGATACAGATGGTGGATTCAATACATTCACGTTAATCCTCCTCTGCAATACTTGATTGTATAACTTAATTTTTTCATCATCATCCATTTTATTAACTAAAATACTTTTCATCTCACAATCTAATTCACTCAGCTGTTCGTCTGAAGGTATATGTCTTGATAATCTCTCCTCTGGAACTAAAATCATTTTCCTTGCATATTGCATGTTTTTACTTGTTAAGTAGAGTAGTCAAGACAGTGAGTGCTGCGGGTATTAAGATATTTAAAAACCCTCCTTTTTGAATAATAATTTTTCGCTTTTTAGTGAGGGTTACTTTTTTATCTGCTAGGTCTCTAAGCGTATGCTTATGACGAGAAAGTTTTTTCTTCTGTTCATCTGTTAAAGGAATATTCCCTTTTAAAGTGTTCAAACAACATTCAGCTATGCAATGGATGCTAGATTTCGGAAGATTTTTTAAAAAGGCTTTCCGACATTTTGTGGGGCATACAGTTAAAAGTCTCATCCGTTGCACGTCTCCTTCTGTTAAAGGCATGATGAACAATGAATTATTTGCAAGTTGGGAGTTTATTTATTTTAACTGATAAACACAAGTTTCTTCTCCTGGAAGGATTTTTGTACGCAGTCGCATACTCTCTTCTGTTTCAGATTTCAAATCTACAAGTAAATAGCTGAAAGGCTTTTTCGTGGCGTCCTCAAACACTTCAAGAAAAAAATGTAAATTTCGAGGGTAGAGTTGTCGACCGAGGTGTATAATTTGACTTACATCACGTCGCGATTTAAATAAAAACATGTAATGACAGTTTAATGAAATTTCTCTGAATTCTTTTCCTTTATGAAACAAATTTTGCGTTACAGTCATCACAGATAAATTCATATGATGAGATCCTTTTGTATACAAGTTTGTTATTCTTTTATCACTGCCACATTCAGAAATTAAATCGTCATATATAAAAAGTGTATTATATCCTAAATATTGCTTAAAGTTTTCGGGTATTCCTTCTACAAAGATGATATTTGGCATCTCATCGTATAACTTTTGATAGATTCCATAAAACCACACTATTTTATCAAGGGTAGGATGAATTATATCTGTGTGGCTGTTTATCAATTTTTTCAAAAAATGCGACTTGCCTGATGATGTAGGTCCACAGACAAGAGCAGTGAAAGGATGCTTTAAAGCGAATGAATTCATGGTTACAAATGACAGAAGTAAAGACTAGGGCGATTACTTATACTTTTTTTATTGAAATAAAGGTACATGTATATTCGAAATTTTTTTCACAAAGTTATACACACGTATATCATTATTTGTAGACTGTCTATCAAATAATTTAACAGTAAATTCCATAGATCTACTTCTAGATCTTTGATACAAAAAGTATACACAATATTGTCCACAAACAGCAGTTTTAACACTTTGAAGAGGTATGTCGTTGTAGACCACATGCGGAACTTTTTTGAAGTAGTCATGTATGTAGCCCAAAAAATACGAAGGTGGTTGACCGAACGAATCGAAAAACTCTACACTTGTTGGTGATTTCATATAAACAGCTAACCAATGAGTCCCTGGTTTGTGATGAGGATCGGTGTTTAAAATAAATGCAGCCGGAAAACTCTTAAAATTCTTGGGAATTCGATCACTTGGGAAAACTCCAACAAAATATAAACGTGTGTATGCATCACTTCGTAAAATGTTATTCAATTGTACCACATTCATATCGAAAAATCACACAAAATATTTCTAGACTTCGTAATTTCGATCACGTTTTGAAATTCTGCATATACCAGCACTGAAACAGTTTTCGGTAAAGCGTTTGCAAACTTTATTTCAATGCGAAGATTTCCTTGATGAATTAAATTTAAATGGTTGCCATCACCCAAGTCTGGTGTTAAGTCAAAGGCATATAGCGTGTACCCTTCGGAAAACTCATCTCTGTTAATATAGATACCTTTATTGGATGAGAGTTTTTCACTTCCTAGGAGCAAACTATTGTAAGCACGAATAAATTGGCCGTCGGCATAATTAGGATCCAAGGGTTTGTAGCTGATAGGATTTCCATCTACGTAAACGCCTATGAAATTTACATGGTTATGCTTGAGGTAAAATGGGTTTGTTGGGTAAGTGCCACTAAATGAATCATGATCGACACATGTTACAACTATCCGTTTCGGGAGTTGCCCAGAAAATATGTTATCCTGTGAAAATGAGAAAGAACCTTTCGATACTGAATATAGCTTACACAAAACTCGATCCATTGGATATTTTGCAGATGATTTTTCTAAGGCTTTGGCATGTCCAATTAAAACACCTGGACTGACTTTCACTTTCCGGATGAAAAGGGATGCATGTTCAATAACAACGTCATAATTTGCTTTTTGAGGAGCAATGAGACAAAACTCCGGTTTGCTGCGTATTAACTTTAACTTTAAGTCTACCAAGTTGAGTAATAGACGATCTTGATAAAACAAGTCGCAATGTAAATTTCCAATCATATCTAAAACTTTACTCTTTTCAATCATAGAAGCCCGTTTCTTCAACCCTGCATTTTCACTTGAAGGATCGGTTTCATCAAAGTGTCCTGCTGTATCTTTGTAGAAGCATTCTGAAGTTAGGAAGCTTTTCTTATAATCAGAGCCGTAATTGAGCAAAGTCTCAATGTAAGCTCGGTAAGGGTAAGTGTTACTGGATGATGAAATTAGACGCTCATTCAAACTCACATCGACTTGGGAAAATAACGAGTGAAGAAATAAGTTACATGGAGCAACTTTTTCATTTTCTGGTAAAACTGCATTGTCCTTTACAACTTTAACTTTTACATAGAGTTGGGTTGCTGATAAATCGATGTATTCCTCACCACTACCAGATATGTTGAATTCGATAGGTCCACCATCACGAATATTAGCTATGGGATAAAATTCAGACCACTGCCCTTTTTCAATAGCTGTTTGAGTCGGTGGCATAAGAAATAAGTCCAGTTCAGATTTCACAGAGGGTAGGGAATCATTTCGTATTAAGGCCATGCTAAAGATTATGAGAATATGTCAGGTGCACACAGCTTGCGATACTTCTTTCGAATGATGCGTTTCTTATTTGTGCGTTTCCTTTTATTTCCTCCAACCATTGATTTCACTCGAGTGGATACTTTATCGGTTAAAGTTTTCGTTGCTTCTTTAGCTCGGTCTTTGATAGCTGACTTTACATCTTTACCTTGCAAGTAATCATTTGCAATATCCACCCCAGATCGAAGTGCTTGCTTTCCTAATGCTTTCGCACCTGATTTAAATAAAGGAAAAACCATCCTAAACATGCTTCGAAAAATTCCACCCAAGCCACTTCCTTTCTGCAGAGAGATGCCTTTGTAATATGACAAGCCATTACCTGCTTGCTGAGTATAATAGTCTACAAATGTTTTGGTGCAACAACGATAAGGTTGATACATTTTGTTCTAGAGATTACAAATGTCTCAAGCGAAAATGTAGTTTCACTATCAACTTCCCGCGTTCAAATGAGACGTAACGACCAGTGTGTGTCCTTATAACGATTTCAATCGAGTCAAAATTTTTTCTGGAAACTGATAAATAATGAGGTCTCTCAAATTGTTCTTGAATCATGTCACCATCTCTTCCCTTCACTGTCAGAGTTCGTAAAAGAGGAGCTAAGACCCCACCAACAAATTCAGGCTGAATGATATCGGTGTAAACGTACAGCAAATGTAAATCAACATTAGGATCCGCAACAAAAGGACTCTCAGTGATTACTGTATCTATGCCTCCATTTCCTGGAATAATATTTTCTCCAATCACTTTATTAGGTTCAAAACCTAAGTTTTCAGCTAATCCCTTGGATAATCGCAGCTTTGCTCCGTTAGTGAGCTGCAACACCACCTTTTTTGTGTGTTTGTTATATTTCATTTGAATTTTTATGTGCTTCGGAAATGCATTTAAAATGTCAATCGGAGAATCATAAAATCCGCACGCTATTTTTCCATTCGTTTTTACTCCGTTTCCTAAATCATATTCGAAAGAATTTTCACCATCAATAATGTTATTCCACATTCTGGGATAAATTATTTCAACTAATCCAACTTCCCATTCACCTGAGAGTTCTAGACGTTTGGGGAGTTTCGTGTAGAAGTGAGACATTGTGTTGCCAGGATAAAACTCGATAGAGCTGTCGCTGGGCAGTGTGACGTAGAAACTCATTGTGGGTTATGGAAGCGAAACAAATTTAATGAGCAGACTCAATTTATCGAAAATAAGTCTTTGGAATGAATCCAGGCGTTAAATTTGCGAGGATAACCTCTAAACTTGACAAAGTATTCCAAACGTTTCTTAACTACTCTCTTCTTTAAAATTTTCTCAACATGAAAAGAATGCGATTTTTTAACTTTCTGCAGTTCTTCTGAGTAAAATGTACCAGTGATTATTTCTCCCATTAAATCTTTTATCTTATATACTGGTAGCTTTCTACGTATACAACGCTGAATCGTAAATATTTCCTCGGACCAATTATTTTCATATCCTTTCTCAAATGTTAATTTAGTCTTTGCAACCCTAACGAAGTCTCCAACCTGAAATTTGAATGGAATCTCCTTAACATTAGTTTTATTTACATCTCCATATAAGGTATTCCACACTTGTTTTTGATTTTCAACTGTTACATTAATAGGTTCTTTTTTTATGCTGCGATGGAGTGTATGATTATAACTGTGTACGAGTTGGTCTAAGACATCTATAAATCGATAGGTGTTTTTATTGGTAAAGTATTTCCACATTTTCGTTTTCAAAGTACGATTGAATCTTTCAACAACACTAGCTTTGGTTTCATTATTTGTCGTGAAAAACTTTACTTGGACAGATTTTAAATAAGATTGAAATGATTTATTTGTAAATTCAGTTCCTTGATCTGTTTGTAATTTTTTCGGTTTTCTTTCCTTGAAAATTGACTTAAATGCATTTACAATGCTAGATCCATTTTTCCGTTTCAAAGGTATGACCCATGCATATTTAGAAAAAATATCTATACATGTTAACAGATATCGATAACCATCGTTGTATTTTACAACACTTAACATGTCTACTAAATCCGATTGCCATTGAAAATCGATTCCCCCAACAATAACTCTGTTTCGCAGAAAGTTGCGACGAACGCTTTTATGTAGGGTGTATGCATTCTGACTCTACAACCATTCTTTGATAGTCTTTTTTGGAACTTTCCCTTTCATTGCTTGATACAAGGCATTTATTCCACCAAAGCTCCCTGGTAAGCTAGGGTCTTCATAATACTGAGCTAACTCGTCTTTACCCATTCAGTCCAGTTACAGAGATGCAACTTCTGTTACTTTACTGATATTTCTACTAGAAATAGTAAAAAAAACTCAAACTATACTTCCTTAATTTCATCTACTTTCTATCAAAAAATATATATAAATCTTGTCCAATGGTAGATTATATATATACATGCTTTCAAAATAGTGGTAGAGAAATCAGTTTTCTAATGCAATAACTTTTTCATAACAAATTGCAGATTGTAACCATAACATGAGAAAAATACTTGTTTGTAAGTTTAAATAAAGAGAGAAACATTTTTTTTAAAGAAAAAAAAATCGTTTATTAAATAATCATAATCAGAGCATGTATGTAAACAATAATGTACCCCTCAATAGTAAACTGACCCATATGGCCAAGTCATTAATACTTCTTTTTTCTTTTTTTTTATAAGCATAATTCCATGTTCCTTGACAAAACACAATGAATTTCTGGGGTAAAGTTAGGGAAAATATTTTTAACATCTAGTATAGTAACACATAGAATTTATATATATATAATACATCTCATATTAATTTTTTTAAAACAAATACAAAAGCAATCAGTACAGCAAAATACGAAAGCATTCAGTACAGCAAAATACGAAAGCTTTCAGTATAGCACAATACGAAAGAATTTAGAGCAAATATACATATATACATTACATCAGACAAGCGAGTAATGCCCCCAAGGTAGCGTATGAATACCATCATCGAGAACGTATCGTTTGGAATCAGTGGAGGAGAGGGCAAGTTTATTTTGGGTTATTGAATACAAAGTATGATGCTTGGATTTGATTAGATTCATCTTTGCATGCTTATTTCGTTTATGTAATAGGCATTTTAGATAGTCATCAAAGTTAATGCTTTGTTCAATTGACTGTTTTTTGATGCCTTTCAGTTTCTTAACTACCTTCCTACCTTCGACTTTGTACGAGTACATTTTTGACCTTAACCCTACGAATTCGGTCATAATACTACCACTATTCTCGTCCTTCATTTTACCTACTATTTTCTTATTTAATTTGGGAATATCATATTTATTGTTTTCTGGGAAATCTGAAGTGTCATAAAGGTCCAAATTTTTTTTAATATCTTCGAAAAAATCATTTGTGCGAATATGATAAATAAAAGAGTCCGTATCAGTATATAATAGTTTTGCTTTTACGTCATATTCATTTTTTATCACATTATAGTGAAAATCAGTCATTAAAGTTTTGGATATGTCCAGTATTGACATACCAATACAGATGGGTTTGTTAAAAATTAGTTTAGTTTTTTGCATATGAATGGCTACTAAATTTTCTGAAAAAATTGTCCTGCGATTAAAATTAGGTTTAGCTATCAATTTTGAAGCGGACTTTTCGTTTGAGCATAACCGAATGTCAACTCTTCGTCGAATATTTTCGATGGTTTTTCCAAATATAGAGTTGTTCATGAGTTTAAAAAAATCTTTTTCAAAAGAGTTTTTAGCTATTGCTCTCATATTTGTATTCAGTTCTATATAAGTTTTTAACCAATCTGTTTCTATAAATTTTATAGCTCTGTTAATTTTTTTAATTTTAGACCTAAATCCAAATAATGCAAAAGAGATTTATGATGAATAACATACCTCTCCTTGTGAGTGAGCGTTAGTAGTAAGCGATTTTCCTTATACCCAGGAGGAACGGCATTTAGGGCAGCTAATGGATAATCACTATGTAGATCATGGAGTTCCTGTGGATACTCCAAGTCCACATCTAAAATGTATCCATTTTGGTCATCATTACGCAGTGTATCTATATCAATAATGTTGCACCACTCAAATCCTTTGAGAGGCAGTTTCTGGGACATCGCCCAACCATACAAATTATTGGCGTCTAGGTAGAGAAGGTAGCTGGAGGGCTGAGAATCATCATAATTAGACATATATTTATTATTTGCTTTAGCATGTCGATGAGAACATTGAGAAACTCCTCCCCTGATTCCTTGTTCGACAAACATAAGCATGTCATAATCTGTTAAAAGTTCTATTTTCACTCCGGTACTCTTCAACATGGCATCCCAAGATAGTCCTGGAGCGGTATAATACCATGCAGGATCTAGCTTGTAGGATGCCATGCATAGTTTTCGAAAATTTTCGAAAACGTCGCAGAGCAGTAAAACATCAGTTTTAACATATAAGTCCGAATATTCTCCGAGGGTTTTAATGTTGAAAGATTTCCACACATTTTTTGCATGAGCGTAATCACTATCCGTAGTTGCTGTTTTATTTAACACATTATAAAATTTTTCTTGAGATGGAAGTTGTATTTCGGAAAATTTATCCATGGAATCCATGTAATCATACGGGTACACACCCTTTCTTATCATAAGTTTCCAATTTGAAGGAAAATGATTCTTCGTATGGTGAAATTCATGTTGTAGGAGATTATTCGCGAGGGTATCTAAACTACTGGCCATGAATTTCATTGTGTCCAAAAACCTCAAATTAAATTTATTCCCGGTTTTTTTGCTAATCGAGATGTATCTTTCTTCTGTATTCGGAATCACGGTTATGTTTTTAGAGTCCTCCGCTAATTCCCGAATAAAAAGATGCGAGTCATAACCTGCGAGGTTATGGAGAAAAACCGGGATAAAATTTGGCAGTTTGTAGTTGAAATTACATGACGCATGTGCCGGTCCTCGGTAATTCCCAGTCACATGGTCATGATCCCTCACTTTTATGTCTCCAGCTGAGATTGGCTTCTGACAGATGAAGCACACATTTGATTCATGGAGTTTTTTCTGCGACTCATTCAATTCCTTCATCGGCACAAAGTTTGTGTACTTTGACTCGATGATCTGCGCCTCCATCTGAAGGCATTCTATGAATTTCCGCGAAGCATCTTCTCCTCTATAAACTACCGGAGGTTTGGTTTCTCCTCGACCGACTACGTAATAGCAGAAGCTTACAGGCTTGTGCTTTTCGTACACGTTAGTGTATGAGCAATCATCATCAAAAGGAGCACAGGTGGATACTTTTTCAGTCAATGTTTCAAAATCAGCATAAATAACGTAAGGCACGTATTGAGAATGCTTGAAATTATTAAAAAAAACCCACTTCTTCTCTTCAGAAGGCATCTCTATTTTGCAAGGAACATTCATTTTGCAGAGCTCAGAGTGTAAAGTTAAACTATCGTTTGAACTAAAAAAGCTTAAACATCGTCTACAAATGAAATGTCTTCGCTTTCCTTTGGTTAATTGACTTGAAACAAGACGTGAAAGACTAGTAATTGTACAATAATGAGATTTTTCTTTCTCTTTAATAAATAAAAGATCAACGTGTTTATTTTTAATTTTGGGTGTGACTACTAATGGAAAAATCATCATATCTTTACAAAAAGAGTAAACGTTAATAGAAATATCATTATTGTTTTTTTTCAAATATTTTTATTTCTTCTGGTTTTGTAGGGAAACTTATCCCAGAAAAGTTAAAAGCATCCTTAAAGTTGACATAGTTTGAAACTCTGGATGTATTTTGATCTGCTGGAAATAATGCAGCTAAAATGGCCCAACGAAAACATTCATTGTCTGAATTTCTAACATTTACAACCGCACGTTTTAATTTTATTTCATTTGGTAACTCTATAAAACTAGTTCCTCGTAAAGGTAAATATTTATTACATCGTATTTCCAATTTAACAATAGATTTAAGGGCCCAACCTGAATCCTTCATTTCAAATTCTTCGCTTTCTTTTAAAATTTTTTCTGAAGCAATACTGAAAGCGTAGTCAATTTCATTTATAGATAATAATGCAACATTTTTAGTTTTAAAAGAACACTCTTTGAAAAGTGAGCCTTCCGAGAAACGTTCATAGGTACATATAAGTAGAAAATTTACCTTTACTGCATTCTGCTGATGAACAATTTCTGTAATTAGTTCCACAGCTGCGCTCCTCTTTGCCTCCATAAACTCGGAGACATCTAGTATGCCTTGCGGGTTCGAAAGAGTCCAAGTAGAGAGACGATTTCCAAACGCACTCTCTTTCCGTCGCACAGTTCGAGAAGAAGCTCCACTCGTTGATGTCGATGCTTCAGGATTCACTCCACCCGCTGATGTTGATGGTCCAGGATTCACTCCACCCGTTGATGGTCCAGGATTCACATTATTACCCCCTTGAAAGTTTTCACTGCGTCTGGGCCGCTTGCTTTTCTCAGGGTTAGCCTCGCCGGGTTTTTTTCTTTTTGGAGGTTGTTGATGGAGGCTTTTTTTATGTCGCGTAAGTGCGTCAAGTCTTGAAAATGCCTTATTGCACACATCACAACGGAAATCATTGTTTTCGTGTACACTGGCTACGTGTCGCTGAAGGGTTGATTTTCTATTAAAGTTTCGCTCACATAATATGCACGGAAATGACTCCTCGTTATGCACGGAAGAAACATGACGTTCCAAATTAAACTTGGAGCTGTAGGTGTTGCTGCAAAGTCCACAAACGTGTGTATTCATTACATATGGTATACTGGCTTGCAAAGTTCTATGAGAAAAATGAGAATGCGTCCCTCTCTCACACACACACAGGTTAAGTATAAGAGGCAGGAAAATGAGAAAGCGCTACACACGCTCACAGGATAGAATGAGAATGCGAAACGACTACACGTACTATCTTGAAATACAGGTAGGGGCCAATCCCTTGGAATGCAGGACAAGTACGTACAATGCTTTGGAATGCAGGAGGGTAGATAACAAAAGGCTAGTTTCAGACATGAAAGAGGGGTGTACTCAATGCCTTGGAGTTCAGAAGGGTAGATGACAAAAGGACTGGTTTCAGGACGAATCGGCCTCAGAAAGCATATCCACTTTTTGATCTGTAAAGGGTAAAGTATATCCAAAAGGAAATGATCGCTTCATGTTTTTCCACTAAAACACTAAGGAACAGGAATGAACACGTTTGAAGATACAAGTGATATCACTTCCAAGATTTCAGGGCAGCGACACGTCCTCCTCTGGGATATTTTGCAGTCAAAAGAATCTTACTGGTCAGACCTGTTAGAATGGGTCCAGGTGTTGCCATTCTGCGAGTCCACAAATAATCTTATTACATACCATTGCCAGATTCGGTACTAAAACTTTTCTTTTCCACATTCACGTTTTCATGTCAGAAACGCGGAGGTAAACTTACTACTCAACTCTACTCTACTCTCGAGTGACTTCATTGCCTACCACATGTGTTTGATTTCACGTTTGAACACGTTAGATTGACGTCATTCTCCACCACATTCTCCACCACATGTTTGATTCCACGTTTGAACACGTTAGATTGACGTCATTCTCCACCACATTCTCCACCACGTGTTTGATTCCACGTTTGAACACGTTAGATTGACGTCATTCTCCACCACATTCTCCACCACATGTTTGATTCCACGTTTGAACACGTTAGATTGACGTCATTCTCCACCACATGTTTGATTCCACGTTTGAACACGTTAGATTGACGTCATTCTCCACCACATTCTCCACCACGTGTTTGATTCCACGTTTGAACACGTTGGAATGACGTCATTCTCCACCACATTCACCTTTCTATGTCAGAAACGCAGATAAAAACTGATCGAACTTATTGATGTGGTGGAGCAATCTATACTATTTTAACAGCCAATTACGCACTTAATGTATTCAGATTTAAATTGATTATATTTCGGTAAGTAACCAGGTATTCGTGGCCGAATGGTTATATTCTCATCCAACTAACACTCGACTACGAGTACTTTTTGGTAGTCAGTTCGATCCCAGCAAAAAATATCACATCTTTTAGTTTTAAAAATATGTTTTAAAGATTTTATTATTTTTTTACTCAAAAAGTACTAATAGATGGCGCTACGAGTTACAGAAAAATCAGCTCTTAAATCCAACCGCTCTGAAATTCGCCTTAAATCCAATCCCTCTGAAATTCGCAAGTCCAAAACGTAAACACGTGTTATTCGACGAAATCCGAGAAACCGAAACTAACAACTCAACTCCACTCGAAGCAGGAAGAAAACAACTAAACTCAACTCAAAATTGAAAACGAAACTAACAACTCAACTCCACTAGGTATGACGTCACTTCCGGCACAACTCAACTCCACTTCCGGTTATGACGTCACTTCCGGTCGTGACGTCACTTCCTGTACAACTCAACTCCACTCGATTTCTCCACCTTCTCCACCACTGATTTAGAACCCGCATTTCCTATCTACTCTGAATGTGCTGTGCTATGGTTCGTGATGTGGCTGAGCGATCCGTCACTGCCATACGCACAATATGCCTGTCATCACGTGAAGTGGTGCACTGAGGTGGATGCGATCGAACACGTCGGTCCGTCGTACCCTCCTGCATCCAACGATCACATATCCGCATTACAGTTGTTTGGTTTCGTCCAACACGACTACCGATTTCCCTGAAAGATAATCCACAATCTCGGTAGGCCACTATCCTTCCTCTGTCGAACTCGGATACTTGATCAAAAGATGATCGCTGTTTTCTACGAGGCATAATTGATCGTTTTTTTGAAAAAACCACAAGAAAAACACAATTGCCGTACTTGAAATCGTCGAAATCTCCAAGCCTTAAATAGCGCTTTGAAGTGGCGCCACAGGCGCGCGTGATGTGCGTCTGCGCTGAAATTCTAATCATTTGCATATCTCACCTCCGCTAATGCATGTTGTAAATTTCATATTATTTGCATGCTTCCTTCAGGGTGTTGCATTTACGGTGGCCAGCAGTGTATTTAATTACCTTCCCTCGGATATCGGTGTAAAATACTTTTATTATCAGCATATGAGTAACATATGACACATTATATTCATTTGCAGATTAATCTAAACTGAGTATATTACAAAACATATTTAAGGAATGGTTAAAATTATTTTTGTTTGCGATGGTTTAAGGTAAATAAATGTTTAAAAATAAAAAAGTAGTAATAATGTGCCTTACTTTTAATTTCTGACATATTCATAATATTGTGAGTACAAATAGGTGTTCCACGCGTAAAAGTGTGATTTAGTTCTCCTTTTTATATACATTAAAGCTCTTCACATACAATAATATTAAGAAACTTTATATGATTTAATATTTATGGAAGTTATCCAAAAATACATCATATTCATTAGAGTACTTAGGATTAGCCAAAGATTCAATTATTTAAATTGAAGACATACTTCTGATGATGCCCCCAATTAAAGGTCATAAACGAATTACTTAAAGAAATAAAATATTAGGTCTACCGGAAGGTTCTGTCCGTTTTTAGAATAAAACAAAATAATAAATTTTTCATACCTTGAATAAATTATTTATTGAATAATATAATTTCCATCATTATTTATGACTTCTTGCCAGCGTGATGGCAATTTGTATGTCCCATTTTTAAAAAATGCCTTATCCCTAGAGGCGAAAAATTGAACCAGTGCTTGTCTGATATCTTCTTCGTTTTTGAATTTTTTGCAATGCAAAAAATTTTGTAAGGTCAGAAACAAGTGATAATCGGAGGGTGCTAGGTCCGGGGAGTATGGTGGATGAGACAGAATTTCCCAGCCTAGCTCTGCGAGTTTCTGACGAGTCCCCAAAGCAGTATGTGGCCTGGCATTATCATGAAGCAGTATGATTTCCTTCCTATTGAACATCGCCGGCCTCTTTTCTTGGAGTGCTGTTCTTAAATTATCCAATTGCTGACAATACCTCTCCGAATTTAGCTTTCGTTCGGCTTCAACAGCTCAAAATGTATTGGTCCTCGAATGTCCCACCATATACACAACATTCTCTTACTCAGGCTCAACTTCGGTTTAGAGGTGGAGGGGGCAGGTTTTCCGGATTCACAATATGCCCTTTACCTTACGATGTTTTCATAGGTAATCCACTTTTTATCCCATTTATCATCCGGTCCAATAAGGGTTCGATTTTGTTCCGTGCAAGCAGAGATGTGCAAATGATAACTCGATCATTTAAATTCTTCTCTTAACTCATGTGGCACCCATCTCGAATATTTCCACACCAATCCTAGTTTCCGAATATGGTCAGAAATGGTTTGTTGAGCTGAATCAAGCCTTTCCGCAATCTCCGATGTTGTCAAAAAAGTATTTTGCTCTAACATGATCTTGACAGTATCGTCGTCGATCAAAGATGGTCGCCCAGAGCGTGACTTATCAGAAAGGTCGAAATCACCTATTTGAAATTTTTCGAACCATCTTCTGCATGTTCTATCAGAAACTGTACCTTCACCAAACACTCAATTAATTTCTACACGCCTTCTGTAGCATTTTTTCCTTGTTGGAATTCGTGCAAAATACAGTATTAAATGAAATTTATCAGTAGCCATGGGTACACGATCGCGTCTCACTTAATACTAACATGAATAATCTTCGTTTTAGTTCATTTGCTAGGTTAGTATGTATACATTCAGTGATAAAAAGAGAGAGCCAAATATGCGTCAAATGAATATGCGCATACTTGTTGAAACTTGTTGTAACCGGAACGAACAGAACTTTCCGGTACACCTAATATAATCAAAATGCATCGGTACATTGAAATGTTATTGACGATGGAATGTAAACAAATGGAATTGCCTTTATAATTATGAGATTATTTATTTAAATAGAGAACGGTAATTCATCTATTTATTAAGTTTATTTGACTTACCTAAGCTTTAATTTTACCTAAACTATATGTTTCAAGAATTTTCTATTAAAATTGTGCTCAAGATTGATTATTGCGTGAATTCTTCTTCAGTTTAAATTTTCAAGAGCAATTAAATGTTTTTCTAATTTGCTAAATTTTCATACCAAGGCAATAAAACATTGAATAACATTCGAATCCAAATTTCACAAAGCAGCAATGGATTTATGAGGCTTATTTAATACTAAAGTGTAATTATTCATGCTAAAGTAAATTAACATTTAGAACCATTAAATGATGGCTATTGATCAGTCTGGATTAACAAATTTTTAGTTTTAAAACCGTCCATGTGGAAATTTTATTCTTTATGGAATAACTTGTTTTGCATCACGAAATTCAATATGTTTACCTATTTCTTATATATATATATACAAATGAAAATCTCGGGCGTTTTTATAGGATTCCTCCCTGGTATGCTGAAACTAGAAATCAATATTAATTACGTTTACTAAAAGTATGTCAATCAAAATATCTCAAACGCAGAGCTAGCTGCTAATTTATTCACGTAAATAAACAGGAAACAAAGAAATAAATTACAACAAATGAATTATAATCTGATTTTTGCATTAAAATTTAGGTAGAATTATGTTTTTATGTTCTTTAAAGTTTTGGGTGGAATTTCGTTTCGTCAGTATAATCTTCTTCGCTCATAAGTTCTTATATTTCACATCAAAAGTATGCAAGACAGTATGGATGAAAAATTGTAACAGTTTGCATTCATGTTTAAAGACTAAGAGTTCTCAGAAAAACATCAGTTTCGTTACACGAAATGGAAACAATACAACCTGAATTTCGAACATTCTAATACGTTTTTAATCAGCAATTTCTGACAAATTGCGAGTAAGCAACAAATATTAATATGTATACATTATTTACATTTATGTTTATTTCTTCGAATTAAAAAAAGTCAAGATTAAGTGCTCTCGAAAAGTGAAAATAAATCCCACCAAGATCAATTTCCGTAAGCAATTTTTTAAGCCTGTTGATTAACAATTGAATTTTAAAGAGGCTCTTCACCTGATTTCTAACATTTTTATTTAAAACATAAATCAAGCACGAAAAGCAGATACTCTATATATGGATATAGATATACCGTGTTCCCTTCGCGGTTTATCAAGCGAATTTAATTTCTGCTTCTTCACGAACAAGTAAAAATATAAACTACGCCAGCGGAAGCAATAAAAATGTATTTACGGAACCAGTAGAATTTAAGAACTTGAAACCATTCAGCTATAAGTAACGTTTGAAAACAGAAAAGAAAAATATATATCTCTGTACAGTCAGGGACACGAGGCCGTTGATGCAGTAAAGAAGAATCGGGGAAAGAACAGAAAAAGTTCTGCTTGCGGCCATATTTTTTTGTGAGGGAGAATTCTTTTTATTGACTCTTTTGTTTCTGCCCGAGTGGTTGATGTTTTCACGTTGAGATAAACGCCGAAATTGATAAATGCTACAGATTTCATCTGACTGGTGATAAAGAAGACTTGAGCAGCGAATTTATGTCGAAAAAACCTTTTACCTACGCTAGCGGAATCTATTATCTGAGAGTACAGGAACGGGTTTTCTCGAACTAAGGTGAAAAATTGAGATAAATCGCCTTATCTGAACTTTTGGAAAGATGCGGCCGGGAAGAGAGAGGAGAATGTACCTCATCAGATTGAGAGGCTATATATTATTTTACGCTATATGAGTTCATATATATCAAGTAATTCCTTTTTGATTTGACAACAGTCAAGTGACGCGAGGGGGATTTTTGTAAATTGAAATCGATACTGAAAGTGATTTGTCGATACCGCAGAATCGTAAAGAATGTTCTGCATGAGTTTCTCTTGCTTTGTTCTTTTTTTTTTATCTTGGGTACTTTTGGATACGGTCTGTGTCACTGCCCGTTAAGCTTTCTTACTTTTGAAAATCTTTGTTGACGCGTGTTTTCAATGAAGTTGAGTACCACACAAAAGCCATGCAGTTGCTTGGGCCTGAAGTATTTTTCCACACCGTTTGAGAGGATCCACGATGTTTTATGATACATGAGTTGACTGTTTTACGCTATATGGGTTTATATATATCAAGTAATTTCTTTTTGATTTGACAGCAGTCAAGTGACGCAAGGGGAATTTCGTAAATTGATATGGATACTAAAAGTAATCTGTCGATATCGCTGAATCGTAAAGAATGATCTGCATGAGAGTGTTGAGTGCATGAGTGTCTCTTGGTATTTTTTTATTGGGTACCTTCGGATATGGCCTGTATTCCTGCCTGTTAAGCTTTTTTATTTTTGAAAGCCTTTGTTTCCGCATGCTTTTAAAGAAGTTGAGTAGCATACAAAAGCCATGCAGTGGCTTTGGCCTCAAGTATTTTTCTACGGTTTTGAAAAATACACGATAAAGTGTTGACTTTTTAACTCTGTGTGAGTTCATATATATCTCAAGTAATTTCTTTTTATTTCGACAACAATCAATGGACGCGAAGGGATTTTCGTAAATTGAAATCGATACTAAAAGTGAATTGTCGATACCGCAGAATCGTAATGTACTGCACGAGTTCTTTTTTTATTGTGGGTACTTTCGAATACGGTCTGTGTCATTGCCGGTTAAGCTTTCTTATATCTGAAAACCTTTGTTGACGCGTGATTTCAATGAAATTGAGTACCATACAAAAACCATGCATTGGCACTGGTCTGAAGTATTTTCCGCACCGTTTGCGAGAATCCACGATGGTTTGTTGACTGTATTTGTGTATATATATATATTGATCTAAAGGGGAGGCGAAAACAGTTCTCTGAAAAATTTTTCTCTCTGGAAAAATAATTCAAAGTTAATAGCCATGTAACTAGAACCTTTTCTTAGCCCAGATAGCTCGGATAAAAGGGTCATTTTACCGGGATATGGAAATTTTCAACTGAGAGAAAAGTAGTTCGCAGTTGATATCCAGGAATCTAGTACTCTTTCTTTGATCTGATAGATAGAATAGAAAAATATTTTCGCAGAGATTTACAAATTGTGACTGGAGGAGAGAGTATTACGGAATTGACATCTATTGATCTAGTATTATTTCTTTGCACGGATAGAATAATAATTTTAATGATATTTCAACGGGATCTCGAAATTTCCAACTACGGCGAAAGCAGTTCAGAGAATATATACTAGGACCACGTACCCTATCTTTGGCCAGACTATAAAATAGAAATGTTGCACGCAGGGATACAAAATTTTAAACTTGAGGTATGTAGTTGTATTTACGTCGCAGTGGAGCTATTTCGCAACGGGCTATTTTCAACTGGAGGAAAGTATGAAGTTGATATCTATGGACCTAGAATTATTTCTTTTCACGAATAAATAAATAATTACAAAGATATTTACAACGGGATTTAGAAATTTCCAAATGGTATAAAAGTATTTCACAGATTTTATATATGTACCTAGTACATTTTGTTTGCCTAGTGAGGAATAGAAAATGAATTTAGATGAACAATATAGTTGAATTTAGATGAACAATAGAGATGAATTTAGATGAACAGAGAGGACTAAATATACTTACACGCGAATCTGCAAATTTCCAACTTGGAGGAAAATATTGTGAATTTGATATCTACTGATCTAATATAATATTTCTAGGAACATGCAAATGAATATTTTTTACAACGGGGTATGGAAATTTCTGGCTCATTCCCTCTCTTTGCCCAAATAGATAGGGTAAATACTAATTTACACAAAGATGCGAAGTCTCCTTTGGGAGGAAAGTGTTACAAAGTTGATATTCTTGAACTTAATACTCTTCCATTGCCCAAACAGATGAAATAAAAAATTTGTGTCTGGATTTTAACGTGGCTAAAGATGGACCTGTTAAGTCCAGGACATTAAAACTATGTTCTTAGTGTAAGTGTTCATAGAAGATAGAAACAGTTCATATAATGTATGAATGTTAATGGAAAGTATGGGAGTTGGCAAATTAAGTTTAAGTAGAAGCTATGTAGCGTTTCACCTGATAAAACGCAGATAAATTTGAATTTATATGTATGTTATTAATATTTTCTTCGTTACAAATGATTCTGAACACCAAATTTTAAGACATATTTCTAAGAATGCCTATATAAAAACACTAATATATACTTAATAAATGCTTGGATCTAGGAAATAGAAAACATCGTCATTACGAACGAAGGGACACAAATCAAACAATTGAAACTTGCACATATACACAGAATCATAACCTTAATGACAGAAAAATGATATTATATAAATAGCACTGTAAACTAATTTACAGTCGCAGCATGCAAAATTTTTGATAAAAACTATCATGCTATCTATATAATTGTGAAACGCTCAGAGTTAAGTTTATTTACCAAAGTGACTCTGGTACATAAAATCGGAGAAAAACATATTTTAGTTCATTACTCGTCTGTGTAATACTTTTGATATGATTAAGTTTTTAAAATCAGACCAGCACTATGTAGCCAGTACAAGAAGTTGAGTATTAAGAAAAAGTAGGCATCGAGTTTTGTCAAAATGATTTTGCAAGCCATGATAACCGGGGAGGTATGGAATGGAGTTTGGTGGACTTTGGACTGGCTGCACCGCGCAAACTGCAAATCAGTTTAACTCGGTACTACAAAGTGCTACGACGTCGTAATTGGTCTCAAATGAAAGCTAACGTCCAGATCTGTCGATTTAAGACATTAGAAGTTAAATCGAACAGTGTTGTTTGCGAACTGTGATCTCGATTGAGTTTTTTAATTTCACAATGACGGCATATACTCGTTGAAAAGTCAATCAGAAATACATCGAACATAGTCAACGCAGAAGAGCAACTCGTTAGCTTTCGATAAACATGGAATTGACTATTTGTCTTCCTTTCATTTACTACATCCAAATAAATGCTACACGCTAACGAGGCATATTCATGTAAAACATTGCGGTTGTGTTCCTACTCAGTCTACTCGATTTTTCTTCTTCCTAATTTGTTCTAAATTCTATTTTTGGTTCCTATATATTTGATAGAAATAACATCTTTAATAAATCGCTAAGCAGTTTTATGTCTAGACGTGGCTAACACCAGCACGACTTCTAACGACTAACACCTGGACCTCCTACTACGTTCTACCAGTGAATGGGGTTAGGATAGTCTAGACTTAACGACATACAAAGAAAATATTAAATTGTATTATAACATAAATTTAATCTTACCGAAATCTTTATCGAATATTGTTTATTACATTAGTATTTAGCTTAACTTTAAGTAAGCGTTAGTATAGCATTTAGGTCATCATCATTTATGAAATTCCTCTCTACCCTAATCAGATCGTAATCGAGATGCAACTGACTGAATTACGTCTGGTACCACATTCAATTTCATTTCCCTCAAGATCTTTAATCCAGTCTTATTCATTTTTAGAACGTTGCCTGCAATTTTCTTTTTTCGAAATAGAACGTGGAATAAAGTTAAGAAACTAAATTCAAACAGGAGCACTAAAGTTGAGTATTGTTAAATTATACTTGAAAATGAATTATAATGTACATCTAAAGTAATTCGTTAACTTGTATGCATATGTTTGTGTGTATTTGTATGGATTTTAGCCCGTATGATTGAATGAGTACTTGTGTGGATTTTTTATGCTTTATATTTTGATGAGTATGTATATTTATGTATATATCTGTCAACCCAACAGCTTTTTGTACATCTAGATAGGTGGGTAGGTATTTTAATTAACGCCACATTGGAGCAACACAACGGGCTATTAGCAACGGTTCGGAATCAAACCCGAAGGGAAAGATCCGAGAACACCAAATAATTTTGAGCCACGGTCAGATGATGAGGCCACACCTGATTTGGCACTCCACTCTCCAAACTTTCCCACCACGCCAACGTGAGGACATTTGAGGACACGACAGATTTAAGGAGCACCAGCTCCCTTTGTACACGATGGTCTTTGATTGGATTCGAACTCGCAACCGTCCGGTTGCTAATCCGTTACTCTTCCAATCGAGCTACCATGGCCCGTACATCTAGTATATACTTATTGTATATGATCCATTATGACTGCGATTGAGTATTGCAAAACAGCTTTTAATAAAAACTAGTCCAGTTTTATATTTTATAAAATATGTGATATATTTTATATGGTATAAGCAAATAAGTAGGTGAACTTACGTTGCACTGTAGCAACACAATGGGCTATTGGTGACGGTCCAGTATCACTCCCCAAGGGAAAGTTCCGAGGACAACACCCCGTAATCTCGAAATACGGTCAGATGACGAAGTCAGCACTTGAGCTAGCACCCCACTCTCCAAACTTCCACACCACGTCAAGTGAGGACATTTGAGGCCACGACAGATTTAATGTGCACCATCCCTCGTGGACACGACGGTCTTTGGCTGGACCGTTTATATAGTATAAAATAAATATTACGAGATCAACTTTATTTGGTTTAAGTATGTGTTTTGAGAATGGCAAGAAAGCGAAAAGCAGAACAAAATGGAGATGAGAATAAGGAAACAGTGAACAAAGCCTTTTTTCGCAAGACTAAAGCTTGTGAAACTTAAGCCCTGAATTCCTAAAGGATATTCCACCTAAATCTTCCATCACCATTTGAACAATTTTTCTTACCAACGTTAGAAATGCCGAATTCGGTGTGTGGATCCTTTAAATTAATATTAAAACTAATAAACAGATGAAAAAAATCATCCGTACAGCATGACTTAAAAGTTTTTCAATTTAAAATACTGTACATACGTCAATAAGATAACTAATTTTAGTAGTTCAATTACTATTTTTGTTTAGAAAAACATACAAAATGTGGAAGAACTTCGAATTATTTCTCTGAAATATGGAGGAAATTTTAACCTAAATTTTGGTTGAAACTCTCATTCCTATTGATACATCCAGTGCACTTAGACTTTTCAAATTTAAGCAGTTACCCTGAAATAGTTGCTGATGCTTTTCTGAATGTATTAGTTTATACCCTTGAAAGAAGTTATAAGAAGTGACTAAAAACAACATTGTAGAATAGTGGAGCTAATGGAAAAAGAAAGACAAAGTTTCTAAGATAGTTTCGACTAACTAGTAATCGAAACGAAGATGTCTCCTCCAAATACTCAAGTAAAGCTCCCTGTGTTTTAGTTTGCATTTCCTGGGAAAAAATTCACATAATTGAATTTTGTTCGTCTGATAACTTTAAAACTTTCACTCTGAGAGCACTGTGTGTAAGGCAAGAGTAAAGAGTAGATGATAAAAATTAAGAAAAGATGAAAGGGGAAAGAGTAAAAAGTGGTATATTGATAAATTTCAGAACAAATGGAAGATCTAAGAGAAAATGGGTAAAAATCAAGAAAATATGAACGAGGGAAGAGTAAAAAGTAATAGATTGATGAAAATTGAGAAAATGAAGCAGGAAAAAGTGCACAGACAAATATATTTTGTTGATTTGAGTTTGTGAACCCTGTAGTCTTTCATACTGTTCTAAATATCCTAAAGTGACCTTTAGCCCAAATAAGCTTGGAGATCCCTAAGTTAGAAATGCAGATCGCTCTCTGAGAGAGTAACTTACGATTAATCTTCATTTTTTATTATTTTGAGGGCCGTGGTAGACCAGCTTAGCAAACTGAGGATTGTGTGTTCTAAACACATATCAGCCCAAGACCCTCGTGTACACAGGGGCTAATGCACATTAAATCTGTCGTGGCTTCAAATGTCCTCAGTTAGCGTGGTGTGGGTTTGGAGAATGGGGTGCCACCTCAGATATTGTTCTCCCATCAGACCAAAATTACGAGATATTGTTCTTGGATCTTTCCCTTCGGGATTGATGCCGGACCGTCGCCAACAGCCCGTTGTGTTGCTTCAGTGTGGCGCGTGAATTAATTTCCTTACCTACCTTATTATTTTGAACGAGACTGTAAAACTAATTAATTTAACCAACGGAATCATAATGGGAACAATTATTATTAACAGGGTCTGCTTTGTTGAGTTGTTCTATAATATAACAAAATGGTCTTGCAAGACAACAATGTTTGACTAAAAATAATGTAGTTTTAAAGAAATTAAATTCTATTAACTTAATTTGATTGTTAAATATATGAGGAAAGTATTAATTGCAGCCATTCCTCATAATGTTTCTTTGGTGTCAGTTTTTAAAGTTTATTATACTTCGATTTTATTTTACGATTTCCTAGTTTTTGACCTTCTGTTCTTTCATAGATTTTCTTGCTTCTAGAGCGGAGTTTCAGAAGTTGAAAGAGAGAAAGTGCTAAGTGGCATTTTGCTTAAAATCATTTAGCATAAATTATTAATTTTGAAATCGTAATCTATCGTAATCATACTTTTTCCATTTTAATTTATCGCTAACTTGCTTTCAACAATATCAATTTTCAAGTAACAGCAATCAAGTATCTGATCAGAAATTATAGTGAATTTTCTTGCAGGATCCGCGCTCATGCGTAATTATGTATTTATACATTTTTAGGGCCATCTTGATCAGCTGTTGTAGATTCTCCAAGAGTCGAGGAACCATCAACTTTGACGACCTCTACGTATTACCATCTATGGTAATAAGTTGTTTTACTCTTTATTCTACTTTTAAATCACCTGTCTGCGAAATGCTATCATAAATAAAGTATAAGGATAAGCAGTTGCCACTAAGATGGACCCACGATAATTATCACATAACCTATTCTTAAAAACATATATTATCTTTAAATTATTAGATCAAGATCATCTCTTCAGTATCTTTCACTTCTAAGGGCAAAAAGTGGTGTATTTTGAAAATGGAGGGGTACAGGAGTCGTTGGGAGAACCTGGTCTAAAAGCTCTGCATCTGTTGTGAATCATGAGTCTTGATTGAACAGATGCCCGTTTGGCAGAGCTTTATTGAATATGTCACTCAGTTTCACTATCAATTAACAATCAATATGGTATTAAAAATGTTTGATATTATTAATAACCATTTTGATGCTAATACACGTTTTGGACGTGCATTGTTTCTTTCAGGAGGATATGATCCACTGCACACAGTGCGAAAAAGCCTGTAGGACCACAAAAGAAATGCTTCATGGCATGGGGACATGATCTAGGCCAATGTTATGGGCCTCTCTACCGAATGGCTGTTGGAAGACATACTTCTATTTAGAGGGTCATCTTCCTACTCTGATGGAGATGTACGACTCCTTGTCTTTGATCAGATAGCTAAGTGAATTTTTCGTGCTTTGTTTGAATATAATTATTAATAAACTAGTATCTTTTTTTCAGTGCAAACAATTAATCCATCACATGGTAAGCATTTATGCTTTTTGGTACAGATGTATCTAGCGTCTCGTCTCTTGGCGCGATTTTTGGCGCACTTTTTATGTCGCTAAGGAAAGAAATCTTAGAAATAATCTTTTTTATCTTTATAAATATAATATCTTTATAAATCTTTACGCTTGCTGAGGTTGCCATAAAAACGGGAATAACCCTAATAAAGATGGGTTACCTTCACCTGTCATAACCCGCTACTAAAAGTGCGCCAAGAGCGTTACCACAAGATGAGGCCCTAGATACATCTGTACCTTCTTTTTCAGCATGGAAGAGGGATCTGACTGAGTCGAGAGTCTAGCATCCAGTGGGAAAGGAACCTTCAGAGAGGATGGTGGGAACGAAAGACATCTGGAAAGAACATGCTTGTACGGATCGTCTGGCTACTTTTAATCTATAATTAGTCTCGTAACCCTTTAGTAATACCTCTAATTCAAATTTTCTTTTCCAAAGTCTTGGAATAAATGCGAGCTATTCTTGCAGAGATTTAAAAATACCATTTCAGAAGATAAACTGAATCATAAAATCCAGATTCCAATATATACATTGAATTATTTGAAGATACTTAAAGAGACTCTATTGGGTTGTCAGAACTTTATCAAAAAATTCAAAGTGCTGCATCTTTTCAGGTATGGAGAGGGAGTCTAAGTCAGGCGTTAAGTTGAAGAAATCTTCAGGGAGGGGTGGGGTCACGAAAGCGATCTGGACAAAACATGGTACACAGCTTCTGAATCCCTTTCATCTATAACCAGTCTTATAATCCTTTAGTAATATCTCTTTAACGCAAAGTTTCTCAAATGAATACGTGCGATTTTATCTTAAGTTGATTTGAAATTTTCTTTATTTAAGAAGCAAATGTACATAGTAAAATTCACTTGGGCAGTTCCAGATAGCATACTTTTTGATACTTAGAAACCTTTTTTGTTTCATTACGCTGGTCGCATGGAATCAAACTCTTCAAAGGAGTATACCGTTTAGATATAAAATTAAAAATCTGTTGCGAACCAAACGATGGTTGATTGGTAGGCTTTGGGGTTTTATGGCACAAGTGCCATATTTGGCAATGCTGCGCCAGACACAAGACATACAATATCAAGTAATAAACAGACACACAATGAAAGTTTTACTGACACAGAAATGAGAAATACACTTAAGAGGAATGCATCTGACAGGAATCGAACATGCATCGCCTACAACTTGAAGATTGCTAGTGCAGTGGGCATCCCACTGAGCCACGAAGGCCCCGAACGCAACGATGATTCTAGTGTTTATTCTGTGTACTTTTCGTCGAATATGCTCTTTTTTTATACTTATTTTGACCACATATTATTTACATAATTCTGTTTATGACAAAACGATTTAATACAACAATAACAACAAAAATGTCCAATAGGTATCCTTGCGACGGAAATATTCGGTGTTAAAACGTAAACTTTTAAAATAGAAAATAACATGTAGTTGAAAAAGTTGTTTAAGCTTCTCCGCCATTTTAAAAACGTTTCCAACTTTGTAGTTAAGGCTATCCGTAAATCTAAAGGAATAATATCCCAAATAAGGACTTGGGTATTATATACTGATCAACGCAACTTACCTTTATGAATTTTTTAAACATCCCCATTGGGGCCTTAGGAGGAAGTTGATGTAGAAATCTGCTTAAGTACTTTTGTTTTAACTTTTATGATGGAGGTTGTAGGTGGGTATAGCCAGTGGTAGATCACCACTAGGCACGCGCCTATTTTATTATTTATTGGAGAGCCACAGTTGCATAAGAGTTTCATCAGATTTAGTCATAAAAATGTCGTCAATAAGATTTAAATATTGAAAATAACATTTTTTCTTCATTTTTCGGAAGTTTGGAGAACGGTGTACCAGCTCAGGTGTGACCTCGTCATCTGACCATGGTTCAAAATTACGTGGTGTTATCCTCGATCTTTCCCTTCAGGTTTGATCCCCGACCGTCGCCAATAACCCGTTGTGTTGCTCCAGAACGACGTTAATTAAAATACCTACCTCTTCATTTTTCTTTACAGTTGAGAATTCGCTTACAATATTAAAAAACTAATTTTTATAAGAGTGTGAGCGTTTGCAAGCGATTCGTTAATTAAATTTTTACTGCGCGCGTGCAACTGCTACTAGCGTATTTGTAAACGTTATATTATATTTACTAAGTACGTACAAATATATAATAGTTAGTACATACATATTTTGATTATGCATGCGCAATCTACGATATTGTGAATGTATTTTCAATTATGTACTTTCAAACTGTAATCATGATAAGGAATACAATAAAAAAACTTAATTTGGAAATTAGAAGAATGGGAGATGGAGTGAAAAAGAGTGTTGATATACGTCCTTTGTAATTTGTATCGCATTTATTTTCTTTAATAAATGTTTCATTTGTTCAAACCAGCGTTCCTTTTGTATACAACCGGAAAGTTTATCTACAATTATTTAATGCAATCATACTGATATTATGATAATCGAAAAAGTGAATAGAGTCAGTCTTCATCTCTAAAATAAATTAGACTCTGATCACCACGCTAAGAACATGAAAATTTCATATTAATATTGGTGAAAGAATTTTAAAAATCAAAGATAATTTTAAAAAGTAATTTTATCACTTTTTGATAATCGAAATATATCTATATACATTTTTTTTATTTGGACGATATCGAAGCACTCATTGAAATATTTGGTTTACTTCTACTTAACACATGTGAATCCATTTAACAGAGGTGTTTGATTTTATAATTTAATATTCATAGTTATCGTAATAAATAGTATATTTATTTATTAGTTATATCCATTTAATCTATCGTTATCACCATGCCAAAGGCATGAAACTGCAAGATTGACGTTTTTACTAAAACTCGTTCAGAGTTTTGATGTTTCGGGGAAAATCGAGTTACAACTCAAAGGTTGTTTTCTCATAAAACTCGGAATTTCCACTATGAACCAAGATGATTCGTGGCTTTGTTATAATATAAAACATGAAATGGTGACTCGAAAAATGCAGTTAGATGAAAATCGCCCAAATGCAAATTCGCGCCTTTGGCGTGGAAGTAACGATACATAAAAAAAATATATTTTTATAAAAATGTAAAAGCATTTGTATTAGTAAATCTTGATCCCGGACCGTCGTCAATAGCCCGTTGTATTGCTCTAGTGCGACGTCAATTAATTACCATTACCACCACTGCTTTGCTATCAATAGTATATTTGGTTGGTTGGTTTTGGGGTTTTAAGGCGCAAGGGCCATATTTGGCCATGCTAATAGTACAGGGTGGGCGAAAAGTCCATGACACACATTTCCAAATTTAATATAAAATCAACCAATTGTCATATGAGTGTGCGGTTTTCACTAAATAGCTTTACATGGCATCAAGCTATTTTTTTGGCATAAAAAATAGTTGAATTGTTTGCACATAGATGGCGCTATTTGTATAACACTAGCTTAGTAAGTTTAGCTTGCAATCCGCCAATCCAGCTATGACGACTCCAACGGAAAGAGCAAAAACTATTACGGCCACCTCGTTCTCTAGATTTAACACCCCTTGATTTCTTCTTGTGGGGACAAGGTTTACTCCTCGCGGATGGCGAGCATTGAAGAATTGAAGACACGAATCACGCAAGTAATCAACTCTATTCCGCAATCCATGTTAGCAAATCCGTGGATGGAAATTGAGTATCCGTTAGATATGGATCGAGCCACAAAGGGTGCCCACGTTGAAATATGGTAGTATACAGTGACACAAATGTTCTAATAAATTCTAATATGTACTGTAATTACGTATTTGTGTACAATTTTTATATTGTTTTTCGGTACACTCCCATCTATGCGTTAAATTATGAATTTTTTTATGCCAAAATAAAAAAAATTCGTGTCATGTAAAGCAATTTTGTGAAAACCGCACTGTCTTATGACAATTGGTTGATTTTATATTAAATTTTGAAATGTGTCATGGACTTTTCGCCCACCCTGTATATTCGGAAGATGTAAGAAATTCCCCATAATGTATATTTCCGAAAGTTGTATCAATAGCCCGCTGTGTTGCTCCATTGTGATGTTAATTAAATACCTACCTATCTGATGAAAGTTGTAACACGGCTGAAAAATTAACATGGAAGAAACGTGTTGGAATTAATAATAGCGTAGTAGGTAAAGAACAGAATCTGCAATTAGAACAAAACTATGTTAAACTACGATTTGCTTAATTGTTCTGCATTGCAAACACATGATTCAATATTAAAATTTCGCAGAATTTGTCCTAGTTGAAGCTCATGAACCTCTGTAAGATATTTCACAAACTCATAGCCTATTTCATTTCTTGGCAAAACCGATGGTTTTTCAGGCCATCTCCAAAATAGTCCCCATAACACTTTAAAAGAGCAAAAATTCCGTATAACTATTCACGAGAACGCATGCTAGAGCTACCCTCATAATGTGATTTTTATTTCCGGAGACGTCCAGCGACCAAAAATCACGAACCCCCCTGCACACACAAATCAACGCCAACTTGAAAGACAAGCGAAATTACATTATGCCCAGCGCTCGCTCCCAGCAGTGACGGGACACACATCGGCTGGCTAAAGAAGCGTAAGTTATAGAATACAGTGTCTGAAATTTATGTCACGGAGCGCTAAAAAATAAAAAATTGGAAGTCATCCAGGAACGTGAACGACCATATAGCGGACGAAGCCTCTAATCCAATTGATTGTACAACGCCGCGTCCATTTTTTTTAAAGTAAAAGACGGAGCGTTAAAAGGAAAGATAAACAACGTTTATAGCGATATATGCCTTTTTTTCCCGACATTCCTCAGCTCCTTTGTCCGGAAATTTACGAATTTTTTTCTCCTCAACACCCGCCAATCTAATGCTGGAGGTTAGACGTTTATTTTTTGAGAGACATTGAAGGCAGAAATGGTGTTACGCCTTCAGATTTTTTTCCCCGTCTAGCGAAGATAAAAAATGTCTACTTTTAAGCTAAGCGTAACAGATGGTCGTAAACGGAGCGTAAAAGAATAAGGAGGAGATGCGAGAGTAGAGAGTGAGAGTTTTAGTGAAATGACACCTTTCGTAGCGAAGTCTGCAGCGTCGTCTTCGACAACATCTGCTTCACGGAAAATGATATTTGAAAAATGATCATTAAATTGGTTTAGCCAAGCATAGAAAAAAGTTTATATAGGAGATTATTTTCCACTATGGTTGTTAGAGACAATGTATCATCAACTTTAGAGAAATATCTTTTATAAATCCCTTGAGGAAGTATTATATAGAAATCCAAGTCCAAAATAAACCTCTTAGGATATAAATATTTTCGCAACATTTTTAAAACATACATTTTTTGTCGATGGAAAACACTAGTGACTAGTTTGATAATACTGCAGGGTGTTCCAATACTTCTTTCTTCACAAGCAACTTACTTTAAAAGTAACACAAAATTCAATCGTCTGTTCACAAATGACAAAAGGATTTGGAAAAGGACACTGTTTGACAAATTGATAGTCTGCCAATCCAGGCTATCGTCATTTTAGACACTGACTTCGTACGGGCAACATGACTAATTTCAAGAATGTTAAGATGACTCGTTGGAATGTGCCTATCATATTAGCAGCAATCGGACGTGTGCATGCACGACAATCCATGTGTCGATGCTTTGTCGTAGCTTTGATGTTTCAAAATTCTGCAATGTCCTGTAATGTCAAGACTATGTAACTTTAAGAATGATGAGATGGCTGGTTGGCTGGCTGGTATGCGCCTATCACATGAGCAGGAAGCGGACACGTACACGTACAGCAATCCATGTGTCGACGCTATCAGGCGTCTGATAATTGGTAATCACATCTTTGAAATTCCCAAGATGATGTAATTTCTAGAATGCTGAGATGGTTGGCTGGCATGCGCCTATCAAATGAGCTGAAAGCTGAAGTGTACATGTACGACAATCCATGTATAGACTGTCAAGAGGCAGACAATTGGTAGTAGCAAATTTGAGATTTCTAGATTCTGTAATGTCAAAATTATGTAATTTCAAGAATTCTGAGATGGCTGGCTAGCATGCGCGTATCATATGATAGGCACATGTTATGAGCAGCTAGTGGACACGTACACATACGGCAAACCATGTGTCAGGCGTCAGCCAATTGATAGTCGCAACTTTGAACACCGACCGGGAAACTGCAAGTTATAACTACAGTCTATAAAATTTTGAGTGCTAAAAATATTGCTATTTTTAAGAACACAATAATATGAGTAAATATGTCGGCTAAACTTATATACTCTGATACGATTAAGATTAATATAATTTGAGTCATACTTGAAATCTATAGATACGGAGTGTAAAAATATACAAGCAGGTTTTTTAATGCAATACTATGTATAATGATCAAAGATTTTTACCTGCGCATGGCGGTGCGGTATGTCATATTCATGACCCTTGCCATCATGCCGCCGTAGTGTATTGCAGTGTGACGTATTTGGTGATTCGCTATACGTCGACAGCTGCGTTGTGGCATAGGGTGTCGGATAATATAAAGGTTCTCTTTGACTATCGTCGGACGGATCACTTCGCTTTACTTTACCATAAGAGCTCATTGACAGGCTTTCTCCTTTGCCACCTGAACTTCCAGAATCTGAGATAAAGACATAAGAGAGAGCAGAAGATATAGAATTGATTTGAACGTTTCTCAAAATTTCAAAATTCTGGCCGATTCAATTGGTATTTAAAACATTGAAATTTAAAAATTTGAGAAATTTCCGCGCGGGAAATATCGTTTAATCTATGGCTAAAAATATAGATAAACGGTATAAGTGGATATAAGGATATCCCAAAACACCCAAATTTGAAAGAAAATTCTTTCGAATTCATGTTATTAAATATAAATATATGAAATAATACTGAAATTAACTCCTAAAATATAATGTTTACTACAAATAAGTATTACTCCCCTTTTTTTGTTCTCTTTTCACCCACTAGTTTTTGTATCACCTCTATACCTATCGAGTCTCCAATACACCTTTTTACTACTTTCACCTTTGTCCCATAATCCAATAATCTCCCTCTTAATCCATAACCCCCAGAGGATTAATGTTTAACTTCTTAATCTTTTTGAGCCCCTAAGAATAATGTGTTCAAAACCGTTCCCCAGACACAGGCTCATTTATTTGAGATAAAACTACACACAACAGCGCAACGACACAGATCCGATAACCTGATATGTTTATTTCTTCTTCCTTTTCCGATCGCTGATGCATCGGATTCCACCCCAACACTTGACATAGATGCACGTGGGACTCGATACAAACCACACCTTTTCAGGCAATAAATTTTCTTAATAGGCCCCTAATCCAATAATCTCCCTCTAAGTCCTTCACCCCAGATGATTAATTTTTGACTTCTCATTCCTTTTCGAGCCCCTTAGAATAAGGTTCTCGGATCCGTTTCACACGTACTACACCCAACAGATACAGGTTTCCACCTTATTTGAGATAAAACTACACACAATACCACGCAACGACACAGGCCCGCTTATTTAATATATTTATTCTTTCTTCCAACTGCCGATGCATTCCATCCCAACACTTGAGATGCACGTGCAACTTAATAGAAACCCCACCTTTCCTGCCATTAAACTCTCTTAATAGGTCCTCTAATCCAATAAACTCCCGATAATTCCTTTATCCCAGTGGATTAATTTTTAACTTCTCATTCTATCACGAGCCCCATAGAACAAGGAGTTGAGAGCCGTTCCAAACATACTACACGTAACACAAACCTCCACATTTACTATATGTCACTAGGCTACAGTTAATCAATAACTTTACTAGAGGATTAAAAAAAGGTTTTCTTGGAATTTTCTGCCTCTCCACTTGTGAGGTAGGTAACTACCTACCTCACAAGTGGAGAGGCAGAAAATTTAAGAAAACCTTTTTTGAATTTGATCTCACTGGGAGCAATACAAAGCGCTATTGGCGACTGAGATAAATCCCGACTCTCCACTTGTGAATTTTTTTAACGCTACAATTTTCCAGTGGATACCTCGAACGACTGCTTACACCACTCCTGCCACGCCTGTTACTTTGACTTCTGCTGTTATGACATACTATATTTTGCACATAAAATAAAATTTGTTTTCATAGAGATAAAATCGGAAAAGTTACCTGAAGAATAAACTAACCTAGAAAAGGTGTTATACATAAAGAAGAAAATTCGAGTCTAAAGCAGCAAAAACTCTCGAAAGCTAAGCTCAGGTGTCAGAAAATCTGCAAAGCGTGTTCTGTCTGGAATTTCTAGGTTTGCGTTACTAATTCCAGGTCGCTGCGTCATTCTCTTAGAACAATAGAAATAAAATTATGCAGGAAGTGACCCATTAACAAAAACCTTTCTTTGCTCGATCGGAATAGAAAAACCACGAGAACGAAAAACGGACAAAGCTCAAAAATCTTTTCGGGGACGCAAAGAAATTGCTAAGGAAACAGAGGCGTGATTTGTTAACTAGTAGATTAACAGACGAGTCTTCAAGTTACAAATTTTTCCTCCTCAATGTCTTCCATTAATATCTTGAAATGTTTCTCGTAAAGTTTGCGTTACATTTTCCTTGCTTTTAACCCTCCAAGTAGTTTCGACAAGATATCGCGTCCATCAAAATCCGACCAATTATGATAATGACAAGATTCCTCGTCATCAAGATATTGTCCATTTTTTATGATGACGAGATCAAGATCTGGTCAGTTTTCTTCTAACGTCGAGGCATCTCGTCCAACAAGATTTGATCAGTTTTCTTCTGATGATGAGATATCTCGTCGAGACAACTACCAGGAGGATTAATAAATATTTTTGTTACTAAAACTCAATTTGCATAATTTCCATTCCTGATAAAGTTGGTTGGGTTGATTTTTTGCGACACAGAGATGATATTTGGACAAGCTGTGCCAAACAATGTCAAGAAAATCGACATACACACAAGAAAGGTTTTACTTAAGTAAAAGAGAGAAATACACACAGGGTTTGGTTGTTTTGTGGTTTTATGACACAAGGGCAAATACGCACAGGGTGGAATAGAACCTGCGCCTCCTACAACTCACAAGTCTGTAACACAGTGAGGTAAGGTTTCCAATCATGGTAAGGAAATTACTACTCCAACACACACTTATATAAAGGGATCTTTAGAAAATTAAAAAAGTTTCTGCCTTCGAATCTAAGAAAATTTAACTTTCGAAAACTTTCGACCTCACTTTAAAAGAGAAACAAATCACACGGGAAAGAATAATCACCAAATACAACTTACGCGCCGAAAAAAAGTCGGACCCAATTCCTCGTTTAATTTTAATCGCCGATAACCGAAACCTGGTTAAAGGAAACAAAAACACGTCTTGCGCGAGGGAGAAACCCCGAATCCTCAAGGCACTTTGAAGTTTGAGCAGAAATGGGAAATTCTTAATGGTTTTTCTTGAGATCCCTATGGAGGCCGACGGTGAACGCTTCGCTTAAGTAAACACACCCCAGGAGTAACTTATACCTCACGCTAGGCAATTTTGTTTCAGGCTTGAGAGGCTCATGGCTATAACTTCCAAGCACCGAATCGATTTGATATCACAGTATGCAGGTATTTGTGTGATGAATTCAGATCCGCTCTGCTTTGTTATCCCAATTTGCAAATTCATCTTTTTCAACTTCTCACGCCACTGCTATAGTTTTAGAAATACACTCCTGTCCAAATTTGTCTTTACGTACCCAAAAATAATTATATTCCATGAAATATTCAATCGATGTAATCCATTTTTTCAGAGAATGTGTGAAAGACAAGCCTAATTAGCATTATCCAATTAAAAGTGATCAAACGGTTTCTGATATGCAAATCAAGGCTTTACGTCATCCGACGGTGAATCAAGCGCTTTGCACAAAGTGAATATCTGAGTGAATTTGTGCAATATAGGATTTGATTTCAGTGTGTAAGGACTCAAAACGGTTTGTTATGGCTCCGAAGTATCATTTGGAAGAATCTGTGGTGGCGAATTATCGGCCGTTTAGAAGCAGGGCAGACAATCATGGAAGCAGCGAGATGTGTAAATATTTCAAGACACAGTCTCTACGCTATGGAAACAATTTCAGAACTATGGAACTGTTGTAAGGAGGACTGGACAAGGTCATAAACGAATAACAACTGCTTCTCAAGATCGATATCTGGCAATAACTGCCCGTCGTAACAGGAAGTCTACTGCTCGGCAGTTAAATTCATAGGTTGCAACCGCCACTGGAACTGTTGTATCAAGGCAAACTGTATACAGAAAGCTTAATGAAAAAGACCTTTATGCCAGAAAGCCAAGGGTATGTGTTTAACTGTTTTCACAACAAAAGAGGGATAGCTTTAATTGGTGCAAAGAACATCAAAACTGGAGTGAATACCAATGGACCCATGTTCGCTTTACTGATGAGTCGAGGTTTAGTTTAACATCTGATTCTAAGCGTGTTTACATCTGGAGGGAGTCAGGGACGCGAAATCTTCCTTCGAACGTTATGGAACGTGACCGTTTCGGTAGTGCAGGTGGGATGGTATGGGGAGGAATAATGATTGATGGACGTACGCCCCTACACGTTTTCAACAGCGGATCTGTGACCGGCCAGAGAGATCGGGATGAGGTCTTAGAACCTTATGTAAGACTTTTCAGAGGTGTATATGGATCTGACTTTTTATTTATGGACGGTAATGCTCGTCCACATCGAGCAAAATTCGTTGACGAATTCCTTGAAAGTGAAGCCTTTGTGCTAATACCGTGGCCAGCAAAATCTCCTGATCTGAATCCGACAGAGAACTTATGGGACTACCTTGGAAAAGCAGCTGCACGAAGACATCCTCCTCCTAGAGATATAAATGCTCTGAAGACCGCATTGCTGGAGGAGTGGAACTTTATTCCCCAAACTGCGGTTAACAACATTATTGCCAGCATTAAAACACGTTGTGATATGTGTGTACACGTCAGGGGAGATCACATTCCATATTAAATTCATAAGCCTTAATTTTTTTCTGAGTTATTCTTTTTTTTTGACTCTCCTCATCACATATTATTTCCATTTTTATTGTTTCATGCCACAGTTTTATATCATATGCAGTGTTCTTAAATTTTTTCCTTTGTATTTATGTGTTATGATGTTATGTATCATTTCACACAAATTCATAAAATTACAGTTCACGGTTTCTGAGAAATCCGTGATTTTATGCATGTAAAGGTAATTTTGGACATGAGTGTAGTTTAACGTCCTGATCTTTCTCACGAGCAAAGTCTGGATTTCCTTCAATGGTCCATAACCCTCCTGGTGGTTGTCTCGACGCAGTATCCCGGCAGAAAAACTGAACCAGCTCTTAATGGACGAGATATTTCGTCATTAGAAGAAAACAGACCAGATCTAGATCTCGTCATCGTCACGAAGTCGGTAATGTCTTGTTGATGAGAAGTATCGTCATAATTAAAATCGGTCAGTTTCTGATAGACGAGATATCTCGTCGAAACCACTTGAAGGGATAACAAGAGACTAGTCTAAATATGCCTTCACTTAGTTCTTGGGGCACCTTAGCCAGGATTTCTTTCCTTCATTAGTCATCTTAGCATCTTCGAACCTCTGAGTGTCATGAAATCCCTGAGTAAAGTAGTATTGCCTTTACTCCACAACACACATATTGACTAAACCTTGTTGTAAGGTGGAAAGAATATTGGGAAAGGTTTTAGTGGTCAAGAAGGCCAAACCAGGTTAGAAGTCATGCAGATACGACTGCAAGATGCAGAACACATGAATTTCAGCCCTCAGGGGATTAAGTTGACCTATGGGCAGCAAACTGGAAACACAAGTTGACTGAGGAGTCATTCGTTTATTAAAACCTACATTGTTTTTTAAAGAAGTTCTATTAATTTCCTGTTTCTGAAGCTATTACTGAAAAATAATACTGCTGAAAATAATACTAGTTGATTAAAAATAGCTTTTAAATTTAATTTTCGAAAAGAAATTCGTATATTTGCTGTAATTCAAACAAAAGTTGCAATTATTACTGAGAAATAATAATCTCCAGCCATTCCATCTTCGATTGAAATACCTCTTAAATTAAATTTTGGAAAAGAAAATCTTATATTTGCTGTATTTGAAACAGAAAATTATTTGCAATTGCTCCCTGATTGTCTTCCTAGCAGCTGTACCAAACAGATATTTATACAAAATAAGAGAACACATCTCAAGATTACAGGTGTTAAATAGATTTTGTTTCTAAACATAAATTACAGATGGGAAATGGAAAAGTAAATAAAAAAGGTATGTACATTCTTTAAGCAATTTCCTAAACAACTTCAATTTATACCTTATAATTTGTAGAAAGTGGAACAATTCTACAACCATATATAAATTAAAAGCTTTGATTAAAACGCATGGTTTTATTGCAAATATTTAATGCAGCCAATTTTTAAATTTAAAGTTTCGTATCATTGCATACGTTTAATATTTTAATTCAAATTATTGTAACAAGCTTGTCGTTTTCCGTGATAATGAGTTCATTTTACTAATGTCTTGGATGTTGCATTGTGCGACTTATTCAACATCTTCGTTATACAGTTCGTTACAATTTTTCTAAAAAAGGTGTTTCGTAATGTGTTTAGATTTAATAACGGTTGGGGTAATATAATTATTTTCCGTTCGAATAAAAATTTCGGATTGCAAACCATAATTATTTTTAACCACTTTTTAATTGGACCATTAGAGCATCTAAACAAGAAAATCGAAATTTGTTTTGTTTGTGCAAATTTAAACATTTTAAGATCATTATAAAGCATTTGAAAATTAATACACATGAAATGCTCCAAACTTAAAAGTAATTAACGTTTTTCTTCATTTACATCGCAATTGGATATTTTTCATCGATTAGTTTGGCAGAAAAATTTTGCGCTATTTTGTTAGTCGTTATAGAACAATTTTCACGGATTTTTCTTCTCATTGTAGCTTACAAAAATATTTTTTTAATGAATACTTATTTTTGTGCGTAGTTTAAGGAAGGGATAATTGTCAATTTAGAATAATTATCCAAGTATCCATTATATTTTTTAACACAAGGATTTTTTAAATGATTATAAAAATAAAAAGGGAGAAGTTTACAATCGATGTTTATAATCGTTCCAAGGTATTTTAAAGACTCAAAACATAGCAAATAATCCTCTTTCACCGGTCCAACAGAAACTTAATCCTTTCAACGTTAGGTTTAGAAAAAGCAAAATACATGCATATTTGAGTTTAATTATCTATATTTTATAAAAAATACAGTCCTCGACTGTCGACAATATAGTTTTTAATGATGAAAGAGAAAGATTACTTTCTGAAAACATACAAGGTAGAAGAAATGAAGGGAATATGAAGAAATAAGTCCCGCAAAAATCATAAAATAACGCAAAAAATTTCATTTCAGGTTAATGTGTAATTGAGTGTTTTTTATTTAATTAAGTGGCCTACGTAAAAAATGAACAAGTATAATGAAAAAATAACGAACGCCGATTCTTGATAAGCGCGGTAAATCTTTAAATGGGAATCAACTCTACAAAAAAAGGCACAGGACAATTGTTTTCTAAGATTTTTTCCCAGTTTCTTTGCTTTTTTCCTTTTGTTCTCAGTGAAAGGCACATCAATGAACAAGGAAAGGAAATTACGAGAGAAAAAGACATCCATGTTATTCTTTCACCAATTTTCGGAAGAAAGGACAGGAGTAACGACAAAACAGAAAGAAAAGATGGGAATTAACTCAAACATTGATCAAGTGTCAACTGAATCGGATCGAGATTTTTTTCGTCCTTTCATTAGAATCATAGAAACATTGGAACGAAAAAAAGAGCAAACAACTTTAAGTTCGTGCGTTCTACGTCGATTCAGATTCCTGAAAATTAATTAACCTTTTTTGTGTTTAATCCCTGTGATTTATGGCTGAATGTTAACTTTCCAGAATGTCAACTCTTGTTCCTGTTTTAGTTTTGAAGATTAATGTATGTAAATTTTTATAGCGGAAGATAAAATATGATTAGAAAATTATGCCTTACATATGGGTCCCTGGGAATTTTTAAATCTTTGAACCGTGTTTAAAGAGATTTTTTCTCCTTCTCTTAACGAAGAAATAATTACTGGGTGAATTCCAATTAACCATATCAGTTTTGGTGCAAAATTATTTCTTTTTCTGGCTTACAATAAACATTCTTTTATATTTATTGAATCTTATTTTTCAAATCGATCTTTTTACTTAAAACGTCGATTTAGAATAATGTACTCGGGTTTGATTAGTTGTTGGCACCACTTTTTTATTACATTCAGTTATCGAACATTGCATTGTATTTAGTGTAAAACCAGATAAACTATTTTTTGTAGTAACTATAATCTCATCCTGTACATACGTAAGAAATTATTTGCTTGATTAGAAGCAACACATAAGTCAAACACATAAGATCATAATGCAATCACAATTTGAAAGTAAAAAGAATCTATAGCCATTTTGATGGTACTATAAGGTTCAGAAGGATAATCAGTGCATTATCAGAAGGATAATGAGTGTGCATTATCCTTCCGATTCAGGTCTCGGACGATGGTATAGACGTGAGATCTTATTTAAATGATCTTAGGATCTTTATAATATCAACGAATTTGTTAATTGCATGCTAGTTTTACTGATAGGAGAGTATTCATAAGGTTTAAAGGAATTATTATTTTTTATCAGTAAACCACAACACCACGGATCCCTTACGAAAATATTTTTTAGTTCTGTAGAATTCTATAGACTTCGAAAAAGGAATGAAATTTCGTTTCTATAGAAAAAGATTCTTTAGAATTCTAATGAGTTTTCTATAGAAAAACGAGCTCTAATTCTATAGAAATTTATTTCTATGGAATTCTATAGAGAAGTTCTACAGAAAAGCAAAGTCGTGAAACAAAAGAAATGAGCTTCTATAGAATTATATAGAGGTTTCTACAGACATTCTATACAGATTTTTATTGATTTACTATAGAGATTGCTTTATAGAGCTTATAGAAAAACGGGCCATATTCCATAGAAATTCTTATAGAATTCTTAAGAAATTTATCGTAAGAGACCCTTAAAAAAATTCCACCACATATAAAAAATACAAATTATGCAAATTTTTCATAGAGAAAGAACATCAAATTTTAATTGCATTCATTGAATTGTGAAGTAGAGATATTACTATTAGAATGGTGATATTTGGATATGGGACAGGCGTGTGACTGTCACGTTGATATCATCTCAGACATGCGGGCAGTCAGTTGATGCTCTGCCTATCGGTACTGCAGATTCCAGACTCAAATTCCTATTTGGTCAAATGTGCTCGTAGTGATTCGGTATATAACGTAAGCCATTGGTTGCGGTCTAATTATCCCTCGTGTGCCGTGAGGTTGTAAAGAGTCAAATCAAGTTATACTTCATCATTCTCACAGGATCTAATTCTTATCTTCAATTAAAGTCATAAACAGGACTCATTCCTAAGAAGCAGCAGGACACACCTTGACGCTAGGATAAATTATTGTTGCTGTATTTTTGTGCATGCAAATACATTTCTTAGGTCTTCCACGTTGGGACCAAAGTGGTTAAGTCAAAATGGCTCCTTTTCAGAATATTAAGTTGAATACACTCTTTCTCACGAATATTCAGGAGGGAAAAGAAGAGGAAGCATGCCATGATACAAATAATTGCAATTCAAATTCGTAGATTCATTTAGTTTTAATTTTAAATATATATTATTTTTAATTAATGATGCACTTGACTCCTTTGAGTCCATCAAATTCAGGCTTCAAACCCATTAAAAGCCTTGACACGGAGGAGATATGTCACTACCTAAACTATACATATATCCAAAAACTAAGGATAATATTGTATTCGTGTCAAGCATCGTCACTAATCTCAATTCAATTGATCACCACCACCAAGGACTTTGTACAGGAGCAAAGATATTATCTAGTGGGATAAAGGGGTTCCTTGTCACAGAAACCCTTAGACATACTTGGAGAAAACATGTCTGCACAGGGTCCTTTGAGGCCTGCATCAGATCTCGTGATCTTTGGTACTACAATGGGACAAACTGACTGCAATTTGTGTAATAACATCCAATGGGTGAGCCTCCGTTTCTCCTAACAAGGACAATCACTAACTTCCATGCGCTTACATACAAAGATTTGAACAAGAGACCTACTGGATGGCATACAAGAGTTATGACTATTATACCAGTTAGGCGGGAAACCTACAATGTGTTCATCTGAGCATATCTTTAGTTCCCAGGAGCATCCCGAGGCGTATAGCGAATGTATTCCTTGAGGATTGATCCCGGACCGTCGCCAATAACCCGTTGTGTTGCTCCAGTACGACATTAATTCAACTAACCCGAGGCATGTGGATGTCATGTTTGTGCAAAATTCATTTGTCATTTGAGATACAGCGGTACAGATACTTGACAGGTGATTCGTCTAGGATCATCCTAAATTTTTGAATTTTTGCATATTGTGTAAGCTTGTCATATTGCATCCAAACTCATAAGAACAGAAAATCTTCCCTATAAGATTAATTCGCATTTTAATATCGATGAAATACCTCACATATATTCTAGACAGCGAATATTGCGCATACAAAATAATCCTCGCCTTTCTACTTCTATTTTCCTCAACTAGTCTAGATAAAAGGGAAATAATCTTTCGATATGAAATATTCATATGAATCATTTTTTCACAAACCTTGAAATTCATACGTCGTTCATATTTTGAAAGGATATCTGCCGCCTACATAAAGCTCTTGAGCGGTTTTAATATCCAGCTAAGGTCCTGCATACAATACGTATGAACCAAGTGCTTTCCCAGATACATTTTCTTCCTGGAATCCTTATTTTTCTTTGGGGGTTTCTTTTTGTTTATTTTGCTTTCTTTGCGGCATGATATGAAGCGCTCGGGGCTTTGTGAAAAATTCAACGCTTAGTGTGCGGTGTATCGATTTCAAATCCTCGAACCGCTTTTTTCCCAAGTACGCAGTTTGTTTGCAGTGGGATCGAAATAACAACTTCCACGACCCCTATGAAAATGCCGATGGGGGTCGGCTTCCTTATAACGCAGACGAGATCTTTGAAGTCTACACCGCAGTGTTTGGGACTTGGGCTTTTTGAGACACTTTGGTGTCTTGGGGTATCTATTTTGTTGTGGAAAACTGCTGTCGGAAGCTAAATTTGATGTAGTCTTGTGGATGTGGCCCGGTTCTGTTTGGATTCATTTGATTTGGTTCAATTCGATTTCTTTGGTTCGGATTTGTTGCGTCCCTATAACGTAGAGAAGGTCTTTTAAGATGGTGTTTGTCGCAGTTTACGTTTTTGACTATCTGATAGATCGTTTCTATCTCATGTTAACCCCTATTTTGTACAAAACCTTATGTATCAAACTTCATTTTATGTGGTATTCAATTTTGTTTGGTTTGATTCAATTTGAATTTATTTCAGTCTATTCTATTCTATTCTATTGTGTTTAGTTTTATTCGATTTGGTCTTATTTACATGGTTGCTTTCGGTAGTTTGGTAGGTAGATATTTAATCAACGTCGCACTGGAGCAACACAACGGACTATTGACGACTGTCCGGGATCAACTCTTAGGGAAAGATTCGAGGACAAAATCTCGTTATTTTTGAGCCATGGTCAGATGTTTGGTTCTATTCGATATTTTTTGGTCTGCTTTAGTTCCTTTCTTACTGGTGGATCCCTGGGTGTCTAACAGGTAACTTTATTTTGTAGAAAACTGTTGTTTCAAACTCCATTTGATGTAGTCTTGTGGATGTGGCACAGTTGTATTGGGATATATTTAGTTTTATTCGTTTATTTTACTTGTTTTGATCCGATTATTTTAGTTTTATTAGATTTCTTGTACATTGTTTTTGTTTCGTTCTCACAACTTAGAAGGAATCTTTTAAGCCAGTGTTTACTTATCAATCAACATCGCAGATCATTACGATTTCAACTTTCCGATGGATCATCCCGTATCTTATGTTACATAGCGGTAGCTTCTATCGCAAACTTCTTTTGATGGAGTCTTGTGGATGTGGTGCGATTCTATTTGAATTCATTTGATTTTATATGCCTATTTGATCCGATTATTTTAGTTTTATTCGATTTCTTGTACATTGTTTTTGTTTCGTTCTCACAACTTAGAAGGAATCTTTTAAGCCAGTGTTTACTTATCAATCAACATCGCAGATCATTACGATTTCAACTTTCCGATGGATCATCCCGTATCTTATGTTACATAGCGGTAGCTTCTATCGCAAACTTCTTTTGATGGAGTCTTGTGGATGTGGTGCGATTCTATTTGAATTCATTTGATTTTATATGCCTATTTGATCCGATTATTTTAGTTTTATTCGATTTCTTGTACATTGTTTTTGTTTCGTTCTCACAACTTAGAAGGAATCTTTTAAGCCAGTGTTTACTTATCAATCAACATCGCAGATCATTACGATTTCAACTTTTCGATGGATCATCCCGTATCTTATGTTACATAGCGGTAGCTTCTATCGCAAACTTCTTTTGATGGAGTCTTGTGGATGTGGTGCGATTCTATTTGAATTCATTTGATTTTATATGCCTATTTGATCCGATTATTTTAGTTTTATTCGATTTCTTGTACATTGTTTTTGTTTCGTTCTCACAACTTAGAAGGAATCTTTTAAGCCAGTGTTTACTTATCAATCAACATCGCAGATCATTACGATTTCAACTTTCCGATGGATCATCCCGTATCTTATGTTACATAGCGGTAGCTTCTATCGCAAACTTCTCTTGATGGAGTCTTGTGGATGTGGTGCGATTCTATTTGAATTCATTTGATTTTATATGCCTATTTGATCCGATTATTTTAGTTTTATTCAATCTTTTGGTCTCATTTTGTTCAGTTCTTATAACGTAAAGGAGAGCTTTTAAGTCAGTGTTTATCGCAGTTGTTTATGACTTCGACTGTTATGAATCATTCAGTATTATATGCTAACCACCACTTTGCAGAAAACCACCTCAAATATTAATTAATTAAAGGTAATTATGCACTTCAAAATCCGTCTCCGATTCATTAAATTATCATTCAAATCCATATTACTTCTAATTAAATAGCATTCATTATGCACACTCTAATTCGCAATGATTGATAAGTCAACATAGTTGTTACAAGTACTTCATTACAAATATTGATAAAACCAGCAAACAAATTTCATTTCACATATTCGGCATTTTTCTTTGGCAAACATAGAATAATTGATCTCCTACATCTTGAAATGGTAAGGACTAGGTATATAAATGTCCAAGGTATATTAAATCTCCAAATGTATATAAACATTCCTTCATTTGATAGTCAAGTAGTGCTCTGGATGAGAGTTAATACGTAATCTCCACCTATTAAGGAACTAACAACATTAAGTTTCTGGCTGTTGGTTTTTATGGTGCTACAGCCATATCTGGCCAAGCGCAAGACAAATAACTTCAAGTAATGGACATACACACCTCGAAACTTTTACAGTGCTGCCTACAACTTGCAGGTTGTTAGCACAGTGGGCAAACCTACTTAGCCACAGCGGCCTGCTCATTTCTCTTATGTACAAAACACATAATATGTGAAAAAATTTTCACCCTTACAAGTTTTTAACCTTTTTATGCAGGGTACCGTCCGAATGTTAAAATAACTTTAAATTTCAAACCGATTGTAGAATTTTACTTCACACACATATTAAAGTTAATATGCCTGCCTAAAACCTCGAAGACAAGCGCTTTGTGTTTTCCTTAGGGAGGTAATCCTGAATTTTAAGCACCCGAAACTATTCTTTTAATGCAACATTCGGGAGCCACATTGGCTTGTTATCTCCTAAGCCACATTGACAAAACTGCCGCAATGAATCGCGAGGGATGGAAATCGAAACTGCGATTGATATTTTGCGTCAACAATTTACTGAGAGCACGTCTCGCGTTCCACGGCCGAACCCCTATTTGTTCTTCTGAGGAAAGTCAAAATATTTTTCTTTCCTCTCCCGGGTTTCTTCAGAAACTAATAGAAATTTGAGCAGCGCAGATAGCGGCAGATGAAACAGAGGATAGATGGAGACTGAGGGAAGGGATACAAATCTGTCAAAAACTCCCATCATGTGGGATGAGTGAGTTCCGTGGAAGAGATTTGCGGTTTGACAAAACGGATATGGGCTCAAACTGGGTCATGTGAAGTAATTTGATAGGTCGGATCCTGTTTATTTTGACCCTTTCAGTGGTTTCGAGGAGATTTCTCGTCCAACAAGATCTGATCCGTTTTGCCAATAATCCTCCTGGTGGTTGTCTTCAACGAGGTATTTGTCATTAGAAAAATCTGATCAGATCTTGATAGACAAGACATTAAGACAAAATTGACCCGATCTTGATCTCATCACCATAAAAAAAATCTTGATGACGTCGTCATTATCAAAATTGATCATATCTTGTTGGACGAGATATCTCGTCTAAACTATTTGGAAGGAAAAGAGATGAAGATATCTTGATCAATATCTTGATCAAGATATTGCTGATTTTTTTATGATGGCGAGATGAAGATCTTTTCAGCTTTCTTGTAATGACGAGGTATCTCTTCCGTTAAAATCTAATCAGGTTTGTTAATGACAAAACACCTCGTCCAGATAACCACCTGGAGGGTAAAGATGCATAAACCATTTTAATAATTTAAGATATTCTATACCTGTATTTAAGCGTAATTAGTTCATCTTTCCACTCAACTTTAAATTTTTTATCCGTTTCTTCAGAAATTAATAGAAATTTGAGCAGCGCAGAGAGAGCGGCAGATGAAACAGAGGATGGATGGCGACTGAGGAAAGGGATACAAATCTGTCAAAACTCCCATTATGTAAGATGAGTGAATTCCGTAGAAGAAATTTGTGGTCTGACAAAACGGATAGAGCTCTAACTGGGCCATGTGAAGTAATTTGATAGGTCAGATCCTGCTTATATTTTTCCTCCAAGTGGTTTCGACGAAATATATCGCCCATCGAGGTCTGACCAACTTTGCTTATAAAGAGATACTCGTCATCAAGATATTGCCGGGTTTTTTGTGATCAAGATCTGGTCAGTTTTGCAGAGGTGACTCCATATGAAGACTGGTCCAATGAGTAACCACTAACTAAAAATATTAAGTAGTTTTAATCAAAATTCAATAAACAATATGTTGGCAAGTCTACTAGTGCCTGTCCTCAAATAAAGGTCACCAAATAAATTAGGCGATTGTTGTTTTTTAAAGTTAATAACGGAGATTCGGAGTGGACGATGAGATGTCAATACAGACTGTAAATATTTCACTGTATATATGTATTGAAATAAGCTATTAATGCAAGATTACGTCCCTCTCTGTGTTCACCACAGTAATATCGAGTTTACCTTTCGACTAGATCTGTTACACAGACATATTTTAACACTTCAATTTTATAAAGTTACTTTTAAAATTTATAAGATACACGGAGACAGTTCCAAATGACAGTTCCATAGGGTCAACTGACTCTTTGTATCCCTCCACAATCTGCCTTTGTTCATAATATGTTCGAGAGTAAGTAATGAACAATTCTTACTTCGGTTCAAATGTCAAATAGCGTATAATCTCAGTTTTGATACATTCTTTAAATACTTTTTCGTATTGGTGCATTTTATTTCTATAGTAATGGGAAATCATGCAAAAGGTGAAGTCTGATGAAGCCCGAATCAGTTATTTTAAGGTCGACTTCTGTAGCGTGTAGCTTAACATTGGTAACACGGAAAGCCTAGATTCGACGAAAAGCAAAAAACATCTTATGATTTGCTTCATACAACCTTATAAGTCAACTCCATTCCATTTGTTTCTTACCCGCAAAGACAATACCATACAAATCAATTTTAGCAGAGTTAGAAAGGAGTCCACAAGGTGCGAAATTACGCCCAATCTTGATTTCTCCGTATTGATTATTAAAATGCTTTCGTAACTTGATGGTAGTCTTTCATAATGGCGGAAAAATGAGAGAATAATAGACTATGCGCAATGACCCACTGCTCATATTATCGTGCATATTATTGTGCGTGTGTGTATGTTTGTATGTGTGTGTATGTGTGCGTGTGACAAACACCATTAGATGCTGAAAGGATCGAGCATCATCATCCCTTGTTAACATTTCGCGATGAAAATTAATTATGTTAAAATAGAAGTAGCTGACTTGTCACTCAGATTTAGCTTTAAAAAAGTCGATTTTGCTTCAGGTTTCATCGATTTTTATTATTTTTTAAATTGAATTTAATATTTTTTTATTCGACGGGCTTCTAGGCTTCCATGGACGCTACATTAATGGTTGACTTAATCCTGCTCTTTCTTAAAAAAAATTAAGCATTTATCTACCATAAGGAGATTACCTTCTTTTCCCGAAACTTTACACCAGAACAGGTGGCTTTAAACTTTGTGTAAAGGTTCCATTACTAAAATTTTCGCATTTAATTTTTCTGAAGATCCCAGGACAAACGCATTCAACGAATCCCAATATTTTCGTATTCATAGTTGACACAGGACATGTATTGTACTCATAATGGATGTATGCTCAGTGCAAAGAATCCGACCGACAGCAAACGTAAGAATGCAAATATTTTGTTTCAGAGGTTTGCACAGGAAAATCTACTATTACTAACCATAGTAACGCATTACTGCTATTTCAAAGCAAGTTAATTTCAATAAAATATGTCTCGTGATGTTAAATCAAGCCGTAGATGTATGGCATTAAAATTTGTTATGATAAATAGAAGAGGAGGATTTGAATTTGAATGTAACATATATTCACGTCTCTGTATTAGCATAGGTCACTGACAGTTATGAGAGAATATCATGTTCATATTCTAAATTCTATTATTCCTCTAAGGAAAGAAGCATTCATTATCGATTGTCTGCATGGGGCTTTAAGAATTTTCTATTAGGCACTTTTTTCATTTCTTATTCATCTGTACTTCTTTTACTGCAGTGTTGTTTTTAATTAATCATATTTCTTAAATATAAATATTTTTCATTTGATGCGTTTTAATATTTAAATCTTCCTTCGCCTTAGGAAATTTGTTTTATCATGAATTTCTTTTGTTTGTATGCATTTTTATTTTTATTTCAATGAGAATGATGTAGTCATATGGAAATAATACTCTATTTCATTTCATTAATTTACACTTCGTTTTTTTCTTTTCATTTTGTATCTTGCATTAAGGCATCACAAACATCCACTGTAAAGTGACAAATCGAACATTTCAAACTCTTTTAATGCTTAATTTGTTCCTTGAAAGTGTATTTCGTATATTTATTTAACTTTAAATGAAATTTATGTGAAGTATTACCTTATACCTTTTTTCATGCCAGAATATCATTTCTACACAAACAACTTCCTGCTAATGCATGAATTTTTGAGTGGAAAAGTTTTTCTTGACGCTTTTCGATTCAGCAAATTATTTAATCTGAGAAATGCATTAAGTACAACGTTATCTATTTTTATCTAGTTGTCCACGCACGAATTAAATACGGTGTAAATTCTCTTGAAAAGACCTTCCAGACTAAAAATATGATTCAGCATAAATACTAAAAACAATTTTACATCGTCTATTATTCGAGTTTTTTAAAAACAATTGCGTAATGCAAAAATATATTTCAACAGTCAAAGATATAGCCGTTTTGTTACATTATTAATGCAATCACACCATCATTAATCATTAGATAAGTCCAGTGCATTGCTTGTGCATTGTGTGTTATTGTTTTTTTTTTTGCATACTCTTCCAGAAATTATCCATAAATGTTTTGCTGATTGCAGTTTAGTTTTTATTTTAATATAATCCTCTTCAAATTATTTGTTTTGAGATCATGATTTAATTTCCTAACTGTTCTAGTGGAAGGGAATTGGATAAAAATTGCTAATTATTGAAAATTAATTTCTAAAATTGAAATTATCAACGCTATAATTTATCACTCACATTTAAACTTTTAACTCACAAAAAATGAGGTTCAATGGAGTATGACAACATAAAATTATTAGACATTTATCCTCTAAGCATATATGCTATTAAAAATTTATTTTAATTGGAAATCCATCAAAAAGTTACTCTCAGAAGAAAAGTCATTCCTAAATCATTCATTTATGTCGCTGCTATAATAAATGCAACTTCTTGTTACATCAAAATACTTTAGAACTACTTCATTGGCAACTACGCACGATAGCTATTCCATGCGCTCAATTAGTCTAGGATATCTTCAGTGTCTTTGTCCATTGACAATGCACCGGTGGATGCAGGAGACAGCACGTCGTCGATCAGTATTTGCGGACAACTTGCTACGTACAATCGCAAATGTTTGCTCTCGGAATTAGGAATGCTTATACCGGGTGGTAGGCAATGATGTGAAATCAGATGGGGAAGGCTCGTTTTACCATAGAATTATCTTCCTCAGATGAGGATATTTAGCTCTCATTAGAGGTTAGGTAGCTTTATGAGTTGGAAGATTACTGTTTTTGAAAGTCATGATGATTGATTTAAATTATGATACAAAATATTGCAGATGCCATAGTATGCGTCACATTATGATGTTGTTTCTAGAGTATGATCTACAGATTAGTAAAATAGTCAATAATGTAGAAGCTTTATAAAATGACTAATAAAGGCGATAAAGATGATAAATCTGTTATGTAGCTATATTGATAGAATAAATTGTCCACCATCATGAAGTGCAAAATAAACTATGAGGAAACAAGTTTCAAGAGCTTATCTTTAATTAGTGTGTCACCAATGTCATAGTAAACGCCACATTATGATTTATTTATAGAGTACATCTACAGCCATATCAAATATATTGACCATCATCAGGTCCAACATAAAGTATGGAAAAAATGTTTAAAGAAGTTATATTTTAATACTGTTACCTCCACTAGCTTTTCAAATTAATCCCATTCCTTTTGCTTGAGAAATCGGGAAAACACTATCGTCTTTCATTAGTGTGTAGATAAGGTAAAAATTCCAGATGTTTTTATTCTACTGTAAATAGTTAAATTACTTTATTCATTTTAAGCAAATATTCGAGACTTATGTATCTAATTTTGCGGTTTAGAACTTGAGTCATACACTTGTGGACATTAATGCAAATGTTTCTTGAATGTTGTTTTGTTCTATAAAAAATTCGTTAACGAAATTGAATGTATCCACTGCGCAGAATTATCAATGGAAACTAATGAAAAGGACAATTTTTGTTTTAATGTACCAAAGTGGGGATTCCGAGTAGTTTAGTTGGTACTTAGGTTGGGTTTTATGGCGCAAGGACCATATTTGGACAAACTGATACAGAGCAATAGAGATTGAAACATATATGGAGTCCTTAGATTTTGGAGTGTATGTGATATCTCTTTGAGGTATCTGTGGATTAAAATAATATTCATTAATCACTACTGCATCGTAAACTAAAAATTCATAAGTTCTTAAAAGTTCGCCGCAACCAAATATAGTACTGAGACTTAAAACATAAAGGCTAAGGAAAATGTAAGTCATCTTAGAAGTAAACATAAGGCAGATAATTAATATCTTCAGCAATCGCCTTGATGCACAATAACCACAACATTTGATAATAACAGAAGGAACCGGTGACCGTTTCCGATCACACATTTTTGGTTCAATAACTAAAGCGTTGAACTAAATATTCAATCATATCCGTAGGAAAATATTTTAAGCACTGTTTGTTAAACAAAAAGTAACTTGTCCTTTTTATTATTCTCCAATGCTTACTTTTGATTTTTTTTATGACGCTGGAAGTTTTGTCTCACAAATATAGCTACATAATAGATTTATCATCTTGCTTTTATCATCTTTATTAGTTATTCTATGAAACTTTTAAGACGTTAAATTTATTAAAAACAAACGCATTAAATAAAGAATTAAAATTTAAAATTATGGAAGCTAAGCTACTACATGTAGAGTGAGACACTAAAGTTTCAAGTGTAGTATTTTAACAAATATTAAAATGAATTTTAACTTACATGATGAGTACTAAACACAAAATAAAGAGAGTGTTGTTACAGTATATAATGTACTGCACGTTTGATAGCTACAGATTCGAAAGAAAAAGTTCAATTCAAATAGCTCAAGAACTTCCATCAAGGGAGCTCTCGAAAAAAGAAACAGAAAGGTATCAAACCTTCTGTTTCTTTGTTGGAACTTCATTGGAATTGTTTCATATGCAAATTAGGTAACCTTGGAGACAATAAAAGTCAGGAACACATTTCACTCTGACTTTTCCAGCTCTTGAAAAGAACGGTGCAAATTTAAAATAGAATGCGAGTAAACAACGAGGAGCAATCTAAATAATCAATGTCTGTTCCTTTCGAAGCTTAAAGGGAAACCACGAGATTCTTGTATACTTTCGCAAAACCACTTAAATTAACACTTCCGTATTCTGTAATTGTTTTACAAATTGGATTACATATTTACATCATTTTTCTCCTCTATTGTATAGGGTCCGTCGCCAATAGTTTATTGTGTTGCTCTAGTGCAACGTTGATACAACTATCCACCTCTAATATGAATTACAATAAAATTGAATCTCTTAAATATGGTTTTAACATAAATAATTCGGGTTTGTTAAACTGATATAAAACAAGGTAATCGTGTATTGGATATATATTTTTAAGTGATGGGAACTGATTTATACGGATATAGTAAGTGTACGAAAGATTTTATCTTGTTATTAAAATTCAATTTTTATTTCGAATTGTGTTGTGCGCAATAAGGCACGGGAATGAGAAAATTTTAAATTTCCTTTCTTTGATAAGATTATGCATTCAATTGAATTGCAACCACATACTATAAATCATTTCAATTTAGTTTACAACTCTCAAATATGTACAGTATTCTGTATATTTTAATCATACATTGGATGCGGCAACTTCTAAATTAAAATAACTTAAAAGGAATTTTTATAATAAATCTTCACTCGGTAAAACGTTAATGCTTTTATTTTTTAAATTTATTTAAAGCACTTCGATATTTATAAGGAGATAGTCAAGTCACTTTTTCCAGTTAGATCTACTGTCTTTAGTAAACACAAGGGGTCATGCTCCCAAATATATTTTCTTGCTTTCATCCCACAACTCTGATCCCTAACCCCCCAATTTTTTCCTTTCACGATATTTTTTACTTGACGCTGTATTATGTTTGTTGCAGCTTGGCCAATATGACCCTTGCACCATAATACGTCAAACCAAACAAACAACTGTATTTATCAGGTAGATAGGTATTTTAATTAACGTCACACTGGAGCAACACAGCGAGCTATTGGCGACGGTCCGGGATCAATCCCGAAGGGAAAGATCGAGGACAACTCCACGTTATTTTGAACCACGGTCAGCTAACGACGTCACGCCTGAGCTGACACCCCACTCTCCAAACTTCCACACCACACCAAGGTGAGGATATTTGAGGCCCCAACACATTTAACGAACACCAGCCCCCTTTGTACTCAACGGTCTTTGGTTCGATTCGAACTCGCAACCGTCCGGTTGCTAATCCGTTACTCTTCCAACCGGGCTACCACAGCCCAAGAAATGTTGACACTATAATTTACTTGAGTATGGAAATCTGCATAGTCTAAATACTTCAGTTTCAAGTTTCTAATGATCGATTTCTAATTAACCGAGCTTTTGTATTTCTTACTTATAAAAAATAAACCAATTATAAATTAGAAGTAATTGTTTTAATTAAATTAGAAAGGAAGAATAGGAATGTTCCTCTTAGTGCAAAAACTATAATCACTTGAAATATTTAGTTGTTGGTTTTGGTTTGCCATTACGGTTATTTTTTGTTTCAAGAACAAAGACTATTTGAAAGTGCTCAGCAATTTTCATTCGTGAAATATTCCAGAAAATTAAAAGCGAGATAGTATGTTAAACAAATGTTTTTATAAGTAAAGCGTTTTGAATTAAACAAACATTTAATTATATATATTCAACAATTTCATTTTTTATTCTAGTTTTCTGATTTTAGAAACAGCCAAACTGTATTTATTTATAAGGTTTATTACTTACAGACATTTTTTTGCAAATTGGTTGTCCAATATTGATCATTCAAGATTTAATAGATGCGTTTATTTAAAGTTGCTTATGTGTCAATATTTTACAATTTTCCAGATTTTGTGTGTGTGTTAAATATATATGTACTCAGAAATAATATATATTATGCTTCTCTCTTTGAATGGTATACTAATATTATATTGCATGTATTTTTACTTTTTCAGCTCATTTTGGGAACCAAAATCAATATCTTCATTCACAAGTTAATGCAAAATATAAGCTTTACACCAAGAACACATTTCTTTTAATTTCTTCAACCCATGTTACATTTTACACTTTTACACAGATATTTTATTAATATTCATAACTAGAGCCTATATCAAACCAATTCAGTTATATAAGGAAAACGTATTGAATTATGCATTGAATGACAGATGCAGATAACAATGGGTGTTTTAAAACTTCTATTATGAACTTCAAGGAGAGGTAGGGAACACAAAATTAAACCTTACTCACACATGTAAGTAAGTGTCATCTGGGTATGTTAAAGAGTTTTTAAGGTGCAGAAATGAAAGACAACAACATTTCTATATCCCGTAATTTTACAGTTTGGAAGTAGGTGCTCAAAGTTGAGACAACCAACAATAATGCACGCCTGCCCACCTTACATTAATGTATTTTGTAACAATAAAACCTCATGTCCTACATCCCATTTGGAGAGTTACTTGATGTCCAAATATCAAATGTCCAAATATTTTGACCGAGGTTCAAAATTATGAGGTGTTGTCCTCGCATATTTCTCTTCGGGATTTCCCAAACCGTTTCTATTAAACCGTTGTGTTGTTTTAGTGCGACATAGATGCATCTCCTATCAATTACCGACATAATATCAAATGAAACAAATTTATGCTTTTTAACCTTGTAATCTGTAGTGTAGGATAGCATTGATAACTGGGAATGCTGAGAGTGGATCAAAAGCAAAAAAATCTAATGCTTAGCTCTAGACACTCTTATTGGTCAATTCGATTCGCATTTCTTCCTTTTCCTCAAAGACAATACAATATAAATAACTTTTTGCCAGAGGTTAAAAAGGAGATCAGGAAAATTAAATTGCACTCTATGTTGGCAAATCTATATGGATGATCCAAACGCTGTCTTAAAACTTGGAGCAGTCTTTTACAAAGGTGTGGATTACCGTGACTCAGTGGTTTCGCCTGAACCTGCGAGTTGTAGGTGGCGAAGGTTCGAAGCTTCCCTAGGTGATCCTATTACTTACCCCTGTGTATTTCCCTCTTCTCTGGCAGTAAAACATTTCTTGTGCGTGTACATCCATTAAATGACGTTGTCTCTCTTGTGTTTAGCGCAGCATGGCTAAATGTAGCCCTTGCGGCATAAAACCCGAACCCCATCAACTTTTACAAAGGTGAGAAAATGAGGAGAGAATGATAGATCATGTTTAATGAACCAACATGGCATATCATCGCGACTGGATGCTAGATAAATCCTCTTGTGGCTTCTTCTCGTTGAAAACCACCCTGTAGTGGCCAGCCTCTAATACAAAACCTGTTTCGCTGTCACTAGTTCTAGGCAAGATACAATTTGGATCTTGGAGTATTGTCTGGACGAAATATCCCGTCATTATCAAAATTCATCAGTTATTGGATGAGGTATGTCGTCGAAACAACTTGGAGGGTTAAGTCAGAAGCATGGGGTAAGGGGAAATAGTCTATGCTAAAGGTACCCATTGCGCATGTTGGGCATCATAATAAGAAACCATTTGAAGTTAAAATCATCGGTCGTCATAATTCCTTAATTGGTTTCTTACGGTGAAACCCAAGAACGTTAAAACAGAAACTTGACTATTCACTAAGTTTTGTATTAAAAAATTGTCATTTTTGCTTGAGATTTCATCGATTTTTATTTTTGTCACCGATTTTCTTCCGAATTTTAATTTTTTATTAGATTATGCCGCGTGTATGTGCTAACATGCACTACGCCACTGTCCTATATGTGTGTATCTAGAATATTTATGTACACCTAATAATCCTTTCAGATGCAGAGGGGCGATAGCTGTCCTATAGGAGTGTTAGTTTCAACTTGAGAAACATGATAGGGTTAGAATAAACTTGAAAAGTAACAGACTTGAAAGGGGTTAATATCAACTCAAAGATACTTGGTTCATTTGTAAATAAAGATTCGAAACTTGTTATGTTGAAAAACTGCGAAAATTCCAGAGATGAGGACAGAAAATACAAGAACGGATAAGAATCTGGATGAGCAAATTTCAACCGAAGCTACTTCCAAAACAATACTACAATTTGCTCCGCGGCCGAATAAACCTGTTCGGAGGGTCGTCTCTGACTTGTGGGAAGGGTAAAGGCTTATTTACATGTACGTATATCCGATTCCGCCTCTCCATATTCGAGCCAATGAACAAAGATATCGGATGTGATTAAACATGTCAATCATCCCCGTTCTTGTTGAGTATAGGTTCGACGTATAGTAATACGGAGTTCCGATTCTGATAGATGCACAAGTGTAAATAAGCCTTAAATCTATTCCGAAGGCAGTATCTGATTTGCGGGTCAGGTAAACCTATCCCGAGAGCCCTATAGGGTCTGCTGATTGGGAAAAACCATTCGCTACAACTCCTTAATCCTCTAAGTGGTTTCAACGAGATATCTCGTCCATTAAGATCTGACCAATTTTGCTAATGACGAGATGTATCGTCATCAAGGTATTGCCAATTTTTTGATGATATATCAAGATATGATGATGAAGATATCAAGATCTGGTCTAATGACAAGATATCTCGTCCATCAAGATCTGTTGATGGTTTTGCTAATGGCAATATACCTCATCAGCACAACCACCAGGAGAGTTAATCTGACTCGTAAGGTTTTTTATCGCCTTTACGGTCCTTTTCTACTAGTACAATTTTTGGGGACACAGCCTGACCGCAGCGAGGTCAACAGTTATTTCGCAAACAGCTAAAATATTTACATCGATTGTTAAATGGCAGACGAAGGCCAGCACAGCCAAGAAACGCGTCGAAACCCGTTATTTAAGCAATTCAATACGCAAACCGCCCCCTTTCAGACAATGTTTTCTATCACCCAACTCCTCAATCTGCAACAAAGCAGTAGCGAGATGAAATAGCGCTTACCCCCAGCATCCGTATTAAATCTCCCATTTTGTTGTTGAGATAGATATTCCTCCCCGAGAAAAACATTCGAATTTCCAGCGCATCCAAAGTGGCACCCACCCACCCCATACACACCCGGGTTCTTTGGTTCTTTTGCTTGTTTTCGAAGAAGTGAGCCTATCAGTGACGGGCACATATTCCCGGAGAAAAGAATTCATTCCGAATGCAAAGAGAAAGATCTGTCCACGTTCGGGGAGCTTTTTTAAAAGGTACGGCTAACAGAGCGATTTTGAGTCATTTTTTGACGCGCCGTTTTACTCGGGTTTGAAGACTGCAGCAGCGTTTTAACAAAACAGACCTGAAAAGAAAATACTATAAATCCTTCGGTAGGTGTATTTGCTGTTTTTTTTGCGAAGAGGTATGTATTCTGGAAGTGTGATATTTAGAGATATTTAACCATTTGCATAGGAGTCAATATCCTGATTTTGGTTCAGTATACAATTTGTTGAGAGTGTATATGAGTTTGCAAAATCCTGACAAAGAGGGAGATCGATTTTCAGTATTTGTTAGGAACCATACACGAAAACTGAATGATTTGTTTCTTTTCAGATTTTTCAAATATTCTATTTTCGCATTTGAAAGCATATTTTATACCAATGAGTTGGTAATTCAATGTGCTAATTGGCCTAAAATCCACTGCATACTAAATAAATGTACAAAAAGTATGATAAAATGTATATAATTTTTTTAAGACACTTGTTTCTTTAACGCGATTGCCAACGCTGTTACCTAAAAAACTGAATGTTATTACAAATTTTGTAACCTTTAAGTAACGAAGTAATGTTAATCCATAGGGGTAGTATATCTTGAACCTTTTCAAATTGAATTTGCCTTTACCAATGTCGTTATTATGAATTTCATATTTGCTTAAAAATAAGCTGCCTTTAATTTTCAAGGTCTGTACATGGTATATTGAGGTACATTTTTCTCAAAAAGAAGGCATATATAGACAAATAATTACCTGAGGTACCTTTCAAAAGTTATATCTCTCGTTTAAAAAAGTTTCGGAAGAATATACTTTTACACGCATGATTATGTGGTATCCAGATATACTTTCATAATGCTAAACAATATTAGAACTGTATAGCTCATTTCAATAAGCTATTCCAAATTACAAAATTGCCGATAGATGTCGATAAGCTTTGCTTTTCTTTTTAAATAATGACATGTTCTGAGAATATAATAAAGTCAGCATTGTAGTGTGCATTTTTAACCAACGTTAAAATGACAATTAGAATGGCCAGACTACGATTAGCCAGATAAACTTTCATTATGCTAATACAGGTAACCCCCGTATAACACGGGAGTTATGATCCAAAAATTTGCCGTGTTATGCGAATCCGTGTTATACGAAACAAAGAACTAGTACGAAAAGGGGGGTTAGGTTCCAAAAATTAAAAAACATGCTATTATATTTTCATAATTAAAAATTTTCTTAAGTAATACATATTAATATGAATTAAACAATGTTTTCTTCGTCATCACTAAGTACTATTAACCGAGGGTGTTTTCTTTTTGGCAAGATATCCTCATCCTCTGAGTGACAGCTACGAGATCAGTGATGCCATTTATTTTTTATTTCTCAATTCCGTTTTCTCCCTCGCTCCAGTGGCGCTCATTAACTATGCTAAGAATCTTCCTGAAAGTTACGTCATGCCATGGCATGTGTGTCCGTGTAACAAATTACAGATGAGCTAGTTTAAAAACAGCGAATCAGGAAGTCCAGCTCCCTTGATTGACAAGACCATCTCCCCTGATTTGCGACTCCCTGAAAAACTGATAAAAAGCGTGGAGGGCAAGAACACGCTCTCTTTTTTTCGCCTTGCAGTTTTATGTGAAGAAACGCGTTAAGCGTTCTTGCCATTTTTTCTTTTTGATGACGAGCGGGGATCCCCAAGAGAAGCCATGTCTCTTCTAAGCTAAGTTACTTTCTATTTAATTTATCTCGAGATAATATTCACGCGTGTAGATCTTAGGATATTCACATGCTACACCATTTAAATTAAACTTTCATAATGCCCGTCCTTTTCGCATCGTTGTTCCAGTCATTCCATAAAAGCACCGTGTTATACGGGGATGTTCCCAATATCGAACCGTGTTAGAGTGAATCCGTGCTATAAAAGCACCGTGTTATACGGGGATGTTCCCAATTCTCGAACCGTGTTAGAGTGAATCCGTGCTATAGAAGTGCCGTGTTATACGGGGGTTACCTGTACATTACTTTTCTTAATGCATAATGCGATGTCTTAAAGTTGTATCTTAGAATAAAGTAGTGATAAACTCTAGCTTTGTAAATAATCAGTTTTAATAAATAGTAGTAATTAATGAGTAGTAACTACGTCTACAAGAACGCACATATTTAAATGTTTGTCACCGGACTAAAAATGGGGATGTAGCCTCGGAATTAAGTGTCACCAGCGGTCTAAGACCGAAACCGATAGATAACAACTTACAGACACCTTGGGATCGGCACTCCGAAGTAGTGTCCTTTCTGCGAAGGACCATCACAACCGCGACGACCACCGTGATGACCACCACGACCACTATGGCGCATACAATAGGCACGAATACGGCAGGATCCTTCAGGATAGCAAAGGCTCCGGATGATGTGGAGGAAGTAGAAGCTAGAGGAGGAACTGTACCTGAAAATATAAAATCATACTGATCAGTTGATAGACAAATTAAACATAAACGTAGCGTCAGTTAAAAAAGAGTTGGTTGATTTTGGGTTTTCTGGCGCAAGGCCATATTTGACCAGACTAATGCCAAACAAGACAGAAAATGTCAAGTAATTGTGAAAAGAAAGATGGAGAAAAGAAGGTAGAGAGAGATCGCTTGGGCATCCTTGGGTCGCGATCCCCATGTTTACCAGAGGCCAATAAGCATTATGGGAAAAGAATAGATCACTAGGGTACCTCGGGTTCGTGAAGCGCGTACACAGATAAAGATGTGCTCTCGAAGGGTCTAAAAAGTTGGAAATTTTACAATTTGTATCTTTGATCCTATTGCTTTCAGGGTCAGTTGGTTTGTGGCTTGATTGTTTTTCCTACTGCGCTAGCAATCTTAGAGTTGTATGCGGCGCAGATTTAATCTCTGTTACCCTGGGTGTATTTCTCTCTTCTGCGTCAGTAAAACTTTCCTTGTGTATAACCATTATTTGACGTCTTCTGTCTTGTGTTTGGCGCATCTGGGCCAAATATGTCCTTTGTGCAATGAATATTGCACAAAGGCCGTATTTAAGAGACATATAAGGAAGGAAATAGATTGGATGGCCTTTGTGCCATCCAATCTATTTCCTTCATACTAAATGTATTAGCTGTTGACATATTAAAACTATTTCTTTCAGGGTCTGTTGGTTTGTGGCTCAATTAGTTTACCTACTGCGCTAGCAATCTGAGAATTTAAGGAGGCGCAGGTTTGATTCCCATCACTTATCCTTAGTTTATTTCTTTCTTCTGCGTCAATAAAACTTTCATTGTGTATAACCATTATTTGACGTCTTCTGTCTTGTGTTTCGCGCATCTGGGCCAAGTATGGCCTTTTCGCAATGAAATCCAACCAATCTATTTCCTTCGAACTAAATGTAGCTGTTGACACATTTAATAATAAAATACTATGGCATTTATTTCAATTTGTTGCCATTTAATTAGATCTTCGGTTTAGAATTTGAGAGCTTCCATTATGCGATAACATGAGCAATATTGATCAAGAGATTTAACTGGAACAGAGAATACTTGGTCGAATTTGATAATCTCGCAATTAGTAAATCTCTGTGACTTCATATTTAGCTATAAGCCCCTGTGTGGGATAATGATTGGCCTGGATATAGACGAGTTTCGCGGACGATTGCAGTGTATCCTAGCCTCACTCCTATTTGCTGTCTGTACAAGGTTGTTACAGAAATGCCTATTTGCTGTCTACATATAGTCGTTAGAGAAATGTAACTTTATCACAAGATTCGAATTTTTTAGACTTTTCCCCATCACCAGGAAAGAAATTTTGTGATCCCTTGAACACACCGGGAGCTGCTAGAAAGGAGAAAGGACGCTGAATGTTAAGGATGAGCAAATCTGTTATTTTACGATACCTTAAGGCGTTGTTGATGATTTAGTTCACAGCTAGAATTAACGGTTTTGATATCACTTAGCTACTTACATTATTAACAACTAAATTTAACGGTTTTTATTAACTGTTAGAAATTGAATCCAACGGTTACCTTTTTAGGTATTAACTGTTTAAATTAACCATTATGTAACACGTAAAATGTTAGTTTCTGCAAATATTTATAGAAATTTAAATTTTTTAACGACAAATTTAATTTAATTTAAATTGCTGCACTGCTATTTCAATCACATGTTTGACAACTGTTAATGTTTTTAATAACAGTTTTTCCTTGTTATTTTTCAATAACAGTTTCCCCTGTTATTTTTCAATAAAACTGTTATTTAAACTGGTATCGAATTAACAGCTCTTCACAACTGGACATTTTTTAGGTGGGAGCGGAGAAAGGAGAGTAGTGGAGGCCTTGCGTATACCAGACCATGTGCTTTAGACAATCTATTTTAAATTTCTTAAGATTATTTACTAATCCTCTTTGTGTTAGATCGAACTAGAATATATATCAGAAATTTGGAAGGCTTACTACAACTACCATATCATGGATATTGAAAGAATAGATTTTTGTGTGATATATATTTTTTAAGAATAATGAAAATCAATAAAAAGAAAATGAATAAATTCTTCTAAATTGCAAAATCATTTCGGTCTCCTTACGTTAAAGCTCAATAGAGACATTGCTGTAACAAATTATTTTACAACTTCATTCATAACAAAACTGATCCGTTATTTTTAGTTCCCTGTATTGATTTTAGCATCCCTAAGTATATCACCAGAAACTACATTGTCTTTTATTAAACCTTTAAAAAACGTAACATAAATATATTTTTTAAACTGTGCTATAAATATATTTTTTAAACTGTGTACTTATTTTTCTCAGAGATTGATATATGTTTTAATGATTTCAATTCACAAAGTAATCTCCTTCAATGAGAAAAAGTTGTTTGTGTTTTATTTCTTATCTATGTCTATTGTCTATGTTTCTCTAACATATTTTGGATCATATATTTTTGTTCTCTGCGTGCACGTAATTGAAAATTTTTCTGTTGCGAACCACTAATTAAATAAACGCTGTTAAGTACCTTTAAATATTTAAATAAACAAGTAATATACACATTTCAAGTTTTAATTTGTCTGCATTAAACTTAATTACCCCTGCAGATAACCAAATGCTACGACCAGCTAATACGGAAGGAAGACGATGACTAACATGTCTACGTATTTTTTGTTGCCAAATGTATTGTACTTTCTATAAAGGAATGTGGTACAACACAAAATGAAGTTTTTCCAATGAGCAAATTGCCAATTGAACCATAGAAATCTAATTAATTAATGTACTGAAAAGTTTTAATTTGAATAGGTTGATTGGTTGATTTTGGTGTTTTATGGCGCAAGGTCCATATTTGACCATGCTGCGTCAGAAACAAGATATACAACATTAAGTAATAGACAAACACTCACAAAATGAAAGTTTTACTGACACAAAAGAGAGAAATACACCCAGGGAGGAATGCACCTGCCAGGAATCGAACCTGCGCCGCCTACAACTATTAATATGAATAGGAAGGAATTCTAAACATTTTAAACTGAAAAATGTTTCTTATCCCATACTACACAAGTTCGTGAGTTCATGCGCCATCAGAAAGTCCAAACTAGCAAGGATTAAAATACAATCTGGGGCCTTCCAAGACAGATCCGGACAAGCGAGGAAGTGACCAGGAAAGGCCTGCTCGTCTCCGACAGGTTGAAGAAACTTTCAAACCACGAAAAAATGAAATTATTCTGAAATGTCAACTGGTCCTATATCAGTTGTCATCATGATCAGTAGACAGTCACGTCAACTGACAGTCTGCTGATCTCTATCATCATCGAATTTCTGGACTCCTGCAGGAAACTGAGAAGTCAGTTATTATTACAGATTTTCAATCACTTTTTGGTTCTGTAAAATCAGGCTTTTAGATTTACCTCACTTTTCTAGCTCTCTTAGCCCTAGTGATGGTTGTCTTGACGAACTATCTCATCATTAGAAGACAACTTATCTTGATGGACGAGGTACTTCGTTGTTAGTAGAAAACCGACAAGATATTGAACTTGTCAACATTAAAAATTGGTAATATCTCGATAATGATATATCTCGTCTCATTAGTAAAATTGGTCAGATCTTGATGGGCGAGATAACTCGTCGAAACCTCTTGGAGGGCTAACGTTTCGCAACCGTTCTACAACCTGCAATCTTCTCTGCATTACCTCCAACCAGTTTTTTTTTAATCTTGATCAATCAAATCTTTCCGAGGATTCTTTCAACCAATAGATGTGGTTACTTATTTATTAAGTGTGTTGTGAGGTAAAAGTAATTATGCGCTACTCGGAAATCCCGTGACGCTTGTGGTGGGGTAGAGAAGGTGCGACATAAACGAACCACAGTGTGACTTCAACTCATAAAACACAACTTCCTATTTAAGGTGGAGCCCATGCACAGGAGATTAAAATTGAATAACTAGTGAATGGCTTAATGGGTGAGTGTAAATTTACCTGAAATGAATCCAGTTTCTTTATGGACAGGCGAAAAATAGTGCCACAAAATCAATAGGCAGCATATAATTCCAAACAATTCCCGAGCACCGTTAAATGTTTTATTTACCTGAGCTCGTGATTTAACTCGTCACGGCAAAAGTTATAGCGATAGAACGCCGCGAGCGATTTTCGAAGCATATTTTTAGCACCGAACGCTAATTACGGCACCCAAATTTTCTACTTAATTACGGAATTCCAGAACAAACACACGCCAAGGGGGGAAGGTACACCAGCCAAACACGGCATCGTTACCATCTCATTCCCGTGCACAGTACTAAGAGCTACGGCATGCTCCAGCCGGCAATAAAAATCCGTTGATATTCAAGGCCAGTTTTACGACGGCTCCCCTCATTTGTTATCAGCCCGAGCTATGCACGTCCGGTGATAAATTTCACTCCCGCAACCCGTAAAAATTCGGATTTGCAAAGATTAAAGGGACTTTTTACGGGCGAAACTTTCACTCCGTTTTATTATGTGAGACCCCGTAATAAAACATATCAACGCGACTTAAAAAGAAAAGCTAACTATACTGCAGCTGTAATGAGCTTCGAATCGTTTGTCGGGCTCTCATTCGATATGAAATAGAACGCGACGTTCTTTTTTTTTCGTTCTTTTCAGCGAGGAATGCAAATAGGAGAATTTTACGATGTGTTTAGCTTTTGGAGATGGGGCAAAGATGTAACAGGGTTCTTCTCCTCGCCCCTGTGGATTCTATCGTCAAAATGGAATTTCGCATGTTATTAAAACTGCATGTCAGAATCTTTTCCGATGTAGCGCTTTTCAAAAGACGTGGGATTCGGGTTTACAAGAAAGGCTTGCGAAGATCATTCGTGAAGCGATTTTGTATTTCTTAACCATATTTCGCCGAAGCAAACTGATTTTCAGCCATGCTTGAGAGTTTCGATAGTTTATATTTCCCTTCTAATGTTTGGTCTTTTTATGACTAAAAACAATAATATAACTAGTATTTACATTTGACATTGAGTGAATAAAATTGGCTGTTATATTGTTCATTATTGAACATACGAATTGAATTCGCTCTGGAAGGCAGTCATAAGTTAAAAATTCAATGCTAGTTTATAGTGTTTGGTGAAAAGATTATAGTTTATTCATGTAAAGAGACTACGATTAAAAGACTTTCTACTGTGAAACTTACTCTGTTTTATTATGTTAGGCAACGTGGTAAAATGTATCAACGCGATTTAAAAAGAAAGGAGGAAGTAATAGGAGAATTTTACGATGTGCTTAGCTTTTGTAGATCAGGCAAAGATGTAACCAGGTTCTTCTCGACACTACGGATTGTATTGCCAAAATGGAATTTCGCATGCTATTAAAATTGCATGTCAGAATCTATTCCTCTACCGGGCTTCTCAAAAGATGTGAAAGATTCGAGTTTTCAAGAACGGCTTACAAAGACTATTCCTGAAGGGATTTTGTATTTCTGATCCGCATTTTGCCTGAGCAAACTGAATTTTAGCAATGTTTGAGCCTTTCAATATTTAATATTCCTCTCCTAATATTTGTTCTTTTTATAACTATAAAAACCATTTTATAATTCGTATTTGCTAAAGTCATCGAGTGAATAAAATTGCTTTTGTTATATTGTACATTATTGAATACATACGAATTGAATTCAGTCAGGAAGACAGTCATAAATATCACATTGAATGGTATTTTAGAAATTTTGTTAAAGAGATTACCGATTTCTCGTGATATAATCCGTATTACATATGCTGGTATTGGAAATTTTCATTTTTATATCTAATATAAATATGAAATAAATAAAATAAATATCTAATATAATATAATAATGAAATATATATCGATAAATATCAATGGATGTACCAATTGGAATTTATGCATCTGCGTTATCTACGTAGGGAAATAATTTGTTAGCAATAAATATGACCTTACTTTGAGAATTGCCATTTCATCAAAATCTTTTACTAACTTAGAATCCATACGATATTTCAATCTCAAAGACTTGATCAATCAGGCAAGCTAGGTCTATTCTATCTATTTTGATATTGAAGAGGAAATATTGCTTTTGTCTCTTATATTAAATGATAAAATCATAAAGCAAAAACTAGCTCAAAAATCTACATACATATTTCAAGCAAATATGAATTGAACTTATACATTATTAATAGCACAACTTCTATATAAATAATTTCAATCTTTGAAACAAAATTAATGTTTCCTAATTTAATTTTTTAGCTTTTCCTCATTAGGGAAAAACTAACTGAAGAAATCTTTGTATATCAAGAAGTAAATTATATTTATCCTCTTATAAAATCTTTGCACGAAATTAATGGATCTATACCCAAATATTTCCAAATTTATTAAAGTAGAATATGTCATGTGCAGAACAAATACTAAAAAATATCACCTCTAAATTTTAGTAATGCACTGAAAGCAAAGCATTATACTCATCGCCAAATGTTTCTTGCAAAAAGGACAAATACCAGCTTTATTTGATGGTAATGCTTTATTCTGTTGTTAAGTGATGTTTGAAGTTTTGAGTGCTTTAATGGAGCTTATTTCCTATAACGACACCCATTCAACTTGGAACTACACTCCATTGTACGCTGCACTTTCAGTAATTAGTTTGCTTTATTCAGTGTATGAATTCGATTCCAAATTAGTTTGACGTAAGATTCTAAAGCATTATAGGAATTGAGTGTGATTAGTTTAATTAGCTATGGATCATTTGTTCTAAGACGGGAACTGACTAGCGAATATAATGTGACTCATCTAAACAACGATTATTCTACTGAACGATTGAAGTGTAATAAAAACCAATTTAGATTTTCTGCTCAGTGTGATTCTTTTGTCGAATTATGCAATGTCAACAATACAACTTTTACACACACAAATTTGTGTGCTACATTAACTAGTTAGGTTATTATTCCTCATTTAACTGCGTCCATTGGATACATTTTTTAATTCAAATTATATATTGCACAAGGCTTTCATAATTAACTGGAGTTTGAGGATTCTAATCTACATTTTATTTAGTTAATTAAAATGAAATGTAAATAATACTAATCCACTATTACTAACTGCTTTCTGTTAAATAAAGATAAATCAGAAAATTCTTTATGCAACACAAAAAAATAGAGATATTAAAACAAATTTGGAAACAAATCACTATGAATGAGTTGTCATGAAATATGCAAAATTGACAGTGAAGTACCATGCAAAGCTTTTGCATCACCAATCACCGAAACGTAAATGCCTGCATTTTGTATTGTAAGCGTCGCAAGTTCATCGTGTTGCAGGCATGACATCTCTCTATCATTTACCCAAATAAAATCCGGTTCGGAGTCATTGATCTATATCCGAGGTCGTTCTTGATTAAACCCCTGTAGTTTTCCTAGTTAAAAGTCAGTAAGAGCTAATTAATGTGCATATTGCACTTACGTACGGGCACAGAAATCGGCATGAATTGTTTATTAGAGCATTGCAACAAGCAGTTGGAACAAAATAAATTTACCCACCACGGAGTTCATCCCTAATTTGTCCAATTTCAAACGACCATGATTTCAGTTATGGAGCTACAAAGTATTAATAGAAATTCAGAAATAAAGCTGGTCATTGTAATGTACCCAATCGAATCTGATAACAGAGATGCGCAATGAAAGATCTAGAAGATAGAGATTGGGACATAGAAATTGGTCGAGTTTTAATCAATTGCATTAGGAGTAGGAAATGCAAAATAAGAGTGTAAAAATACGTAGAGATTTAAAGTTGTTGCCTTTTTCATAAATGTTTTATACTAGCGGCAATTTTGCTTGGGTATATGTTTCGTTATTTCTGCTCAGATGTTCTACAAAGGTTCACAATTTAAATTTTAGATGGTGACTGGACATAATATCCATTTTCTTGAATAGACAGTGATATTATGGAACATCTTTAACACTTTTATATCACTGTGAGGGTGATGATACTCTTTATTGAAGTATATTTTCCATTACCTTCTATTGTACAATTGTTTGACATGAACGTCTGAACTGTGTTACTTAATTGCTTTCTTAAAAACATTCTTGTCATTCAACATTTACGACTGTAAATAAAGTCTCCAATAGGTTTGGTGTAAAAAGTGAATTTTAGTAAGTTATTAAAATCGTTGTTTCCCGAATTTATGGTTAACCTTGTAGAACAGTCCGGCGAATTTTCAAATTAAAATGGTTTGATGAAACACATGTCTAACAGAAACTCTTATAGGCTAATCCTATCCATGAAACAATACAACTCTTAAAATAATGAGAAGCCTAATCGCGCTTTCGTGATTGATCTACAGTGGACTCCCTCTTAACCGGCTGCCACGAGTTTGAGACGATGATGACTCACGGACCTGTCGCGACATGTCTCTAGCCGCTAACCGATTCAGTTCAGCTGAGCTGCTGATTTACTGTAGTGTTGACGTGTTTCTTGCGTATCACTGTGTGAATATTGTAACCATGTGTGTGTGTGTTGTGTTAAAGAAATGAGCGAGAAAAGGAAACGTAAAGTTGTAACAATGGAACAAAAGCTAAATGCTCTTGAGCGTTTGGACGAAGGAGAGCGGTCAAACTTATTTGTGACGAACTAAATGTAAGGAAAAATACAGTAAACGAATGGCGGAGGAATCGAAAATCAATTCAGGATTTTTGCACTCAAATAGAATGGAGTAGAACACCTTCAACGCTTTGTACGCTCAGAAAACCTGCAAACGAGTTGGTAGACGATTCTTTTTGGTTATGGTTCCAACAAGAACGTCGGAGGGGTACTCCATTAAGTGGCCCCATTTTAAAAGAGAAGGCACTTTTGCTTCATTCGAAAATTGAAGATGCTGGTCAATTTTCAGCAAGTGAAGGGTAGCTCACTCGCTGGAAGAAGCGGCATGAAGTTCATTTTATAGGCGTGTTCGGTGAAAAATTGTCGGCAGATGCACTAGCAGCAAGCGAGTTGTCTACAAAATTTCAAGATTGTATAAAAGAAACAGGATTACACTCAGAATAAGTTTATAACATGGACATTAACTTCAAGCTTTTACTCCGGAAAACATTTGCTACAAGTCAGGAAAAATCAGCTTCTGGATTTAAGACAAAGAGAGACTAACTGTAGGTGTTTGTTCCAACGCCACTGGAACACACAAGATTCCTCTTTTTGTAATTGGAAAGTCTAAAAAACCCCGTGCTTTAAAAAATGTGAACATGCCATCCCTTCCTGTACATTATCATGCACAGAGATCAGCATGGATGGACAGTTATTTGTTTACAGAATGGTTTGTGACCGAGTTTATACCTGAAGTAAAAAAGCATCTCACAACACTAAAATTACCGATCAAAGCTGTTTTAGTCATTGACATCGCTCCAACACATCTGGAGGACCTCACATGTGAAGCCAAAATAACAATTTATTTTCTTTCTCCACATGTAACAAGCTTATTGCAACCCATGGACCAAGTGGTCATTGCAAGCTTGAAAAAGCGTTACAGACACAAACTCCTTTCTGAAATCCTCTCAAAGCTGAATGATAAAGACACAGAACTAATCACTGCCTTGAAGACTATAAACATTAAGGATGTGATCTACATGTTGGCTAAGACCTATGAAGAAATACCTAACACTATGTTTACTAAATCTTGGAGAAAACTCTGGTCAAGTGTGTTGGAAGCTATCGAAAAAATAAAAATAATCCTACAGCTATGCAGAATACTAGTTACTACAAATACTACAGCACCTGAACCTGATGATACCAACCTACTTATTGATTTACAGAAACTTCCTGGATGTGGTGGTCTTGATGCAGAAGATGTGAAAGGATGGGTTACTGCTGACGAAAGTCTTGAAAACAAGTTTTTAAGTGACGATGATATAGTGCAAGCAGTTATTGGTGAAGATGATCAAGAAAATAAAGAAATTGTTCAAGAGGAGGATATAGAAAAAGTAAGCCACGCAGAAGCAAAAGCCGCACTTGAGCTAGTAACATCCTACATTGAACAGCAAGAAGTCATAATAGTGATGTAATGTTTGTGAAAAAATGGCGCGACTTCGCTTTCAAAAGAGCAATGCACACAAAGAAACAAAAGAAAATCGACAATTACTTTTAGAGCTTATTTTTTTATATTTACAGTACAGTACAGTGATAAATGTGAGATTTAATTGCCTGTTTAGTAAGGCCTAATACTGAAATTATGCACTGTAAATACAGTAGCCTACAGTAACATGTGTTTAGTTTTTTCCCAACAAAAGAAGTTCTTCCTGGGTGTTTTCTTAATTATACATATAATATTACAATAAAGTAGGCTATATACGTAGTTAAATGATTTCGGGAGTGTATTTTAATGCTATTAAGGGAACGACGGTTTAAACGGCCAAATCATTATCCGGTCTGGGTCTGGGTCCCGGTCCCGAAGAAGCCAACAGCCACTTCGGAAGTCCACTGTATTTAGTTGTTTTATAATAATCCTCTGTGGCTCAATAAGTTTGCCCACTCAGATAGCAGCTTGATAGTAGTAGACGGCGCAGGTTTGATTCCTGTAACTTACCCTGGGTGCATTTCTCTCTTCTGTATCAGAAACGTTTTCCTTGTGAATGCATGGACCATTACTTGGCGATGTATGTCTTGTGTTTGGCACAACTTAGCTAAATATGGCTCTTGCGTCATAAAACCCAACCAATCTATAATAATTCACTTGACATACCACTTGAAACCTCGGTGCATCAAATATTCCAGCTGCGAAAAATCCCTACACTGGAACTTACGAGTTGTTGGCGGTGCAGGTTCCAGTGTAGTTCCGATGCCGTTCGTTCGGCAAATACGATTCATAAACCGTACCCTGGGTGCATTTCTCTCTTCTGTATTAGTAAAGTTTTCCTTTTGTATACTTCCGTTATTCGACTTTGTCTTGTGCCTTGACACAGCTAGACCAAATTTTTTTTTCATATAAAAACTTACCAAGCAACTTACACTGAAAATTGCGTGGCAATCTCCCACAAATCCACCGCCTCTCTTAAAGTTTCCTAGTATCCGATCCGAATACTTCCGGATTATGTCCTCGAATACAATGGCACATCTCATGGAACCTCGGCGTTCCAAAGAATCCAGCCACGAGGAACCCTATACTGGTGCCTATAAGTTGTAGGCGGCAGAGGTTCTAATGTCGGTTTCTTTTTTAATCCGTTCGTGCTCTGGTGCATTTTTCTTTTCTGTATTAGTAAAATTTTACTTTGTATTCGAAGTTGTCGGTCTCATGTTTGGCACGGATTGTCCAAGTTTTTTCATATAAAAACCTATGAACTAACCTACATTTAAAGGTGCGTGGCAAGTTCCCACAAATCCACCGCCTCTGTAATAAAATTCCCTACAGTCCGATCATTTCGAGTAGTCCCGTTTTCTTCCTCTCCGGGAGATTTTTTCCCCCGTTTTCTCGATGCACGCATTAAGCGATTCCCCCGCATTAACATTATCCACATTTCCCCCGGTAACAGTCTACGAGAGGGGTGGGGAGGAAGCATGACAGAAAACAAATGGTCAAACTTCTACGGAAACTGCGTTTACAGAAAATGTTACAGCCTATAAACCTGAAGAACAAATGTGCCTGAAGACCCTTTTACACGGGAGGGGGAAACGGTAGCAGGAGAAATGGGAAGGAAAACAAAAATCTCGAGTGGAGAGCTGAAAGATTAATGGGAACTTTGTAAAGGTAATGCAAGAGAGACAAAAAGATTCTTTGCTCAGGCGTGGCTTGACAGGCTTTTTATTCTGGGAAAAATACATAAATTCCGTGCAACAACGTTACGAGCTATTCGTTTGATATGTTGCTGTACGTATATCATATGCGATCACTGCTGCAATAGGGAGATAAATTGTAGCTTGAAATATGCAATATTTTGCTCGACTAGGTATTGAATTTGTTGAAAGTTTTAACTCCTTTTTGCATAAGGACATATACGCTTAGTACGGACCACGGATAAACAAAAAATACATTTCCTGATTATTTATTTGTTCTTAGGTGAATTATACATACTAAAGAAATGTTGGACCAGAGGACATCAGGCAAATGCGTCGTCCACTTGGTAATCTCCCTCATAATGTCGAGGTTGCAGTGGCCTCAGTGGGTTTGCCTACTGCTTCAACCTACGAGTTGTAGGTGGTGCATGTTCGATTGCTATCAGGTTTGATTTCCTCTGGTGGGTAGGTAAGTAGTTAACCTTCCAGGTTATTTCGACGAGATATCTCGTCCACTAAGATCTGATTAATCTTGCTAAAGACGAGATGCCTCATTTCACCAAGTCATTTCCGATTTTTTTTATGATGACGACATATCGTCAGTTTTCTTCTATTGACGAGATATCTTGTCCATCAAGATCTGGGCAGTTTTAGTAATCACGGGTCGAGACAACCACTAGGAGAGTTAATTAGCGTTGCACTGGAGCAACACAACGGGCTATTGGTGGCGTTCGGGGACCAATCCCGACGATAAAGGTCCTAGGACAGCACTCCGTAAATTTGAACCACGGTCAGATGACGAAGTGAATATCTGAGCTGGCACTCCTCTCCAAATTTCCACAATACACCAACAATTCGTGGATATATATATAATGGATTTTTATATTTGCAAATGAGAACAAATGAATATAAACCATGTAGAATAGACTGATGATTCGCCAATAGCCCATTAATTGATTCGCCAATTAAATGTGATTGATTTCAATCATGGGACTACAAAATATTGCCAAAAGTGTACCAAGAGCTTGCTACTCCAAGGAAGCTGTTCAAGCAATCAGTTGAAAAAAGACAACGATAAGTCTAGAAGACAGAAATGGTCACAGAGTAGATTTAGTAAGATAACGCTAAAAAGGCATAGGCTTCACATTGAATTTCATTTGAAAAAGCGTGTGAAATTCATCACGTGTACTCTGTTGTATGATGACGATTCCATATGAAGTCTAGGCAAATGAATAAGTAGGAGGACAAAAGTATAAATTTATCAAAATTCAATAAGCATAAAATGTTGGCAAGTCTACTAGCGCGTGGCCTCAAATAAAGTTCACAAAATAAATTAGACGATTGTAGTTTTTTTAGGTTTTGCTTGGAACTGAGATTCGGAATGGACTGTGCTATATCCTTAGTCTACATAAGTAGTGCACTGTACATATGTATACAATAAATCATTTACGGCTAGGTTGTGTTCCTCTTTGGGTTCACCATAGTAATATCTAGTATACCGTTCTACCTGATCTTTTATAAAATGAATGTAATGCGATTGGATATTCAGAAACTAATCGTAGTAACATGACTGTTGTGCAATCTATTATACATTTTGTTTAGAAATAATAATTCTATATATTTCTTAAATTATTTTTGTGTTCATTTCGATACTTTTGTTCTTCATAAATTAATTTATAAAAGGTATGAAATGTGCCTAACGACTGCATCAATAAATAGAATAATTAAGAAACCCTTCAGTAAGGTCCAGCTGTTCAGGTAATCAGTTGGAAAAAGACGACGATAAGTATCTAGCAGGTATGATAGTTTAAATAATTTCTTTACGGATTATTTTCTGAAAATATACACATGGAACTCGAGGTCATAACTTGAAATGAATATAATTTTCTTTTGTTAGTCTAGATAGCATAAACAAATTTATATTACCTATAAATTTATGGATATTCCAACTTCCCCTTTCGTTGTCTAACAAATCATAATACTTGATCTTAATTAAAAGTCACATTGATACCTGCTTGGACCCCCAAGTAATGAAACTGAAACTGTAAATTTGATTGTTAAATCTGCCGTTGCCTCAAATGTCCTCACGTTGTTTTGGTGTGAAGTTTGGAGGGTGAGGTGCCAGTTCAAGTGTTTTTCTGGTCATCCGACTTTGGTTCAAAATTATGAGGCGTTGATCTTGGATCTTTCCATTCGGGATTGATCCCGGACGGTCTCCAATAGCTGTTGTGTTGGTCCAGTGCGACGTCAATTAACTACCTACCCAATATATTTCAAGTTTATTTTTTCAAAATATAATAATACTCTTAAGTCAACTATTAAGAATAAATTAAAGAGGCTACGAAATTGTGAATTACGATATTGTTTCTAGGTACTGAATTTCAAATTGTGTAAATTATCAAATTTATGCCTGTATATATATATATATACGTATATATACATATATATATATATATACATATATATATATATATATATATATATATATATATATATATATATATATATGTATATATATATATATATATATATGCAGGCATAAATTTGATTTACACAATTATCAATGTATATTGTAATTAATATTATTGATAATTGTATAGATATATTATAATTAATTATATAATATATATTATAATTAATTCTTCGAAAACTTATACTATTTATAATTATAATTAGTCAAGTACCTATAAAATTAAAGATACGTCTGCCCTCATTTAGTACAAATTAAAGAATAGTGTTAGAGCGTTTGCCATTAGATACTACTAAGAACTCTCAAGAAGCTAATAAAAGTCTTGATTCCAACTCATATATCCGAAGCCTTCAAACATAGCGTTCATTCCATGTGTGAACGGAATTTCAATACATACCATCGATATTTTAGCACGCATGAAATATTCTTCGTAGCAATAAACTTTTGTCATCAATTTTTATGCATTAATCAAGCCCCGTATGCATTTCATGAAGTATGCAAACTATGCCAGGAAGTTAATTATTCTTTCATGGATTTCCGGGTAATTATTTACAATGGTAGGTTCCATTTTCTTGAAGAATGTGTCAAAATTCAGGATTAGTTTCTGGAAGGGGATTTGAGTGCTGTGAAGTAAGAATTTCTATCTTTTCTCGATAAATATAAGTACCTTAATATCCATAGCGTCAATTTTTAAAACATATTATATTTTCTTGAAATTATAACTGAGAATTTTTAAGGTTAGTAAGAAGATGGATGAGAATATTTGTGGTGCCATACTTAAATCAATATAAATGGAGTTATTTCATTCTAGACTTTAAGCATAATTAAAATTGTTTATGGCGTGAATCTCACTGAATTTAATGTTGTAATCGTTATGAAGGGTATTATAAATTGTGAACTGAAGGATATATTAGTTATATTCAATTATATTGTGAATCATTGTGTTACAATATGATGGATGTTATTTGCAATAAACAAACCTATTTACTGATTTGTCAATGATTTCGGCCTATTATTAACCTGACAAACGTTTGGTGTGAGTAATACTTTTTTTCTTGGAGCTCACACACATACACAACTGATATTAAGTGTAATTAATATCACTTCCACTTATCAAAATAAAATTATTTAACTCTGAGCTTCGCGAGATTTACATGTAGTGTAGCACTAACATAATGACTGAATAACCAACCATAGCTATCAGTTAAAAGAATCCTAGGATATTATATTGGTCGAGATAGTCAAAGTTGGTTTGAAGTCATGCAGGGAAAATTGCAGGTTTCAGGACGGATATATATGTGTAAACACCTCAGAGAGAGTTAATATTTGCAATAAATTACAGTAACGACTTATTTTAACTACTAGCTGATTGTGAAACCCCTGTTTCTTATTATAGAATCATTTTCCCCATTCGCCTCAAGCCCAAAGAAAACAAATATTACTTAACACACCAGAACAGAAAAATGAGTCGGATTCCTCCAAGTAATTCAGTAATTATAATTATTAAATGTTTTTTCCTTCGTTATTAAAATCAACTTTTATTTTTGTGAAAACAGTTACGCTAGTAGACTAGTCAACCTATTATGTTTATTGAATTTCTGATTATTTTTTTAAAGTTGCTTTATATTATTACCTGCCTCATTATTCGTTGCACCAGTAAACATCCTCATATGTCTATGGGAATCAACACCTACTTATCCATAGTATATTTATCTGTGCAATGAATCTGAAACATTAACCCCCTGGTGGTTGTCTCGACGAGGGATCTCATCATAGCAAAACTGACCAGACCTAGAAAACTCGAGCATAGCAAAACTGACCAGTTATTGATGGACGAGATATCTCGTCATTAAAAAAATTACTTGAACTTGATCTCGTCATCATCAAAAATATCTTTATAATTCGGAATTCAATCGGCATTCTTGATGACTTGATATATAGTCACTAACAAAATTGTTAAGATCGTGATAAACGAGATATCTCGTCGAAATGATTCGGAGGGTTAAATACTTTTTGGTAGACTGAAGTTGTACTGCCTTTCTCAGTTTACCACTACTACATGTCTATAAATGCTCACCATAAATACATGTCTGTACTCACGGTTTAGGGGTACTTAATAAATGCAGCTGAAACAGAAATCGTACGTACCACCAGATGCCGTGAGTGTGGCAAACACATATTCTGCCTCCGTCGATTCTGCGTCGTTGTGGGCCGCCATCAACAGGTCGTACCACGTGCCCGGCACCAGGTCACTCAGAGTAACTGTGGCTTGAGCCGGTGCGATGTTCGACGACTGAAGGATCCACTCTTTCTGCAGCTTCGGTTTGTAGCGGACCTCGAAGAACAAGATTGGGCAGCCTCCGTCATTCCAGCTGGACAACCGGACCACTGCGAACGTGGAATTTACGGAGAGGAGTGCGGATTTCTCTGGAGCTTGAGGAGCTGCATTAAAAAAAGATTAATGAAACCGTTAGTGTTACTGAAAAGTTTAATGAAACTGCAATACCAGTAAAATCTTTACACAGAAAGCATAGTACGAGCATTTAAATATTAAAAGAGCTTAGGGTAGTTAATTAACATTGCACTGAAGAAACACAATGGGGCATTGGCGACGGTCCGGGATACATTCCTAAGGGATAGATCCAAGGACAACGCCTCGTAATTTTGAATCACTGTGAGATGGCGAGACAACGACGAACTGGCACACTACTCAACAAACTTCAACACTACGCCAACGTTAGGACATTTTAGGTCTCAGCAGATTTAACATGCATCAGTCCCCTTTCACACGACGGTCTTTGTTTGGATCTAGTTTTGAACTTGCAACCCTGCGTTTGCAAATCCGTTGCTCTTATAAATGCCAACATATTAAAAGAAACTGAAATCAATATTTTATCATATACTATGTTTGCTGTGGTTCAATGTGCTTGTCCACTGCGCTAGCAGCCTGCAAGACGTGGGTGGCTCAACTTCGCTTCCTGAAACCACCTCGGATGTAACAGGAGAAACTTTTCTTATATGCATGTCCAGTTACATGATGGATTGCTTGGCGCAACTTGGCCAGATCTTGTACCTTTATGCTATAAAAATTAACCATTTGTTGTGTGCTTAAAACCTGTCACTTGTCACCTTTTTTAAGAAAAGTGGGACAACTCAAAATTAAGATTTAATTTTATTGTGTCTATTGACTCGAAAACATCATGACAATAAAATCAGGAGATGGAATACAAATTTATAATAAGGAGTTCAAAGAATTCTACAAATTTCAAATTGGAAAGTAAAACATGCATAAGAATTTCACTATTCATTTTGCTCTCTTGTACTATTTACTTTTACAAACTATGCCACTTTTCTCAAAAATAAAATGACATGCAACGATTTTGTTAGTTATGCATGGAATAAAATAAATACATTGCGAATAAAAACGAATAGATAGACATTTTATGTGCAACAGGGCGTAGGTAGTTTAACAATTGCAATGTACGAGCTGTTTAGATTATATTCGAGAAATATAATCTTTAACTTGAAATAACAAGTTTATACTAAATAATTCTAGGGGAAAATATTATGTATATTCCCTGTTCTAAAAAAAATATACATTTTAAAACAACGGATTTTCCTTGATAAGTTCACTATCAAATTCAGCGATCAATTTTAGCATCAGAAACAATTTCAGTATTCTTATAATGCATGGATATTTTTCCTAAACAAGAGTGAAACTTTACTCTAAATATACATGAAAGAAAACATTTATAATTCTAAACAATAATTACTTCAAATGCAGCATACGGGTATTTGTGTGCGTGAGGGCTTTTACCCATTCATTAATCATAAAAGTTTTATCGTAGGCTCATATCATACTTTTTTTAACACAATTAAAGATCTCATTTTCTCAAATGAACTGTGGATATTAAACCTAACTGTAATGAGTCCTCATTTAAGAATTTCACGAATGAAACCACATTTGAGGCATAAAAACATGCTTAGCCATGATCAAAATATATTTTTCTACCTTATTTCTTTTTTGATGATTTATTCGTGTGCTTCTTATCATTTTATTAAAATGTTTTAACCATTAGACATGCAAGTTAAAGCCGAAGAAAAAGTTATCTTTTCATTCACACTAAAAAGTGAGTATCCCACAAAACATTTTAAATATAATAGATTCCATGTTTATGGATAACCTATAAATATGATTTTGGTCTTTTCACTAAACGGTCATTTTTCGCAACACGAGTGAACTATGAGAAACAGAACGCTGTATGTTACCGTCCTATAGAAAATATATAAAAATATATTACCGTAAAATATTTTCCTTTACTGTATGGGAAAGTGTACTCACAAGTACAAATATTGTTATTCTTCTGTCTGATGGGGCCGCTGTCGCCCGGTTGGTAGAGTAACGGTTTAGCATCCGGAAGTTTGCGAGTTAGGATTCATCTAAATATCATCGTGTACATCGGGCTGGTGCATGTCAAATCAGGCGTGACCCAAATGACTTCACTTTGACGTGGTAAGGAAATTTGGAGAATTGTGTGCTATATCAGATGTTAACCTCATCATCTGACCATGATTCAAAATTACCTAGGATCTTTCTCTTCGGGAATGATCATGGATCGTCGCCAATAGCCCGTTGTGTTGCTCCAGTGCAACGCTAATTCAACTACCCCCTCCTCCTCGCTTTGATGAAGCATTCAACTCCCAATAATATGATGTATGATTTTTATAAATTTTGGATGTTAAATGACACTACGTAAATGATTTGTAGAAAATTTTGATGGGTATATAGTTAATTACAAAATTATAATCTATAATACTAATCAACGCAGGATATGAAACCTATCATGATTTGATCCCATTGTAGCACAGTATTGTATATTTCTATATCTATATAACATTCCCCTTGTTCTTTTACTATTATATTGTTTATACGGAAGACAGGTAGTTCCAGGAAATAAATGTTATTTTAATGGGATTTGGGAAGATATAATCTTGAAAAGAATTTCCATAATATTCTACACCATCACCCGAAAAATCAGACTTATTGCTCGCAACGAAACTGAATGTTTCCTATTAAAATGATAAGAATAAATTATATACATATATTGCAAGTCGAACTTAAAAAAGTCGACGAAAAACACAAGTTTAATACGAATATATGCTATTTTTATGCTATATCTATGCTATTTTGAAATTAAAATGCTTTTCTGACTGCAAAGTTATAGCCGGTTGTGTTGGTCCAGTGCTACGTAAATTTAACTACCAACTGATGCAAAGTTAGAAAAATATTTTATTTACATCACAAATGAAATGTTGGGTTATTTCCAACAATAAGTGGGATGTAAATTTGGTTTGTTTTTTTAAGTCCCTCAATGGTCTCATTTTTTACTACACGAAACGTAGACGCAGTAACTACTTATAAAGTAAAGAAATGCAGTACAATACAAAAAGCAGCAAATATATTATTGAAAACGTAGGAACACACAACCAAACGCTTTAAACCTATTGAATTTCATTGGGATAAAATATTCATAACTATTAAAAAATATTTTTCAGCTTTTTACGTTTCAAATTTTGTGTTGACCAAACCATTTTAGTTCCACAGTTCCAGATCATTTATAAATCTACGAACAATAAATACCACAATTCCAATTTAAGGAACAAATAGCAAAAAAACTGCTTCAAAATTATCACTTACTAGAAGCACATGGACTTGGACTTTTGATTTGTTTATCACTCAATGGTTATTTTTTCAACACGAGACAGACTTGGGAACTTCATTTATTAAAGTAAAGTAAGAAGTAGTATATAACATTCTTGAATACGTGAGAATACACAACAAAATATTTTACACCAACTGAAATTACCCTATGTAAAATATTCTAAGGATATTTTTCAGTTTTGACTTTTCAAATTTTTGTGTAAACCAAATAATTTTAGTTTTATGATTCTAAATCATTTAAAAATCTCCAAACGATACCTACCGCACTTAAAATGTATGGAACAAATAACAAAAAAGTGCTTCAAAATTTTCACTTATTAGGAGCACATAGACTAGGATTGGTTTTTGTTTATTGTTCAATGGTTATTTTTACTTCACGAGACGTAGTCTTGGGAACTTCACTTATTAAAAATTAGTAGAGGTAAAAGTAGTACAGGTAAAATTATTGAATATTTGAGAATGCACAACAAAACGTATTCAAACGATTGAATTTCCTCTACATAAAATATTCTTAAAAATTGAAGAATATTTTTAAGCTTTTCACATTTCTGCTGACTATTGACTGACGTGCTGACGACTGACTTCGTGAGACTATTTTAGATTCATTGTTCTCTGGATCATTTATAAATCCTCAAAAAATGTCCACCGCGCTTCCAACTTATAGAACACAGCCAACAAAAAGCTGCTTCAAAATCACATTCTTGATTTAGTGACACCAAATCCCTTTAATGGTATTTTCACTCCTGAATTATGATGGCCCTCTCTGCGGACTGAATTCCGAAAAGCGAGTCGGCAGAATTCCAGTTACCACCAGCGCATTGTTACCAGCAGACGGGATCACGTATTCCTCACCACCAGAGGGGAAACTATTCCACAAATCTTCGGAACAAAGGGACTCGTATAGATATACACTCACAACAACAGGACCTCTGGATATGACGACGCGAGCCGACGTCCCACTCCAAAGCGATTCCCATTGCGATTCAGGACGCTCCACCTCGAAATGTTTCGGGTTACAAATCGCCTTGTTTGGTCTCTCCGAACACAGTTGCCACTTCAATTATTAAGTTTTTTCTCCCCGCCGCCCCCTGTCTGCGATCCTCGGGGTGTTTCCATTCGAATCCCACTCCGGGAAGCCAGCCCGGAAAAGAACACCAACAAAAACACGGGGTTGTTCCAGTGCCGGGGATAAAGAAGAGAAATGGGACCAGGAAACAATGGGAGGCGGGGGTCCTGTGTTAGCCTAAGAGTAATGCGGGGCATTAGAATCGGCGGCGATCCTACCATCAGCATCGGGAACATGATCTGAAACATAATCTCCCCAGTCTGTCCCTTCTCCGCCCCTCTTCTGGCCGAGGACCTTCGTGGTCAGTGGGCATAATGACCAATCGCGCTGATATGCCGCCATCGATCTGTGGTCAGCGGCTGCGATTATTGTGCTGACCGAAGATGGCCGGCTTATGTGTCTTTGGGGGATGGTTTGCGGAGGTTGGGTTGCTCGTTGACCGGTCAAGCGGAAGGGGAGAGCGGTATCCACGCTGCATGTTGAGTCGATTTCCGTTTCCGTTGGGTTTTTTTTATTGGACTGTTGCCCTGAATGAAAAAAGTTTAGATTGTTGTTATTAGAAAAGGTTGAACTTCAAAGATTATTCAACTAGTTTATTCATATTCATATTTCGAAACATACATTAATATTTCCTATTCATATTCAAATTCGTATTCATATTTAAATTCGTATTCATATTTGATATATGGAATGTTTGGGTCACTATTAATTTTTATAGGCAATGCTGCCCTGAACAAAAAAAACTTTAGATTGTCGTTAGTAGAAAGATTTGAATTACAAAGATTATTTAACTAGTTTCCATTCTGATTGTGATATTTGATACATGGAATGTTTGGGTCAATATTAATTTTTAACAGACAATGGCTGCCCTGATCTAAAAAAATTAAATTGTTTTTACTAAAAATAGTTGAACTTCAAAGATTATTAAACCAAGTTCCTATTCGGACTGATATTTGATGCATGGAATGTTTGGATCACTATTAATTTTTAATAGGCAATGCTGCCCTGAACGAAAAACTAGATTGTTATAACACAGTATAACTTCAAAGATTATTAAGCTAGTTTCGATTCGGATTGGTATTTGATACATGGAATGTTTGGTCCGCTATTAGTTTTCAATAGACAAATCTGCCCTAAACTAAAAAACTTTAAGTACTATTCAAATTATTCAAATTGATAATTGAACTGAAATAAAACGTTAGATTGTTTTATTAGAAAAAGTTGAACAGAGATTAACAAACGTGTTCCTATTTAAATTGATATTTGATATATGGAATGTTTGGGTCACTATAATTTTTAATTGGCAATGTTACCCTTAATAAAAAACGTTAGATTGTTGTCATTAATATTTTTAATATTCAAATAACTTTACACTAGGTCTTATTGAAATTAATATTTGATTTCAATTGTTTGAAACACATTAACAGATCATACATAATGAGGAGTTAGTTGAACTTTCGTTTCTGTCACCTTTAACTTTGAATGGGCAATGCTGTCCTGAACGAAAAAACTATAGATTTTTGTTGAACGATTGTCCTTGTTACAAGCGTTGAGCGTTAAAGCTCTTTGCACTATTTCCTGTTTGGACTCAAATTTGGAATTTTTGAAACACTTAAATTGCACATACAAAATGAAGAGTTGGTTGAACATTTCATTTCATTATAATATATTCTGAATGGACAATGCTTCCCTGACGAGAAAACTTTTAAATAATGTTTAAAAGTTTTCTCGTCATCGTTAAATAAATTTTTTTTTGTTTAACGATTGGTGTTAATAAAGTTGTAGTGTAATTTCTGCCCCTTCATCCAACCCCAATTGAGGGGAAATGTAGAGGCGCAAATGTCACGTGGTCAGAGAGAGAAGTGACCACGTTGGTGACGCTGTGTGGGGTTGGACTGAGGGGTGAGCGGGTAGAAAAGAAGGTCAGATAGGGACAGGGAACTAAAGAGCTAGGAAGACGTTGAAAATTTGGAGACCGATCGTATTTTGTAAGGCTCTTTCCTGAGACTAAAGATTATCGTTTGTTGTATTTTGTTGTTATAACGTTTATTCAATAAACGCCTGTTGAGTTTTAAGTGTTCTCTTTCTTTAGCCATAAAGTACCACACGAGGAACATTACAAGAATTGAACAATCTTTTTGTTTTCCTGTTTGGACTGATAGTTGTATTTGTTTGAACACGCAAGCTGCACATCTAACGATAAGTCAATTTTCGTATCAATCGTTTTTTTACTTCGAATAAACGATAAAAGCTTGAAACTTTTCACTCAATTTTTTCTTCGGTAGTATAGTTGGAAGGTTTGAAACGCTTAAACTCTACATGAATAACTATACCGCTATCTCTAAAACAAGAGTTAATCAAAAATATGATTTTGAGGCCCTTTATTCACTCAAAGAACCGTGAATGAAACAAAATCGCTTGTTGGACCTCTTAACTCCTCAGAAAATCCGTCTCAAAATTATTTTATCGACAATTTAGGGTACTTTGAGATTCAAAAATGATAAGAAAATATTTAATTTGAAAAAGGAGTCCACACAGACACGTATTTAGAAAATAATATCATGGGTGGTTCAGTTCTTTCCTGTTATCGTGATTAAAAATTATGAGGTGTTATCCGATCTTTCCCTTCGGGATTCACCCCGGACAGTTGCCAATAGCCAGTTGGTTGCACTATATATATAGTACGAAGAAACTTAACTACCTACCTACTTACTTCTCTCCTGTTACCCTATTCTAATGGAAAGGGCGTAGTTTGGAATAAACACTGTATTTTGTGACTGTTTACAGATATCTAAAGTGAATTTTACATATGTGATCCATGAGATGCCGTAATACGCTTATCAAACTAAATTCATCATGCATTGTTTTCCTAAGAGCAAATATATTTCGGGGGAGGCTTTATGTCTTTATTTGACTACATCACCTTTAAACTATTTGCCACAGTTCCTTTAAGATTCTAGAGATCGATATTGGCAAAACTGGCGTTAAGAGCGGAAGCATCCCCAGAAATTCCTTCTTTGTCAGACAACCGATCAAAGAACTAGTTGTCATGTCAACTCTTCTTGAATAGTGAAAACCAGATGGAAATTTGTTTTTCCACAAAATATGATCCCTGAAAGGCTTTGTGTTGTTTGTGACATTGGCCACTGCTGAAATTGCAAATGCCACTTGCACCACCGCAAGTACCACTATCAACTTATAAATAGAGTAAAGCCGATGCAACTGCTTTCAGATTTCTGTCTCCTTGTTAAGCTAACCTGCAAGGCTTCCAGGTTAACCTATCACAATTGTATGTATTTATTGTTGTCGAAGGAAGTTCGTGTCACTTTCTACTTCGGAGGTAGGTAGTCAGTCGCGTTATGAAGCATATTGATCGAAACTCATTAATCAGGGTACCGGATTTTGCTCGAGCGTAGTAAATTAAATGTAATTTCTAATTCTAAGTGAACAAATATTTTAATGAAAATATGAAAAAATATATTGTTTTGTTGCATCGTTTTTAGACTTACTTTATCACTTAACAATATCAAAAGCGTTTAATATCGGCTTAAATCTGTATTAGGAGATAATAAAAACAGGATTTTCACATTTCCTGTGTATCTCGAATTAGAAAAATAATAAATTCCATCTCTACAGAAACGTCCAGAGAAGTCAGTAAACACCCAATCAAATTCTTTCTGAATCTCAGTAAACATCCAACCAAATTCTTTCTGAATCTTATTCATGTATACTTTCCTTACGTACCTATTACCCTCGAAAGTCAATTTCTGTTGATGCGATTATTCCTGAGGGTAAGATCTCATTTCTGGTAATTTCCTCCTTACCGTACAGTTAGCTTAGTGACTAATCCCTTTAACCTTCATATTGTTTATTTTTCTTATTTTTCTGTTACGGTTAGTATGAAACGAGTTGAAGACCCTATTGACAAGTTCGAAAATACCACTCATAAAGCCTATTCGTGTATATTTCGTAAAACATAAACATGTAAATAGGTTTAAGTTTGGTTTGTCATTTTAGCATCTTTTGTACAACACGAGATATGTGAATATGGAAACAACCATCTAAATCATTAAAATTCATTTATTTCAGATGAACTTGTGTTCAGAATGATTTATGCGTAAATGGGTAGAGGAGAAACAATTACGTAATCAGAAAGTAAACAATTGTCATAGTTATTGTTATACTTCAGCATAATTATCAATTCAACCTATATCCCCATCTCACGCGTCGATGATTTTTGACGCAGAAAATTAAATTAAATTATTACAAATTCATTTATTCTCTACTCGTATTAACAGTAAACATTCTTGTAAGAAAAATCTAATTCTTAAAATCAGTATTTAAATTTTAAATTTGGCCCAAACCCAGTTACAGTTAACACTAATAGAATAAAGAAATATCTCTAACACTGATTACATTTTCTCATACTTGAGATTGAACCTGCTGGTTATTTCTGCATTATCTTGAAGGTACTATTTGAGTGCTTTGCAACTGCCATTTCGATGCCTATAAAGTAGAAGGATAGGTAGGTATTTAATTAACGTCGCACTATAACACAATGGGCCATTTATAAAGTAGAAGGGGATTAGTAAAATGGCTTGCAATTCTTTTAACATGGGTCGACTCCTTTCACCTGAGACCAGTTGACCGATGACCTATCAGGACATTGTACCAAATGAAGTTTTGTATACCAGACCACACAGTTCTCCATTCTTTAGAAGTGGATGTGTAGTTTAATTGGATTTCTTGAATTGCACATAAGTTGAAAAGGTGTCATCCATTTCTAAGTCCTTTAAAATGTTCTTGACACACAATACCATGCATTTATGCTATAATTATATTTTTTATTTATGAAGTTAACGAATGTTTCAAGTGAATACTATTTTTAACTTAGAACAGGTTTTTCAATAATTATTTTAATTCATGTCGAAGTTTATTAAATTACAGTTCATTCAGTTTCTTTTTTGTTTTAATATTTCTGAAGTAGAGTTACGCAGTGTGTAACACTATTTTATAATAGCGTTTCCCTCTCAACTCCAATGTCAAAATTATTTTAACTATAAGATTTTTGCTTTAAACAGATAATTGGATAACATATAGGGAAAATGAATTGAATAATGTAGCGAATGTAAGTACAATCACTGTAGTATTTTTGAAGGATTTATAATTATATTTTAAGAACTTAATGGTAAAGCTTAGCGAACTGTACCACTTTTCACATGATTGTAAAAATAATTTTTCCGTACGCGAAACCTTAAAAATTCCCAAAATGTTAAAAGTTCACTCTACCTGTTATTCGCATAAAATTTTACGCAAAACCCATTTTAAGTAAAAAGAAAAAATATGAGCTTAAGTGGTTTAAATTCCATTCTTTTAAAACACACTTTTAGATTTTAGTAGTAATTTTTCCAAGTCTACGGTCGATAAATAAACGTGTGGACCAACTCTTAAAGTCATGAAATTTCTAACTTTTTATTCCGAAAATATATTTTCCGAATCTCTTTTATATCTTCCAGAGGGAATACAAATATAACAGTAAAAAATACTAAAAACGCATTAGAGAAACTGAAAGTCAAAGCCACATTTTCTTCTACATATGCCGGATTCCTTGGAAAGTTTTTGTTTTGCCATCTTTCCTTTCCCACTGCCAGAACGCATAGTAGAATATCGTGTTACGAAAAGTGCTATTTGTTAGCAAAACAACTCCAAAGAGTAATTACTTAGATCTCATCTTATCGTGTGTATAGTTTCAAAGGATGTATGTGTACGAAATTCTAGAGGTTTTTCCTCTACTGCATTCGGAAGAAAATCCCAGTTTTCGAAACGTACGAAAAACATTTTTTTCGAATATATTGGATTTCTCGGAGAATATTATTGAAACAGTAGAAGGGGAAACTTTAATGTTTGTTTCCTTTTTTCTCCAAATTTGGTTCCTCTCAAAAGTAGCAAGTGTTCCATTGTTATTTTCTCAGACAATGAAAATACCTTTCATCAGAAACAAAATCGTTAGAATTTATTGAAAATGTTTGGTTCTTTAATATAAAGCATAAAAGATGAATGTTGTTTTGACCTTATGTATAGCCAAAACATTATGACCATCCCCACATTTTTCAATGAACTCGTCTGGATGACGTGGAGGGCACGTGATTAAGTGAGAATGGTATTTAACTGCTGCTGGAGAAGGTAAGTAATCATTCTTGCACTTACTTTTGCGAGTGATGGGAAAGGCTGCTGATCTAAGCGAATTTGATAGAGGGCAGATCGTAATGGCCCGAAGACTCGGAACGAGTATCACCGAAACTGCACGACTGGTAGGATGTTCACGATCTGCCGTTGTTAGTATTCATGCAAAGTGGATAAATGACGGTGACACCAGCAGTAGACGCCAAGGTGTTGGTCGTCCACGCGTCATCAAAGAAAAAGGACGTCGAAGACTGTCCCACTTGGTAAAGCTAAATCTGCGCGAGACAGTGTCTCAGCTGACAGCCCAATACAATGCAGGTCCAAGCGCAAGTGTTTCGGAACACACAGTTCAGCGGACACTGTTGGATATGGGACTGTGCAGCAGACGTCCCACTCGTGTGCCTCTGTTGACCAAGCGTCATCGTCAACTACGCCTACAGTGGGCCCGGGAATATCGAGACTGGACCATGGATGAGTGGAAGAGAGTTGCCTGGTCAGATGAATCCCGATTTCTCATGCATCACGTCGATGGTCGGGTCAGGGTACGCCGTCTGCCAGGCGAACAGTTGCTCCCCTCTTGTACAGCAGGTCATACACAGGCTGGTGGTGGCGGTATTATGCTTTGTGGGACGTTCTCATGGGCGACTGGGACCCGTAGGTGTGGTAGAACAGACCATGAACGCTGCGAACTATCTGAACATCATTGCGGATCAGTTGCACCCTTACATGGCGTCTGTCTTCCCAACTGGAAATGGAATCTTCCAGCAGGACAACCCCCCATGTCACAAGGCTCGGATTGTGTTGGAGTGGTTCGAGGAGCATACTGATGAATTCCACTTAATGTCCTGGCCACCTAACTCGCCGGATATTAATCCGATAGAGCACATTCGGGATGTCATGGAGCGGCAGCTCAGAGCTCAAACACCACCATGTCCGAATATCTCGACTTTGAGTGACCGCTGCTTAGACATTTGGTACAACCTGTCTCCAGTCATGTACCAAGAACTTGTGGCATCTACATATGCCCAGGCGAGTTGCAGCTGTTTTGCAGGCCAAAGGAGGCGCAACGCGTTATTGAGTAGATGGTCATAATGTTTTGTCTCTTCAGTGTATATTGGGGGTTTGCGTGGGTTGGCTAAGGCAGTGTACATTGCGTTAGCAACCTGTGAGTTACAGGCTGCGCAGATTTGATTCCTGTCAGGTGCATTCCTCCCTGGGTTTATATCTCTCTTCTCTATCAGTAAAACTTTCATTGTGTGTGCATGTCTATTACTTGGTACTATATGTCTTGTCTGGCGCAGCATGGCCAAATATGGCCCTTGTACCATAAAACTCCACCCAAACTTATGTATTCGGATTATGAATTAATGTAGGAATACATCAGTAACCAAATCCTGACGAACGAGATATCTCGTTATTAATTAGAAAACTGATCAGATCTTCATCTCGTCATCATAAAAAATCGGCAATATCTTGATAACGAGATATCTCATCTTTAGCGAAATTGATCAGATCTTGATGGACGAGATATCTCGTCGAAACGACTTCGAGGGTTAAGGGGAAATCGTCTCTGAATTTAAGAAAGATAAACTATTACAAAAGGCTAGGATTTTTATAAAGGTTACGGAAGACAAAAGTAAGAAAATTTAGGGTGAAGTTGTGAATAAACTTGGATAATTTGAAAACATCAGTTTAATACTACTCAAGACTTAGAGTAATTTAAATTAGCAATAATTAATTAATGCGTAAGGATCGTTAACATGCAGATAACATGCAAGTACTTACTTTAATGGTGAATTTGGATAGACAGTTAAAGCTAATGTAAATTAGAAATTTATAAATTGATCGTTTGTTAATTAGGTGGAGATGTCGAATCCGGGGCACTAGCGATTTATCGCCAAACATGGTAACATTGGTGTTTTGATTCAGCTTTATGGCAACCCTATGCAAAAGGTTTTTCGCGTAGGAAAGTCCACGTTTTTTTTTAATGAACATACTGGCTTTGGACGCCATCTTGATTTGGCGACAAAAATTGCTTGGCGACAAACATGCCCCGGATTCTACATCTTTACCGTTAATTAATCTTTGAATAATGTATTGAAGTTTCCAATAAATTGCTCATTTATTGATTGGGTTGGTCTTTTTATGTTGTATAAAGCAGCATTTCAATTATAACTACGAGCAGAATTTCCCAATTTTACTCTGGGTGAATTAATTCTAGTCCGACTCCGGTAAGTTGGCATTTGGGTCACGTGATCTCAAATGAACCTATTCGTAAAATCAACCTACTATTGAAATAGACGAAACATGTACGCGCAGCTTTATGTTATTTCTTTCGGTCGCTCGGTCTAAAGTTCTGTCACGTGGTTGTGGGGAAAAACACGTGATTATCCAATGTGATAAAAAACACTATACAGAGCTTCGATACCGATCAGCTCAGTCGATTCGTGTATGTAGGTAAGTATTTAATTAGCGTCGTACTGGAGCAACACAACAGGCTATTGGCGACGGTCCTGGATCAAACTCAAAGGACAACACCACGTAATTTTGAACAAAGGTCAGATGACGAGGTCACACCTGAGCTGGCACCCCACTCTTCAAATTTATTCCTTCAGAGATCTTAGGACAGTGAATCCACCCACATGCTCTGTCTATTTCAAATGTCGATGAGTAAAATTGGGCGACGTAAGCAATGCACTTTAAAAATCAGCATGATTAGCGCAAATTTCTAATTGTAACTCATCATTCGGTGACGGACTCGTTATCTGACCATGGTTTAAAATTACCAGGTGTTGTCTGCGGATCCTTCCTTTAGTAATTGATTCCGGACCGTTGCCAATAGCCCGTTGTGTTGCTGCAGTACGACTTTAATTAAACTACCTTTCTAACGTTAATTCAACTACCAACATTATTTCTATCACACCCGGCACCGTTCGGTGCCATACGCATTCTATCTTATAAAACAGATGACGCTGGGAGAGTCCACTAATAGAAGTGTAGGAAGGTCCTCAAGGGAAAGGGCTGCCTAAGCATGTAAGAGATGGATGATTTTGTTTCGCTAACTCGTATTCAGTGCTATCACTGCCGGCACCGGATGATAAACTCAGAGCCGGAATCCGCTGTAGTTTCCAATCGTGGGAACGCATTGTTTACGCTTAACTTGCCCCTAAGAGAGCAAATAGACTCAAAACCACATGACTCAAATGCGAACTAGCCAGAGCCGTTCCCCAAATTTCGATGAATCAAATATTCACGCCTATCGTTAAGACAAATCAGTATCAGTCATATTGGATTCAGCTCAGCTCCCTGATCCCTTGAATGAATCTTCCAAGGAGTGTGGGGAACGTATGTCACCCCACCATGCAGAGCTGGTGGCATTCGTTTTTGTCGAAATACAGATCCCTTTCTGCATCAATTGCTGCTGTCTTAGAAACGAGTTTATGAACTTTAAATACGTACGTAAAATGCTGTAACAGTTTCAATATTTTCCATAAAGTATTCAATTACATTCACATTAAGTCATTAAAATGCTTTTTCCAATACTTTAATCACTGGAGAGATTGTTAATTCCCCCCGTGAAGTAATACCAATGAGAGGCTTTTTCTATCAATTTCAATTTGGGTGGGACTAGTGTTTCTGATTTAATACGTGTTTCCTGAACCTGACGTTAGTAGGCTTGTTTTTCGAATATGATTTCACCACTATATGATAATTGATTAGTCAACTCAACGGCGTTCAATCAACATTGAACGTCGAAATGGCGATAAACGGCATTTTAAAGTAACCCCGATCATGAGAGCCCCATTTGGGAAGGGAAGTAAAAACTTCCCTTACCGTCTGGTTGGTTTGTTTGCACTGTGAAAATCCCTCTCATTTGTACTTTGCTTTCAGTGAACAAATGCGGTTGGCCGTGTGAAGTTCGTCTTAACGAGGTTTCACTGTACTTTCCTTTTTTTGTCTGGATATAATTTCTCTATATAGTACTTTAATTTTTATTGAGTAGTGACTGCAAAAGATTACTTCTATAAAATTCTTCCAACGTGTAAATACACTCATGTACAAAATTAAGAGAATTTGCACATTATGTCGAATTTCTGAAAAACTAATGGACATTTTTTAATGAAATTTGGTACGAATACACAGTTATAGCAGAGAAAGAGATGTACCATACAAAAATCATTGTACGCAAGCATGATTGTCAGTAAACCTCATGAGTGAAGGAATGTCCAAAATCCACGTTGCAAGACTGAACCGAAAATGAGTCTAATATGGGGTATGGTCCCCTCTCACACTCAGACAGGGCGCACAGCGCGACGGCATACTGGACACGAGGCAGTTGAGGAGTCCTTGTGGCAGTCGGTCCAACTCCAGCAGCAACGCAGCTTTCAGCTCCGGGATGGTTCTCGGAGGGGGATGGCGAGATGCAATTGCCCTCCCAAAACGTCCCAGGCATGTTCTATAGGGTTTAGGTCAGGAGATCTGGCTGGCCAAACCATACGCCGAATATTCTCACTTTCCAGATAAACGTCGACCAGGGGAACCCGATGTGGACGAGCGTTGTCGTCCATGAACAGGAACCGAGGGCCAACTGCGCCCCTAAAATGCCGAACATAGGGCTCTAAGATCTCCTTTCTATACCTCATAGCAGTCAGGGACCCTTTGTCAAACATATGGACGGGTGTGCGGCCTTCCAACATGATGCCTGCCCAGACCATGACACCTCCACCACCATAGTGGTCCATTTCCCTGATGTGGGAGGGAAGGAATCGGGTCCCAGGCTCTTTCCAGATGAGGGTACGTCGAGAATCAGTGTCCAGGCTGAATCTCGTCTCATCTGTGAAGAGCACTGTGCTCCAATGAAGTCTGATCCAAGGCTGATGCTGTCTGCACCGTGCTAAACGCGCTCTCTTGTGTGCTGCAGCGAGCGGGATGCAAACAGCGGGTCCTCTGGCATAAATCCCTCTCTCATGAAGCCTTCGGGCAACAGTAAACCGTGAAACTCGGGTTCCAGTGGCAGCAGGCAGCTCACGTGAGAGCTGCGAAGCTGTAGCAGTCCTGTGGCGCCGCGCTGAAAGTGCCAAATAACGATCCTCATTGATAGTCGTGGCTCTTCGACGACCTTTTCCAGGTCTTCTCGATATGGATCCAGTGAATTGTTGGGTTTTATCGATTGAAGACAGAGTTTTTATACATTAAAAATAAATTTTATTACGTGACCAAGTCTGATGGTTTAAAAACATACAAGAAGTCTGATCAGATCATGATCCCCATTCTCACTCTTCACATTATCTCCTCTCTTTTATACATTCAAAGATTTACACAATTTTCCATATTGATGTGCCCCACACGGCACTATAATTGGAGGTTTGAGACCGATTCCAACATGCGGCCCCATCGGTTGTAAAACCTCAGCAGATGTATTACAATTCAATATATATATTTATATAAATCTAACAAAATATTTTTCTAATAATATTTTTAAATTTATTTAACAATAAAGGCTTTGTTAAAAAGTCAGCCAAATTATTTTCCGATGAAATATAATTTACGTTAAATAGTTCATCTTTTATTAATTTACGAATAAATTTGTACTTGATATCAATATGTTTAGTTTTCTGATTTTCCTGACTATTTTTTGAAAAATAGATAGCAGATTGATTATCACAATATACTTGGGGTCTTATGTGATCACACAAACTTAATTCATTTATAATTCCACTAAACCAAATAACTTCTTTAGTGCAATCGGTTAGTGCAATAAATTCAGATTCCATTGAGCTAAGAGCTATGCACTTTTGTTTAGAAGATTTCCATGATATTGGGATGTTACCCAAATAAATTAAATAGCCACTGCTTGAATGTCTGTTTGTGAGACCACATCCCCAATTTGCATCAGAAAAAGCAATCAAATTTGAACTTTTTACAGTGGAAAGATTAATTTTAAAATCCTTTGTAAGAAAAACATAGTTCATAATATCAACAACGTAAGACCAGTGTTTCTAAGTATAACCATTACAAAACTGAGACAATATATTAACAGCAAATGCAATATCTGGTCTGGATCTATCTAACAAAAACGATAAACATCCTATTAAGGAACGATAGGGAAATTTCCTCATTAAATCATTTTCAATTATTTCTTCCTCTTTAACCTTATCAGGTAAGTTACAACCAATTTTAAAAGGTAAATTCACAAAACTTTTAGGAAGATCTTTGAATTTTGACATTAATTTTTCAATGTAGGTAATTTGATGTAAATAAATCGAATTTTCAATTTCTTGAAAGTTTACGCCTAACAAATATTTAGTTTTACCTAGGATTGTAAGATCCAATTTTTTTGTCCAATAATTCGATTACGTCATTTATCAAATGTTCCCTTTTTGAAAACAAAACCATATCATCTACATAAACAATTAAAATTACATCTTTAAATTTGTAGACACAATTACACCAATTTAACTGAGAAAATCCTAATTTAGTTAAAATACCGTCTAATTCCAAATTCCATTCTCTACCACTTTGATGCAGACCATATATAGCCTTTTCCAATAGACATACTTTGTTTTCGGATCCTTTCAGCACAAATCCTTTTGGCTGTTTCATGTATATAGTATCCTTAAGGTGTCCATATAAAAATGCACTTTTCACGTCAACTTGACAGTGATACCAACCCAACATAGAAATCAATAGTACAAACAATAATTTAACAATAGAAAAATTCACAACTGGTGAAAAAATATCTTTAAAATCAATGCCGGGTTTTTGCTTAAAAACTTGAGCAACAAGACGAGCTTTATACCTTTTAGGTATATTGTTTTCGTCCATTTTTAAGCTGTACACCCACTTACTTCCAATTATGGTTGTATTTGGGGGGGGGTGTCCACTAATTTCCATACTTGCCTATCCTTCATTATCTGAATTTCTTCATTCATGGCAGCATTCCATTTAATTTTATCCTTACTTGTTTGCGTATCTTCATAACTTTTAGGGATTTCGACATTGTAACACTGATCATACATGTCGTACAGCTGCTGCTCTAAAAAGTTAGATTCATCACTAGAAGTAGATGGCACATTAGAAATATCCACATTAGGATGTTCAGTCTCTGGCTTAAAATTGAAATTTACAGGATCAAACCTAATCTTATTTTTAGTACAGTACTTTTTAATATCATTTAAAGATCTCATTCTCAAATTTTCAGGAGAATAATAGTATACATCTATCCTATTGCTTTTATTTCTAGGTTTTTCGATTCTACGCCAATTTGAAATGTTAAGACATTTTAAGTTCTCAGTTTTATCTAAATCTTTAGAATCTAAAACTTGAGTTTCACTTTCCGATTTTACTTTTATATTTTCATTTGATTGATAAATAGGAATATCAGAATTAAGATCAAAAGAAACGTACTCAAAGTTTTTACCAAATAGTACATCAACAGCTTTCTTACTTTCGTCGATATGAACATGGACTGTTTCAACTATTCTCTTCTCGTTTGGTACATATATTCTGTAACCTTTAGTTTTCAAACCATATCCTGTCAAAATACCAAGTTTAGCTCTGGGTTGTAATTTATTTCTCTGTATTTTAGGAATATGAACATAAGCCAAAGAGCCAAAAATTCTAAAATGTTTTACTGATGGTTTGAAACCAGTCCATATTTCGTTAGGAGATATACCCTCAGTTAATTTGTGTTCGCATCTATTTTTAGTGTGAATAAATGCTAAAAGTGCTTCTGACCAAAATTGTGGTTGTAAACCACTGTCCTGAAGCATAGCTCTGACACAATCCATGGCTGTTCTATTGAACCTTTCTGCAACGCCATTTTGTTCAGGGGTATAAGTTGAAGTTCTTTCGATTTTTATTCCTAGATCATTTAAAAACTTTTTAAATTCTTTGTGACAAAATTCTAAACCATTGTCAGTTCGGACACTTTTTAACTTAACATTTAGCTGTCTTTCAGCTTTAACCAAGTATTTTTTAAAGTAATCAAAAACTTCATTCTTATTTCGAATAATATAAACAGTTACTTTACGTGAAAAATCATCAATAATAGATAAAAAGTATTTGTTTCCACCTAGAGAGTTAACTGGAGCAGGACCCCACAAATCCATATGGATCCTTTCCAAAACATTTTTAGTTTTCCTTTCGTACATATAGTTTCTTTTTAAGGATATTCTAGTGGATTTAGCAATAGCACAAATCTTACAATTTTTATCTATATTTTTACAATTAAGTTTTTCAATTCCTTTTACACAATTAATTTTACTCATATTTTCAATTAAGGGCATGTTAACATGACAAAACCTACGGTGGGCTTTTTCTAGATCTAAACCAGTTACATATGTATAATTTTTAATCTTGGGATAACCTCTTTCAAGATATACAATTTTCCAATTCTGGGAACAGTAAACAAATATTTATTATAACTATTATAAATAATCATTTTGTTATTTCCCCATTTAATTTGGTTTCCCACAAGGTCAATACGAGCACCACTAATTAAATTTCTTCTCATATTAGGCGAGTATAACACATCTTTTAAAGTTATATCATAATTTCTGTTTCTATCTAAAACTGTAAATTGAATATCACCCATACCTAATACTTCCGAGGTGCTGTCCTTGTCTCCGACTAGGATCTTCTGTGGTGGTAGTTTTCTGAATGTCGTAAACATATCACGTTCTTTACAGAAGTGAGCAGTTGCAGCAGAATCAATGAGAAATTCCCTCGGTCTTTCATTTGGAAAATTTGAAACTGCATAGGCACGTTGAAGATCAGTTTTTGGATTGTCCTCCATATAAAATAATTCACCACCAGGTTTCTGCCGATTGCATTTCTTGAAGCACTTCGATTCGTAATGTCCCGACTTTTTGCAGTAGTTGCAGAATGGTCGCGGCCCCATACGACAAACTGTCGACTTTCTTGGGCTTGAAGGAATTAATTCAGGGTCCAGTACGCATCTGCTGTGATCAGGAGTAGACGCCCGTGTCTCCTTGTATTTAGATGACTTGTTTCTTGTAGCATAAGCATCGGCCACGATACTTAATTTTGTGTCTTCGTCCTTCCGCTTCAGGTCGATCCGGCTGGATTCTGTTATTAAATGTTTAGACAAATTGTCTAGCGTGAACTCGTTGTCATCTATCCTGTATAGCAGTTGTACCAGATTATCGTATTCGTGAGGCAAATGTCTTATTAGTTGAAAGCAAACTAAGAGGTCTGGGATTTCGAATCCACCTTCTTTTATCTGTAACAGCTTCTCATGCACTCGTTTGCAGAAGAGTCCAATGGATTCGTCCTCCGGCTGGTAGCGGATTGAAAAGAACTCGTCCACAAGGCCTGCCAATCGTGCTCTAGATGCTGGTTCAAAGTTGGTCTTTAATATATCCCAGGCTTCCTTACCGTCTTCAGTAGATGAAATTAAGACTTGATATTTTCTGTCTATGCCCTGGTAGATAGTTGTATATGTCCTCTGCTTCTTATAACGATAGTCTCTTTTTTCTTGTTCTGGAGCATCTTCCAATAATAGAGGTTCCGTTTTAGTGATAAATTCCCAGCAGTTCCGGTCGATTAGCAATACCTTCATGTCCGTCTTCCACGTGGCATAGTTGAAATCCGATAACTTCGGGAAGGAAAACATGGACATTTCTTGAATACCCATCATACTGGATACCGGTAGTGGCAGAATTCAGGTTCAGCTTAAGGTCTGAGGCCCATAACCAATTGTTGGGTTTTATCGATTGAAGACAGAGTTTTTATACATTAAAAATAAATTTTATTACGTGACCAAGTCTTATGGTTTAAAAACATACAAGAAGTCTGATCAGATCATGATCCCCATTCTCACTCTTCACATTATCTCCTCTCTTTTATACATTCAAAGATTTACACAATTTTCCATATTGATGTGCCCCACACGGCACTATAATTGGAGGTTTGAGACCGATTCCAACACAGTGTCCTTAAACTATTTCCACACATTGCAGACGATACTGAACATTACATCGAGCTCTGTAGCAACCTGCACTTGTGATTGCCCTGCCTCAATCCTACCCACAATTCTCCATCTCATTCCGTCATCCATACGTTCGTGGCTACTCATTTTACCTGATAGCTTATAAAATTTACCCAACTCTTGCGAGAAACACGGCGAATGTCCCCGAGGTGTACGAGCACACGAATCGCGAAAAACGCCTCGTGCACATATCATCCCCTCCGTGTTCACAGCTCCGCCCTCACGCACGTGTGCGCTTACGACACTGAATATTTGAATTTTTCGGCAGCATAATTAGTACCTTTGGTTCAGTACTTTTTGTGAAAATAAACACTATGTGCAAATTCTCTTAATTTTGCACACGAGTGTATTATCTCCTGATCTATCTATATTGATAGATATAGATTATTAGCTGTATATAAAACTTAGAATTTATATTCAACAAATTTCATTCGTATTATTTCTCTTCTACACTTTTTACTCTGTAAAAATAGCTCCACTTCTTAACAGCAGGCAGTGTTATGTTACATAGATATTTGTTTATTTTTTCTTTTTTCTTGGTCTTATAAAATGCATTTTAAATAAGGTTATTTTGTGAATACAATAAGAGTGAAAAATTGCTTTTTCAAATAATTAAAGGCGTTATAGAAAAACCTTTGGGTTTTTATATAGTTTCAAACCTATATCAGCATTAAATATTCATCAGATATTACGCATGCATTTTTTGGAATTGCTGTGTTATTATTTTGTGTTTCACGTTGTTCCATAAAACGTATTTCCGAAAAAAAATCTAAGGGCTATAAAAATATTCTTTTAGAATTGTTGAATAAATTTCTTGTTTTTAATTCCCCTTGGGAATATGCATGTGATTTGAGGTATGAATAAATTCTTGAATGTAGTGAAGTAAAGAAGCATGACGTTTCTTCATTTTGCGTAAAACATTCTATTCTTACATTTAATGAAACGTATATAATATATCCTGCATCAAATAAAATATACAACTTCTTGAAACAATTTCCCTTAGCCTTCGAGAAGAATAAAACTTTTGCGATTAAGTATAAAATTATATAAGTAGAGAAATAGATGGCACAAATTCACATCGCTAGAAGAAACACCTGTAAAGTTTTCTACTTTATTTTATTTAGATCACCGGAGTGGCAAAGAAAAGAGGAAAAGTGTTAACATTTGTGGTTAGTAGAATGTTGAAATTTTAGCTAGCAATTAAATACTGTTTTAAATCACTTGCAAATAGTTAATTACAAAAAAACTTGAAAATGACTAGTTAAAGGAGTTAAAAACAAATGTCTAATGATCATTTTGAAAGGTCCACGTGCTCACCATCATAAAATACGCCCTGACTAAAGTAAAATACGAATGGAAAACTTAAGTTCAAATACATATGATATATTTCAAACGGTTATTACTTACTTCTTCAGAAAAGCCTTCCAAACTCCTTGAAGCACTAATAACCTTAACTATTATGTTAAATAAGGTAAAACTGTTTTGATTTCTATAGACAAATTGTCATTGACTAATTTTTTTTGCAATATCTTTCACAGAAGCGTAGTTGATTTTCAGAGTACCCCAAAATTAGAAACTAAATTTTTTACCAACTGAAGATTTGGACTTATTACATTTTAAAAAGGGTTTAGCACTCTGTTCATCTTACATATTCTTTAAAATAAGCTATATGATAGTTTCGTATTTTGGTAGATACAAGCTTAGATATAAAATTACAATTCTTACGTTTTCCAAATATTTATGATGGCAATAAATAGCAATAAATAATAGTAGTATGGGGGTCACTTTACCGTTTTTTTTTCAAGATGGCCGCCGTTTGTTTACATTTGGGTGGAGGAACAAGATTTCGTTGGTTTGATAAAGAGTTGGGGATGATTGCTGATAAGGAGAGGGTGATGCCTTGAGATGGTGACGTCATTGTAAAGATGGCGTCGTTTTGTTGGAGTTGTGTTGTCATGGTGATGAATGACTGGTATTGCCATCTGGTGGAGAAATTAGAAACCCTATTATTTTAAATTAAAAAGTAATTTCGTGGATTCGAACCCGGAACTATAGGATCCGAAGCCAAGTGCGCTACCCTGAGCTATTGGGGAAAAAGAACCAAATCCAAAAGAGAGAGAAAGCAAACACTACATTAATCAAACCAACGAAATCTTGTTCCTCCACACAAATGTAAACAAACGGCGGCCATCTTGAAAAAAAACGGTAAAGTGACCCCCCCATACTACTAACAAGTATTTATATTTGAATTTTTGACATTCAGTTTATCCCTCCGCACCATTTGAAACTTTGCTTCAAACTTCCATGCTTCGTAGAGAATGATTAGTTTGCTAATTAATGTTACATGTTATTTTATGTAAATACTAAAACAACTATTAAGTTTTATGCTTAGTTGCAAACGTAAAAAACAAGAAAACACGACTTTCTGGAAAGGGTTTCGTCCTCCAGAATTCCCCTCTAGCTACACCACTGGTATTCTTAATTGGAAGTTTTTTTAACTTTAATCCAATTAACTACCATTTTGGATGAAATATTCAACTTCACTCTACACTTGCAAAAGTCTAAACTTAACTTCTTTTTTCTCAAATGCGAAAACTAATTTTACAGTTGAAAAGGATTTACAGCGCCTCCAGCGCTTATGAATCATTTACCCCAAATTTTTCACTTTAACTTTTACCCGTATTTCGATCCAAGTTTCTCCTAGTCGTTTATATTACTTGCGATTATCTTAAGAATCTGCAGTGAATTACAAGTTTCTATCGTTTTGGGAGATTGGTGAGAATCACCGTTATGGAAGAACCTTATTAACTCTTTTCTTAGTTATGTTATTTTGTTAGGATTATTTTCTTTATTTTTACGATCATACATCAGAGATAATTCTATGCGACGGTAATAATTGCAAATGCTGTCGAATATTAATAGTGATATGCTTTTCATCATTTCAACTGTCAGTAACAGTTCATATTCAACTGTCAGTAACAGTTCATATTCAACTGAATAAAACTGAAATCGTCAAAAAAATAAAATTAAAATTGAACAAAACTAAAATCATCCAATTATCCGTGTAAGATTCGATGTCTAATTAACTTCCTGTTGAAAAAATATATGACAGTAGAGTGACAAACAAATCTACAGTATTTTACACTCTTGGTAGTTTAACTGAGTCGAAAACTGCCTTGTAGTGGCTAGCATCTGATGCAAAAACCTGTCTCATATTGTCACCAGTTCTGGGCAAGGGACAATTTTCCTACTTGGGATTTTCATTCACTTGGAGAAAAAAGCAGTTTTGCCTCGACGAGATATCTCGTTGTTGGCAAACTTGGTCAGATCTTGGTGGACGAGATATCTCGTCGACATCATTTGAAGGGTACTCTATACCGAAGTAGTACTCTATGCCGAAAGTAGCATTTTAATATACAGGGTGCAACACAAAGTACATACCCCTTCTTTATTTTCGCAATCGTTGGTCGTAGACACATACTTCCAATTACAAAAATGTTTCAAATATGGTAAACATTCATGTTAAGGCATTTTGAAATTTAAAAAATCAATTTTGCAAAAATTACAAAATCTAACTTTTATACAGTCCTTCGTTCCCTATAGTGATATTTAGTAACAGTTTACACTCATCCTAACAAACGTGACACAAAAAGTTTCCCTTCTGTGCGACAAAAATTGACCGATATATTTAATTTCAAAGTTTGGGATTTTTTCAGATTTGTTTTGCCTTCATTGAGGGGTCGGTTAAAATATTAATTAGAATAATTCGAGATTGAAATCAGGGTGCAACGCCCCTTTTACGGCAAAAGGGGGATTCCCCGACGATAAACGATGGGTGCATTTACAGTAAAGTGGTCATGCCCGATTCACTGAAAGCGGTCGCAGCGCCCCCAGTGGCGAAACACAGAAGTTTGGAAATTTAACTTCTACAAGTTGCAGACAAGCATACAGCAGGAAACAATACATAAAATGGAGAAATCTACTTCATATACTGCTCAAAATGTTCCCCATTGGTGGCAATGCACAATTGAATGCGTGACAGTACTGAATCGTGGACGCGTTGGAGCAGAGCTGGTGTAACTGTGCGACAAGCAAGGCTAATACACTGTTTCAGATCATCCAGAGAGGTTGGCTCAGTCACACAGACCTGTTCCTTGACGTAACCCCAGAGGTAGAAGTCTATGGGAGTCAAGTCCGGTGAACGCGGTGGCCACTCTACCCGACCACCATATCCGATTATCTGTTGGCCGAATTCGATGGCTAGATACGCACGGACGTTTGCTGCTTTATGCGGAGGGCCCCATCATTTTGGAACCACACACGACATGCATCTTGAAGAGGCAGCTGTTCATACCAGTCACGTACAGTGTCTTGTAACAGGTGAAGGTAACGATTGCCCGTTAAGGTCTCGTCGTAGAAGATGGGTCCAACAATCTGGGTTCCCCATAAACCGCACCATACATTCGCTGACCAGCGTACCTGGTGTCATACTGTGCGTCCGATGTGGGGGTTGTCCACAGCCCAGTAATGCACATTGTGGGTGTTTACGATGCCATCCCATGTGAATTGCGGCTCATCTGTCCACAGTATGTCGGAAAACAACGACGGAATGTCGTGCAACGTGTTGAGCATGAAATTACAAAAGTAAAATCTTCGTGAGTCGTCACCCGGCAGCAATGCTTGCACCTTGGACGGTATGGATGCGCACCATGCGCATGTAACAATCGCCAAATATGTTGACGCGTGTATCCACATGCCCTCTTATTTCTGCCTTGCTTAGGTGTGAATTTACAAGGGCGTATCCCAGCACATCTTCCGGTGTCACTCGAATGCCCGATCTTGTCAGTCTGCCTGATCTGGACCTTAGTACGAAGCTGCCGGTCTCTGAGACGGCGAAGTACAGTAGCTATAGTTCGATGAGATGGACGTCGATCCATAGGAAAACTTTCGCCATAAACCCTCGCAGCCGTTCTGGCATTCCGTTGACATTCGCAATAAATCACTATAATTTCGGCATATTGCGCGGATGTGTAGCACGCCATCACGATCTCAACGCTGACTAGTTAGCCCACTACTTCCGTGTTTCACCACTGGGGACGCTGCCACTGCCTTCAGTGAATCGGGCATGTCCACTTTACTAAACATGCACCCATCGTTTATGTTCGGGAAACCCTCCTTTCACCGTAAAAGGGGCGTTGCACCTTGATTCAAATCTCTAATTATTCTAATTTATATTTTAACCGACCCCTCAATGAAGGTGAAACAAATCTGAAAAAAATCCCAAAATTTAAAAATAAATATCTTGGCCAATTTTTGTCACACAGAAGGGAAACTTTTTGTGTTACGTTTTTAGGATGAGTGTAAACTGTTACTAAATATCACTATAGGGAACGGGGGACTGTATAAAAAGTTAGATTTTGTAATTTTTACAGAATTGATTTTTTAAATTTCATAATGCCATAACATCAATGTTTACCTTATTTGAAACATTTTCGCAATTGGAGTATATGTTTACGACCAACGGTTGCGAGAATAAAGGCCGGGTACGGACTTTGCGTTGCACCCTGTATACAAATAATCGTTTTTGTCAGTCATCCAAGAGTCTACACGAATGGATTTTAATGATAAGCAGGTATCCGTACGATACAGGTTTAATTAGTTTTTGTTGGTTAATAAAACAAAAATAAACAGCTGATTTGTGATTAAGGAGAAATTTTCGATTCCACAATAATTAAATTCCGAAAATCAATTAGCTAGTTACCTCAAGTTTATTGAACAGTTTTCCTATAGACTTCTTTTATTGAAGGAAATCATACAAACTCTAATCTTCTAAATACCAAAAGCTCCAGGCTGATCTAATTTCCAGACAAAAATGGGATCGTAGAAATAAAAACGTTAGAATTTCAATCCATAAATTACCAAATCATTTGCATTTTTGATTACAGAGAAGTCATTGAAGTTCAGAGATGGAAATCAGTTCTGCAGAGAATATTTTTGCTTAAAATTTTAGTTTTCCTTTACAAGATTTTCATTTACGTAAATTTTGAAGCATCTAGAAAGAAAATTGACTGCTGCTAATTACAAAAAAATATTTTTCTTCTTTAACATTATGTCTGGCCATGACTATGTTAGACAGTGCCCATAAGAAGGAAGTTGATTATAAATTAACTCCATACTTTGAGATGGAAGTGACTCATATACACATAACTTCCAATCATCCGTTTCATACATGAAATAAAAATAGAAATTAAAATTTTCATGAAAACAATTTACTCTTGGCATTATAGAGTTTTATATTATACATGGTGATTCTACGGTCATGGAACAAACTTGGAGGGGTGGTACAGCTTACTGAAACATACATTTTTCGCATAGAAATGTATGGTCGGAAGTGACGCGTGGAGGCACGAACACAAAAAATGAGACATGAACAGAAAAACTGTTTATTTGCAAAATCCCTGCAAAGTGCTTCTTTGCAGCAATGTTTACAATAAATGCTCAAAATTGCGACCACCAACATGCAAGTAATACATGCTTGGTGGCGTCGAAGGAGTAATTGGCGAACAGTTCCAAAGATGCCAGGCATTTCGCGTACGCTTGCAGCCGCAATGGATAGTCGAGCAACGAGGTCCTCAATTGAGTCAACTGGAGTCCCGTAAACGATGGTCTTCAGATGCCCCCATAAGAAGTAATCGATGCTCGATAAGTCTGGCGATCGGGATGGTCATCGGACTGGTCCACCACGTCAAATCCATCGCCCCGAAAAAATGGCATCAAGGTAATTGCGGACAACCACGTTGAAATGGGCTGGCGCACCATCATGCTGAAACCACATGTAATTATGAACAACAGTCGGAACATCTTGCAGCAATTCTGGTAAAACCTCTTCCAGAAAAATACGATAATGTGAGCCATTGAGTCGTGTTGGTAGGAGATATGGGCCTATGAGGAAATCGTTCACAACACCCGCCCAAACATTCACAGAGAAGCGTTTTTGGAATGCATGTGGACGTGTAGCGTGTGGATTTTCTGTTGCCCACACATGAGTATTGTGCACATTGAAAACACCTTCCTGTGTAAAAGTCGCCTAATCTGTGAATAGCACAGAAGCTGGGAGATCCGGCTGCAACGCACACTGCTGCAAGAACCATTGGCGGAATTCTACGCGCAGCGGGTAATCACTTGCCTGCAACGCTTGGACTTTCTGAATATGGAATGGGTGTAAACGCTCTTCATTTAAGACTCTCCAAACGGTGGGTTGATTCACATGTACACGACGTGCAATGGCTCTTGTACTTGTGTGGGGTGTTTCATCCACAACGTTCAAGTTGGTTTCCTCCATGTTTGGATGTCGTATAGTTCTTGATCCAGTTCTTCCGTCAGAGCTGGCGATGAATGAACCATTTTCACAAAGGTGCCGATGCAACCGCTCAAACATTTTGTGGTTCGGCATACGCCTGTTCGGAAAACGTTCCTGATACAGTCGTAACGCTGCTCTGCAATTCTCATTAGCAGCACCGTACATCATATGCATGTCCGCCTTTTCACTATTTGTAAAGTCTCCCATCACTGCCGACAGCACAGTTGCAAATGACGTTTTCCCGCAGATGTATCAGATCACGGATGGCCAGGCACACTATCTCCCTCTACCCACAGTATTGCCAGCCAATCACAGCTGCCGAGTTTGTATTACTGTTGGTGGTCGCAATTTTGAGCATTTATTGTAAACATTTCTGCAAAGAAGCACTTTGTAAGTATTTTGTAAATAAACAATGCTTTTCTGTTCATGTCTCATTTTTGTGTTCGTGCTTCCACGCGTCACTTCCGACCATACATTCCTATACGAAAAATGTATGTTTTAGTAAGCTGTACCACCCTCCAAGTTTGTCCCATGACCGTAGAATCACCTTGTATAGTGTACACCCCACTGGCCATAAAAATTGCACAGAATGATTTATTCAATATGTTGGGGAAAAGTAGAACACTTTTGAGTAGCTTTATTATCTACTAGCAAAATTGCCCGACCTTACTCGGGTTGAATTTATTAGGTTATTGAAAGTGACCAGAAAATAATAACTTTCCTCTTTCGTAGAAAATTTAAAATCATCTAAGTGTGAGTAAATTAATTTTTTAACACCTTTTCTACATTTTTAAAATTTCTACAAGCTACTTTGGACACAAATTCTATACATGTAAATCCATCCATGTAATACATTTCATATCGCACCCCTGCTAAATGTACAAATTGGCGAAAGGTGAGACACTAAGGTAACTGCTAAAAAGACGATTTTGAGGGAGGATTAGGAATTCCCTTTCTTAAGTTCTATTCCTGTAAAATTGCTCAACTCAATTCTTAAAAGTGACGAATCTACTGGGAATACTCTCTCACATAATCTACCTGCCAATATTTTTTTTATTTCTGGCACTCTTTTCGAATTTCGCTACCATTAAGGGAAAGATGACTAATTTGATAAGATATTTATCACTAAGTATTTTAAAAGCGAATACGTTTTTTCTTGAAAATTCCCTTTTGTGGCACGTGCAATAATAAAAGAACTTGTTTTAAAATTTAATGTCTTCAGTAGTGATAAAACAAAAGTAACCTATTACCATTTTTTTAAATAATAAATCAATTTGACAGCGTTTCTTCTAAAAAAATCATTGTTTTAAACAAACTCTTCCTTCATAAGCTGCTTATATATAACTTCAATTCGTAAAATAAGCCACCATGGCCAAATGTCGCTTTAACAAAAAATTTGTAATATTTCAAAAGTGCTAGTTCGGATATTTTTAACAATAACATTCTTTCAATAATGGCAAAATTCCACTTAAAATTTGCTTTATTTTAACTTACATGCCGCTTTAAATAGTATAATTTGCGTTGGTATTGAATGTGATGAAAGGAAATTACAATTTATTAAATTAATAAATATTTAAAACAGAAAACAACAGAAAACAGATAATTAAAACAAAATAAAAGTTGGCGGGAAACAGTTCTAAAAATATAAATTAGTGATTATTTTGTATCTCTTGACCTCGCCAGTTGCCACAACTTACAACTAAAAATTAGATACAATTAAAAAATACGAAATCCATTCGGAGAGGAAAAAATATCACTTCACGTGGCAAACGAACACAAGTTTCCATTTTGTTGCAAAATATCGTCTGTCTAAAACAACCAAATTATGGATGATTTAAGTACAGTTACTCAGATGTTTTACTCAGATGCATGAAATTTGCTGAAATACGTAAGCAAAGGAATTTAAAATAATGCATTCACTACACTAAAATATGGTTTATCAAATGTAGAACATCGCATTAAAATTTTTTGAATAAATTATATGTGATACGTGTAAAAACACAGGCACAAAATCAAACACAGACACAAAATCAAACACAGAACGGGAAGACGGACAGACAGACTCACGCAACCTAGTTCAGTCACTAAATAAATGTAAAAACTCAGTATGCAAAGTTTTATGGAAATATATTCAACGGTTTGGACGTAGCATGGGCATACACATACAGACAGGCAGATGAACAGACAGGCAGATGGACCGACAGACAGATATCAAACGTGCAAGAGACGGATTTTGCATCAGATGGACCCAAAACAGATAAAAAAAACTTGAAATGCGTCGAAAATATTCAATGTACAAACAAACACACTCTATTCTTACTTATATAGATTTGTGAAGTAGTTGTGTCCTGTTTTGGGTTCATTAGTGTTCACAAGGAACCGTACAGGTAAGATAAAAGACCGTATGCGCAAAATACGAGAGTTGAAGTTAATAGGTTTATCTCATGCCCACAGACCAGACACGATTCTCCGACATGTTTAACCCACCGTAAGACAAGATAGGGTCTTCTAGCAAGATTTATCTGGATACCGATACCAGACCATACACGGGTCTCCAAACAAGTTTTTCCGGCCTTCAGACAGTGTATGGCTCTCCCGAAAATTTAATTGGCTCGCATACTATATACAGCCCTCCAGAGAATTTAAATTGGTCCGCAAACCATATACGGCCCATATTGAATTATCCTTGAATTCCCCTTGAGAATTATCTGTCCCGCAAACAACCAGGTACGGTCTTCCAAATGTTTTTACTTCATGTATTGTTCGTAGCCGACAACAGTGCTGTATCACTGTCAACTGTCAATGTAAATGTTCACACAAAGAGGAACTAGGATAAGCTGTTGCTAGATTAGCGAAGTGTCTACGCTTGATATGACAATATTCTCATTGAACAGACAAACGTAAGCACGTTGGGAAAGGACGATTCTATGAAGGTGGAATTATCATCAGAAATCCCTAAATGATGTGAGGGAAGACATTCTTTCATACGTTCTGTATCATCATGACAAAAGAAATCGCTACCATCAACAAAGATTTCACCATACAACAATTAATATATTTTGGGCACAAATCTACTGCTATCATATTAAGGATTCCCATGTATTTATAAACCCTGGTACTAGGGTCCGAGATTTTAGATGGTCCCAAGAAATGTGAAAATTTTGTACTGCAATGTGTAGTCCTGTATCTCATAAAGTTTGCTGTTTATCACAGTGAAGCTATAAACAGAGCTTATATGCACTCTATACTACATAATACAGAAAAATTTTAGTAATATTTTAAAATTAAGTAATATTTTATTTCAGTTTACATAACCATTCTACAAGGGAAATATTTATAAGAACAACTTGCGCGGAACGTTTCGAGTCAACTCATATATTTTCTATCAAAATGATAATTGAAACGAGGCACAGAGTACATATAATTTAAATTAAAACCAAAAAATGCAATTCAAATGCCACAAAATTGTGGAACAATCAATTAACATTTCACTTAATTGATTGGTAGCAAAATTTCTCTCATATTATATTAAATTTTTTTAACGAAGCTCTTTTGTGAAAATTTTTGGTTTTACTTTGAAGATCTAATGGATATTTCAGCTTATTTTCAAATTTCATGTGTCGAAATTTAATAATTTTTTCGTGTATGGTGGGGAAATAAACGAATATGGAGAGAAGATTGTACAATTTAGATTCAAAGAGGATTAATTTTCAGTAAAAAAATTTTAATTAAGGGTTTTCGAGGAAAAATTATTTTGAGGAAAATGTTTCATGAAGAATCCCTACTTCCCAGAATTTTTCATGTGAGGCCCTTCTGTGAAAACAAGCAAACTAAGCACGTGCCTAGTGTACCTGGTGGGCAATCCACCCCTAAATATCCCTATTTTCGGATACAAACCACCAGTAGATGAAATCTTTTGTTTGGAGAGGCGCAGGGCTGAAAGGATTAAAAGGGATCAAAGTAATTACAAATACCTCCTCCTCTTGTTCTGGCGACGACCTCTTCACTGGGCTCTCCTCTTCCAGCGTTATTGAAGGCTGTCAGGGTGAAATGGTACTTAGTGCCACATTTCAAGCTCTTCACCGTCGCGCTGTTCCTTTGAGGGGCTACGTGTGATTCTTCTGAAGTCTCCTCGAATTCTTTTCTGTATACCAACACGTAACCTGAGCAGAAATGAATAGAAATTGAATCAACTTTTGAAGGATTGCAACATCGCTAATTATTGATCACAAAATATAGCATATTTTCGGAAATTTACAATGTAAATTGACAACCAATCAGTCTAGTGTTCAGGGTGTTGGCTTCTGGACAGAGTTTCCTGGCTCGAATATGGGGTAAGGCATGAGTTTGTCCGTCTGGAATGAATGTTTGGCCTCTCTATAAGCGGGCTGTGGTTGGAATGTGTGGTGTATATGTGAGGCTGCTAATAAAATAGGCGGAGTATTTGCGGGAAGATTCATACCATTTCTTCCGGTCGCACGTTTTTAAGATCTATCAAGTGGTTGTGGAAAAATGTATGAATTCTTATGTGGGACAAATAATTCATTGGTTAAAATGATTGTCCAGCGTGCTTAAAAGACTAGTCCCAGGTCGATTCGTAAACCAAAGTGACTTATGCTTCTAAAATCTTACGACAGCGCTCTGTCTACATGCTCTGTATATTTAAATTGGAAGTTCGATGATGTGAGGTGTAACATGAAACCACCTTCCATGGTTCACCATGGTAACTCAAAGTGGTTCTTTAAATGTAGTGCCATAATCACTAATATTCAATTAGCCAGGCATTAAAAAGATTGCAAAATTATATTTGTTGAAATCAAGATGAGGACAGTTTTCCTAATGGCGAGATACCTTGTAGAGACAACCACCAGAAGTGTTTATAATTTTTAAACGATGGGACCACACGTGAATATCACCCGTAGCTTTGCCACTTTTGCAATTCCTGTCAGTCAATTTTAAAGGAAAGGATATTTACAATTACCGGAGAATTCAGAAACGACTTTTCTTCGTTATGGCAATCTTACACCAAATATTCACTATATTACAAAGACCTCAGGGGTACATATTATTTATCTGTATAACGGGCATTACAGTCACATACCCGCATGATCCCATGGGGTTGATTGTCTTTGATAAACACGGTAGTCGCGCTCCCATGATACCTGATATATCTTTTTCTGCATTCATCCCACTAGTTTATTCACCAATCCCCTTTTTTCCTTTTCACGATATGCGAATTAGGAAGGTCCTGTAAAAATTTAGATTTTTTTAAAATTTTGAAACAAATTATTATCACCTTTGTTAAATACCTATTTAAGAAATATGTTTAGCATATATTGTATAATTTCGTTTGAAATTCTAATTTAAATCTGTTGAATCTAATCTTATTTCAATATTGAATTTTAATTCTTTTATTCGCGTATTTTTCTTAGTTTGTATTATGCCTTGACTTTGGTGCATTTTTAGACATTGAGCCGTAAAACACAAATCAAAACACCAACCTTCATGAAAATATTTCTGTACGTTTTTTTGGTTTATTTTAACCGTTCTGGTGGTTGTCTCGATTCATCATTAACAAAATTGACCAGATCGTGATGAACGAGATATCTCGTCATAGAGAAAACTGACCAGAATTTGATCTCGCCATCATAAAAAAAATAGGCAACCATCTTAATGACGAGATACATCTCCATTACCAAAATTAGTTAAATTTTGATATACGAGAAATCTCGTTGAAACCACTTGGTGATGCTCACTTCTCTATTTATGTATTTACCTTACATAGTGCCTCTTTGTTCTTGTTAGAAGGCAACGACTAAATAAATCACGTGATCACCACCCTAATCGTGAGAGTAATCACCACGTGATTACTCTCGCCAATGAAAAGTACACAAACTTTTCCTCCGTATTTAAACGAAACAAATGCGATGAGTAGTTATAAATTCGTATTTTTTAAAACAAATGCAAGTTGTGTTGTTAAGCATTCCATTCCGAACGAAGACAGAAACGTTAGAGGAAAGTTGTGAAAATAAAAGAAACACGAGGAATTTAATTTTGTAAACATTTCAGAAATAACAGTTTTCGTCATGCGTAATGAATTTGATTTAGCTGACCGAAAAATTTGAAAAAGTTATTAAAAATGAATGTGCTTATATCAAGGAATAGGATGCCATAATGACTTTTACCTTCATAGGATTTTCCCAAGATAAGGCCATTTTGTTTTCAGGATGTACGCACATTTATTTTAAATTCCTAGTTACATTTTTAAAGTTTCTTCACTTATTGCGTTATATTGCTCCGCATAATTTTTAAGGTAATGTTTAAATTCCAAACCATAATACAAAGCAGTTGCTTTCATCTTTTTTTATTACACTATTCCCTTTGTCCGCTGCTTTTACTTCTGATAAAGAATGTCAAACAGAATAATTTTCATTCCTCATGGGAAATTCGTTCCCAAACGTCCTTGCTTAATGACTGATGCTGAAGATATCGCCTAGAGCTTAATGAGGCACATCTTTCCCCCCTCCATTTTCCTTTGAGAAGAATGTCAATTTGGACATCTTTATTTGCCTTGAATCTATTTTCACACGCCTTTTATCAGGTTCATCGTTGTTACATTCAAATCGTGTTATCTATTTTTAACTCGATTCCCGATGTTCAATCGACTTGCAACTTAGCATATTTACGTATTCCTGATGACAATACAATATTCAGTATAAATCATTCCATCAACCACCGGATTTTCTAACTGTCAGAAAACTCCAGCAATATGGGTACCTATGGAAAGGTCTTAGTGAGTAGTCCACACTTTTGTTGTTGTTTCCCACTTCACGTCAAAGTGTGTAACATGGCGAGTATTGAATGGCATGGATTGGATAAAGTGGTTGCTAACGTTACTGCGGGCCGTGGTAGCCTGGTTTTAAGAGTAACGGACTAGTAACTTGCGAGTCGCTAGTTCGAATCTAACCAAAGACCGTCGTGTACAAAGGGGGCTGATTTATGTTAAATCTGCCGGGGCCTCAAATGTCCTCAAGTTGGCTTGGTGCGGAAGTTTGAAGAGTGGGGTGCCAGCTTAGGTGTGACCTCGTCATCTGACTGGTTCAAAATTACGCGGTGTTGTCCTCGAGTCATTCCCTTCGGGGGATGATCCCGGACAGTCACCAATAGCCCGTGTGTTGCTCCAGTGCACACAGCTGGACGTTAATTAAATACCTACCTAACGTTACTGCACCCAATGTGAAGGTTGTAGTTGTAGTGTTATATTTTGCGCCTTCACCCAACCCCTACTTAAGATGGAAGCAGAGGCGCAAGTGTCACGTGGTCAGAGAGAGAAGTGATAACGTGGTTACGCTGTGAGGGGTTAGACTGAGGGGTGAGCGGGTAGAAAAAAGGTCAGATAAGGACAGGGAACTAAAGAGCGAGGAAGACGTAGCGTATTTGGAAACATATCGTACTTTGTAAGGCTCTTTCCTGAGACTAAAGATTATCATTTGTTGTATTTTGTCGTTATAACGTTTATTCAATAAACGCCAGTTGAGTTTTAAGTGTTCCATTTCTTTCGCCATAAAGAACCACGCGTGGAACATTACACTTTTGCACCCGGTAGGATTGGCATTTTAAAAGAGAGACACTGAATCTGAAGACGTTGAAGTAAGTGTTTTATTGAGCGGATTTGTGGGATGATTAGAATTTAAGTGTGTAACAAAAGTAACAAAAAATATCATTGTACTGACGTCTTGAAGGAAGAGGACTGATCGATTTTGATATCTATTTGAGAACTGGATTGGAAGTAAGCGATTTGAATATGTTTAAAGGCTCGAGAAAGGAGGATTTAAAAGTACTTTGTGAAGAGATCGGATAAACCTTTAGCATGGATGCGAAATTAGTGGACTTTAAGAACATTATTTTTAACAGTAATTAGTGTGAAAACGATCCATGTACGAGAAGTTTTGTACACTATCATAGAAGATAGAAATGCTCGCGTCAAAGACCATGTTCGTTTGAAACATGAATTCGAATTAGAGAGAGCTCGAAAAAATGCTAAGGTAGAGAGGCAGAACTAAAGTTTTCGCAGTGAGGGAAACGGATTGGAAAATGTAGTTAATGTAGAAAACTTGATAAGAAGCGTAAGCACTTTAACTTTGCCCGTGCCAAATTGTCCTGAAGGATGGCATGTTTTCTTCGACTCTTTGGAACGAGCATTCCAAACAAAACGAGTACATTGCCCGAGAAATTAAATGATGGTGATGACCTTGGAATATAAAAACCCAAATTCTATTAAATTTACTGTGTGAAAAAGCTAATAATATTTTAGAGTATATAAACCAAGATTTAAATAATTATGAGCAACTTAAAACAATGGTTCGCAGATAGTATGAACCAACGCCCCAAGCGTGTTTAGAACATTTTCGGAAAAGCTACGCTGAAAATAAATGAATCTCATGTACAGTTCGCGTCGAGGTTAACTTCGAATTATGAATTTTATTGCAAATTAAGAAAGGTTAAGGATTTAGATACTCTCAAAATCCTTATGATAAGTGATAAATTAATAGAAACACTAGACAAGGAAACATCCGCCCACATGTAGGAAGTCGCCAGGGAGAAAATTGGTTTAAACCTCTAGAATTAGCCAAGAATGCAACATATATTGTGCACTATCTAAAGGAAAATCTTTGTCAGTAGTAGAAAATCGTTCAAAAGTTTTTAAAGATAGCGAATTGGGAGAATCGTAGCCATTTTAAATATACAAAACCTCATTTGAGACGAGAACAACGAAGGATAATTACAATAAACCTAAAGTACAAACTCGTTAAAATGTTTTATTTGTGGTAGGGATACACACATTGCAAGATTCTGTCCGTAAAGGAAAGAAATAATATGGAATCGGTCACACAAAGAGAGTGGTACGACAAAAGAAGTTTTTCTCACGGTAAAAAAACGAAGCGGTCGTAGCCGGTTGCTAACCCTTACTTGGAAGGCACCTCTATTTTACAACCATCGGCATTCGTTAATGCTTTTGTGGCAGGGAAACTAGTAACGCTTGACTCCGGGTGTCAACTGCCCATCATTGATTTGAACTTTGCCGCTGGAGCGAGTGGACGCGGCAAAATAGTGTTGGTCTCAGCTTTTGGGGATGAAGTTAGCGCAGATTTAACGACTGTGTCGATGTCTGCAATGGAAGACCTTTGGAAGGGCATCACTTTTCCCATACACGTTTCAGTCGCGATGACTGATAAGTTAAACGCTGAGTGTCTTCTCGCCCTGCCATTTACAACATGTTGAAAGGTCCTTCTTAGATGACCATACCGTAGGCGAAAATGACGGAGCAGGCGGCCTATTAGAAAGTATTTCGAACGGTCATAAACATTCAATGAACGTGGATGAGTTGGAATGCAAGGGGATAATTGAGAATTTCGAAGAGGAAAAGGAGGAGTCAGATGCAGAAAGTCCTATCGAATCGGATCTAAATGGCAGAAACAAATCTGAGGCAGATGGGCTAAAAGATGAGTATATATATATTATATATATATATATATATATATATATATATATATATATATACACTGCTGGCCACCGTAAATGCAACACCCTGAAGGAAGCATACAAATAATATGAAATTTACAACATGCATTAGCGGAGGTGAGATATGCAAATGATTAGAATTTCAGCGCAGACGCACATCACGCGCGCCTGTGGCGCCACTTCAAAGCGCTATTTAAGGCTTGGAGATTTCGACGATTTCAAGTACGGCAATTGTGTTTTTCTTGTGGTTTTTTCAAAAAAACGATCAATTATGCCTCGTAGAAAACAGCGATCATCTTTTGATCAAGTATCCGAGTTCGACAGAGGAAGGATAGTGGCCTACCGAGATTGTGGATTAACTTTCAGGGAAATCGGTAGTCGTGTTGGACGAAACCAAACAACTGTAATGCGGATATGTGATCGTTGGATGCAGGAGGGTACGACGGACCGACGTGTTCGATCGCATCCATCTCAGTGCACCACTTCACGTGATGACAGGCATATTGTGCGTATGGCAGTGACGGATCGCTCAGCCACATCACGAACCATAGCACAGCACATTCAGTCTGTACCGCGTCATCCAGTGTCTGCGCGTACCATTCGACGCCGTTTACAGCAGAGTGGTCTGTCCGCAAGACGTCCATTGCTTCGTCTACCCTTGACGCAGAACCACAGACGTTTCCGCCGCCAATGGTGCGATGAAAGAAGGATGTGGACGGCAGAATGGAATGAAATTGTCTTTACTGACGAGTCACGCTTCTGTCTGCAACACCACGATGGTCGGATTCGAGTCTGGAGACACCGTGGAGAGAGGATAGTAGTATGTGGGTTTCTCTACCGCCTTTTCCAAGATGGCCGCCGTTTGATAAGGAGTTGACTGCTGATAAGGAGTTGGGGAGGATTGCTGCTAAGGAGAGGGTGATGCCTTGAGGTGGTGACGTCATTGTAAAGATGGCGTTGTTGTGTTGCCATGGTAATGAATCAAAAGTAGCTCCATCTGGTGGGGAAATGAGAAACCCTATTACTTTAAATTAAAAAGGAATTTCGTGGATTCGAACTGGGGACCATGGGATCTGTAGTACAGTGCGCTATCCGTTAGGCTGTAAGAGAGTTAGCTTTGGGTGGTGAATTAATGTAGTGTTTGCTTTTTTTTCTTAATACTAGGAATGCGTTATGGGACTTGGTTTTATTTGATGATTTTTTATTTTCCAATTAGTTGTAAGTGTGTTGGACTGGTGGTGCCATCTAGTGATTTTAAAAGAAGTTAATCTAAGGAACTTTCTTATTTTTGTCATTCATTCTGGGAAGGTGCTATGTTTAGAAAATGGTTTGAACAATTGTGGTACAGCCATCTGGTGGCGGGAGAAGTAACAATTAGTTTTAAAAGATTTATTTTCTAGCTCTAGACTTGTAGCTTGATACTTTAGACTGGAGAATTTTTTTTGTTTTTAAAAGAAAATTATGAGGGTGGATTTGAACCCGGCAAAAGGTAATCGCGGCCGCCCTTTTACACAAGCACTTTAACCGTTCGATCACCTACTTTTTAGAATACATATAGAATACTAACTCGTGAATTTACAGCTTAAGGGAGTGAAAGTATGTGTTTTTTTTTCCTTGAGAATAGTGCCCTTATGAAGAATGAATATGAATATAAAAACAAATAAAGTTGAATTTATAAACCAAGCTATATAACAAGTTTATTACCAAGATTTTAAAGTATGCGAATTGTATGTAATGACAGAATCTGGAACTCTCTGGAACGTGTGACAATATGACTAAGGATTTATGTGTAGGTTAATTAAGATAACAGAAGGAGTTAAACACGTAGTCACCGATAGGATACAAGCTTAAGTAAATGAGAAAGCTTTTAAACGCATTGCTATTTAGGAGAATGGTGTTGTTTTTCTGATTGTGAGAAAAGCAAATGAAACTACATCATGCCAATGAATCACATATGACATGCCCGAACTGGAACTTTCTATAGGGGTTTTAGCTATGAAATAGTGACGAAGGGATTATCTTAATACTCTAACGTTGGAACTCGGAACATAAGTAATTGAGGCCAACCAATATATGCGAAGATTTTAAGCGTATGAACACTACATGTAAGATAGAATTTATAATACGGAAACCTTTTTTATATTTTAATGAATTTATATGCAACATGAGCTTGAAGAAAATGTGAATGTTTAAGGGTGAATGTTTTGTAGGGAAAATTATTATTACAATTTGAGGGGAGGACTTTGAGATATGAATAGGACACACAGGCATAACGGTGTATGAAACATTACATTTTTAGGTAAATAAGAAGTAACTAACCAAAGATTTATAGTATACATATTATAAGCGATGGCAAGGAACCGTATAAGATTGATATTATTAGAAGCCTCTGGAACTTGTGAGAATATGACTAAGGATTGTTTTTGCACGTGTAAGTTAATTAAGATAACAGAAGGAACGGAGTTAAACACCGAGTCACAGATAACGATAGAAACTATTTGATAATAAGAGGCTTTTTAAAGCATAGTTGGAGCATCTTGGGTCTTTGAATTACTCTGTATCTTGTTTTGGGGTTTTTCTGCCCTTTTTTACTGTTTTTAAATAAATCATGGATTCTAAGGACATTAGACCTGCAAAGAAAATGCGTGCAGACAAAGAACTGTGTTTGCAGAAATATTGTAAAGATTCTTTATGTTATGAGTATGGTAAACTGTTTACAGATCGTGAAGGCTGGGCATATTTTGTCGATTGGAAAACGAATTAACGTACTTAAAGAAAGAGGAAACTACTATTGAAATTTATGGTAAAAAATGTACTGTGCCTCGGCAACTTGTAGCATACGGAGACGTAGGAATAAGCTATGCCTTTAGCGGATCTTGTATTGCAGCCAAGCCTTGGTCTCCTTTACTATTGGAAATAAAGGCAGAAGTGGAACGAATAATTGGCACAAGATTTAATTTTGTGTTGGTGAACCGTTATAAAGATGGTAAGGACTGTATAGGTGCCCATAAAGACAATGAGAAGGACTTGGATCTTAATGCACCCATAGCGTCTGTTTCATTTGGACAGAAAAGGCAATTTGTGTTTTCTAGAAAGAACTACAATTCTCTAAAAATTGTTCTGGAAAATGGAAGCTTGCTTGTGATGAAGTATCCAACAAACCAATTTTGGTTTCACAGCTTGCCCCGTGGGAATGCATTATGCCCTAGAATAAACTTAACGTTTCGTAAAATTCTTGTATAAAGCAGCGATAAACCACTTATGTGCCCCCCGAACTAGAACTCAGTGTCGTACACTAGACGATATTTGGACAATGTTGCAATTTATCTTTGCCTTTCTGAATAGTATTTTTATAAATGCTTATATCTTGTTGGTTTTAAATAAATTTTTTTAGCGTGTCTTACCACATATACTGTACTTAGGACCTTTTTTATTACATAATTTTATAAATTGTTTTTAAAATGCAAGATCTGAAATGAAATTTTTCTTTGCTATAAAGATTTATGTTTTTAAGTTAGATGTTTTTACTCAAAAATTAATTATACATTAAATGTTATAGCACATATTTTAAATGCAGAAATTTTGTTTTAAGTATTGTACACACTTAAGTAAGAGTAAACTTTTGAAAACTTTACAAGACCCGTACCATGAACGTACACATTTTGAATAAGTTGTAATTGTATTGAAATCATTTATGCTATAAAATCTAAACCAACTGTTATTTTTTAATTAATCTTTCCTTGCATATTTTTTAAATAAATCTTCCTAAATTTTAGTGATTTAATTTTTATTATACAGATTTACAAACTGTTTTTGGATGAAATATAAGGATTTATATTTTTAAAAATTAGATGTTTTTACTCTTAATTATATATTAGATACTATTACACATATTATTATTACATTGAAGATTTTTAAAAAACGTTTAACAATTGAAAATATATATACTTTAAATATTATTACAAGCATTTAAATGCAATTTGCTTTTTATTTTTAATTTTACAATTAAGACATTTTTTAAAAGTTTGATTCTTAAAGTGTGTTTTATGCATAGTAAAAAAAAACAATACTAAAAAAACATGTAAGAGTAAAAATATTTTATACATTAATTTGAAACTTTGCAAGACCCATACCATGTTTCCTTGCACATTTGAAGTCGTGAAAAATAGTTTATTAAAACCATTTGTCCTTGAAGTTCTAAATTAAATGTCCTTTTTCTTTTATGCTTTTGCAAACCACACATTTTACTAAATATGAACTTCCTTTTATTTGAAAACCTTATGCATATTGTGCAGTTTAAATTGCAGAGCAAAATTCCAATACTGAACGAAGCTATAAAGTATTTTACAAGATACTTCATATTGTTCTCTTAATTTACATCTAATTCATTACTACGTTAAAGTGGATAGCGTGTGAGTTTTCTGTTTTTAACAATAATGTGTGCACATCTGTACTGCTAAGCAAATTAACTTTTGCCTTTTCTTGATATTTAATGCATAATCTAAATATTTACGCACACCGCTGATAGTTTTACACATGAGTAAAATTAAATAATAAAAGAAATTTTAAATATTAGTGTGTGAATTTTAAAATGAACAAATATTGCTGACATATTGGATTAAATCTGAATTCTATGTATTCTCAAAACAACACTGCAAGAAAAAACAGAGACACTTCTTAAACAGATTGAAGGAAGTCACATGGAAACAAAGTAAATTAGAACACTTTTTAATAGAAAAAAACATTGATTCATATATTTTACAAAACTAATTCATTGTAGTAAAAAAGAACTTATTTTTACATACTTGCATTTTTTAAGAGACACATGTTTACGACGAGCCAATTATTAAATGCCATCACCTCAGCTTTGGGGCAATGCAAATTATTTTTGTGATGACCACATGATAGTTTTTGGATCTTTTTGTTGCTACTTAGTGCACATAGTACATCGAATTTGGGACACCCGTATTGTTCCAAGTTGATATTCGGAATATTCAATGCATCTAGGCGTTTCTTTTCCACACAACCACCTTTGTAAGCAACTAGGTACTGAGTGGCACTCTTTGTCTGCTCGTACAATTCTAAAAGCTTAGAGTCTAAACTTTCTAAAGGAGACGCACTTTCCCATGCCACGGGACAGAAAGGGGGACCACATATGTAATTTTCAACATATCGAACAGTTTTTTTTATCTTTTGCACTCAGTTTATGCTTATAAGGCGATAAGTTAAAACGAATACTTGAAGCTACTTGCGATTTTATGGCGATGTATCCGTATTCACGTACTAAGAAACCCTCTTGAGTCTGAAATCCGTCAAAATCCACAATTGCACAAATATTAAACATTGCTATTGAAATGTGCTAGCTGTTCTTGGAAAAAGAATTGTAAACTAGAGGCACGAAGAACTGGACTATATACACTTACTAATCAGTGAATAACACCATACACTTACTAATCAGTAAAGTTAAAATTTATCTTAGTCTTATCTTTTGTGAGTAACTATGAGCGCATAAGTGAAGAATGTACTCAGAAAACATGTGCTTGTGATAATGCGCCAAGTAAAATTGTGTGTTGTAATGCAAGAAGATTTTAACGAAAGGATATACTTAAATGTGCATGTGATTTTTCTTTTTACTCTACCACTAGTATCTTAGACAAGTATCATATTTAAAAAAAAATGACGAAGAGAAACTTTTCAACACAATCTGTACTATAATTTTACACTTAAGAGTAACAGAGCATAATATAATTTTAAGGAAAATGAGTAATCAGTATGCAAATTTGAAGCCTAAAGTTCCAAGCATGTCTATGCTCAATAAACGCCTATCTACGTTTAGAGATTGGCCACGCACAGATGTTGACATTAGGGACTTGGCCGAAAATGGATTGTATTATACGGGTGTCTCGGACGAGGTTAGGTGTTATTGGTGTGGAGGAGGGCTTGAAAATTGGCAAAAGGAGGATATAGTCAGACACGAACACATAAAGTTTTATCCAAAATGTTTGGTAGCCCAACAAGGACCGATTGTTGACCCTAGATTAAAAGGAACACCCATAGATGAAATTGTACAGGTGTTGGATGAAACAAACAATAATGCCAATGTTTTTATAAAACCTGATGTAAAACTTTACTGCTCATACAATGACAAGGACGAACGACTTTGTAAAATTTGCATGGAATCGGAAATGGATGCTACTTTACAGCCTTGCGGTCATTTGGTTACATGCATGAGATGTACGAAGAGTCTCTCAACGTGTCCTATGTGCCGAACCAATATTTTACGTAAAATTAAAACGTACATTTGTTACTAAACAGTCTATTTATTAGTACATGTAGTAGATGCAATTTCAAGTGATTTATTGAACACAGTGTGGAAGAATTGTAAAAGGGTGGTTTTAAGTTGAATGTCATGAAATTAACACTTGTACTACAGCAAAAAAAGACTAATAAGGAAGTTTAAGACTTTTCTAAAAAGCATAAGATTTTTATCAAGGACTTGTGGAAAAAATCTTGTAGGAAAGACCTTTTTACCCCTTATAAATATATTGACTATTTTTTATTATTATTTGTTGTTTGTTCATTACATGTTAAACCTATTTACTAAAGAGGAATTTTAAAATGCCTTAAAAAAGGAGTTACTAAATGCTTTAGGAAAAATGTGTAAATGTACTTTAATGCAAGAAAAAGAACGCTTGAAATAAATATTCATCTAGCTATTATTTTTAGTACTTATCAATCATCTTGGTGTATTGTTTATTTTCTAAATTAAACCTTTCGTACTTTTAAATCTTAAAACAAAAAGAAAGGAAAAGTAACCATCTAGAATAGTAAACACCAAATTTAAAAAAAAATTTAATATTTTCTTATAATTTTTTACCTTTGCCTTTTTTTTGTTGTTGAATAAACATTGTCATACAAAATTAGTATATTTGTTGTGTAGAATATTTTTTGAAAACACTGAATTGAAGAAAAAAAATCATTTATTGAAAAAAGAATCAACAGTTTATATATATTTGTAACAACATATCTTACAGGTCTTTTACATACATCTCTCTAACAGTATTGAAAATATCTGTGGTATTCAAATTCTCAAAAACATTTTCCTCCATTATTATGTAATAAAAGTTTAACAGTTTATTGCTCTGTCTTACAAAATTAATAGCAAACTCTTTCCAGTTAACAACACATAAAGCAAGGGCGAAAAATTCGCAAAAGCGTTCGTCAACGCTCATCGTCATACATTTATGTACAGATTGATTGACAATTTCATTCTTACAACCTAAACAGTCAAAAAGAATATTTATATTTTTTGCACAATATCCTTTAGGCACTTGCAGAGAGAAGCTATGACTTCTCTCCAACAATCAGATTTAATGGTATCACTGCAGTAAGGTTTGTAACTTTCACCAGGAAAACATTTTTTGATTTCCAGTTTCACATAATATGGCAACAAATACGTCAAAAGCGATATCTTCAATACATCTAACACATTGCCGTAGATTTCACACAGTTTAAAATACTGATCAGAATTCATAAACACACAGTTGGGCGAGAACTGAAAAGTATAATTTCTTTTCTGAAATACACGTTGTAAAACTAAGTGCATTTCCCCCACATCAAACACTTTAGAAAGGCAGACTTCTTTTTCTATAACTTTAACGTTGGAGGCAGTTGCAAAAGCGAAAAATGTGCTCAACTTTTGCATTAGAATGTACCATGTTTTTGGATGCAGGGAAACACAGTCCTTCGTTGGTTTCAAGACATTGTTTTCATACAAAGCAATTTTACGTATGTGGACACGTGTGGAACCGTTGAAGTTATTGATTAGCACGAATAAATAGTCACCAAGGTGAAACACATTGTCAGGAAGTGATTGCATCGTCAAACTTAAGCTTTCCCTTGGAAACACCTGATCGTTGAAATACATTCTTTCACACACTTTGGGTCGATTTGTAAAACGCATCATTTTCAGAACTTTGAGGTACACGTTTTCAATAAAGCTTCAACTTAACCAAGAGATAAAGGCGAGTTCATTAACGTTGCTTGAAATTTCAGTTTATCGGTTTTTATTGTTATCAACTCTAGAATCATATGACGTAGAACGACTTTATCTCTGCAAAAAACTGAATCAAGTGGTGAGCTGCATTAACTTTGCTTGAAATTTCGGTTTATCGGCTTTTATTATTATCAAATCTAGAATCTACCAAGAGTTTATATGATTCTAGATTTGATAATAATAACAAAAGCCGATAAACCGAAATTTCAAGCAAAGTTAAATATAAATATTCTTTTGGCTGCTTAGGTTGTAAGAATGAAATTGTCAATCAATCTGTACATAAATGTATGACGATGAGCGTTGACGAACGCTTTTGCGAATTTTTCGCCCTTGCTTTATGTGTTGTTAACTGGAAAGAGTTTGCTATTAATTTTGTAAGACAGAGCAATAAACTGTTAAACTTTTATTACATAATAATGGAGGAAAATGTTTTTGAGAATTTGAATACCACAGATATTTTCAATACTGTTAGAGAGATGTATGTAAAAGACCTGTAAGATATGTTGTTACAAATATATATAAACTGTTGATTCTCTTTCAATAAATGATTTTTTTTCTTCAATTCAGTGTTTTCAAAAAATATTCTACACAACAAATATACTAATTTTGTATGACAATGTTTATTCAACAACAAAAAAAAGGCAAAGGTAAAAAATTATAAGAAAATATTAAATTTTTTTTTTAATTTGGTGTTTACTATTCTAGATGGTTACTTTTCCTTTCTTTTTGTTTTAAGATTTAAAAGTACGAAAGGTTTAATTTAGAAAATAAACAATACACCAAGATGATTGATAAGTACTAAAAATAATAGCTAGATGAATATTTATTTCAAGCGTTCTTTTTCTTGCATTAAAGTACATTTACACATTTTTCCTAAAGCATTTAGTAACTCCTTTTTTAAGGCATTTTAAAATTCCTCTTTAGTAAATAGGTTTAACATGTAATGAACAAACAACAAATAATAATAAAAAATAGTCAATATATTTATAAGGGGTAAAAAGGTCTTTCCTACAAGATTTTTTCCACAAGTCCTTGATAAAAGTCTTATGCTTTTTAGAAAAGTCTTAAACTTCCTTATTAGTCTTTTTTGCTGTAGTACGAGTGTTAATTTCATGACATTCAACTCAAAACCACCCTTTTACAATTCTTCCACACTGTGTTCAATAAATCACTTGAAATTGCATCTACTACATGTACTAATAAATAGACTGTTTAGTAACAAATGTACGTTTTAATTTTACGTAAAATATTGGTTCGGCACATAGGACACGTTGAGAGACTCTTCGTACATCTCATGCATGTAACCAAATGACCGCAAGGCTGTAAAGTAGCATCCATTTCCGATTCCATGCAAATTTTACAAAGTCGTTCGTCCTTGTCATTGTATGAGCAGTAAAGTTTTACATCAGGTTTTATAAAAACATTGGCATTATTGTTTGTTTCATCCAACACCTGTACAATTTCATCTATGGGTGTTCCTTTTAATCTAGGGTCAACAATCGGTCCTTGTTGGGCTACCAAACATTTTGGATAAAACTTTATGTGTTCGTGTCTGACTATATCCTCCTTTTGCCAATTTTCAAGCCCTCCTCCACACCAATAACACCTAACCCCGTCCGAGACACCCGTATAATACAATCCATTTTCGGCCAAGTCCCTAATGTCAACATCTGTGCGTGGCCAATCTCTAAACGTAGATAGGCGTTTATTGAGCATAGACATGCTTGGAACTTTAGGCTTCAAATTTGCATACTGATTACTCATTTTCCTTAAAATTATATTATGCTCTGTTACTCTTAAGTGTAAAATTATAGTACAGATTGTGTTGAAAAGTTTCTCTTCGTCATTTTTTTTTAAATCTGATACTTGTCTAAGATACTAGTGGTAGAGTAAAAAGAAAAATCACATGCACATTTAAGTATATCCTTTCGTTAAAATCTTCTTGCATTACAACACACAATTTTACTTGGCGCATTATCACAAGCACATGTTTTCTGAGTACATTCTTCACTTATGCGCTCATAGTTACTCACAAAAGATAAGACTAAGATAAATTTTAACTTTACTGATTAGTAAGTGTATGGTGTTATTCACTGATTAGTAAGTGTATATAGTCCAGTTCTTCGTGCCTCTAGTTTACAATTCTTTTTCCAAGAACAGCTAGCACATTTCAATAGCAATGTTTAATATTTGTGCAATTGTGGATTTTGACGGATTTCAGACTCAAGAGGGTTTCTTAGTACGCGAATACGGATACATCGCCATAAAATCGCAAGTAGCTTCAAGTATTCGTTTTAACTTATCGCCTTATAAGCATAAACTGAGTGCAAAAGATAAAAAAAACTGTTCGATATGTTGAAAATTACATATGTGGTCCCCCTTTCTGTCCCGTGGCATGGGAAAGTGCGTCTCCTTTAGAAAGTTTAGACTCTAAGCTTTTAGAATTGTACGAGCAGACAAAGAGTGCCACTCAGTACCTAGTTGCTTACAAAGGTGGTTGTGTGGAAAAGAAACGCCTAGATGCATTGAATATTCCGAATATCAACTTGGAACAATACGGGTGTCCCAAATTCGATGTACTATGTGCACTAAGTAGCAACAAAAAGATCCAAAAACTATCATGTGGTCATCACAAAAATAATTTGCATTGCCCCAAAGCTGAGGTGATGGCATTTAATAATTGGCTCGTCGTAAACATGTGTCTCTTAAAAAATGCAAGTATGTAAAAATAAGTTCTTTTTTACTACAATGGATTAGTTTTGTAAAATATATGAATCAATGTTTTTTTCTATTAAAAAGTGTTCTAATTTACTTTGTTTCCATGTGACTTCCTTCAATCTGTTTAAGAAGTGTCTCTGTTTTTTCTTGCAGTGTTGTTTTGAGAATACATAAAATTCAGATTTAATCCAATATGTCAGCAATATTTGTTCATTTTAAAATTCACACACTAATATTTAAAATTTCAGTTATTATTTAATTTTACTCATGTGTAAAACTATCAGCGGTGTGCGTAAATATTTAGATTATGTATTAAATATCAAGAAAAGGCAAAAGTTAATTTGCTTAGCAGTACAGATGTGCACACATTATTTTTAAAAACAGAAAACTCACATGCTATCCACTTTAACGTAGTAATGAATTAGATGTAAATTAAGAGAACAATATGAAGTATCTTGTAAAATACTTTATAGCTTCGTACAGTATTGGAATTTTGCTCTGCAATTTAAACTACACAATATGCATAAGGTTTTCAAATAAAAGGAAGTTCATATTTAGTAAAATGTGTGGTTTGCAAAAGCATAAAAGAAAAAGGACATTTAATTTAGAACTTCAAGGACAAATGGTTTTAATAAACTATTTTTCACGACTTCAAATGTGCAAGGAAACATGGTATGGGTCTTGCAAAGTTTCAAATTAATGTATAAAATATTTTTACTCTTACATGTTTTTTTAGTATTGTTTTTTTTTACTATGCATAAAACACACTTTAAGAATCAAACTTTTAAAAAATGTCTTAATTGTAAAATTAAAAATAAAAAGCAAATTGCATTTAAATGCTTGTAATAATATTTAAAGTATATATATTTTCAATTGTTAAACGTTTTTTAAAAATCTTCAATGTAATAATAATATGTGTAATAGTATCTAATATATAATTAAGAGTAAAAACATCTAATTTTTAAAAATATAAATCCTTATATTTCATCCAAAAACAGTTTGTAAATCTGTATAATAAAAATTAAATCACTAAAATTTAGGAAGATTTATTTAAAAAATATGCAAGGAAAGATTAATTAAAAAATAACAGTTGGTTTAGATTTTATAGCATAAATGATTTCAATACAATTACAACTTATTCAAAATGTGTACGTTCATGGTACGGGTCTTGTAAAGTTTTCAAAAGTTTACTCTTACTTAAGTGTGTACAATACTTAAAACAAAATTTCTGCATTTAAAATATGTGCTATAACATTTAATGTATAATTAATTTTTGAGTAAAAACATCTAACTTAAAAACATAAATCTTTATAGCAAAGAAAAATTTCATTTCAGATCTTGCATTTTAAAAACAATTTATAAAATTATGTAATAAAAAAGGTCTTAAGTACAGTATATGTGGTAAGACACGCTAAAAAAATTTATTTAAAACCAACAAGATATAAGCATTTATAAAAATACTATTCAGAAAGGCAAAGATAAATTGCAACGTTGTCCAAATATCGTCTAGTGTACGACACTGAGTTCTAGTTCGGGGGGCACATAAGTGGTTTATCGCTGCTTTATACAAGAATTTTACGAAACGTTAAGTTTATTCTAGGGCATAATGCATTCCCACGGGGCAAGCTGTGAAACCAAAATTGGTTTGTTGGATACTTCATCACAAGCAAGCTTCCATTTTCCAGAACAATTTTTAGAGAATTGTAGTTCTTTCTAGAAAACACAAATTGCCTTTTCTGTCCAAATGAAACAGACGCTATGGGTGCATTAAGATCCAAGTCCTTCTCATTGTCTTTATGGGCACCTATACAGTCCTTACCATCTTTATAACGGTTCACCAACACAAAATTAAATCTTGTGCCAATTATTCGTTCCACTTCTGCCTTTATTTCCAATAGTAAAGGAGACCAAGGCTTGGCTGCAATACAAGATCCGCTAAAGGCATAGCTTATTCCTACGTCTCCGTATGCTACAAGTTGCCGAGGCACAGTACATTTTTTACCATAAATTTCAATAGTAGTTTCCTCTTTCTTTAAGTACGTTAATTCGTTTTCCAATCGACAAAATATGCCCAGCCTTCACGATCTGTAAACAGTTTACCATACTCATAACATAAAGAATCTTTACAATATTTCTGCAAACACAGTTCTTTGTCTGCACGCATTTTCTTTGCAGGTCTAATGTCCTTAGAATCCATGATTTATTTAAAAACAGTAAAAAAGGGCAGAAAAACCCCAAAACAAGATACAGAGTAATTCAAAGACCCAAGATGCTCCAACTATGCTTTAAAAAGCCTCTTATTATCAAATAGTTTCTATCGTTATCTGTGACTCGGTGTTTAACTCCGTTCCTTCTGTTATCTTAATTAACTTACACGTGCAAAAACAATCCTTAGTCATATTCTCACAAGTTCCAGAGGCTTCTAATAATATCAATCTTATACGGTTCCTTGCCATCGCTTATAATATGTATACTATAAATCTTTGGTTAGTTACTTCTTATTTACCTAAAAATGTAATGTTTCATACACCGTTATGCCTGTGTGTCCTATTCATATCTCAAAGTCCTCCCCTCAAATTGTAATAATAATAATTTTCCCTACAAAACATTCACCCTTAAACATTCACATTTTCTTCAAGCTCAAGTTGTATATAAATTCATTAAAATATAAAAAAGGTTTCCGTATTATAAATTCTATCTTACATGTAGTGTTCATACGCTTAAAATCTTCGCATATATTGGTTGGCCTCAATTACTTATGTTCCGAGTTCCAACGTTAGAGTATTAAGATAATCCCTTCGTCACTATTTCATAGCTAAAACCCCTATAGAAAGTTCCAGTTCGGGCATGTCATATGTGATTCATTGGCATGATGTAGTTTCATTTGCTTTTCTCACAATCAGAAAAACAACACCATTCTCCTAAATAGCAATGCGTTTAAAAGCTTTCTCATTTACTTAAGATTGTATCCTATCGGTGACTACGTGCTTAACTCCTTCTGTTATCTTAATTAATCTGCACATAAATCCTTAGTCATATTGTCACACGTTCCAGAGAGTTCTAGATTCTGTCATTACATAAAATTCGCATACTTTAAAATCTTGGTAATAAACTTGTTATATAGCTAAGGTTTATAAATTCAACTTTATGGGTTTTATGTTCATATTCATTCTTCATAAGGGCTCAATAAAGAGAACTTCACTCCCTTAAGCTGTAAATTCACGAGGTAGTATTCTATATGTATTATACAAAGTAGGTGATCAAACGGTTAAAATGCTTGTGTAAAACGGGTTGTGCTGAGTTCGAATCCCTCATAATTTTCTTTTTCTTTTTAAAAAAAAAAAATTCTCCATTTAATTCTAAAGTATCACGCTACAAGTCTAGAAAATAAATATTTTTTGTTACTTCTTCCACCTGGCTGCACCTGCCTTTTAATAGAATTATTAAACCCCACCACAATTGTTCAAACCATTTTCTAAACATAGCACCTTCCCAGAATGAATGACAAAAATAAGAAAGTTCCTTAGATTAACTTCTTTTAAAATCACTAGATGGCACCACCAGTCCAACACACTTACAACTAACTGCAAAATAAAAAATCATCAAATAAAACCAAGTCCCATAACGCATTCCTAGTATTAAGAAAAAAAGCAAACACTACATTAATTCACCACCCAAAGCTAACTCTCTTACAGCCTAACGGATAGCGCACTGTACTACAGATCCCATGGTCCCCAGTTCGAATCCCCGAAATTCCTTTTTAATTCAAAGTAATAGGGTTTCTCATTTCCCCACCAGATGGAGCTACTTTTGATTCATTACCATGGCAACACAACAACGCCATCTTTACAATGACGTCACCACCTCAAGGCATCACCCTCTCCTTATCAACAATCCTCCCCAACTCCTTATCAGCAGTCAACTCCTTATCAAACGGCGGCCATCTTGGATTTGACGGTAGAGGAACCCACATACTACTGAGGATGCTGAACAGCTGCGTTATGCACCACCACACTGGTCCTGCACCGGGTATTATGGTATTGGGCGGTATTGGATATCACTCTCGCACTCCTCTAGTACGCATTGCCGGTACTTTAAACAGCCAGCGCTACATCTCCGAGGTGTTGGAGCCAGTTGTCCTTCCTTACCTTCAGGGCTTGCCCACAGCCATATTTCAACAGGATAATGCGCGACCACACGTGGCACGCATTGTCCAAGGGTTCTTCGTCAATCGCCAGATTGAATTGCTTCCCTGGCCAGCTCGCTCTCCGGATCTTTCGCCGATAGAAAACATGTGGTCCATGGTTGCTCAACGATTGACCCAGAATACATCCCCAGCTGCCACACCAGATCAACTTTGGCAACGTGTGGAAGCTGCTTGGTCTGCTGTACTCCAAGAACACATCCAAAGTCTCTTTGAATCAATGCCGAGGCGTGTGGCAGCGGTGATCTCCAACAATGGCGGCTACTCTGGCTACTGATTTTGGCAGGAACCACACTTCACAGAAGTCTATAAATTTAATCATTTGATACTTGGTCAACATGTTATCTACAAAATAAATTTTGTTGTGATATCTCTTGTCTTTCTTGGTGTTGCAATTTGGGTGGCCAGCAGTGTATATATATATATATATATATATATATATATATATATATATATATATATATATATATATATATATATACTCATCCTCCTCCAGCAAGCTATTAATAGTGCCCGAAAATCATGTTATACGTAACAGTGGAGAATTCGGAACTCGAATTCGGAATCTGTTTATCGGAACCGAAAACCGATAGTGTTCAAATCCAGTCTTTTAATAAATTAACATTCCTATTATAAGTAGTATATCTAATAGAATTGGTAGTCAACAGGAAAGTCTCCAAAATAAGCCATTATGGTTCATCATCAGTTAGATAATATTAGTATTTTTAAATCTTTCAAAAATCTATATATATAAAATAGGATGTGTGTGTGTGTGTATGTGGGTATATTTTCTATACAAATCTACACCGTTTGACCAATCCACACCAAATTTGGTACACTTATAATTTAGAACACTGCGGTCAGCATAGGCTAACTCTTAACCCCCGTTCTATTGGCCCTGGGGGGCTAAAAACTATTCGAAATCGCAATAGAAATAACATTGAGCATAGATTGATTGCTTTAGGCAGCGATGGTTGCTTTACCACTGTTGATCGAAAAACAATTTTTTCCGAAACAAATTAAATTACAGTATTTATGTTTGAACTGACTTTTTAGTTCTTCCCATGATGTAAATAAATTATAGATATTTTATTGATGAAGGGGGAAAGAATATTTTAAAATATTTATGTTTGCAAGGAAATTCAAGGAAAGGTTTTCAGGAGTTCAAGGATTATTTTCAAGGAAAGTTGGTGTGTATTTCGACCAACTTTCCTTAAATAATTTATCGAATACGTAATGATTTGTAGAATTCTGTTTCACGAGGCTTTTTAGGTAAGGCGTGTAACTTATTTTAAAATGTCCGGAATAGATACATGTGAATCCTCCGTTGAAAGCAGTGATTTTCTTTCTGAAAAATTCTGTAAAATCGACCTTCTGCTTTTTGAAAAAATTTTATCTATTCAGTTTAATTTGTCTACACCGATTATATTTATTTCTAAACCAAGCACCGTTATTCCGAAAAGCACAAACGAAAAACTCATTGATCATAAAAGCGTAATTTTGCTACTCGGTATCTGGCAGCACCAGAATTAATGTTTACTTTTTTTATAAAACTTTGTAGAACTTTCTAGAAAGTTGGGGAAACGGAAACTTAATTGGACTCATGGTGGAGAACATTCCAGCACCCACTCGATTCTTAGCTGGTCGTATTTAAAGGAAGCTAACTCGGTAAGTCTTCCAGTTTATCATCTTTCAGTGAATCTGGCAGTTTTATTTCGCTCTTTTGATTGTATAAGTGTTTCCTACTTTATTCGACAGTGATAGCGTACATTTTGGATTTATATTTCTAAACGGATGTAAGTACTACATAATTTTAAATTCGTTTTTTCGTTAATTTTAGCTTTTTATTGTATTCTATAATAGATTTCATTGCTCAGTGAGATGTGCCTTTTGCTTAATTTTTTAAATAAGTTTAATGGGATCAGAATTAATGCTTTTTTTACACCAGAATAAAAGTTTATTTTTAACATGATTTAGAATTCTGTGTTTGAATATTTTGATTGACAGCTTTTAAGTAAGGCATTAATTTTTTTTATTTGTGTTAAAAGTTTGATATTCTCCTAAACTGATGTAAGTACTTCACAATTTTAAATTTGTTTTACCATTCAGTTTATATTAGTTTTTTATTGTATTCTATAATAGATTTCATTGTTCAGTGAGTGTGCCTTTTGCTTATTTTATGAAATAACTTTTTAATGACAGATTTCACTGCTCTGTGATAGTGTGCCTTTTGCTAATTTTATGAAATAGCTTTTCTTTGTATTCTATAATAGATTTCATTGCTCAGTGAGAGTGTGCCTTTTGCTTATTTTATGAAATAGCTTTTTGTATTCTTTTACAGATTTCTTTGCTGTAGCAATGCCTCCAAGGAAGCGGAAGGCAATCGGCCAAGTGCAGTCAACGGCTAAGATGATGAAAAATGAGCGTAGACAAGAAACTTCCGAGGAGAGGAACAGAAGACTTGCGATTGCGAGAGAGAGAGCTACTACATCTAGAGCAACAAAGACGGCACAACAGCGTGAGACCCTACTACAGGATAAGAGAGATAGAGCAACTACATCTAGAGCAACAGAGACGGCACAGCAGCGTGAGGCCCGACTACAGGATATGAAAGAGACAGCTACTACATCTAGAGCAACAGAGACGGCACAGCAGCGTGAGGCCCGACTACAGGATAAGAGAGATAGAGCTACTACATCTAGAACAACAGAGACGGCACAGCAGCGAGAGGCCCGACTACAGGATAAGAGAGATAGAGCTACTACATCAAGAGCAACAGAGACTGCACAGCAGCGTGAGGCCCGACTACAGGATAAGAGAGATAGAGCTACTACATCTAGAGCAACAGAGACGGCACAGCAGCGAGAGGCCCGACTACAGGATAAGAGAGATAGAGCCAAACGATCACGGACTGCGAGCCATTTTAGCTTAGCACTGGAAGGATTTCACTACGATTCACATAAAGACTACTCGATGCATGCAAGTGTTACGATCGGGAAAATGGAAATGGTTTGTACTTACTGTCAAGCCAAAAAGTTTAAATCAGAGTCTACTGGTATTTGCTGCAAAAATGGAAAAGTTAAACTTTGCCAACTGGAACCACCACCACAAGACCTTTTGACTTACACATCAGGAGATACGTCAGAGTCGAAGCATTTTCTAAGTAACATCAGAAAATACAACTCATGTTTCCAAATGACATCATTCGGCGGCACATCAGTTGTTGGACAGCCCGGATTTCCGTCGACATTCAAGGTGCAAGGGCAGGTTTACCATAGAGCGGGATCGTTGCTTCCGCTGCCAGATCAACCACCAAAATTTCTACAACTATATTTTATTCAAAACGAACAAATGGAAACTGATCAGAGGTGCGCCTACATCTCGGGAACAAGACGTCAGATTGTGTTAAACTTACAGAGGATGTTTCATGAGCACAATAATCTTATTAAAACGTTTGAAACAGCATTGGAACATATGCCAACAGATGAATATAAAGTAGTCATAAGAGCAGACCGAAGACCAGCAGGCGAACACGAGCGGCGCTTTAACTCTCCTCAAGCAGATGAAGTCGCGGTGGTTCAGGAGATGAGTTTCATCAACGGGATATCGTTATTCAACGACGAGGTGAATCATTGCAGCGTATTTCGGAAACACATCGATCTTACGATGCTCTGCAGTACCCAGTAATATTCCCCCATGGTGAAGATGGATATCAATTTAATCTGAGGCAGATCAACCCAAGAACAGGTGAAACAACGAGCAAGAAAGTTTCAGCGATGGATTTCTATGCGTACAGATTAATGGTTCGAGATACTGGGCAGAACCACGTATTGAACTGCAGGCAATTGTTTCATCAGTTCATCGTCGATATGTACGCTAAAGTCGAGAGTGAACGTCTCCTTTACATTCGTCTAAATCAACGTAAACTGAGAGTTGACGAATATATTCACCTGAGAGATGCTGTGGCAAATGACGGGAACGTTGAAAACCTCGGTGCCTTAGTCATACTACCAGCTACATTTACAGGCAGTCCCAGACACATGCACGAATACACACAAGATGCTATGACGTACGTGAGGACGTACGGGAGACCAGACTTATTTATCACCTTCACCTGCAATCCCACTTGGACGGAGATCAAGGAGGTTCTTACCAATGGTCAATTACCCAGTGAGCGCCACGACTTGATTGCGAGAGTATTTAAACAGAAGCAGTTGAAACTGATTGACGTTATAACAAAGGGCCATGTATTTGGAGTGCCGAGATGCTGGATGTATACGATTGAATGGCAAAAAAGAGGGCTGCCACACTCGCACAATTTGATCTGGTTAGCGGACAAAATTCAGCCCACTCAAATCGATGACGTTATATCTGCCGAGTTGCCAGACCCGGAACAAGATCCCGAACTTTTTGAAGTGGTAACGAAAAACATGATCCACGGACCGTGTGGAAATCTCAATCCCATTTCTCCGTGTATGAAGGACGGAAAGTGTACCAAGAAATACCCTAGAAAATTGATTAAAGAGACACAAACTGGAAATGACGGCTATCCCCTGTACAGACGGCGGGCTCCGGAAGATGGAGGGTTCACGGCGAAACTAACGATACGCAGCAACACGGAAATAGAAATCGACAATAGGTGGGTTGTGCCCTTTTCGCCGCTGCTGTCGAAAATGTTTCGGGCACACATCAACGTGGAGTACTGCAACAGTGTGAAATCGATTAAATATGTGTGCAAGTATGTCAACAAAGGTAGTGATATGGCTGTTTTCGGTATCAGCGACGAGAGATCGAACGATGAAGTGACGCGGTATCAATTGGGAAGATACCTCAGCAGTAACGAGGCAGTTTGGCGAATACTGGGTTTTTCGATTCACGAAAGACACCCTACTGTTGTTCACCTCAGCGTCCATTTAGAAAATGGTCAGAGAGTTTATTTCACAACAGAGAGCGCCCCTAGAGTGATTGATCAGCCACCAAACACGACTTTGACGGCATTCTTTCAACTGTGTCAGCAGGATCCTTTTGCGAGGACTTTGTTGTATCCTGAGATACCTCGATATTACACGTGGAATGCGTCGAGGAAAATTTTCTGTAGGAGAAAAGTTGGCCAGCCCGTCCCTGGACATGATGCAGTCGCGAGTGACGCCTTGGGTCGAGTGTACACTGTTCACCCCAACAACGCCGAATGCTATTTCCTTAGGATGCTTCTTCACTCGGTACGAGGACCTAGATCTTTCGCAGAGATGAGAACGGTAAACGACGAAGTATGCCAGACATTTAGAGAGGCCTGTCAGAAGTTGGGTTTGCTGGAAGGAGACCAGCACTGGGATGACACGTTGCGAGAAGCCGAATTGATCTCCCTACCAGAGCAAATCAGAAACCTGTTTGCTATAATATTGACTACATGCAGTCCATCGAATCCAAACACTTTATGGGAAAAGTATAAGGAGGCCCTGAGTGAGGATATACTCGCCAAAGTCCGGAGGGAAACCCCGACATTAGAAATCGCGTTTGGTCCGGACATTTTCAACGAGGCTTTGGTTATTCTTGAGGACAAATGTGTGGCCATGACAAATAAAACATTACTGCAATTGGGCCTGCCTGCACCAGTAAGAGATCGACGAGACGTACTTCGCGCAGATTACGTGCGAGAAACGAACTACGACGTCGAAGAGCTGAGTGCATACGTCGCGGACAAGAAGCCACTTCTGAATCGAGATCAGAAAAACGCATACCAAATTATCATGGATCAGGCAGCAAAACAACAAGGTGGTATCATTTTTCTTGATGCTTCTGGGGGCACAGGGAAAACATTCTTGATTAATATAATACTGGCCGAAATCAGGACTCGGGGAGAAGTTGCTCTTGCCATCGCCTCTTCGGGAATTGCGGCGACGTTAATGGAAGGAGGGAGGACGGCCCATTCTGCACTTAAGTTGCCACTTGACATCGCCAGGCAGGAAAATCCTACCTGCAACATAAGCAAGGCAAGTGGTCGGGCGCAGGTGCTCGAGACTTGCAAATTAATCGTGTGGGACGAATGCACCATGGCTCACAAGAAAGCTCTCGAGGCCCTCGACGTCACTCTGAGAGATCTGAGAGGAAACGACAACCTGATGGGAGGAGCTCTGGTACTCCTCTGTGGAGACTTTCGTCAAACTCTGCCCGTCATCCCGAAGTCGACGCCGGCCGATGAGATCCATGCATGTTTGAAACATTCGTTTTTGTGGAGACATGTGCGAAAGATAACTTTGAAGCAAAACATGAGAGTACATCTGGGGGATGAGAGTGCTCAAATTTTCTCAGACAAACTCCTGGAGATCGGAGAAGGCAGATTGGCAGTCGAGTCTTCTGGCAAGATTAAATTCCCATCCGATTTTTGTAATCTGGTGTCGTCCGTCTCAGAGCTGATAGATGCAGTCTATCCGTCTGTTTCCCAAAACTATCACGATTTGAACTGGTTGCGAGAGAGGGCCATTCTTTCTGCTAAAAATGAAGACGTCCACGACATAAACAATCAAATACTTGTCATGTTACCAGGCGTGGTCACTGAATACAAGTCCATCGATACCGTAGTAGATGCCGATGAGGTCGTCAATTTCCCGCCAGAGTTCCTGAACTCGCTTGATCCGGCTGGATTGCCACCACATCGTCTTTTACTTAAAGTGGGATCTCCGGTTATTTTACTGCGGAACCTCGACCCGCCAAAACTTTGCAACGGCACGAGGCTGTGTGTCAAGAAGCTGCTGGGCAATGTAATGGAAGCGACTATCTTGACAGGAAAGGGAGAGGGTGCAACAGTTTTTATCCCACGGATACCACTCATTCCGACGGATCTCCCTTTCGACTTTAAGAGATTGCAGTTTCCAGTAAGACTTGCGTTCTCGATCACGATCAACAAGTCGCAGGGGCAGTCTATCAAGTACTGCGGAGTGGATTTGAGATCGCCGTGTTTCTCCCACGGACAACTTTATGTTGGTTGCTCGAGGGTGGGTTCACCCAAGAATTTATTTATTCTTGCTCCTGGAGGTGAAACTAAAAATGTTGTGTATAATCAAGTTTTGTGTTAAATTTATATTGCAGTGAATTTGTAAAATATTTTATTTTATAATGCGTGTACTGTACTTATACTTTTAGAACCTGTTAATATAATTACTTTGATTTTACACTATACATTGATTTCATTCCTTTTCCTGTCCAATAGAAGATTGGGATAAATACCCGGGCAAAGCTATGTTGCCGTTGTTTGAGCATTACTAAATCTAACTTTTAGTTGATTGTATAAGTATTTCCTACTTTATTTGACAGGTGTAATGTGCATTATTGAATTAAAGTTTATTATTTTATTTCTATATGAATTTTATATATTTACATGAATATTTGTTTGATAATAAAAGGATATTTAAAATATTTCATTATTCATAATTTACATTTTGTAATGAAACACGAAAAACTTCAACTCATTAATCATAAAAGCGTAATTTTGTTATTTTAGATTTGGGAAACCAGAATTAATTTTTATTATTTTATAAATTTGATTTAGCATCCCGTGTTTGTCTATTTGAGTTAACACAGCGAAATGTTGCAGTCATATTTGAGCATTACTAAATTTCATTATCGTCTTTATCAATATTTTCAAATATCTTTTTTCGAATTGCTCTGTTTCAGAATACACTCAGGCAGTCGAAATTCGACACTGCGCATCATTCGTTTTTTAGAATTCTGCATTTTTTCGTCGGAATTTCGTTTCTGTTCGTATTTATGTCTTAATCTTTTAGATATTGCAATATATTCAGGAATTAAATGCATATATTTGCGTCCGAAGTATATAGTAGAAGTTATGAAAAAGTTAAAACGTATTTTCCGTACAACTTAAATGATTGCATTTTTCTGTGAAAGAAAAGTGATTATTCTAATTCACTTTTCAAGCAACATTTAACCATTTCAACCCGAGCAACGCCGGGTAATTCAGCTAGTAATCTTATAAAAAGAGTGAGGGTATTTATTATTAAGAAGTGTGTTAAGATTATTACATTGCAAAAGAAAGTTAGATTTAGAGTTACAAATTTTATTGAAACGTACCAGTTGACTAGCAATTGTATCATAATATATGATTTTAGAAATATTTGAATTCCAATATATTATTTTAAAAACCGGAAATTCAAAATCATCTCTCATATCATAAATATTAATATCACTTTTATTATTTAAAGTCGATGTATTCAAGTCTAGAAAGATGGCTTTATTATTATCTAAATTAGTTTTTAATAAATATAATTAATCTGAGTATATCGATTTCTATAGGTTAGCAAAATTACTATCATTAAAAATAATTAAATCATCAATATATATCTAAAGACAGAATTAATTTGTAGGCAAACATTTTTTCATAATAATGTAGAAATAAATTAACAAGAATGGATGACAAATGGGAACCCTGGGGTATAACACTTAACTTGAATAAATAAATACTCACCGTTAAGAATAAAATTGTTAAAGATACAGAAGTTAACCAAAAATTCCCAATCCTCAAAATCAATAGTAATTAGATTTTAAAGACATGATAATAGTAGTTTAGTACATCTTTAAGTTTGCCCAGTGGTATGCTAATAAATAGGTCTTGAGTCGTAGGTTAGTATATTATCAGTAATATTTTTATTTATATAATTTAAAACGTTATTATTATCACCAGTAATCCAAGGTGAAACCTTCATTAATGACATTAAGGATAATCTTTAGGTATTTACACAAAGTAAGATATCGGGTTTAATCATATAAGAATTTGTGCTACAGGTAATAAATCGGAATTTCATTGGATTTTTATGAAATTTAGGTACGATAGTTAAGTAAGGTAAAATAATATGATGATTAGAAATTTTTAATCTTTTATTTAAAGAAATAATTTTTTTAACAATAGTATATGTAGATTTACAAAATTTATAAGTATCAGAATTTTTAAGCTTAGTATCTAGTAAATTTAAATATAGTTTTTTACAGATAATACTCGTAGCATAGTTACCTGATGCTTTATCTACCGGTGTTATTGTCTTATAGTAATTTGTTTTTCCAGAAAGTGGGATATATATATATATATATATATATATATATATATATTAAAGCTAATAAAGGGAATTATATTTGGATATATGATTTGGTTTATTACAGAGATAAATCATAGTAAGAAAAAGTATCACATCTAGTTTTACCTAAAACAATGGGACTTAAAAAGAGCAAAGAACGTATTAGTTATAATTTTTACTGTCCTTCGTATGTCCAAAGACATCAGTGAATTTTGTTGTTGTAAGTTGAGTTCAGTTAAAATAAGTGACAGGCCCACACACAACACCAGTTTTGAGAATAAAGCTTCCATTTTAGGTTATAAAAGTTGACGTTATTGGTCCAATAGATCCACCACCGAGAAGGGGGCATAAATATGTGCTTTGTCTCATAGATCAGCATACTCGTTGGAGCGAAGCGGTACCAGTGGCAGCTTTCCAGGGGAAGGAACGGAAGTACCACTTCCCCAACATTTGTCATCAAATTCATTTTTCAAATTACATTTCTCAAATTAGTCTTTTTTCAGTATTTCATATATTTATACATTTTCAATATTTCTAAGTAAAATTTCTCTTTTTTTCTTTTACGATTTATAAATTACTAAAGTACTTACAATAGGAACGAATTTAATTTCGCATAGCGCGTTATTCAATACACGGAAAATATCTTACAATGCTTACGACTATATACAGCGAAAGCTTAGCACGGAAGTTTTTGCTGAAAAATAGCTGCGCATATTCCGTAAGCCAGATGGTTGTTATGGCAACACCGCCAATAGCAGCTAAAAAACATTTAGACTGTCGGCTCCGAAGGAAGGAAAAGGCTAGAAATCTCGATTCCTCTTCCTCTATAGGGTTGCTGGTTGAAATCTAAAAATAGATGTTCCTCGTTTCCCGTTGCAAGCAGCGAATTCACAAAACTAATAGAGGGAGCTTTAGCGCCAAAAAGTCTAGCCAATCACGCCGAAACTGCCTAATATTACATAAAATAGAGCAATGATTTTGTTGACTATTTTGTTTTAGATTTTTCAGCGGAATGAATCCAATTGCTGGTATTGTGTGTAATTTACTGGTAATTCCGTTTAGCGGGTGGAAAGACGAAGATAAAAGGAACGTATTACGTCAAGCACGTCCAACGGATTTATTGACGACTATAGCTAAAAAAGAAATTAAAAGGAGCGGTAAGTCGTACAATATTAGTTTTCAAGAGTGTTGGTTTACTCAGCATAAATGGCTATGCAGTAGCATAACTTTAAAAAGTTTATTTTGTTGGTCGTGCTTGTTTTTTAGTAATAACATTCTGTTTGGAATAAAGATGGATTCGCAGACTTATTAAACATAACACGAGCACTCTATAGGCACGATGATTCTGCTGAACATCTGAAGTGTGAATTAATGCTAAGAATTTTTTTTAAAAATCAGAACACGATTGCCTATGCCTTGAGGGAGAATGCTAGGCCTTTTAAAGTGCATTTCAATGAAAACGTTCGTTTGAATAGACTGTTTCTACAAACAGTGATTGATGCAGTAATATATTTGAGCAAACAAGAAATGGCATTCCGGGGCCATGATGAATTATTAAAAAGTCCTTGAGAAATTCAAAATCATTACAAAAAGATTAAAAACATCTTCACTGGTGACTTCAAAACTATACAAAATGAAATGATTGAATGTATTTCCGATTATACGATAACGTATAAACGATCACGTCAAAGATGAAATAAACGGGCATAATTCTTTTCTATTCAAGTGGACGACACCACTGACATAAATCAAACTTCCCAGTGCTCCTTAATATTAAGATTTATGAATTGTGAAGGCATATTAGTTGAGCGATTTTTGGGTTTCCATGATGTCAGTGAAGACAGAATGTCAGAAATGTTATACAAAATGTTGGACAAAATTTTGGATCCGTTTGATTATCAACACAAATTAATAGGACAATGTTACGATGGGGCCAGTGTAATGTCTGGACACTTGAATGAAATTCAGAAAAAGTCAAGGAGCTCCTCAAGCCGTTTTTGCCCACTGTCTAGCACATCGTTCCAATCATGTATTGCAGCAAAGTTTTTCTAAAATTTCTAAGTGTCGAAATTTTTTTGCAAGCCTCAGAGGCATTCCTTCATTTTTTCCTCGCTCGGCGAAACGATCTTCTGCTCTTACATCAAATTCCGCAAGACGTATACCAACCATAACACACACTCGATGGTCCTCCTATTCGAAATTAGTGAATGTGATTGTTGAAGATTGGGATAAATTAAAAGAAATATTCGAATTTATGACAAACAGCGAACATTCAGACAAAAGAACAATTTAACTTGCAAAGGGATTTTTGAATATGAACGATTTTGAATTTACATTTTCGGCAGTAGTATTCAGCGATATTTTTGGCCTTACTGATATATTATTCGAAATTCTCCAGAAAAAATCCCTAGATTTAAACTATTGTGTATCTCAAATAAAATACACTCTTGAGCTATTGAGCCATAAAAGGGACGATGATGTTTTTAAAACACTGTTTGAAAATACGCGTAAAATCGAAAAAATAGTCCAATCTAAACGGGAATAGGCCCTCTTTCACTAAAAACTATTTCACAAAATTATAAACTGCTATATTTTGAAATTTTAGACCACATTCTTATGGAAATAAACACAAGATTTCAAGATTGCGAAAAACTTCAATTTATTTGTCTTGCTGATACAATGAAATTCGAACAATTTCATTTTCATTTTCCATCTCAGATACTTGAAAATCTTCAACAGTTTTACGGCGGTGTGTTTAAAAAACCCATCGCCTTAAAATGAACTGTCTTATATATGCCGATGGAAAATTCAGGAATATATCGACGCAAGAACTTCTTCGAATGCTTTATGATTAATTCGAATGCTTTATGAAGAAATTTTCACATAAGCTGATAATTTGTTTTCTCTCGTCTTAACAATTCCATATATCAGTGGAAAGGAGTTTTTCTTGCCTTGAAAGAATAAAAACTTACTCAAGAGATACTATTTCGCAAGAGAGACTTTCTACTTTACCACACATTTCTATTCAAAAAGACGTATTAGTGATGCTTATGAAGAAACAGCCATTTTACGATGACATATCATGCATATTTGCAGCATTAAAGGACCGAAGAATTGATTTATTTTACAGAAAATAGGGGTTAATCCTCATTAACTAATTTTCGGAACTGCTATCTTTTCATATCACTGGCATAGCCAAGATTTAATTTCGGAGAGGGGGTTATTCCGGGGAGGCCCTTCCCCCATTTTTCTAACCACGAGCCGCCGATGAGCGGTACTCATGCATCCCCTTAGTGCTAAATCGATTTCTGAAGTCTTTCTGCCGATATTTTCTCGAACTGGCATCCTAAGTATCGCGCTAGTCATCAAGGGACAAATTACATTTCTTGCTTGACACAAGAATTGTTCAGACGAATAAGCGTGGCTCCAAGATTCAGCTACCCTGGATACGCCGCTACAGTCTGTTAGGAAGATGGAACAAAGTGCTGAAGCAAATGCTTAACCACATCATTCGTGAAGAACCCCAGAGATTGACAATTCCATGAATGCTGAACATCACAGTCAAGAAATATTTTAGTATTTTTTGTCATTATACTGCATTCCATATTTTTTCATTTATTTCAATGAGTATAAGAGTATATGTCACATTCTTGTGGATTATAATTGATTTAATACATTGATTTAAATTTATGTGAAATTTAAAATGGTGCATGAAAGTTTGATATTTCATTCAATTAATTATCAAGTAGAGTTAAGAAATTATGTTGAATCTTCTGTGCGTCTGTGAATCTTTTAATGTGCATGAATTTAATATTTTTTGTTTATGTTACCTTATATGTAATTTAAGGAATTTTATATGCAAGTTTACTGGAAGTGTTTACAGGGTAAAAACTGAAATTGTGCTGGATGTTAATATTTAGGGTTTCTTTTTATGCGTTTTTAAATATGTTGTATTTGAATGGCGATTTGGATCAGAATATTACTGTTAGTTCAGATTAGTGTTTGGTTTATCACCCATAACACTTATCTTGCGTGGGGGTGTAGTGTAATATTATGCTTCTTCACCCAACCCCTATTGAGGGGAAAGCAGAGCTCAAGTGTCACGTGGTCAGAGAGAGAAGTGACCACGTGGTGACTCTGTGAGGGGTTAGACTGAGGGGTGAGCGGGTAGAAAAAGGTTAGATAGGGAACAAAAGAGCGAAGACGTCGGGTATTTGGAGACCGATCGTACTTTGTAAGGCTCTTTCCTGAGACTAAAGTTATCATTTGTTGTATTGTGTTATTATAACGTTTATTCAATAAACACCTGTTGAGTTTTTAGTGTTCTCTTTCTTTTGCCATTAAAAACCACTCGAAGAACATTACAGTAGTCATCGCCCTGAGAACTGGATGTCAGGGGTGTTGATCAGTTATGATTAAGATCTTTATCCCCATTGAGTTTTTAGTCTGAAAATTTTCATTTTGATGTAACATTGGTTAGACACATTAGTAACATCAAAATAAAAATTTTAGAGTTAAAACATAAAAAAAAAATTATTAAATAAAACTTAAAGTAAAACACGCTTTTATTTCCAAATGGACTTAAAGTTCTTAATATTTCTTCAGTGACCAAATGATTTTCATACACACAAGATTAAAATAAAAGTGGGCGTTTTTCACGCATTCCCTTAACTACAACTATCTGATTAAATTGATTCCCCTAATCGCGTTGGCTTCCCATAATCTAGGAAGTTCTGAAATTTACTTTGGAATTTTACTTTTAACTCTACAATTGACTGCGCAAAAGTTTTGTTAAATAAGATGAGTGTGAACTACAAAAGAAGAAAAGTAACATGCGACAGTGATAATGCACGTAATTTGCATAAATCATAAGCACTTATCATAATGCAATAGTGCTTGGTCAGTTCGCTACACTGTTTATCGAAAACTCGTTTTCTTCTCCAAGCGAACTTATCCTACTGACTAAACTTCTTGCCATAAATGCTATTAATAGGAAACGGTTACGATGAAGTACGAAAAGCTATGGTGGCTAATTAACATTTAGAGATAGGCGCTTGTGATTTATGCAAATTGCGTGCATTATCACAGCTGCTTATTGCCTTTCCTCTTTTGTCGTTTGTACTTAACTTTTTTGACAGTGCTCTTGAGTAGTTGTTTTTAGAGCTAAAGGTAAAAATTCAAAGCAAATTTTGTTTTTTCACTGTGCACGATCTTATTGCGATGAAAAAGTTGGTATTACTATTCAAAATTTTCTTCGAAATGGGTTAACTGTATCCACAGCTTCGAGAGAGCTCGATTCTTGTGATTTACACAATTCCTTAGCGCCATAGCTGGAAAATATATACATATATATATTATCCTTGTTGTCCGATAATAGAAGTACAACACGCAGGGTTCGTCTTTTGTAACTCTGTTGCTAAAGTTCTTCCAAAGTATTACATACAAAGCTATAACTCCCCGCTTTATTACTAATGACTACAAGACGTTTGTCATGGTTCTGTATAGATGCTTTTTCGAGATGGACATGCCATACATAAAAAAGAAATCTAACCGTACACGAATGTTGTTCGTGAAATATAGGCTTCTGATTTTCTGGCCATCATTTTGTTTGTCTAGGGCAGAATGCGATCATGTTGTTTCCACCTTAGAATAATTCTTCTGTCTTCTAATTATTGGGTTCATTTCAGTAAAACTAAATTGAAAGAATATTTTTATTGCATCTCATATGGAGGGAATGAGGTTAACAACGTGGTACACACATATATGGTAATTTTACAGACGCTGTTGCATCACTCACTCACTCTGTGCTTTCCTTTAAGGAGTCTTTCTTTTAATACGATCAAATAATTGTAAGTTCTTGTATGTGTTGTGCAAATCCATAAGTATACAGTGGTTTTCAAAAATTTCAGTTATGTTGTAATTCCTAGTTTATGAGAATATCTTCTAGGCCATCTTAGGTATTAGAATAACTTATTTTCTTTTCTGCGATGATTTCTCTTTCAGATATCCCACTTCCTTCTGTAATTAGACTGGTCAAGAGTTCTATTAGATTGGCGATAGCTCTACCGTGTATTTTTAGGAACATTATGCAGCTCCATAGCTCAAATAAAACTAGCTTAAATTAAGGGTCAAAATTGGTAAATAAATTCCGTAGCGGCTTTATTTAAATTTTTAAATCCGCTTGTTGCCATTCTCCAATATGCGAGAAATAATGTTGATTTCTGTGCCACATGCATTGGTGGAGTATACACTGAACTACCAAGTCATGGGATCAATACTCTATCTATTGTCGTGTAGGACCTTCATTAGGCCGGCAAGGAACAGCGACTCGATCTGGTATCATATCTACAAGTGGCCAGAGGATTTCTGAGATGCTGAGACATTCCCTTTGAATAACCGTTCACAGTTCCCTGATATTAGTGGGTGCAGTATCTGGAGTGCGAATGGACCTTTCCACCACTTGCCATAAAAACGTTATTGGGTTTATGTAGGGCTAATGTGGTGTTCATATCATCCTTCGGAACTCTCCAGAATGCTTTTCCAACCAATTTTGGACAACTTGGACCTGATGACACGGTGCATTGCCCATCTGAAAAATCTTATCGTTATTCGGGTACATGAAGTCCGTGAAAGACTGCAAATGGCCGTCCAGCAGATAAACAAAGCGATAACTGGTTAATGACGCGTTAACGAGGAACAGAGAACCCAAACTGTCCCTCGTAAAGACACCTCACACAAGTATAGAAACACCTCCAGCTTAAGCAGTCTTGTTGACAACTTGAATCTGGTCTCACTGGGTCTGTGCCCCACTTGAACCATATCCTCAGTTTGTAACAATTGGCAGCATAATTTATCGTACCACATCATGCGTTACTAATCTTCTAGGGTCCAATTACCGTGTTAACGAGTGTGGTTGAGATGCTGTGTCCAATGTCGTGATGCTAGCGATAGCCCTCAGATGGATCTTCTGCTCCTATATCCCATGGACGATGAATTACTCTGTATTGACCTGATGTATATGTATTTAGTACCTTCTGCAATGAATGTTATCTCAGTCAATGCAGCTGTTCTGTTAGCATGGGTAATCCTGACCAAACACTGCTGATCACGGTCATCCAGCACCCGTGGTCGGCTACTGCGCTGTCTACGGTGGATGGTGTTACCTTCCATGCGGTATTATCAGTACATGAGACATCGGAGAACGTGGAATATTGAATATTCATACAACTTTGGAAATTTAATGCCTCATCCGTCTGGTATCCACTACCGTTTCTCGCCAAGTTCCGATAATTCATGTCGACTTGCCATAATCCTATTGGCGGTTTTTCAACCTGGTGCACAAGATTACACCTTGCAACTTTTGAAAATTGTAGTGTACGTAGGAACCTACATACATCAGCAGCACCAGTTAAAAATTTGCAATCTGCCATCCCATGACTTTTGTATCTTCAGTGTGTACAGAAAGGTTACACAACAGTAAGCATTGCACAAATAACATTAAAATGAATTGAATTCATTAAATTGTCATATACCAACTTCACCAGTGCGCTAGGCATGGTCTACACGTTTAGACTACATTATTTGTAACTAAATAATTTGATTAAGTACTTAAGGAAAGGAATTCGTCATAGGTCTCCGCAAAATTAGCCACCATAAGAGTTGCGCATTGCATACAATATGATATCACCTTATTTTCAACTTATGCAAAAATAAATATTTTACTAATCCTTCTTATCCTTATTCCCAACAAATGTTCAATGACGAAGGAAGAATCGGAGATTAAAAGTTAGTATGTGAAATAGATAACGGAGCTACAATCGGATATCGTTTACTTTAAATATTTATGTGCAGCGCCAAAAAACCCATTATTTTCAGTCACAAACATTTTACAGCGTGACCGAATACTGTTTAGGATGCAAGTGATACATGGGAGTATCGAAAATCTATCGAAGAATGTTTTATAGGATAAAAAGCTGAAGAAACTTTAATCGAATCTAAAGATTTTGCAAGAAACTACAAGCATTTTGAATTAAAGTTTGAAGTTACCACTTTCGGAATTTTCTCGTAAATTTTTCAAGGATAGAAATAAGAAAATCAATATTGTGTTTTTTGTACTTTCTATGAGTATTTACCATAACTATGAAACTATTTGGATTTTACTAATTTAAAATAAATTTAATTTAGCAAAACGTGTCATATTATCCGGAAACATGTTTCAAGATTACAAAATTGGTATTCGGAATCTATTAGTAAATTTTTTCTACTGGATAATAAAATATTTATATATTATATATCTAACTGGTATTAATATTTTCTAATTAAATCTTGCTAAAGGATTTGATATAGTACTTTATTTTTGGATGACTTTCAATGAAATGTATTTCATCTAGAAAATTTTCATAATAGAAACTTCATTTCACACTTTAAAAAAGTCGAATGAAAAAATAACAAGTACAAAACGGATTTTCATATATCTCTAGAACAACTCTATGCAAAAGAGCTGTAAAGCATGAACTTTGAACTCAATACCTTTCAAAACAATCATAATGCCACAGTTTAGTTTTTGGAATTATATTTCAATAACCAAATATATTATATATTATATTAGTTATAAATAGTATAAATGAGTTAGGTTGAAAAAAAAACAAATTAAATTGACGCATTCAAGCATCACGATTTCTCGATAATATAGTACAATAATTAAAGAAGAGGTGTTAAGAGCCTATGAAAAAAATCTGTTGGATCAAGCTCATCAGAATTCGGTGTAAATACTATTTAGACTATGAGGTTTTGATTTCTAAAACAAAAACAATAGTTCAGATTTCTGCCACCAGAGAAAAATTCAAGCTACATTTTCTAAGTAAATTAGGGGTAAGAATTAAAGAAAATTAATGTTTTACAGTATTTTTTATTACAGATGTGGATCAATATGTTTCCCTATTCAGCTTTCTAAAAACTGCATTTCCTGATCAGCTTTTTCTACTGAACGAAGCAAGTTTGTATTGATTTCCCGACACACGGAGTTATTCGGTCCTTCGATGTATTTATATTATCCATTTTTTTCTTGGTACACCAAGTGACCAAGTTTAAATGACCCTACCACCAAAAGTTACAGGAGATGAGATCAGTCGAACAGACTGACCACTTCGTAAGAAATGGTCGACTAATTATTCAGTTTTCTATAAAATACTGCCGTTGGACTTCATTGAAACAATTGTTGAGTGCGGTTGATCTTGTTTGGGAAAAAGTTCTGTAAATTATGCATGCTTTTGCTCATTGTAGCATACGGCGTATTCAGTTGTGTGGATACTACCCGAACACTGCTAAATCCGTCTGTTGAATCCATTGGCAGTTGTAACTGTGTCAAGTTCTTGATTCATTGTAGGTTTGAGCCTTCGTCCTTGTAACACAATTTCATGTTTCGAAAATTTGTAATAGTTATCGTACCTTTTCTGAAGCTCTTTCGATATTCCCAAAGTGCTGCAGAGGCAATTTCACTTTTTGGTAGTAAAGTTTTACCAGTAATCCGATTTCGTAAACCTAGCACATTAATCACATATGACTCACGAGACTATTTCTATCCACAAAATTCCATTCTTTCATATCCACAAAATCATTACATCAGCTTACTAAAATTTGTATAATGTACTTTCCATGAAATCTATTTACACAATCACAGCGCCATTTTTCACTGACGGCAAAAATACGAACTATTTTTTAAAGAAATCAAAACCCCATGATCTAAATAGTATTTACACTAAATTTAATTGAGTTTGTGACCCCAACAGACTTTTGGCTATCAGGCTCTAAACACCTCCTTTTAATCATGCCACATTGTGCATGAAACTCTTTTTATATTTCTTCTAGGATATGAACTATGGAAACATAACAAACTGTGTGACAAAATATGAAATTTAATATACATACAAACTCCAATTTAAAATTGTCGATTCAGAAAACGAAGCAGTTTCTCATAAAATTGGCTATAATCCTACAAAATTTGATTTGATACCTTTTGTTCCGTTGTTGGATTTGATAATAATGCATATAATTTTTCAATATAACTTTCTCTGAACATTAATTTAAATGTGCTTTGTAGCATACTCTAATTTAACAATTTTAAATTAAACTTAAAACATAAAATAATATAAATGAAGAGGCCTCTTTTATGTTTTAACTATTCAGTGGTTTCCCCCGAGTCCTTTTAAATAATTTGTCTCGTGTAACCTCATGACATATTTTGAATTTATGAACAACTTTCATCAACCACAGTTGCGTTGCAAAAGAGAAAAACAATTGTTTGAAATTTAGGAAATAATGCACAATACAGTAAGCTTTCATCCACAATTTCAATGATCATCCATCATCACGAAAGCTCTAATTACACAGAGTACTGCCCTGAAATAAGACCATGGATTACATAAAGATGCCAAAAACTGCTTTGCCAAACGCACGCTAATAAAAGAGAAAACCAAGCTTCTCAAAAAGCTCTTGTTTACATACACTCGAATGAATTATGACATGCACTGCATAGTAAAATACATTTGTCCAAATATAACTGTGACAGGTTCTTTCCGAAACCACAAACCGAAAACTCCAAAAATAGTTTCCAAAACATTTCAACTTTAAAGCGACGTTTATAACCCAAAGAAACGCATTCCAGCATACGCCCTTTAACGAGCGTAACGGACGGTAAAGCATCTTTATTTCCACAAAGCTTTTCTGCTAGTCAGCAAGTAATCCCAAACTACTTCACAGAGCACTTAAATGTCGCATTTCCGTCTGCCTACCTTTCCCTAATACGGTCAGAAACAAAATGAGCAGCGAAACATTCCCAATACAGAAGCCCACATGCCCGAGAACATTAGAGTGCCCTTTATTCGAAATCCCCTCCTCTTCTGCCATCAAGCCCTTCCACAAATTAAGAATTAATTTGGAACTCTGAAACGAATTTGAAGATTCTTTTAAGTTTCTCACCACCCCTTTCCTGGCTTTCAAGCTTCCGACGTTCTAAGGGCATTAATGTTTCACTCATATCAGTTAACGACAAATTAAATGCATGCACTAAGCAGATAACCGGCTTTGCAGCCGTTACAGCCAATTTATTACTAATCTTTCTCGGCCAATCCTTTATTAACCACTCAGGTTGCTATGGAGACGGGAGCTAAGGCCTGTCACGTGCAATAAATCACGTGATTAATGGAATTCTAGAGAAGGCGACTGTTGAGTGAAGTGATTTCCCTTCATTTGCTGTTTATTTATTATTTTGCAGCCAGAGAGAGTGTAAATACTCCAGCAAATTGAGGTATTGAAATATTTTAGGGAAGGAATAGAACTGTTTCCAAATCACCACAGCAATAGGGTTTCCGTTCGACTGTTCGGCTGAAGATATTTGCTGATGCTTACGCTTTAGTGTGGTATCTGAGAACACTGAATTTTAAGAGTTCAGACAGACGTTGCTTTTATCTTATTACAGGCATGCCATTTGTACCAAGTGTATGAATAATATTATCCAGGACCCACGCATAAAGGGATAACCGGTCCAATGACATCGGAGCTCATGCTGAATCAAGGGCCCGTAAAACGGAAATACTTTTTCTGTAATGTATTGTTTCTTAGGTTTAGAAAATTTATACATATTTTATTGTGTGCATAATAAATATGTAAAAGTATTGAAAGGACAAGAGGAAATTGCTTTCATACAATTACATTCGTATCTCTTCCAAGTGGATTCGAAGAGATATTTCGTTCATTAAGATTTTGTTATTGACAAGATATCTCGTCATCAAGACATTGCCGATGTTTTCATGACGACGAAATCAAGATCTGGTCAGCTTTCTTCTACCAACGGGATACATCGCCCATCAAGATCTGGTCAGTTTTGCTAATGAGAAGATGCCTCGTCGAGACAATTACCAAGAAGGTTAAGCATTGCTACTTGGAATACATATGCTTCATTCAATTAAGGACCCGTCATATAAAAGTTCAAGCACCCATCATCTGAACTTGCATTAGCTAAGAAAATACAACCAGAAAGTCCGAAATAAAGGGATGGAAGTCTTAGCCAAGCGCTTCAGTCTATCGTTCTGCAAAAGAATGTTGTAACCAATATTTGAACAGACAGGGCCAAAATACGCCAAGCCTAATCCTCTAAACAGACTAACATCCCAATTTTACATGGACCGAACCCGGTTAGTGTCACTAGGTTGGTAAAGCTGGGGAACTTCTATCCAAAACCCTACTCTCCAAACTTCCACACCACTCCAACGTGAGGACATTTGAGGCCACGACAGATTTAAGGTGCATCAGTCCCACCTACACGACGGTCACAACCCTCCGATTGATAATCTGATAGTCTACCAACCGGCTACCAAAGTCTCTTTAACAAAGAGAAGCACAGCGGTTGTATTGTAGACCTACCTCCACATAGTGCTCCAGGGCAGCGTTTTAAACGTCAAAATTGTATACGGTTTCGGGAAACGTTCCTACACGAAATACTCAAGTAAATCTTGACTTATAAACCATAAATACATCCCAGACGCCCCAAAGGCAGAAGTTGTTGCGCTAACCCAACTTCTAACGGATCACGATTGTTTGACTGAACATCTCTACCGCTTAGAAATTCTGTTTTGCTCCTGCTGCCCCCTTTGTTCCAATTTCCAAAAATGGACATTCGCCACTTGCAAACTTGTACAGTGCTGTTCACTAGGGACCTCTGCAGACAATAGTGGGAGACTACAAGACTAATCTTTGTATTGGTTTTTTTACGTGAATACGTCATTAAAATGGGAACAATACTGGGGGACATGCAAAGAAACTCCCAGAATATAAATTTAGCGTCGTGTAGACAAAGGATGTGAGTACCTAACATGATCTTCAGTCCGAGTGCACAGGCGCATAGGTCGTGGGGTAGGTAGGTATTTTTAATTAACATTACACTGTGGAGCAACACAACGGGCTATTCACAGATCGCTGAGAGGGGGTCCTAAATATATCGAAATTGTACGGTCCTGGGCGAGCTTTGGGCCAGTGTAACATTGGTTTGCGTGGAGTGAGGAATGCGTAAGTGGTATCAGGTGCCATTCTAAAACTAACGATTTTACGCTTCAATTAATGTTGGACAACAATCGTGCATCAGGAGAACTTGGTTTTAATTGAGTAGAATTTAAATAAACTTAATCCAACATCAGGCCAAAGAACGCACGTCAAAACTACGGTTTATGTCCTCGACACAACCTACGAATTTTTTTCTGACAGTCATTGAAAATTTAAAAAATATTTAACAAAGCGCTTCAGTCTATCGATTGAGCCGAAAGAAAATGCTAAGAATACTACAGAATAACTATAGTCAACCACAGAAACAATTTGGAGCTGATCTTAATCACTAAACGCAGAAGCCTATATTAATTTTTTTTAGTAAATCGGCGATGGGTACTCGTAAGCTGACAAACTTATTACATTATTCATTCCCCATCGGCATGTAGACAAATTTTTCATTTCTATCACCACATCCGTGGCTTGTTTGTACACGCGAAAAGCTGAAAGTACGCTAAAATTAAAGCATATTCAGTCTCACTTAGAAAAAAATGCACCATGCAAGAGTACGAGGTTTATATTCAGAAAAAGTGTATCTTTACGTAGGAGTGCAGTAATGTTTATGAATTTTTTAGTCGACAGAGAAAGCTGGTATATTTACTTTGCAGGAGAGGTTGAGTGTCTGAATACTTTATGGCCGTTACATAATTTATGTTTGGATTTGCATATTTTATTTAGAAACGAGAGCTCCCTCCGCGTATTTTGAGATTTAAGAAGATTCTCTTTTTACGCGTATAAATTCTAATTTATAATGCAGGCTTAAATCTTTTTCTAGCTGTAAAAGCATCATACTCTTTAAGACGAAATCAATACTCCCGCCTCCTAATTCAACTAACCGAATTCGAGGTTTTTCCGGATATTTGTAGTTGTGTCGACCACAGGAAATGGTAGATGCCATTCATGTATGTGTAACGAAATCGATAAAGTGGAGTGATTTGTGTTGCGTTTTATCGGACTCTAAACGATGGACTTTCAGTATGTTTTGAGAAACAAAGAGCAGTTGTTCTAACCAGTTTCCACCTTCTTGACCAATATTATCTTTCCAATGATTCTTTCTGCCAATGGATGTGATTATTTAGACATTATGTGTATTGTAGTAAAAACAAAACTACACTACTCGGAAATCTGGAGTCAGAGAGTTGAGTATGTTACTGAAACACTTACAGTGAATTCAAAAGATGTAAATTACATTTCAGGCATTCATCTAATTCCGGCCTCATAATCTTTTGAATGAATTTGAAATTGAACTAATTTTATTTTCAGTGTCAGACCTCTGAATGTCCCTAGATTTACGAGTAGTGTGCTATTGCTTTTTCAACGGAACGCATATAATGACTAATTAACAATACCTATTGGTTGAATAGGTACTTCAATTAACATTGCATTGTAGCAATACCTCGGTTTTGGGTCAATCTCGAAGTGAAAGATCGAAGACAGCACCTCGTAATTTTGAACAATGGTCAGATGACGAGGAGAACACCTGTGCTGTCACCCAACTCTCCAAACTTCCACACCAAGCCAATGTGAGGAAATTTGAGGCCATGATAGATTTAACTTGCACCAGGCCCCTCGTACACGACGATCTTTGGTTGGATCAGGTTTCGAAACCGCAACACTCCGGTTGCAAATCCGCTACTCTTCCAGCCGGGCCACCTCGATATTCTATTGGTTGAACAAATCCTTGGAAAGACTCGATTTGGTCGAGATCGAACTGGTTGGAAGTCATGCGGAGAAGACTGAAGCTTAATAATGGATATATGGGTTTGAATAACTCAGAGGGTTCTTTTGTAGGTACCAGTCCAATGAGCCTTCCTGTAGCAAAAAATGACAATGAGCGATAATATGAACCAAACAACTTGTGTGTGAAATACGGATCAAACTCTCTTACTAAATTGCATTGAAGATTTCTTTGACTGAGAGGGAGCTTGTTTAGATTATACTATATAATTTGTATTTGATTTTTTTAAACTTATAATTTTCTTTGGATTTTAGTATATTTTTAAACTTACAGTGAATGAGATAAGAGTTAATTTTGAGATAATCAGAAAAATTCTGTAACAAATCTGATGTATTCCTCTCCAATTCTTTTAAGGGGGTCCGGCACATGAAAATTCGCAAAAAGTCATTTTTGAGATTTTTGCTGTTTTTTGAAAATTTGAATTGTACTGTTTATAACAATACCTCATTTGTAGAAATCCGTTAATTGGAAGTATTATTTTTTAAAGTAGATGCACTATTACGCGGCGTACGTTTGAAGAACCCAAAGGGACTTTTTCTGCTCCAGTGTGTGATTAGTTTCGGTTTCGCATTGGGAAAGAAAAGTGTTATGTCTAGGATTATATTATCTTTCTTTTTATATATTTTTATGGAGAGAAGGAAGTATATATATAAACCTCTCAACCTTATTAGATTTGTAAACAGTCTCGCGTTGTTTTCAAAATTTATTTTGGATTTGCATGTGATAAAGTTCTCTAAGGCACGTTTGCAAAATTTCTGAGATTGCAGAAAGTTTTCATTTATTTTACGCCGTCTTTTCCTAGCTAATTTAATTCTTAAATTAAGCTAATTTAATCACAAAATTGCTGTAAAGATGGTTCGTAAAGAACTGTATTTAAAAAGCGAACAAACGTGGGAAAAAATTCGACTAGGCTTATGTCGAAAAGGAAAACGCGATCCCTGCAACATCTAATGTCAATGGTAGTGCTTCCAAGAAAAAACTGTTGCAAAATAACTTTTTGTACGATGAAAGGAAAATTAACGATGAAAATTATTCGAATAATATAATTATGAATTTGTCCTTGTTGATTCATGCTCTAGAGGAATTTGTTGTATGCAAGGAATGTGGAAGTAAAGTATCCTGTGCTCATTGCATCGAAGAGTGGTATATCACACAACTATCTAAAAACTTTTTATGATTATTTATGAATAACTTTTAAACGTTTTAACACAAGAAATAGGCTATAAAATGCAAACTTTTTCTAAAAGTATTTTGTCTAAGAGAAAAGTATTTTTTTCGTCACAATTTAAAAAATTCATAATTTTGTGAATTAAAAAAATAATAAACTTTGTGTTAAAGTCTTTAAAGGTATTACAATATTACACTGTGAAACTTTCAGATTGTTAGAGTAATATGTTATTAAATGAGACACCCCAAAGTTAGTGAATTTAATATCCACCATCAATGAAGTTTAAAGCTTATTTCTCAGAATATACTTTTTCATGTTTGGGGGCACATTACTCAAAAACTACTTGAGATACATTCTTGAAACTTTTTATGATTGTTTATGAAGCACTTTTAAACACTTTAACACAAGGAATAAGATATAAAATGAATACTTGTTTTTTTAATATTTTATCTAAAAAATTTCTAATGTTTTTGTCACTTTTTAAAAAGTTTATAATTTTGTAAATTAAAAAAAATTAAAAACCCCGTGTTAAAGTCTTCAAAAGTATTCAAATATTACACTGTAAAAATTTCAGATTAATAGATTAATTTATGAATAAATGAGATGCCCCCAAAGTTAGTGAATTTAACATGGGTGCCTATGGAGGTGCCGGACCCCCTTAAAGGGATACTCCCTCTGTCCCAAAATATGCTTCACATTTAATACCTGAATTTTCTTTTCCGTTATAGTTGTCATATTTGCAGAAAAAGTGCAAAAGAAAAATTAAATCGTAAATTAAAAGGTTTATTTCTTATATCCTGTTTAAATATTACATATTCAGACAGTGTTGGCTTTTATGTATTTTTCAGAATTACTATTAATATTATTTGGAAGGCGATTGTCACGTCACAGTTTATCCTTCTTATATGTAGGTCGCTAAGTTCGATTCCTCACTGGGTGTATTTCTCTCTTAAAACTTTCATTGTGTGTGTTTGTCCATTACTTGATGTTGTCTGTCTTGTGTTTGGCGAAGTTTGGCCAAATATTGTCCTTGCTTCGCAAAACTCAGTGAAACCAATCAACCTTCCTAATGTGTGCAATTTTGTTGGCATTGTTTCCACATGACATCGTTACACTTTCCATACATGTTCGCTCGATCCAACTAAAAGACCCTCGTGTACGAGGGGGCTGGTGCACATTAAATCTGTCATTCACTAAAATGTCCTCACCTTGGCGTGGTGTAGAAGTTTGGAGAGTGGGGTGCCAGCTCAAGTGTCGACGTCGTCATATGACCATAGCTCAAAATTTCGAGGTGTTGTCCTCGTATCTTTCTCTTTGTGATTGATCCCGGATCGTCACCAATAGCCAACTGCGTTACGTCAGCGCGACATTGATTCAGCTACTACCTACTTACCCAATACATGTTCGCAATGTTAAAATGATATTTTGTAACTTTCCGATTTTTCCAGAGGGGCACTTTTAAAAATCTCCTCTATTCAATTTTTACCAGCCTTGCTTACTATCGAGTGGCATTCTTAGGTTGCCTTAAGGGGGTCCGGTACTCAAAATTCTAAAATCTTCAATTTTAAAGTTTTTGTTCTGAAATTTTTTCTGTAGGTATACATTCTATTTTGCAATTATAATAACTATTTTATATTTTCAAAACTTCAAATTTTTTTATTAAAATTAAAAAATTTAAAAATTTTGACGTTGGGCAAAATTGATATATCTTAAAATATTTTATAACAAATCACTTCATTTTTGCCCTAATTGACTCCTAAAAGTTCATACTTTAAACTGTCTTCGTAATTTTTGGTTAAAACAGAAAAAATTTTAAAAAATATTTTGTTCAAAAACTACATAAAACACATAATATACAAAGTTCGAAAAATTATAAAAAAAATAATAATATATATATATATATACACAATTGCAGAAGGCAAATTAAAGAAATATATTTGAAAAGTAATTGTAGAAAATTTCATTCATTTATGACAAGTAGTTTTTAAGTTATATCCATTTTTCACTATCGAAATCTCATTTAACAGAAAAGGAGAAAAAGAACGTTAAAATTATATGAAAATATTCAAGTTATTAAAAGCACTTTTACATACTTTATGTTTGTTTAAAATCCTCCTGGATAGTATTGTGCATTACTTCTTAGTTTTACTGCTTCATTTAATTTAATTTTAGCAAGTTGGACCTTTTTCCTATACCTTTTAAAAGTATTTGTGGACTTCATCGTCGCTTTCCTGAACCGTCTACAGTCCTTTACGGAAAGCGTTATTGAAGGTACATATATTGATAGTACATAAAATTCTTAAACGTGCAAATTCAACAATAAAAACAGTGAGGCCCCGTTCACATGAGGCGTTTTCCAACGCGCGTTTTACGTCTAAACAAAACGCGGGTAGCCAAAGTACATAGAATTCTACTGGAGTGTTCACATGCAGAAATCGCGAGAATCCAAGCGCTAGATTGCTTCGGCGCTTCAACAATCTCCGGTCGTTCTCGCGATTTGAAGGCGTTTTGAGAAGCATAGGTTTCTTCTGCAGCGTTCACATGACGCGTTTTGACGGGCGTTAGGCTTTTTAATTCCTCTAATCCAAGTTTCTATCTTCGCGATCGTTAAAGATAGAGTGAAAATTTCAACGGATTTGAAATCTGCGGAAAATTTTACACCAGATCGATACCTGAAATGTGATTTTCTTTAAATAAATAATTTTTCAACAGTAACTTTAGTATTTTCGCGATACTCATTTGACGAATATATCCATTATGAACACAAAAGGGATTATTAATCTCGTTTTTATAGAAAAGATATAACTTGATTGGAGTATTTTGTCTTAATCCACTGATTTATATTTATGGCCATTAAAAATAAGATGAGAAAATTGAATCGTATTCGATTTATTGAAGAAATTTACCCTGTTTCACACAAAACTTGCAAAAATTTGATAGTTTATAACTAAAGGGGATAGTGGGTAATTTTATTTCTGAGAATAACGTATACCGACAACTGTCCGTTCTAGTTTTCATGTGCGGCAAACGTCTTTAAAATAAAGCTTAAATAAAATATTCAGTTTAAAAGAGCTAAACTTTAGTTATTTTTTTATTTTTCCTCAACGGGTGAAATGCGTAAGATAAGTTTCAATTTTCATTCATTTTTCACATCCTCGTGTTACATTGAACTCGATATCACTTTTGAAAATCAACTTAATTTACTGTGAGCTTATTTTTCATAGAATTTATATTTTAATCTTGCAGTTAGTGTTATTACTACTTTAATCAAAATTTTTATATTATATATACGTGTAGACGCAAATTCTATTAGCAATTTCCTGATTTTCGATATATACTGCTTTTTGGTTTTTCTTTGAGATTTTTTAGTTTTAACAAAATTTTCTCGTTTCATCGTGGGGTTTAATCAAATTTTAGTTAAAATATTTCCCAGTCATTATTCCATTCGTGGTTCCATTTGTGCTACAAAACCCCTGAGAGGGTAGGTTGGAGGGTTAGTACTCGTTTCGGATAGTTGGAACTCTGGGAAAATTGTGTTTAAAAATTAAAAAACTAATTATTGTTATATGTGTTATTTGTGCTGATACATTAAAATGTTTAGAGATAGGTTTTAAAGAAGTATAGAGATTTATTTGAAGGAAAATTAAATAAAAATTAGGTATAGATCGTAGGAAACACGATAAAACTTGCAAAAATAGCATAAAAAAGAAAGGTTATCACCAGTGCCGGATTTTGTTTGCGTGTCATCTTTTGATAGTACTTCGTAGACAATGCCATATAAACAGAAATTCCGTTTCCAATTTCCTGGTTCTAGAAATAACGTTTTTTGGGGATATATATTTTACTTTACACTGTCAATTTTAAAATTTTAAGGAAATTCTTTGGTCATTTTCTAATTAGTTTCGTTTTTTATCAAAGTTTTACAGAAATATTCCAATTTTTCTTACGCAGTTTCGCTTTTACGATAAAACGCATTACAAATGACTCATCTGCTAGCTACTTGAGCCCAAAAAATCCGTGATCACCCCTTAACACAAAACAAATCCTACATTTTTTTTTGGTGGGTGAATCATCGACACTGGAGAGTGAAGATTATAGGGTTTCTTCCTCTAGTCTTGACAGTAAAAAACGAATACTTTAAGATTTTAGAGTTAATGAAAATGTTTAATAATGCCACAATTTGAACTACATAAAGCACTGCTTATCCGTGATCCGCTGGCTCTTACCGGTTCCTAGGTCCAAAATATCCCGTCATTCGAAAAATTTTGAAAAACGTACGAAAAGCTAACGTTCAAAAATTTACAACCGAGGTTGGTGGCATTGGAATCGTATACTACACGTTACGAAAGATTTACCTGTTTAGGTTGTCATTTCTGGTCAGCAAGTCGATTATATTGCATTTATTTATGTATAAAGGTTGAAGTTCAAAAACACTTTATTCACAGGCAATTAGGGAACGGATGTTTTACAAATCGAAAGAATATCAAATTTTTACGTCGTTTTGAATATTTTTTAGATTATTTTAGGCATTTTATTGCTCATTATACATTTCTAAGTTAACCAAATACAGGCTCTTGTGAATACAGAGAAATTAATTTTAGGTTGGGAAAGAAAGATTTTCATCCTACTTTTAAAGGCTGTAAAATTAAAACATTTGATAAGGGGCAACAAAATATCGTATTAAAGTGACATTCCCTTTAAAAATAAGGCAATACTTCCGCTTACGCTTAGTATAACAGGAATATCTGAAAAAAAGATTAGTTGCGACTATTGACAAAAAAATAAATTTTTCATAGAAAAGCATGATTTTGGTATCGATCTAACGTAAAATTTTACGCTGATTTGAAATCCGTTGAAATTTTGGCTCTATCTTTAACCATTCAAAAGATAGAAAGTTGGATTAAGGGAATAAAAAAACATTTTAATGCATAACGGAAACACCTTGAAAAGCGCCCAAGTGCTGTTGACATGGTAACGCTCGAAAATTCTTTTCAAACGCGCGTTGCAAAAAGTCCATGTGAACGGGGCCCGAGAATATTACGATAATCAATTCAGATCACTTCAAAAGTGTTCGTAGCGTAGTTTATTTGAGTTAGAAAAAAATAGAGCTGAAACAGTAGAAAGCAGACTCCAAAACAGTTTGTTTACATTATCTGATGGGTGAGGTTCGTTTGATTTGCAGCTGTCATGTTATAAAAAGCCGAATATTTCCGTTTCTACTGATGGTAGAAACAAAATGTAGGTGTTATTTTATTCAGAAATATCTATATTATTTTTTAAGATAATAAAAAAAAATTGACTTTTTTCATATTTTGAGTCCTAGACCCCCTTAACCGTTAATAAATGTTATCCTCGTTGGCAAAGTTCACTCCAAAATTGAAGAACTATTAGTATTCCAAATAAAACTGTGCAAATGTGACAGGGACAGAAAAACAATAAAATGCTATCTTATACTATTTAGTCAAGATCATATCACTTTCTTTATATCAGGTAGATAGATAGTTGAATTAAATTTGCACTGGAAGCAACACAACAGGCTATATTGGAGTGATTTTAGCATTATTTTAAATATTGATCGATTTCTCCATCGATTATGTAATCCTTTCATGCAGTTTTAAAAATGTATTTACTTATGTATAATGGGGCCTTTTTACTTCCAATACGCAGTATTTTCGCAGCCCTCGCTAAATTACACTCCTGAGATAGATCGGATATATCGCTTTTTTCTTGTCCCCAAGATGCGCAATATATCGGGATATGCGTTAACATTTGTATTTTTTAGCATATTTTTGTCCTATGTGAATGGCAAGACTGTTTTGCTGTCGCAGAAACTAAATAATTTGATTTTGGAAGAATCTTGGGGAAAAACGACTGGCAGTCGTGCATAATGTATGTATTGAAAATAATGTATATATTGAGAGAGATATTTAGTAAAGTTTTTAGAAGACGGAATAATTTGGTTGTGGGAGTCTCATAACATCGGTGAGTCCTAACAATCATTTTGTTTGAAAGACAATTGTATAAAGAATTCAGATTATCATGATTAGCAGGCAGGTAGCTCAATTCACGTCGCAGGGAGCAACACAACGGGCTATTGGTGACGGTCCAGGATAAATACCTAAGGGAAAGATCCGAGGACATTTTGAACCACGGTCTGATGACGAGATCAGAAACTGAACCCCACTCTCCAAAATACCCCTCTCCAAACTTCCACACCATGCCAACGTGAGGACGTTTCAGGATATGACAGATTTAACGTGTACCAGCCCTCACGTACACGATGATCTTTGATTGGAACTAGTTTCCCACTCGCAACCCTCCGGTTGCTAATCTGCTACTTTACCAACCGGGCTACCGCGGTCCTTCAAATAACTAAAGTTCTGAGCATAAATAGAAAAAATCCCAATCCCTACTCTATTGAAAAATTGCTTTTATTTGAAACCAAACGCAAAACATTTTATAATGAAAACAATCTTGGCGACCAATAAATATATTAATATTAGGTATCAGTTGGAATTGAAGTACTCGAAGAAAGAATGCTTTCGCGCAATTAAATAATTCAAAAGATTTTGAATAGCGAGAGTCAAACAATTCCGCATCATAAATATTATTTTCACTAAATGAAATTCGTCGTAATATAAGTGCTAAGCACGAAAGTTCAACAAGATTGGCTGTAAGTACATTCGAGAGGTGGGGCGAAACACAAACCAATCTGTCAATGACACTGGTTCCCTCCGCTGATTAGCCATATACATCCGCCAGACGTGCCAGACGTACGGGGAGGTGAACCTATGCATTGGAATTTTATCTTTTTAGCTTGTTCCGTAGACCTTCGTACTAGTAGAGTTCATCTATTACGACGATCGGTTACATCCGTTTTGAAGCGTTGAGTATCTGACAAATTATGTCCATTTGCAAGTTATTTACAGATGATGCATTGATCTGGGTTCATTCACGCGATCAATAATGGTTATATTAGTGATCGAACCATTGAACGGAACTTCAGACCTCCACCCTTCCATAGGGCTTTAGCAAATCATTATGAAAAAGTAGTATGACCATGTATCTCTGTATACAAATATTAAATCTTTATTTCAGTAATTACAGGGGGACACAGTTCCCTTTGAATAATTGATTTTTATTTTACATTTGCAACAAAAAGTTTTTGTGTTCCTTATTCCACATGAAATATCAATACAAAAGACAAACAATGTTTTTACATGAACTTTTTTTAAACTTAACTTTTCACTTTTTAAAAATTATTTTTAAATTATAAAATTCCTACTGAAAATTGAATTTTTTTTTCAAATATATACTTTTTATTGCAATTCTACTACAGAATCGCCCATTGTCATTTCATTTGCATTTGCATAGACCTTTTCTGCTCATTAAACACATAACTGGGGATCTTTGGATCGAACGCATCTGGGATGCCGTGGCAAAGCTCTGTTGGAATAGAGAAATCCTACACCTCGAAATACGACAGAATTTTGGACTGCGCTGCAGGAAAGGGTAGGTGTTCAATATCTACAGAATGCTTCCGCAAGCTCATGGAGTCTATGCCCCGTCTTATTTCTGAAGTTCTACACTCCCGTGGGAGGAAAGTACTAGACTAGTGAATGTTTTTCTGTCACTTCAGTGTAACTTATAGTAAACTTATAGTATTCTGTAGCAGAGTAACTTATCTCCACCATGAAGTACTTTTTGGTGGACAAACTGTTGCATTGTCTTTCATGCATGTTGCTACATATCTAAGTAAACGTGTTTTCCATTTATTTTCTGTACACATTTCGCTACCCACATTACCTGTCCGTGTGTAATATTTAGTTCCTATTTTAGGTGGACAACCATAAAATATATCAAGAGTCCTACGGAATCCGGCTAATAGAAATTGGTACTAAAGGTAGAAAAAAATCAATACCTGTAAAAATGCATTTTCAATGTATTATCCCTATGGTCTGTGAGCGTCTCTTCAACCCCACTAGCTGCGCATCCATTGGAGGGGTGCGATTCTTCATAAAAAAATCTCACACCAATCTCTGACGAAACGTTGAATCCGTGGTAAATTTAACTTAGGCTATGCAACATGCTGCAGTGTCTAACGGTTTCTTTTATTTTTCTTTGGATTTTTAACAACAGGTGACGGAAGCTTAAGTGCTATTGTGCGAGGAAAAGTCACCCACATTAACTTCAACCCCAGTTCTGACAGCGTAAAATTCCCTTCTTTTCCGAAAATGTTGCACCGAAACGGACAGAAGGATACGAGTAAGACGAAATAGACGATATGCTGTAAGGGGTGTGAAATAGAAAGTAACATGAGTCGTTTGTATTCTTCTAAGATACCTGAGCTCGTATCCAATTATACGGTCTGGTGAGGTTCCAGAATGATCGAATGCTTCAACGTAGTCTGTCATTATAAAAGGAGTCTTTAAATTTCATACGTACAAACAAAGTTCTTTTTTAATATTCTTCCCAACCCATCCATCTTCTAACCTTAAGCGGGAGAGAGACTATTGAATCAGGGAATTCATTCTGAAGTTGGAAGGGAAAATAAATTGTATCCCGATACCTACATTAATAAAACGATTATGATAGCCTTTCTCATCCCCTTCATATGAAAAACTCTGTTTTTGCACCTGTACCCCACACCCAGTAGCGTAGTGTAGACTTGAAAGGTAATTAGACTTGGCATTGCTATTGAGAGGAGCTTTAAAAAATGACCGACGTGTTGACTAGTAGTCACATGACTGAAAAATGTATAATAGACTGAACATTGCTATTGCTAAGAGCTTTAAAAAGTATGACCAATGTGCCGACTAGTAGTCAAGTGACTGTTCTATGAAAAATGTACTTGGTTGGCCGATTTGGCATCTTACCGCCTCGTTTGGCGATATAACATCTTATGATAGGGTAGATGTGTGAGTGCGTATTTCTATAGAGTGGAGACAAAAATGGTGAAATGGCCAAACTCTACTATGTCGGCTGGACCAATCAGGTGATGAATCAATGGATGGGCGTTTTCTACCGTCCCGTGGACCAATCAGATGATGAATGTTCGTTTCCACCCACAGACGAAAGTAGTCTAAAACTGAATTCAAATAAGAAGTGCAAGGCGCAAAGCGACACGCGTAAACCAATCAAGGTGCCGGCGAGAGCGACGTTCCTCTTCAAATTGAAATCATATCAACCTGATTGGCCTGCGCGTTCCGCTTTGCGCGCCAATTTGAATTCAGCTTGAGGGTCACGTTAGTACTAGTTTTGGTCACATGATTCTGGGCACATAAAAAGGTTTCCATTGCTCACTCTACCATCGACTTTCTGACGAAATAGACAAATCATGTGGCGGAGTCTGTCATAAGATCCCTGAAGGGTAAATCACGTAGGCTTGAGAATCTACTTTGGCCGATTGGATATCGAATCGCAAACTAGTTTTTTTAAACATGCTGGATAATCACTTTAAATAATTAATAATTTTTTCCACATTGGGATTCGTGCTTTTTCCCTTAACCACGAAATACAACTGAGCGATCGGCAGAAATAACATGAAGTTGAACGTAAATACTGGTTCTCAGGCTAAGAGAAACCTCGCTTCAATGAATGCTTCACCACTGACCATGCCTCTGTCTACACATGTAAATTAATACGGAAATATAAAGGCCTACACAAGGTATATTATTGAAATGTAGACTATCAGTTGACCCATGTTTTTCTTTTTCCAGCCTTCAAATTAATGCGAGGAACGTGTGAAGCGGGAAAATTTAGTTACAGGAACCTGAAGTGTGTGCACTAACCATCCCATTTCCTTTTTTGCGGTTTTCCAGAAATACCCTTTTTTCCTTCCCGTTCCTTCGCAGGCAACTTTTGATGAAAACACGCAGTGGCGGGCGAACACGAAATGTAATTGCCCAAATCAGCCGCACGACTTGATAAATGATGGCGACGAAACGATTTTTCATTCTCACATTCGAGATGGTGTTTCGATCCATTAACTTGATTACACCTCGAGAAGAATGATTCATAAATATTTCCGCATCCCACACTAATGATTCCGGATTCATCGAATGGCTTCACACTTTCGAAATTCATTACTAACCGAGCATTTTTTTCCTTCCTACTGTTATCATTAAACAAAAAAGTGGCGCTTGATGTGTGAAACGTGAGAGGGGTACGTGCTCCAAGTCGAATGAGCTTTATTGTAAAATTGTGAGCCTGTCTCATTATGAGGGTTGTTGTAAATTTCTTTGCCTAGTTATCTGGAATTTAAAGTACGTGACATCCAAGTTTATATTCGAACACAAACTTCTTTTCAAGATATAATTAGCTTGACATGTACTCGTTCTTCGGAATGCATGTGGGGCGGACCAGTAGGTGGGTAATTACATATGGGTCGGTACATTTGTTGGCCGAATGAACCGGCGCATGCTTGTGGAAATTGATATCATAAGAAAACTCACAGAATTTAATTTTTTCAGTCAATACAAACAAATCTGGAAAACAGTCTGCTCAAGCCCATTTAACATTTCATCCGGACATTGCACCAAGCTTCAGAAGACACAAGTTTGATTCTTGTAGCTACAATGGGGGTATTTTCCCCTATGTTTCAGTAAAAACCTTACTTCTGTGTGTATGCCCATTTAATTCAAGGAAAAACATTGCTTGTCGCAGCTTGGCCGGATCTGGTTTTTACGCCATAAAAACCAACCAACAGACCATTTCATCATTCAAACCCCGACATGGGATTGGATGCTCATAGTGTTTCGGAATCCCCTTAACCCTCCAAATAATTTTGATGAGATGTCTCATCATCAAGATTTTTTTATTTGTTTTATGATGGCGAGATCAAGATCTAGAATTTTTTTTCACTTTACGAGATAATTCGTCCATCAAGATCTGTTCAGTTTTACTGTTGACGAGATACCTCGTCAAGATAACCACCAGGAGGGTTAAGCTGTTGGTCCCGATTTTATTAGCTCTCGTGCAGCACTTGGCAGAAAGGCTAACCGACTAACCAAAACAATCAGGCTTTCTTATTGGCTCAGTCGAGCCGAACATTTATCCATAAAGAATAGAAACAATTATAAATTGTTTTAGGAAACTATCATCAGATGTGTGTGAGCCGAGAAAGAAAATACAAAAATATGCAAACTTTATTACCTTCCCAATAACCAAAATAAAACAATCCTGTCTATTTATCGATTTTATGTGGCCTACACCAGTTCAATAATTAAATTCATTATTATATAATTAATAAAAATAATAAAGAATTACATATTTTAAAATTCAAATACATTATTAAAGCGTTGAACACATTTTGTTAATAGGCCGCTTAATAATGCCATCAAGCTAGACAGGAAGAAAAAATAAAAGATAAAGCTTGGCGGGATACACTTTCTAAAATTTTAGCTACCCTTCGTTGATATGCTGTTTGACATGACTGCCTAGCCAAACAACTCTATAGATTCGAAATTTTCAACAGTTCAAATTGTGTCCGGTGTGGAAGTAATGATGACATAAACTCCACTCACTTTGGGGTTTTGCTCAAAATTTTTAGGAGGCATTTTTCAAAGGTACCGAAAGGCAAGGGATTTATTTCAATGCCTACAAACTGATTAACTGCTGTTTATTTTTATATCTCGTTTCTGATGTCTGTCCCTTTGGTCTGTCTCCATTTTTTTGTGCTAGGTGTTTACTCTTGTGAATGAATGTATTTCTTGTGCTACACTCCTAAGAAAAGATTTTCGCAATGAATTCTGACATTGTCTTAGACAACGTTTTCATAGAGTTGTCTAACCCATCCTAGAACATACCTCACTTTCTCAAGTACAGCATTACAATTAAAAATGAAAGTTTTATTCTCAGTTAACGACTGGTCACATTAATTTCGAATAAACCATAGAAATAAAAGGAAATTTATCACAAAAGGTGTAGACGAATTCTACAAATTTAAGATCGAGAAAACTCAAGAACAATGCAAAAAGTAAAGTTTTATGGGGAGCCAAAAGACGATAGAATATTTGACTCTCGTATTTTTTAGTTGTTGATTTTCCCGTCCAGATGCGATAGATGATTGCAAAATAAGTGAACTACGGTGTGACATCAACTTTCAATTTAAGGTAAGACAGTAGATATAACTTTCGATTTAAGGTGAAGCCCATACACAGGGGATTAAAACTAAATAACTGGTAATTGATTAACTTTTTAAATTTTAATTTACTTTTTGAATTGTGTCAGTTTCTCGAAAAGGAGAAATGTACCAGAACGTCTTACAATCAGGGACTATAGCGCTTCTTTCAGGAAAGATGTAAAGCCAGTTTTGCCTAAGCTTGTCCAGTTTTGTTATCAGTATATCTGCATTGAAATTCATCGCTAAAAGTTTATACATTTCTTATGATGTTGGAGTTTCGGAAGTTAAAATATGACTGATTTTGCGTTTGTCTATCTTCATTTACAAGCATTTCTCGCCCTCATTCTTCACTCTATCATGATTTTTTTTACATTGATTTATCTTCTAACATCATTTTCTACATTAGGCTAATAAATATAATTCAAATTTTTAAAAATTCCCATCGTCAGACTTCCCCATTCATGTGATTTTTGTGGCGATCCGAGCAATGAAGAAAAATTCGAATGTATTGTTTGATATCTATTTAAACTTCTTCCTCAGTAATTCTACACAAAAATTGTAATTCCTCATTTCTGTGCAATAATTGCACATAAATGGGAAGCGTGGACTTCAACAAGATGAAGACTTAGTTATTTAGTCAAGTTTAAAAGTTGGAAAGAATATAGATGATAACTTGACCACAAAAATGGTAATTTATGTTTCCTTTCAAATTCTGGTGGTCGTGGTGTTATATCTTTTGAACTGTATGTTTTATAGATTCAATTGCGTTTCTACGCTGTGCACATATTTTTTTTAGATTACGCATTTTTCTCTTCACTCTGACATGTTCTAAAAACAATTACAGAAAACTTAGACTCTGATTTGTAATAGAATGTTTACTCCTGAATAACAATAATTCTGACTACATAAGATTATGATTTATAATTCCATTTTTGTGATAATTTCGTTCGTAATTTTTGATTACATGTTTTTTGAATAAGTATTACAATTAAATATATTTTAGATCCGTAAAACAAAAATTTAAACTAAACCTAAAATAATCAGCAGTTAATATATTTAACACAGAACTTCACAGCGTCGTGTTTTCAATAAGTTATCGTGGCGCCATCTATCAAATTTATATCAAACAATATTTATACATTTTCCTTCAAGTGGAGTAAAACTTTTCTGTTGTGCTTGAGAGAAATATATTTTTCTTACCTGTTATAGGAGACAGTTCAGATATAGTCCACTGAAGCTCTACTGAAAATTCTGTTGCTGTAGTGACTTTTACGATAGGTGATTTGGGTGGATCTATAAGAATAAAGAATTTCTTTTTTATCTCTGACATGTATTTTACGCAAGTATTTTTCATTTTCATCGTTGCATTATCATTTCGTGTTTTAAAAATTTATTATCGCTGAATTTTAGAATGTAAAGAATATTTCATATGAGTATTAGTCAAGTTTGAAAATGTTCCCTGAATATAAAGATTAATTATTATTATTATTAATATTCAAGTGTCAGATTTAAGTAACGCAACATAGCAAACCATTCTTCAGATGGAATTTTTTTTAACTTGCAAGCAAGAAAAATAAAAAAATGGAGAAATTAAAATATAACGCTTGAACGTCCGTTGGTGTCATTTCCACATGAAAGCTAGTTTGTCACTATCTCCTTTTGTTTCGGACTTTGACAATTTCTTGTGATTTTTTTAACTTTTTACTTGATAAGCACAGAAGAATATTTTTAATTCAGCTTATAAAAACTATACAGTTGCAACCAGAATATATTTTGAAATTGAGCATTTGTCTTTGCTTTGAGCTCTTCCTTTGTTAAACCCTGGAACTAATTTTAATTTGTATGTAATCTGTGTATAATATAAATGTAATTTTTAATTTCCAAAAAAAACCATTTTGATTAATTTATCACAGCGCTATCTGCATATAAAGGAGTGCAAGGATTTTTACTTCATTTGACATGATTATTTGATAATTATGAACTATTGAAAAACTTCGATGAGGATTAGTGAATAACGTACTTTTAAAGCTTAAAAGATACTATATTTAAAAGGGTACAAAGTATTGCAAAAACTCACTCAGATATAAATTCTGGATTTTTTAAGAGAAACATTTCTAAGTATTAAAATATCCAATATATTTTTATACAATCATAAACTAAACGCCATTTCTAAGAAATGAGTTAAAATATTTTTTTCAAGTATTTTGATCTTTTATCATTACTTTGAGATGTATTTTCCAAAAGTAGATTATTCGAAAAATCATTATCTCACCATCGCATATATAATTAACATTTTAAAGAAAAATATAGATAAAAAATAAAATACTTACCAAAATCTTAAGTCATATTACAACGCTTATATTACTCACACAACGAAGGGTGGGTATTTTTGCGATACTCGGTTTTGATTAATACATAAAAACTTAAAAATACTCAAAAAATTTAAATAATTTTTAGAATTATTAATTTGAGGTTTTCTGATTTCCAAGGCGCCATCTATGTATTACTTGTAAAACTAAAGTTTGAGGAGGATGTATTACGATAAAAAAATTGTACTCAGTTTAAAATATTTGTGATTTTTTAAAAAATTGTTTTATATACATATACGTAGCAAAGAAATTTTTCATTAAAAATTATATTACTATTCTCTTGCATATAATATCCGATTCAAATAATTTGCAGTACAATAAGGAAAATATAATTTGAAATTTCAAAACCAAACGAAAAATATATTATTCACTAAGATTATTATAGGCAGAGGAAAGATTCTTACACAGGCATCAGCGGGCCAATAAAAATATTTCTTTGCGTATTGGTGAAAAGCGCTCGTGGTGCCATCTGATGAGATGTAAGGGAATATAAAACATCCTTATTACATTAGCACATTTCATACTAGTATCAGCGCTATGCTAATACATGTAACGCATTCAGCCTAAAGGAATGCAGTTACTATAAGCCTAGTTAAAAGATTTAAACGGGTAGAAAGTATTGTAGGGTGAGTGTAGGGTCAAGGGGGAAGTAAGGTCAGGTTAGTGCGTCTCCGCTGAATAAAAAACGCGTCTGATCAAATTAGGGACTGACACATGCTGGAAATGCATGAAGAAGTTCTAGATTAGTTTCACCCCTAGAGAGTTTTGAATTTCGTAGCCCAGATCAAAGAAAGGAATGAATGAAATGATATGCTCACATTGCATCACAATATTATCACATTGCAAAAAAAGAAAACATTTCATGATATGCACTTGGCTCTTCATGCGGGGCAAGTGTTGGAAAGTGTTTTTTTAAATAATATCAATGGGATAAGTTTAAACAAATAAAAGGGAAAATAAACAAAAAAAGGGCAAAGGGTCTGCCAAAAATATGCTATTTTGAAAATTATTGGAACAGAGTAGTTAATTCGTTGAATATTGACTTTGATGACTTTGGTTCGAGCTACTGAGATTTTGTCTGCAATGATTAATAGATAGAATGTAAGAGAATCGAGTTGAAGCTTACCATGTTGAAGGGTCTGCACAATGATTTCTTTCGATGCCGGTCCTGCTCCTTTACTGTTGTATCCTTGAACAGTCACAGCATACTTCGTGTTTCTTCGTAAATTTGTTATTAGAGCTTCGTTCATTCGCTGTTGTTTTGATATGTCTACTGTTTTATACACGTAAGGGTCATTAGCTGAAAGGTCCCGATATCCGACGTAGTATCCCAATAAAGTACCCGATGCTGATGCTGAAATACCCTAAGAAAAAAAAAGTCGTGACACAATCTTAATATTAATTCATTACAACTATATTATTTAGAAAAGCTTCTTATGACGCGGATTCGTAAATAATTATTAAACTCGGTGCAATTAATTATATTTTTATTTCAGAAAGCAACACTGCCGTTTTAGCGTAAAGCTAAAGGCGAGGTTTCACACTCATCTTTTTAGATCTCAAGTTGTTAAGTCGATTCAAGTAGGTGGGTAGATTGTTGAATTTACTTCGCAGTGGAGCAACACACAGGGTTGTTACACACAGGATCAATCCCGAAGAGAAAGATCCGAGTATAGACGTGAAATATAAGTAGACTGAGCATTGCTACTGAAGAGCTTCAAAAGTGTGACTAACATGACACTAGTAATCACGTGACTGTTCTGTGAAAAATTGACTCAGTTTGCCGACTTAGTATCTTATCACCTCGCTTGGTAACATGTTATGACAGGGTAGGTGTGTGAATGTGCTTTTTCATAGAGTGTTGACAGAAGTGGTGAAATCGCCAAAGTCTACTACTATCAGATAATCAATCAATGGACCAATCAGGTGATGAATCAATGCATGGGTCCGTAGACAAAGGAAATGGCGAGTGTTAGGTTCCACCGAGTAGATGAAGCAGAGTAAGCGTCACGTTTCTTTTAGTTATTGTCACATGATCTTGGGCACATAGAAAGGTTGCTTACACTACTTTTATACTTTTATGAATCATAGTTAAAGTCGTCCTTTTGAGCTAGGGTTAGATGACGAGGTCAATAACTGAGCTGGCACCCACTCCAAAACTTCCACACCACGTCAACATCAGGGCATTAGAGGCCACGATCGATGCAACATATACGTAACCCCAAGCACATTAGTCTTAGGTTGGATTGAAGTTGAGATTGTAATCCGTGACTCTTATGAACTGGGATACTTATATTGGGTCATTCCCCGCAAAATGAGCAAATCGGCTATGGCTGACATATCACCGATTTTAATGAAAATCAGTTTTTAAATAGGTAACATATAGTAATGACCAACTGCAAAATATTAGGTTTCAGAAATATATATTTTATTAATTATTGACATTTAAAGTTCAGGGTCACAAATTTAGATTTTCTGGCACTTAAAGGGGCCTGTTTGCGATCCTATATTTCAATAAGTTATTGATACAAATTTAAAATTTTTATATCGTTGCATTCTTCAGAAAAGGGTCTCTTAGGAAACGTCAGAATATAATTTAATGGCCATCATTGCTGAATCTGAGAGGTCGACGAAAATAGAAATTTTGTCAATTTGCTACAAATTTCAAATTGCTCTGGTATCTCTAGAAATGAAAAGACAATATTAAAAATTATTCTTAACTAAGAGCCTTCCCTAACAAATAGCGTGGCGTAATTTGGTGACTGTATTTCCACACCTTTATAAAGAAAAAAAACATTTAAAAGTAAAAATTATGGAAAAATACGATTTTTCAATTTTTTAAAATGCATGTTTCACTGTGAGGGAAAGCTCTAAGGGCATCAAAACTTTGCAACATAAAAGAACAAAATAGCTATTATATGTCCGGAAATTTTCATAATTATAATTTGATTAATTTTGTCTCAGAAAATTTTTTAATTAGACGTAAATTTTACTTTTTTATCGCAGCTGAAAATGAGTTATAACCTCCGATAATATAAAAAATGCGATATAAGAATGAAATATAACTATTATTATGGTGCACGGGCAAAATTTTACATGAAATTTCTTTTTAAAGTATTTTTTGCTTAATCCAAGGTGTGTTTCCATCAGTAAAATAATTAGGTAGAAAGTTAATTTTGTTGGAGAAGTCTTTTCGATTTGCTTTTTCCTTTGGAAGCGTAAATATTAAATACTACTACTTGTGAATATTAAATGCGTTTTGTTATTATCAAGCATTATTAATCAGGTAAACACTAATTTTAGGAGTAAAAAAATTAAACATCGTTGTTAAACTCAATTCTCCCAAATGTACATAACTCTCTCTCTCAAGAATCCTTTTCCATATTTATCACAATCATTAGTGAAATAAGTAAAGATTTCAAGATTCGGCAACACTAGGAAAATTTCAATTTAAGCAACTACAAAATTGAACAAGAAACCTTTATCAGATTGAAAATGAATTTGAAGACAATCAAGTAAAGGTTTTAAATGTTTAAGCTTTTTTAATTGTGATTTGATATCCTGCTTCCCATTGTTGAACATCCGAATAGTCGTTTGGCGACGAAACTTTCAGTCGCCAATTGACTGGAAGGGCAAGAACGTGTTTTTGCGTTTTACTAATTTTGTTATTGTTGCTTTGGGACTCAAAATGCAATCCTGAATATTTTTACAAGTAATAGACATATTAAACTATATATTTCCAAAGTATAGTTTTCGTCAGAGCTGTCCTTCATTTCATTTTGTGTGCCACTTTTAAGTGGAAAACTGTCATTTTATAATTTTCCTTTGCTGTTTGGAAGATGAAGGAAATAAAAGCCGACTTCCAAACTTCAGCAGTACTTTTTTCATACCTAGCACTGTATCTGGCATGAATTTCAACGATGCATTTAATTTCCTTTAGCCCATAGAAACCTTTTTAATTCTATCAAAATCGACTATTTTCCATTTTTCGCTGTTATTTTTTAGCTTAAATATGATGATTAAAATTGTTGGTTACAAATAGATAAAAAGAAAATTCTTCATAGATTAGAAAAATATGAAATATTGTTGTCTACGTTAAGTAGTTTTTGGAAAAGAGATCTTCAAACATGCAACATCAAGAGATTTCACAACTGCTCTTCAAAGTTGCAAGTCCTTAAAATGCCTGAAACTTCCAAAATATTTCATTTTGAGCCAAAACATTTTGGATATCGCTATTTATGCATAAACTTAACCCCTGTAGCAAATTTCATGAAAATCCGTCACCCTATGGCCACAGGTTTTTCTGATTTTTGCTCATTTCACATGGAATTACCCTGCTGTCAAAGAAATCACTGTCTTTGCCTTAACCACGGTCATTCTTTTTTCATTTGCATCATGGAGAAGTGTTCAGCGATCAGTTTTTGTAGTATAAAGACTTTTAAGATCACCTCATCAGACATATATCATTTTTCTCCCTTGCTACAACGAAAAATGATTCAGATTGTACACTTTGCGGCCGCTATAAGATTGATCTGCAGCATCCAGTTTGAGTTCGGGCTTTGAATAATTGTTCTACATAAATATTGACTCTAAAAACGAATTTATTGTGGTAGCTTTGCTGATGGCTCCTTCCCTAAAATCTTATTTCCTGATGGCTCCTTCCCTAAAAATCTTATTTCCTGATGGCTTAGAAAATCCGTGCAACGAAAGAATAAGTGCCTTGAAAAGGAAAGGGACTTGTTGAAAATTAACGTCATTGTAAGGTCTCTAAATTTTTATTGAAATTAATTTTGCAGTTACATTCAGGATAATATCGACACCACCTCGTATAAACTTGAAGAGGAAATAAAACAATATCGCTCTCTCTGGATGAGGGCGGCGGCAGTAAAAATTCCCTGATACTGAAAGTTGTATACCTTATGTGTGTACCTTTTCCACCCTATAATCTATCTCCATATCTAAAGCTCAAATATACACAGGGAAATTGAACCACAACTCTATGACGCGTGATGGTTCCCCTTACTACAACGAAAAATGATTCAGATTGTACACTTTGCTGCCACTAAGACTGATCTGTAGCAGCCAGTTTGAGTTCGGGATTTGCATAATTGTTTTGCATAAATATTTTGTCTCTCATATAAATAACAATCTTAAGTTTTGTTATCTTACCTCTCTCTCCAAGACCTCCACCTTAAAATCCTTTTAATAGCAATTATCTTTCTTTTAGTGTGTCTTTAACAACTTCAAATTAAAGTTTCTAAACTTTTTTATTCAGCATGTCGTTCCCCTAAAATCATGTTTGAGAAACAACCTTTGAGAAATTGTTTTCTCGAAACCCAAGTAATCTTTTCTTTTCCCATGGGGTTTATTATCTTTAGTAAACATGGGTGTCGCGCTCACTGGATACCCAATCGATCTTTCCTTGCTTCCATCCCACTATTCTATTCCTCAGTCCCTATTTTATCTATTCCACGACCTTTTTTACTCGAAGGTGTCTGTCTTATGTTTGGCGCAGCTTGGCCAAATATGGTCCTTGTGCCATAAAACCCCAAAATAAATCAACTAACCAATCCAAACGGTTGACAGGAAAAAGTCTTCCTAAAATGTTCATTTCCCCGACTTTACTAAATTAAAAATGTTCATAGAAGAATTACAAATGTTCCCAATATCTTTTCTGAAGGGTTTCTGTGGGGTTAGATAATAGCGTAAATATTGGGCTAATTTGAAATACATACGAATATTCTATCACTTTTAATTAAAGAACCGAATTAGAATACCATTATGCAGGAGTGAATAATAAACACCTAAATAAATACATACAACACAAGAAACACAGATGTGCATAAAAGAAAAACCGATGTTCAAGAATACGAGAATGGAAGAAAAAAAGAAATTTTCTATTATAGGTAAAGCAATACTGGCCTAAAAAGAATAACACAAAAGCAAGAATAAAAAGATTATACTAATAAAAAATTTTAATTAGAAGTATTAACAATGTTTTCTATCTTAAACTTAGTCCGCTAAGGAACAAATGTTAGAAGATTGACATCGCTTCGTACACTTTACCACTGGTGAGTTGTTCTCTTAATGCCAAATGTAAGATCGGGTGAAGACAAAAAAACAGTTAACACAAATCAAGTAGTGGCAAGAATTCAATTCGCAATATTACATTCCCGTTGGACAATAATGTAATCACGGCGCTTTTAGTAGTTTGACTAGCTAGAATTAAGAACTAGATATTAACAATTATATTATAACTCACGAATTTACAAAACATGAATTTCCAAATTGCATTTCCAAACTCCAAAACTATTCAGCTGTTTCTTGGAAACTGATTTCATCGATAGGCAGTTAACGTCACACTGGAGTATCAAAACAAGTTATTGGAAATGGTCTGAGATCAATCCCATAAAGAAAGATCCGGTGATAACACCACTTAATTTTGAACCATGATCAAATGAAGAGGTCAACACCTGATCTTTGATGTTATAGAAGTGACAGTCTTCAATAATTATTACGCTTTTTGCTTTCAAATAACTTTTGAATGATTTGGTCGAATTTGAAATTAACTATCAAATGACATACTTTGGTCCTTAAATATTTAGAAAGGTATTTTACAATGAAACAGTAAACATGAATATAGGATAAATTTTTAAATTGCTAATTTTGAAAAATAATGTCAAAATATTGTTAAAACAATAATGAAGTAATTTAAAAATCCACACACTTACTTTCCACGTTACTTTAATCATCGTTGAACTCAGTGGAATTACTCTTATATCTTGTGGAGAGTTTGTTGGTGCTATAATTAAAACAATTCATTCAATGCTCGTGTTTCTGTACGAAAAACATACTTTATTAAATTATAGAAAATATTTTTATCTGTACATAAGGCATATAAAGCATGAAAATTTATGCTTGAAAATCACTTTGTTTCCTAAAGTTTTTTTATAATAAACTCATTCAATTTTTTGATTCCTGCCTTTATTTTCTACTTATGATTAAAATTGTCCAAGCCTCATCTTCTGGAATGGCTAAACGTAAAATCGAATTGAGCTGCCATCTACATATTTAGAAATGAACTATTTGATAAATCATATCGTGCTGCCATCTATTAAAAGAACGGAGAAATCCAAAGTTTACTGCTGCTGCCATCTATGAATAAATGCCAAATAATAAATAATTCGTTGCGCCTTGAAAAGTTTCACTTTTACCAAAAGCAATAATTTCATCCATAAATTTTTAAATAATATTTTAGAACTCAGGTTTTTTATTAACATAATTTTGAAATATTCACCTATGAGAGCTCATAGTAGAAAAATTATAATAAAATTACAAAAATTACAATAATAAGTTTTTGATTTTAATTTACCATGAACATAAATACCATTTCAATGCTTTTTGGAATAATATCAAAATGAAAGGAAATTCTGAATTTCTATCGAATTAAAAAAAATTAAACGGTATGCAGAAACTATTAGAAAAATATGAAAGTATTTTGTAGACCACGGTTCTTATATGCTGCCATCTACATTCGACATTATGCGCAAAACTTAATCCTATGACAATCAAATATTTGCAAACATTTATTCGATAAAAATCTGAAAATTTTTTATCGAAAAATTAATTTAAATTAACTGTAAGTAAAATAAAGATGTTTTTAATTTACGAAATGAATATTTCTTGTTTAAGTTTTTAAATTATACAAATATCTTATCGAGTCCTTTTTATCAAGTAGTAAATCAAAAGCAATAAACATCTATAATCTAAGACTACACTTGTTCTGAATGGAAGTTTTTTTTGTTAGTTAAAATTAAAAAAAGTTTCAATCGTAATAATTTAGACATTTTTAGTTGAAATAAATTGAGCATGTAGAGGGTTTTCTAAGACCATGAAAAATAAGGTGATCCCTCTAGAATGTATATAATTGTGATCAAGTAATATATAATACTTGATCATATATATATATATATATATATATATATATATATATATATATATATATATATATATATATATATATATATATATATATATATATATATATATATATATATATATATATATGATCAAGTAATATTGTAAAAGAATGCATAAAGAGAAACTAATGTATATTATTACATTGTATATATACTAACTAATTTCTTTGTAGATGAAAAATATTTACTGGAATTGTAAACGAATTTGTAGCACTCCATCTTTTAATTCCCTTTTTAAAATCTGGAATTAAAACAATGATTACGTATAAACTCTATTTCTTTGAAAATATGCGAATCTAGTTCGTTCAAGGAAATGCAATTCGGCGAGGGTTAAAATAAAAGCATACTTTAGAATACTTTTTTGAATTTATTATTATATTTTATAAAAATCAGTGTTGCATGCCGTACATATGCATGGTATCCTAATTTTACAATTATCAATTAAAAATTAATTATAATAAAATGAATTGTAAACTTCTTTAAAGGTGAATATTTTTGCTAAGTTTATAGAGATTACTATACTTTTTTCTATTTATTTGATAAAATAACAACACATTTTTATTAAAGGTAATTTTCAAAGGGCATTCCTTAGCATACTTAACGATTTTGCATCTTAGACTAGTATTTAAGATACCAAAAATGTTTAATTATAATTAATATAATATAGATTAATCTTGCACACAGACCTTCCTCTTCCGTTGTGATTGTCAATTCTTGACTTGGTCCACTTCGTCCTAGAGCATTTTCGGAATGCACTCTAAACACGTAGGTGGTTCCTGGGCTCAACCCGGTTATACTCACTTTTGTCTCTGCAGCAGAAACTCGCACTGTTTCCAAGGGTTCATCTTTAGCCTCTGTAAGATACGTTTAATATAGACTAATTAGGATCCGGTAGATGTTAAGTCTCAATCCTGCTAATGAGGAAGGCGAACTTGGTCTATAAAATGTTACCCTTTTTGAAAACCGTTTTTCAATTCGAAAGCAATTTTAAAATGAAATCCATTATATTTATTTAACTTTAATTGTGGTTATCTGGACGAGGTATCTCGTCATTAGCAAGCTGATCAGATATCTTGATAGACGAGATATTTCGTCAATAGAAAAAAAAATTGACCAGATATTGATTTCTTCATAAAAAAATCGACAGTATCTTAATGATGAGATATCTTGTTATTAGTAAAATTTGTCAGATCGTGGGATAGATATCTCTTCGAAACCACTTTGAGGGTTATACGTAAAATATATACATACGTAAATATGTGCATGTATAAATATATACTTAACTTTAAAACTAATTTAATACATGCATATTATATGTTAAAAGGAAAATAATTAATGCATGCATACTCCTGTATTGAATACAATATGTGTGAATGAAATAATTTAACTCAAACGCGCCTATATAAATCTGATTAAAAAGTCAATAATCAAAAATGTTTATTCACTATCAATTGTTATGTATTTTTTTCTATAACATATAATCGTCTAATACTTTAATGTTAACGATAACATAAGGTGATAAATTTCTTTATCTATATGTGTAGACGGGTAGGTAGTTGTATTTAGAGAAGAAGAATAGAGAAGAAATATAACGAGCTATTGGCGACTGTTCGGGATCAATTCCGATGTGTGAAGATGGGATAGTATAAATATCAATGTTAAATGTATTATAAAAGGAAATACAAAATAAATCTATAACATATTATTTAAAACCTTAAAACAGAATATATATATCAGTACACATGAAAATAATCTAATCAAGATAGTAAATCTAGAAATGTATTGAATGAGGAATATATTAAAATTTTAAAAAATTATTAAGGCAGAAAAGTTGCTTGAGTGAATCTAAAATGTAAACACCATCAGATAGCAATAATTTTCGATCAGAGCTACTGGACTGATGCATAGAGATCAATACATTGTTTTATTGAGTAACAATTTTCAATAATTTGTGTAATAATGTTCAAATTGATTAAATAGTTTAACGTTCATTTTTTCATAAGTGAGGTCTACTGTTTCTTTTTGTAAATATTGTAAAAAAAAATTAAAGTTATTGGCCGGTACAGTACTATTAGTATACAATTTTCTCACCCGTGTCATACCTAGTTTTCTAAGTTATTTAGAATTATTTTTAGTTTTATTTGAGTTTTTTGATGTACTTAAATGAATCAACTGGTTAGATAATAATTATGAACATTTTGCATGCATATTTGTTTTTGATGGAAAAAGGTAATTTAAATATAGGCTCGGGTTGCGAAATTTTAAAAACGATCTTTGAAATATATTTAGTATTTTTATACTAGTGTACAATAACTATGCAAGAGAGCAACGCAGTAGAATGCAATACATTTCAAAATGTATTTTATAAAACTTCTGAAAATCCTTTCCTTAATATTATCAGTTTTAAATGTAGTTTTCATAGATAATAAAAGCATTACAATGTTTCCAAATTTTAATTTCTTAATCAACGAGATTATAAGTAACATCTCTTAAGTGATATCTCTCCCTACTTCAACCCCTAAAAGACCTCTCCTAAGTGATTTCTTTTCCTCTTCCCTCTCCAAAGTGATCTTTCTCCCTCCTCCTTCCTCTAAGCGACCTCGCCTAATTGATATCTCACCCACCTCTCTCCTCTAAGGGACCTCTTTTAAGTGATATTTCTCCCTCCTCTAAGTGACGCCTAAGTGATATCTCTCTCATTACTCTCCTAAGTGATCTCTCTTAAGTGCTCTATCCCTCTCTCACTCCCCTATAGGATCTCTCCTATGTGATCTCTTTCCCGCCCCTAAGTAACATCTCCAAAGTGATCTTTCTCCCCTAAGTGATATTCCCCAAGTGTATCACTCCCTCCCCTAAGTGATATCTCTTAAGTGATTTCTCTCCCTCATACCTCCACAAAATTACCTCTCCTATATATATATGATCACATTTCCTCTCCTCTCTTCCCCTAGTGACCTTTGTCCTAAGTGTTTCATTCCTCTCTCCCTCCCATAAGTAACCTCTCTCAAGTGATATCTCCCCTTCCCCTAAGTGACGTCATCCATGTATGTCTTCCCCTCCCCTAGTGTGTCCCTTCCCTAAGTGACCTCTTCTAAGTTATCTATCCCTCTCTCAATCCCCTATGTGATCTCTCACCCTTAAGTAACCTCTTATAAGTGATCTCTTTCAGTCCTATAAATGACGTCCTTCAAGAGTATCTCTCCCTCTCCTTCCCCTATTCCTTTCTCTCCCTCCCATAAGTAACCTCTCTTAAGTGATCTCTCTCCCTCCTCAAGTGACTTCTAAACGATATCCTTCCCACTCCAAAATGAACTCTCTCCCTCCTTCCTCTCCTAAGTGATATCTCTACCTTCTCCCACACCTAAGTGACCTCCCCTAAGTGATGTCTCTCCCCCCTCGCCGGAGAGTGACCTCTCCCAAACTGAATAAATTCATAATCCTGTTTTATAACTAACCTTTTACCACCTTCCCGGGAGGCACGAGTGACATAATCACTTTAATTACTCATCAAGCAGCTGATGATACTCCGTGCTCCAGGAAAGAATCCCTTACTTATTTAATTATGGAACGCCTTTGAAATTTTTAATGAGCGAATTATTAATTGCCAGCTCAGATAAATTGACACCACACCTTAGAGGAAAATTAGCGAAATAAATTAAAAAAACCGGAGACAAGCGCGGGCGGAAAAAGTGACAGTTTCAAGAGGTTTTAATTATTCAAATTATAAACTTTAAGCCGATCGGTTGAAAGGCAACTCATAAAAGAAATATCTCTCATCACCGTGCATAATAAACGAAGGGAAGGGAAACTTACTGCGACTCTGATTATAGACGACGATGTATCCCGTAATGGGGCTATTCCCGCTAGATGGCGCTGTCCACGAGAACGTAATTTGACGGCTGGTGACTTGAAGCAGCTGCATTCCTTCGGGGCACTCGGGGGGTGCTGTAAAAGTTGTCCCCCAGGGGGGACGGAATCATTAGAGATGGGAGAAGACAAGGCAGGGAAAAAGTGTTAACAGGCGAGGCTTAACGAGATTTGAGTGAGTTTCATCCCGTTCGCAGAGAGTGAGAAACCTTTTCCCTCAGCTAAATTACCAAAGGGCATTGATTATTCTATCATTAAGGAACTGAAAGTATTTAACGACGATACAAGCTCGAGCGACGGAGGTTGGATGGTTTGGGGTGAATATGAAGCGTGGGATTCCGTTTCTCGAAGGAATCTTTATATTTTTTCATTCGATTCTTCTTTCAAATGAGTTGAAAGGAGTTGGGCTATTATTAAACTCCAATCAGAAACAAGATGTACGCAACTTTAGCAGTTTCTTTTGATTAGAAGAGGTTTAACAAGTATGGGCGCATGAACGAAAAACTGCAAGCTTTTGTTTTCGGAATTTTGATTCCTTTCTCTTTTAATTTCACCTTGGAGCAATAAAATTTACTTTTGAAATATTTTATTTGTAACATTTTCATTCGTGTTGAAATGGGATACCAGTTGCACCTTCGATGAAACAATCGTTTTTCATCTGAATAAAACAAATCATTGAAGAATACAATAAAATTGAAATGTGCTCATAATGCATAAATATACTGATTGCTTATACTTAATCCTCTGAGGTATTATTCCACCATGCAGCCTGCAGTTTTCCCTGAATGACTTTTAGATATTTTAACCAATGGGATTCTTCCAATTATTCTTTCAATCCCTTAAACACTATTTGGTCATTACGTGTTTTAGGGTAAAATCAGTAATACACGATTCTTCAGAGTTCAGAGAATTAAATAATATAATCATTGTCTTACCCTCTCAGAGTTACAAAATTTCCTTGCGATGAATTTTGCTTTTACAGCTCACATAATGACTAATTAGCTACAACTATTAGATGAAAGAATCCTTGGAAAGGATCTATTGGACAAGAAGTCTAAAACAAATTAGAATCAGTGTACTTCAGGCTACAGGGCGTAATAATGAGTGTATAACACTCAGAGGGTTAATCATTAAAACTTTATGTATCACAATTAGGAACTTATGCTTGAATGACGGATGCATTTAAAAGATAAAAAGAAATCGGAACGGAAAGAAAAATTGTTTTTAAGTCAAAATCTCGTGATATGTTAAAAAATATTACTTTGAAATATATTATACAACTTCAAAGGGAAATTGCAAGAAATGTGAATATTCGCGGTGTATCTGTCACACAAAAGTGCTAAAATTAAAATATCTCCTCATAGTCGACAACCTATTCTTCCTACCGTGCAACAGCTCTTGAAGTTAGGCACACAGATGAAGTTTCAACCCTACATCACCAATGGCTGTGTAGCAGTCTCTATTTAAACACTGAAGTGGAATCTGACAGATACAGCTCGTTCTGAAGGGTTAAGGAGCTGGAAGTATTTAACAAGATGCAAGCGCGATGAGGGATTGAATAGTTGAGGGTGAATCGAAGCATGGAATTCCTTTCGCGAGGGAATCTTATATTTTTATATTCTGCTCCTTCTTTCTAGTGTAGGAAGTCGAAAAGAGTTACCCTATTATTGAACTTCAATCAGAAATGAAGACGTAGAAAACTTATTTCGATTAGAAGAGTGTTGACAAGTATAAGCATGAAAGGAAAACTACGAGCTGTTGTTTTCAGCTTTTGTATTTTCTGCATCTTTATCAAAAGGCTTTATCCATATTGTGAAGTGGGCACCTTAGGAGGTTAGAAGGCACCTTATGTTAGGAGCATGAAATTCCTAAATGGTCAAAATTCTTTTATAATTTGTCCTAAACGCAAGGGGAAACACGCCTCTAGTAGTGTCATTCTTTCCTGTATTGGAATTAACCCTTCAGACTTATTCCAGTAACCTGTAAACATAATAATTTCTATGTTCCAGTAAACATAATAATTTCTATGTAGACGAATGACTTGTTGGACTTGGTCTATCCTATCAGGTGGCTAGACAAGTAGGAATATGCACAACGAGTTTCTCGATATTCCAGTGGCAAGAGAACTTTAAGGCCAGACAGCCCCAACAGTAATGTCTCAATGTTTTCTTCTAATTTACTCTGATTCTGTTTGTTTTCTTTTGTATTTTATCTATTTGTTCTATACATATATATAACCCTTTCACAGCGTCACGAAATTTCCGAATAGTGTAGTATGGCTTTTACCCCGCAATACACATAATGGTTAAATAACCACACCTATTGGATGAAAGAATTCATGAGTTCTTTAAACCTTATGAACAATTTTTTGGTCCTTTTCTTAGAATATAATCCTTTGGAAAGATTATATTGGTTCTTTCCTTAGAATCCTTTCTTCTTTTCTTAGAATTCTTTCCTTAGAATAGAATCCTTTAGAAGGATTCTATTCTAAAGAAATCCTTTAGAAGAATTATATTACCTTTCCCCCAGAATGGAATCCATTAGAAGGATTTTATTTATCTTTCCCCCAGAATGGAATCCATTAGAAGGATTCTATTGGTCCTTTCATCAGAACATAATCCGTAGGAAAGATCCTATTGGTGTGTGGTGTGTCATTTCCTAAGAATAGAATAGTTTGGAAATATTTAAATGGTCCTTTTCTAAGAATGGTCATTTCCTCAGAGTATAATCCCATGGAAAAATTTTATTGGTCAATAAGTTTAAAACTGGTTAGAAGTCAGGCAAGAAAGACTGCAGGATGGAAGGTGGAATTATGCGTATGAAACCCTCAGAGGGTTAAATTAAAAAAGCTAAGGTAAAGCATACAATTCATGCAATATTCACATTCTTAGACTACTTAAAAATTAAAGCAGAATTTTTTACAGTAACAGTCACGTCTTTTCACATAGCTAAGATTTTACAAGGTCTTTACTCTTTCAAATTGAAAAAATCACATCGTACAATGAATAAATTTCATCTGTTTCCTATTTATTAAATCTGCGAGTTTCTTATTTACATACTGGAGCCCATATCTTTGATACTATATTTTCATGGAATTCTTTAGAGGGATTCTAATTATAGGAAGTACAAAGTAAACGATAATATACAGATGGCATGAAATCTTTTAAGGGAACGATCTGGAATAATAAACTAAATCAAAAGAAGCACAAGATATTTGGAAAAAAACAAGAGAAATTGATAACGGAGAAAAAGACTTTCAAATTGGAATTTTTCTCTGTAGTATATTCCACAATTTTATTGCGATGTTCAATATTTCTTTCTCATGATTCATGAAACAAACATTTCACGATATGAAAATAATTTTCTATATCCCATTCTACCTGCTTGCCAATACAAAATGTTATTTTCTTTTCACAGTGAAAAGCAAGAGCAAACTTAAGAGGAAAGTAATAAAATTCAAATGATTTTCTTCCTAATGCATAAAGGAAATTGAAAAGCAGATACCAAAGAAATGGATCTATGAAGTGAGTGTTTTAAAAGAGAATTTCAAAAGAAACAGTTCAGTTCTTATAAACAAAGAACACGGTTTATTGTAATGTTCCCCAAGTATAGAAGCGATTACATATTTCTTGCCTAATATACATCCATCTCTAAAAGTTTTGTCAGTGTTCTGTGTTCTTATTAATGTTTTATTAAAGTATTTATTACCTTACTGTATTTTCAGAATACATTTTACTTGTTGAGTATTAAAGTATGTAATTTAAAATACCGCGCGCGCGGGATAATAAAATATAATTTTTATATAACAAACAATAGTTAAACCGTAGTTTAACTGTTTATTTTGTCATTGAATTATTTATTTAAATTACTTTAAATTATGTTGTCATTTAAACAATTTAATTTGCAAAAAATATGTACCATATTCATTCAATGTTTTAATTTTATTATATGTAAGATTCATTTAATCACATATAGAAATAATATGTGATTTATCCTATAGACCTGTTGCTCTCAGGGGCACATCTCCTTTATATGTGTATGGGATTGATGAACCCGAGGTACCCTAGTGATCTTTTCTTTTCCCATGGCGTTTACTGCCTTTAGTAAACACGTGAGTCGCACTCCCGGGATACCCAAGCGATCTTTTTCTGCTTTCATTACACCCCCTACCCTATTCCCCAATCTATCCTTTCCCCTATCACGACATTTTTTTCTTGCCGTTGTATTACGTTTGGAGCAGCTTAGCCAAATATGGCCCATAAACCCAATCCAAGCTTAGCCAAATATATCCCATAAAACCGATCGACCGATCCATAAATCCGTAATGGGCAAGTTAATGAAACATTTGCTCTAAGGAAAAAAAGGCAACATGTGTAAATGAACCCCAGAATTGTGACTAAAATATTTTGAAAATGAACGCACACCAACAGTCTATTGCATTACATGCATAGTACGTAAACGAATAATATATTGATGTTTTCGAATATAATCTGCCTAACTTATTTGTAACTTCTACTGTTTCTAAGAGATTTTAGATAAAAAAAATTCAAGACAATTTATACTATGTAACTTTAACTTCAGCAATCATGCCTAACCTTAACGATAGAAATAATAGTTATGGAGATATATAACAATTAATCTATGTCTGTTTCTAATCTATCAATAGTCTATCTATATGTATAAAAGTTAATATATGGAGACTGATCTGCTATACCCGATTCTTGTTAAACAGGAATAGCTAAGGTTCGGCCATTTTCTTACGTTAATTCGATTTTCTGTAAAAATTTTTCATGGAACAAAAAAAATATTTATGCCAATTTAATTACGCCCTTTTAATTCAGAAATGTTCTACTTTTTTGTATTACATCCTTTCGTTACAAAAGGCGAGGCCTTCACAGGAAGCGTTGCTATTTTTTTCGGTAAAATCAAACGTCTGAGGTAGATTATCACTCCAAGTCTGAAGGGTTAAATAGAGAAACTCAAAATGTTGTTATACATGGCTCATATAACAATATGCAGAGTTTGTATTGAAAATTGCATGTAATTTCATTTGAAATTGTTATCCTCTTTCCACATTTGAAGTAACATAAAATAATACTGAATTTTTGAAATTGAAATATTATTTTATGTTGCACTTAGGGCATATTTTTATAATAGACAGGCTTCCGAATGTTTGATACGTGTTGTTAAAAGATTGCCAATAAAATCACGATATGTAAAGAGAATATAGTACTAATCGTAAGTTAATTCACACGAACAATTCAGATTTGTATCTTCAGCATTGACATGTAGAAGATAGTAGGATAATTTACATTTGCTATCAGCATAAAACGCTGTAGGATGAAATACAAGTAAAAAATATGGAAAATAAGTCGAAATATTCACTGAGATTCATATCAATTTTCCACACAAGGGGACCCCTTGGACAATAGGGGCCGTCCAGCCTTGGTAGGTATACCCACTGCTCTAGCAACATGTGAATTGTAGCAGGTTTGATTCCTCCCTGGCTGTATTTCTCTCTTCTGTATTAGTAAAACTTTCCTGTGTGTATATGTCCATTATTTGATGTGTTTGGCATAGCATTGCCAAATATGATCCTTGAGCCATAAAACCAAACCCACCCACCATCGGACAATAGGAGTTAGGGAAAAAGACAGTCCAAACTTATGGCTTATAGAATAGGGATTATAGAAAGGAAACAGGAGACTGCAAGAAAGTGAACGCAGGTGGGACACCATAGGTCCAAAGGATCGGACACCAAGGGACCACTTGGACAATAAGGGCGCTTATAGGTATACACATTGCGTAGCCAGGTTTGGTAGCCAGGTTCAGGTCGGAAGGTGCGATTTGTCTCCATGTATATAATTTGTAAATAGTGTCCACTGATACAAACCACAGTAATAAGTTTACATTAACATTGGTTTTGCACATTATTTCTAGACTATAACGATATTCTCAAAAGAGAAATTGATAAATTGATTGAAATTAATCAGGTGTTAATGTATTTTGAGTATCGAGCTTGCTTGTGATAAATTAAAAAGCAAGATTTGTGCCATTTTCACAGATTTTGTAAATTTTTGTTATTTAAAAATTTTAAAATAACTCACAAAAGTGTTGAGTACCATGAAGTAAAGAAGTTTGTACTCATTTTTATTGGCGTATGATACTCTGTTTCAGATTCTGGCTCTGTCTCACTCAAATTTAGTTATTTTATTTAAGTTCCTTAAAAACCAGAAAACATTTTTTGAAGTCATTGTTTTTCAGTAAAAATCGAAACGATCTAAAACCTTACAGAAACATTGGACTAACTCGCAATTAACGGAAACTGAGAAAATGAATTGTTGCTGTCAGGGACAGATCAAATGGCAGTATATTTCTATAGATACTTAGTGATGTTATTTGATTAGCTGAACCTCCGGGACTAATAAGGGCTTGGTACTATCTGTCTACACGAAAATTGCTCCCAAAACAATGTCTGTGCTTGCCAGTTGCCATAGAAACGAGACCTAGCCCATTTTCTATAGGGAATTCTCGTATTCGAACTTGCCACATTGACGCACATAGTGGCAATTGGTCCAGTGTTCGACAAAATTTGAAGCGCAACCTGTCCCAAGTTTGTTTCTTAGCAGAGTGCTTGTTAACCCTCCACGTGGTTTTGAGAATGATTCCGGATGAATATCTCGTCGGTTTTGTGAATGACGAGATATTTCGTCGACACAAAACTGCCGTTTTACTCCAAAAGAATGAAGATCCGAGTAGGCAAAACAAAAAATTGTCCCTTGCCTAGAACTGGTGACGAGAACTGGTTGCTGTAATCAGAGAATTCAGGATTGTTAGGGGCTACAGAATGGATTTTCAGGAAGACAAAAGATGAACGAACTACTATCATCCGGCCCCCGTCCTGTTGCCAAATCGACCAAAACCTCACCCGACTCATCCCCACTTCAAAAGCACGATCCCTGTTTCTATGGAAGCCATTTCTTGGACTTTGTGTCTGAAGTAGTTCTCGTGGTGGGCGGACAGTAACTCTTTTCGGCTATCTCATATATTGTAGGCTAGTTCGTTGTTTCAGTTGGGCTTTTAGTCAATGAAATTAAATCGATTTCTAGATTTTATAACCTTCAAAAAACAGAATGAGACAGTTTTCACAAGTGAGAAAACAACGTAGCTTTAAGATATTATTTTTGAGCAGTAATTTAACACATATTATGTTTTCAAAAGCATCCAGACCAGAGTAAAATTAGTATCTTATTTTAGCTTATATTAGATTATGAAGATAAATCTAACGAAAAACCCAATAAACAATGTAAAACCTTAAATTTAATAATACATATTTTTATTACACTACATTTTCATAAAAATGAATTAAAAATCATTAGATTTTTTTGCTTACATTTTTGCTCAAATATTTTTTCTAGATAGAAAATTTTTAAAATCACAAAATTTTCCTTATAAATTCAAATTAATGTATTTAAAAAAATTCTGTGTTTTAGTATATCACATTTATGAAGATCATGCATATTTAAAATTGTAATGGAAATATTTGAATTTGAAATGTAAAGGATATTTCTTTGAAGGGCGGAAATAACAGTACAAGTCAAAAAATGACATTTTTTAGAAGAAAAACCATTTAATATTCCATATTTTGAATGAATAAAATTTATAAAATCGGTTCTGAACCTTATGTCTGACACCTTTAAAGGGAAAATTTAGAGAAATTTTGGATGTGGACCTGTGGCAAAATTAAGTTACTTGTACTGTTCGTACCAAGAAAATTGTGCACATCGCAATTGACTTTTCTGTTATTCCCCCATCAAAGATTTACCAGCGGTACTTTCCTTGTTTTACTTTAAAATTGAAGTACAGATGAAAATATTTTAAAATGCAAAACGAATCTGGCTTCGTCGTTTTAAAGCAAGAACATAAAACGGAATAAAATTTTCCTCATCGCTATATTTAATCATTTTTATTTTTGTTTCGCTAGAAGAAAAGACGAATATAGTTTTTACAGCACATTTACTTAACGAATTTTCATCATGAATATAATTTTCTTTGGATTTTCCATCCAACTGTATGCTCTTGCGTAAGCGAAAAACAAAATAAAAATCACGTCTGGACTTTAGAAAACTTGATATAAACATGTTTGCTTTTGACACGGCTATGCAATACATTTAGAATTTCTATGTTGTTCTTTATGTACATTTATACGAAGAAAAAACTCACAAAGAAATTGAATAGTGTTCGCAACATATTTCCTTGCAATCAATAGGCATTAATTCCCCCGTTAGGGGGGGGGGGGTATTTCAATTTACGTCACACTGGAGCAACACAACGGGCTATTGGTGACGGTCCGGAATCAATCCCAAAGGGAAAGATTCGAGGACAACACCACGTAATTTTGAACCACGGTCAGATGACGAGGCAACACCTGAGCTGGCACCCCACTCTCCAAACTTCCACACCACGCCAACGTGAGGACATTTGAGGCCACGACAGATTTAACGTGCACCAGCCCCCTTTGTACACGACGGTGTTTGGCTGGATTCGAACTCGCAACCCTTCGGTTGCGAGTCCGTTACTCTTCCAACCGGGCCACCGCAGCCCTCCCCCGTTAGGGTAAAATAATCAAATTATTTCTAAAGAAATGTATTTTTAATCATCATTATGATTTATACAATGTAAATATTCTCTATATCTCTACGCACATTTACAAATAAAACGTTTTTTCGCTTATTCATTAAGGTTCAGCTAATCAGTAAATTCCGTGAAACCAAATACGCTCAAAAAGCCTAACGATATATCAGGTAGGTATTTAATTAACGTCGCATTGGAGTAACGCAACGGGTTATTGGCCACGGTCCGGGTTCAAACCCAAAGAGAAAGATCCGAGGACAATACCACGTAATTTTGAACCACAGTCAGATGACGAGGTCACACCTGAAACACAGTCAGATGACGAGGTCACATCTGAACAACAGTCAGATGTCAGTCACCCCACTCTCCAAACTTCCACACCACGCTAACGTGAGGACATTTGAGGCGACGACAGATTTAACGTGTGCCAGCCCCCCATTTGAGGCCACGACAGTCTTTGGTTGGATTTGAACTCTCAACCCTCCGGTTGCTAATCCGTTACTTTTCCAACCGGGCTAGCGCGGCCTGGATGCTATATCAGGACTTCCTTAGAGATTATCCTTTGCCAGACCAATGCAGCCCAGTGGATGACATGGGGAGGTTTGCGCAGTGGTACACTTTAAAAAGTTGGGGTAATGCCTTATAATTCTGAACGAAGGATATGATGTGTGGGCTCATAAGTCTAGAATTGACAATCTGACATTTTTTGTCACCCGTATATTTGAGCGAAGCTAAAATGGGCTCTATGATATCAAATATGATTTATCGAGGTTCTAAAAACTTTTGATTATTATTTGAGCTCTATGAGCTGGTTGTAAAGGAACATCTCCTACAGGGTTTAATAAAATGGTTGTATTTGAACTGATTGCTATTTTACGACATGTTAATAAATGTCATTAATATTTCAAATATATTATTAAATATGGCTGCAAGGGAGCATTTTTTGCAAGGTACAATGTTGTTCTTACTTATTCCTTAAGGCCTCTGACTAAATAATTAGACCAAGTCTGAATTCAAAGACGCCCCAATGCAAAACCCTTGATCAGGATTTCTGTAGAGATAGATCCTCTCTTACCAAACCAATACTGGTAGAAGATGACTCGTGAGGCTTGTTCAGTGTTGCATTTTAGATAAATTGGAAATGACTCATGGCCCTATATAGATACGATGTGCCTAGTGAGAAGTCTAGAATGGGACAGTCTGGCATTTTCTGTGTCACTCGTAAATTTCAGCAAGGTTCCAGGGCACTGCATGGTCCATGGTCTCCATTGTACCAGTTACAAGTTGTCGAGTCTCTCTTAACATTGTTATCTGTGCTCTTAATGTCAAATAACTTTTATAAGTTAGTGAACAAGGTGTGTCAAAAGGTCTTGTCAATTTTATGCCCTCAATCTTCAATTTCATTGAATTTGATGTCCGCATGAGATGGAATCCCATTGAATACGAATATCTCTGTGATTGGAGCACGTCTTAAGTTTGTTTAAAATGTCTGCTTCAGTTTAGTCTCTAATTTTCCTCCAACGACTATGACATTCGATGGAACTACAGCTATATGCAAAAATCCATATATCTGTATTATAGATGTATGGAGTTTTTTCAGATATTTCAAAAGCAATAGGGTGCATAATTAAAAGTTTACATTAATGTTAGGAATGCATAAGAAAAATATGAGATGTTAGGGGTTAGTTCAGCATAAAAGTAAGGTGTTCTCTCATGTTATTAAAGAGTTTTACCAAGCATAAACATCATCTTTCTGGTTACTGGGGTCATAGGATGTCATTTGAGTAATGCATTGAAACAGCAAATTGTAATTGAACTAGCAATTTTAGCATCATTTTTAAGTGATATCGTCAGGAGCTGTAAGCAGAAGGGTGCAATTACAGCAAAAAAGGTATGGAACACAAAAATTACGAATCAAGACAAAAGACTACCAGTAAGAACTACTAAAATACCCAATCTTTCTCTGCTGATGCTGGATTTGTAAATAGTGGCTCAGAAAATACCATAAATATCCCCAGGAAATTGCACAGTGCTGGTTGGTTATTATAGTAGAGCAACGACACAGAAATCCCAGATGATTATCGGTAATTCAAAGAGCCGTTTGGTGGTGTGTTTCCAGTCTATCTTAGGCTATAGATGATGCAACTGAATGGTTGGGAGTGGAGTCACGTTTTTCTCACTCTTTCAACTGATGAGCATGTTTGGATTATATCGTCAGCTGGCTTAGAAGTGTAACATTCTAAGTCAAAATTTTCAAAGTATGTGTTTTTTATCTTTTCTAGATCAGAATGTGAGATCGTTAGACGTGAAGTTTACAAAGCCATTCTTTATTTACATGAAGGCTAAACTTATTCTTGAAAAGTGAGTTTAACTAAGTATGTGAATAGAAGTTTTTCTCCTTTTGTTTTCTGACTTAACCTTCCACGTGTTTTCGGCCAGATATCTTGTTAATCAAAATCTGACTAATTTCGCTAACGACGAGATATCTTGTCATCTACATATTGCCGATTTTTTTTTATGATGACGCTATCAAGATCTGCTCAGTTTTCTTTTATTGATGAGATATCTCGTCTATCCAGCTCTGATCGGTTTTTCTAAAGACGAGGCACCTCGTCGAGATAATCACCAGCAGGGTTAATATGTTTCACTTGTAAGTCGATGATATGACAATTATTATCAAACTGCATCGTTCCAACAATGGAATTCGCTGGACATTTAATATTGACATGAAATAATTTCCGAGCGAGATGCTTTATTCATTCGATATTGTCCTTCAAATAATGAACTCTGAGCGATGTTTCGACCAATTTGGCCGACAGAGGGAAATTTTCACAGAATTGGCCTTTGTCTCTTCCAACGCTATTGAACTGCTTGTAAATGGAGTCAAAATGAAGAACCTGACCGGGAGTGGTCTTCATTTAGACCTCAACAATCCAGAACGATTGTCTGAGGTCTGAGTGATGCTTACAGGTATGGTCAGGTTGAGTCTCGGGCTTTGATAAGGTTCTGAGATCTGCAGCGATTCCAGGACGTGTAGTCTCTTATCTCTTAACAGTGACAGAATTTAAAAGCACACAATCAACAAATCCACAGAATTTCTCTTTTATCAAGCACCAGAAATTAAAGTTTTGTGTAACTAAGCTCCTATTCGAGACAACACCTATTGTAATTTGTAATGTTTCGACCAATGCCACTCAAGTTCCTCAGTCAATCATTTTCAGTTTCTTGATTTCTGTATTCTCTGGTTCTTCATGTCAGGAAGCAATTTGATAAAATATGGCCCTTGCGCCATAAAATCCAACCCAAACAATCTCAAACCATCTTGTCACTGGTGTGACACTACCACACTTCACGAGTAATGCAGGCTGGTTTCGTGGGTGTGAGGCGTGATTGTTAAGCTGAACTTCTCAGAATTCGGATATCAATCTGGAAAAACACTTTTGGAATAAGCAAGGAAACGAAACAAGCCTCAGCAATCATCGTCTCTTGAAAAACTTGAATACATTTGCACGATTATTGGATAGTCATTTCTATAAATACTTATCGGAAATTGTCAGAATACGTCTCTGTGCATCAACGCTGCCATACTAGTAACTTAAAATAACGTCATGACGAAATTTATTTCTTCAGCGGGCGTTGCGTCGCCCAAATCTATTTTTGTTCTCCGTTCGCAAGAAGCCAATTTCGATTCTATAGAATGTGAAGAAGAACAGTGTCTTTGTAGGTTGTTATCCTGTAAATGTCTTGGGATATGTTCGTCGTTAAATTATGTTTTTAAAAACAGCGACCTACCATTGCATTTTACAATTGTTGATTTAATTCTAAATGTGTAAAGTTGAACCACCAATTGCTGTGATAAATTGTGTCAGTAAATTTTTGGTTTTGTTTCAAACGTACTACAAAATTACATAATAGCATTTAAAAAACATTTTAATAATCTAATAAGGTCGACATTATAGTAGATGACACCTTTAGTATTCACATAACGGTCTCAAAGACTTCATCAAATATTATTTGTTCTTGGTTGACAAGAACTTATAATTTCTCAAAATAAGTATGCATTTGTACACTAGAAACCAATTAAGAGTCATCACTGAACTGAGCACGCATTATACACAAAACGTAGTCCAATTCAACATTTCAATTTTAAAAATTATGATAAGCGTTGCGTAACTACAACTGGTACTTTTTCCCTCATAAATGAAGAGGTGTATAAGGACAGCTCAGACGTTGTCTTGACACTTCTATCAATAGCTCATTATTGCTGTAAGGAACTGCAAGGTACATTGGAGTTATACAATATTATTCAATCTATTAAGACATCTTGATTTGAAAAAAATATCTTTCGTATTGCAAGGTAACTGGTATGAATGCTCTTATAACAATAAATGGTTTTGTGGCTAAAGCGAAAAATATATAGATTGATTTGTTTGTCTCTAATTTTAGTAGAGGAATTGAAGCATAGGTGTGAAGTTCAACAGTAAATCTTATTCTAACTTATTGATTTATTAGTCTGGCTTTTATATTTTTAAAGGTTGTTAGTATTTTAAAAGTTCAGTGCTAAAAATATGCATTCAAACAATATTGTTAAAGTTGTATTGTTGAATAAAATATTGTTAAGGTATTTAATATATTTAAAAAGATTAATATCTTTAATATGTAACTGTTTACTAATACTTATGATAGAAAGAAATGTATGATTAAGAGAGAAGATGAAGTATTCTACTGAAATCATATTAACCGTCTAATATTGAAAATCGTTCAATATAGGAAGAAGTAATACATAAAATATCAGTCACTTATGAAAATTAGAGAAACGCTTCCCTCTTAAAATGTATTTGCCGGTAAGATGTGTATTTACAATGTTTTATTAAAATTAAAAATAAATCGCAGAAATAGTTTGGTGTAAATATATCATAAATATATCTCTATTGATTTGCGTATATCAAATAAAACACTGGGTTGGTTAATGGATTAATGATGTAGCTTGCGTAAGGAAAAATTTGCAGAAACCAAATAAATGTGATCAAAAATTCGATAACTACCTTGAACAATAAGCTGGATACTTTTTTCTTCCCTGCCGTAATCGTTGCTTGCTTCACATGAAAATAATCCAGAATCCGACCTCAGTACTGATGGAATGGACAACTGAGATTTTAATCCGTTTGGGTGCACGTGCTCTCTCAAAACATACCTAAAATGGAACAAGTAGAATATGAATACTATGCGAAAGTTAGTTTTTTTGGGAAATCTGAAAACATGATTTTAGAATTATTTTTTCTTTGAATATTCGATACTTTTGTCAAATTCCTTACAGTTAAATTTCAATAATTTCAAAATAAATTCACATTTGTTGCTTTGATAATTTTATTTCAAATTAATTACTCGTAAATCAACATACATTTTAGTAAGTGTGAAACAGAGAATATACATGTGAATTTAGAGAATATATGTGTTGCTGATGAGTTTATAGTTAAAGTGAAAGTATTTTACTCTGATACTAAGTTTTATCCTTTACAATAATTACAAAACATAAAAATGTAATGATTTATTTCTAAAAATTCCATGTCTATTTTCTATAAAGTATTTTTTAAAAAGTAGTGAACTGAGTAAATTGTATTTATTAAATTTCTTCAACTTTATAGAAAACATAAGTTTTCAAAATGGAGTTTTTCTTACTTATCGATTGTGTACTTGGTAAAATATGCCAAATTGATGGAATTGCTGATATAAACTGGCAATATAATAAATATCCGTGATGTAAAGCATCCATATTTAATACATGCCCGTCAAAATGCTTCGATAAACGTTTTAGTATGGTAATAAATGATATACTGACAATACCTCAACCTAACGTCAGGATCATTTTATTATACCGTCGATACCACGGCAAACACGAATCTGCCATTTTACATCTTTTCACCAAAATGCATTTTCTGGATTATTTTACAGATTTATTATGGTATACCAAATACACGTGTCCTAATTCATAGCATAATGCCTAAAATGAATACCTAAACTTTCACCATAACGTTATTTATCCTATGGCATTGAATCTTTAAAAGCATTTTTCTCGAAACAACGCTTTTGTAGATTTATATCCATGATGTAGTACCGACGATATAATTATGCCAGAATGTTTCCTTATGAAGTTAAAGTGAAATGAGTACGATAAATTTAAAAGGAGATACGATTGTTTGAAAATTATGTAACATAATTTTTAAAAAACTGTAATCAGTAATATAACTGTACCATAAATACACTGATCTATTCTGAAAGCTACAGGTTCCCTTTAAATTTTCAAACTTGATTTTGAATGCAATAAATCAAATGAAGCTACATTTTAGTTATCATATTTTACTTCGTAAACACATTCCAAAACGATCTTACAGAAGAGTAGATATAATATTTTATAGTTAGAATTATTAAAGGTTACATAACTCATTTAACTGAAAATAATTATTCACTATATTATTAGGCACATCACATACATGGATAAAAGAAGTAATATTTCGTAACTGGGTTCAGCCCATTTTTAACATCTGTGACGAGAAACCCTTGAAAGTTTTCTCTCAACTTTGAGTCATTGTGTGCTACCACGCTACTGCATAATCTTAACGAATAAGCGGTAATTGGATAAAGAAGACAGACTAATGTCTCATCAGGGGCCAGTAATCAAATTTGTCATGTTTGAGCTGACTGCCCTTGTGACGTAATTCGTTTCTGCAAGCGAAAGCAGTATTGAAAATGATACCCTTGCAGATAAGTATTTGAGTAGTAATTTTCAAGTGGTACTAGGGCGAGAAAAGTTTTAAGAAACTGAAAGTAAGCTTTTTGATTACCTGAATATTCCTGGTAGGTTTACTTGAATCACTTACTGTTTCCCTATTTTGATTACAAATTCAAATTTATAAGAATCAGACAATACATATGAGTAACTTATTCCTAGTTATGTCTCTTTTGATAGGTTTTTGGCAGAAGAATCTCTCCTATTGTGCAACAATAACAACAAAAGTTAAATCCTCCCTACATTAAAAAAATTAATTATATTATCACTACAATATACTCAGCAACTAAAAGAATCTCCTTATTCTTTCATACTTGTTTGATAAATGAATTATTTTATTATATCCAACGCACATGCAGTTACTGCTATTTTAATTCCTCATGTTCAGTCATAAAATATTAACATAGATGCAATGTTTTATCTCAGAAAGTGGACATTTTTCAAAAATGAATATGGTGGTGCATACACACAATATATTTATTCATTTCATCTGCCTAGTAACATTAATTTATTTATAGTATTACTGCGGAATTTTGAACATACTAAAGTGATTAAAAAATATTTTAAAACGTTTGTCGAAATGGTGTTTCATCATTGACTTTACTGAAATTTTTGGTGATTTCCTTGCTCAGTATTATTTTACAATTTCATACAAAAGTCTTAACTGCCTTAATTCTTAAAGTCTCGTCGAAACCGCAAGTGGTTTCGACGAGATATCTAGTTCATCAAGATCTGACCAATTTCGCGAATGGAAAGATGTCATCAAGATATTGTCGATTTTTTTATGATGCCGTGATCAAGATCTGGTCAGTTTTCTGGACTGCCGGTATTTAGTGAAGGACTTATGGAACGTACAAATGGTTGTCATCCAGTGGATCCCTGCTCATTGAGGTAAACCGATTAACGAGGAGGCAGATTAGTTGGCAAGATGGGTACAAAGGTACTTCAGATGTCTCAAGGGAGATTCCTTTCCATACTGTGGCTACTTTGATTTATCGTAGAGTTGCATCACTGAGCATAAAATCGCCCCCTTAAGTCGAAATAAAGATAAATCTTGGTAAGATTCAACCTTTTCCTTCCCAATTATCCCAGAAATGTGGCAAAATAGAGACTTGTCATAAATTATTACTTCCCATCTACATAAGCTTGGTATTGATAGCAGCCTCTTGTGTCCTCTTGGCACGGATGGTGCCCACCTGTACAGCTCTAACCAAAACAATTGTCTGTGGATGTTATTGGTAGGTGAGGGACATTTTATATTAACTATCCGGCAGCTCCCTAGTTTTTTGTATTTGTATTTGTATTTGTTGTTGCTCTTGATATTTTTATGCTTTAATTCTTGTTTTTATTTGTGTAACATTTAAACGAAGAATTTGTGTCAAGTGAACTGCTGCGTTAGATATGAAAAAATGTTTTAGGATTGTGATGTCTTAATATTTTAATGACACAAATGCAGATGGATTTCTATGTTCTATTTTTCTTCATACACATCTCTCTGTTTATTAAAACTTTTCACATCAAAAATATATTTATTCTAATAGTTAGGCTACTCTTTTCACTATACATATAGAAGCTTAAGTGCTTTCTAATAAAAGCTACGCATTACAACAGTATCAATATAGAGAGAACACGAGAAATCTCAAACATCAATGGTTTATCGCTACATCATAATGAGGAAACGAACTTAAATTTTGCTTAATTTTGAAAAATGTAGTAGAGTGTGGCCATAAAATAACTTTCACTCGGCATCTGTAGTTAAATCGAATAAGCGGAAAGGAACCAAATTTGGTTTTGAGACTCTTGAAACACGAAGAGATTTATTACGCGAAAAAAAAAATTAGTACCAAATATCAACGATTGGGGGACATTTGGCGTTCCAAATGTCCTCCAATCGGTGACATTTGGTACACAAATTTTTTATAGTGTAAGCAACAAACACACCAGGACTAATTCCAGCTGGATATGTGACACGTTGCAATTAAACAAATGACAATAAGTACACCAATTAATGTAGATTAAACTCACTGGGAAACAGTCTTTTATTCACCAGTACTTTTCATGATTAATTTTATCTGCGTTTAATAAAAATGTTCGACTGTTTTTGATCTCCAAAGTGCCAAATTTCAAGTTATCGGCGGCTTTTGGAAGTAAATTTTTTTCCGTTGGAATACATCTTCCCACGTCTTCAGAAATCTCAATACCAAATTTGATTTAATTCCGTTTATTCGATTTAGCAAAAAATGCCTCCAAAGAGTGAAAGTCATTTTACAGCCACCCGGTATAAAAATTTATGTTATTAGAAATTATGTTAAGCAATTTTACTCTTATGATATTTAAAATTATTAGGGTGAAAGTATTTTGTTGATAAGGGCTGGATAGGGAAATTAAAATTTATTCACCTCGATAGGACGCTTCTATCTATAGGTCTCTGGTATCTTTTCCAAGATAATGTGAGAGGGCTTTCGCCGTGTGCATCACAGCTTAACACTATCTCTTGGTGTTCTTTAACAGTTTTCACTTCAAAGCTCTGATTGAATCGAGGGGGAACTGCAATCAAAATGTATAAAACACACAGAAATTAGATAAAACAGTTGAACAGACAACAATTAACAATTATCAAATGCATTTTAAAAATTTATAAATACCTATTCATCTAAATGCTAGATACAATTCATTTAGGACAATTAGTTCCAATTTAATGTAAAATTTAAAATGTGCATATTCATTCCAACAGTTAATGTATGTTTTCAAAATGAAAACTGAAATTTCAAGTTGATTGTGTTCAGAGGTGTGTTCTATTGTATTCTATACATGGTGTTTCGTAAATATCTGGCCAAATTAAGGTACATGGTGGTAAAAGAGTCCAAAATAAAACCTTTTTGTCGAAGAAGGACCGGAATGTGTCCAGAAATGTTGCGTTTAGGCTTAGAAGGCACTATTTCAGTTGATAGCATCGTTTCTGTGGCATAAGGCGTCATTCTCTGCTTGGCTTTTGAAAGACATGTATCACTACACGAATTTGGAGCTCGCTGATATGCATCTGATGTATGGGGCTGCGAACAGAAACGAACGAACTGCTCAAAGTTTGCACCGTGGTCAGAATGCTGCTTCTGGACTCAAAGGTTCCTGGTTCCAATCCGAGGTAAGGTATGGATATTTGTCCGTCCTGAATGAAAGTGTCCCCTCTATAAATTATAAGTTTTTGGCGATTTTGGCTCCTTCTTCCATCCTTTCAATCGGGCCACACATTTTCGAAACACCCTGTATACTGATAACGAATAATCAATAATTTAAAACTGAGTGTCGCGAAATTTCCTGGTTAGTTCAGTATTTCTTTATATTTTTCCCTGAATAAGAATGGCTAAATAATCAAATAGGTTGCCTGAAAGAGTCATAGGAAAGATTCTATTGGCGAAGAAAGTCAAAACTGTTTAGAAGTCCTATTGGAGATATGTCACAGAACGGATAGATGCTCGTGAACCACTCAGAAGGTTGGCAACTTTTATAGTTGACTTTTGCGATATCAAAATTCTTATGACATCGTTAGCTGGAATAATTAAAAATAATGGCATTCTATAATACCTAACTATTATACAGGCTTGTGTTATTGGTGTTAAAATTCAGCAAACAAACATTAAAAATTCATAAACAAGAAATAATAAGTATTTTCTTAATAGAGATAAATAAATTTACATCATCCATTCTAAGTAGCAAAATAATCTGAAAAGTTTAAAAAAGTGGTTTGATAATATAATAAGCATACTCTGCACTTAGAAATTTGTATAAGAATTTCCGGAGCAGGTGTAGCTATAAACATTTATCTAAGCAAATTGAGCACACACAATACGGGTATTCAATTCCACTCAACAAACACTAATACTAGTACAAACACAACGCGATTGTGAATGTCAATTTAAAGGCATGTTCAATTACTTTCTTTCACCATTAGGATGCTGCTTCTTGACATACGAAGACCGGAAACATAAACAGACCCGTCCCTTCGATTTCTGACACTATGAGATCCATTTTACCCATCTTAAAGGAAGTGTTTGCAGAGCAAACATCTCAGCCCATCAGTGTCTGGATAACAAAAGAGCTTTCGCTTCATACGGGTAGCACTAGAGCGACGCCATGATCAGAGGGGTTTAGAAATTGACATTTTCCCTACAGAACTCTTATATCTCACTAAATAAACAATATCTCTCCGACACATCGAGATTTCATTGAATGTTATCCTCATAATCGAAAATGGTCCCCATCGTAAAAGAATGATTTTAAATGCATGGCGTTTGGCAATACGCTATTGACCCTTAACCCCGCAAACATTCGCCTCCTAGATGGTATGGTAGTTATGGCGTTTGACTTCCACGCAGTAGGTCTTAGGTTCAAATTCCGGTTGGTAAGCGAATGTATGTTGGTTGGTTTGGAGTTTTATAGCGCAAGGACCATATTCGACCAAGCTGTGCCAAACACAAGCCAACCTCAAGTACAAAATGTCTTGAAAGGGAAAAAAGGGGGATTGGGGAATAGAGTATTGGGATGAAAGCAGGAAAAGATCGCTAGGGTATCCCGGGAGCGCCACACATTTGTAGTTGTAGGAATATTTTTAATTCACTCTGGTCCTGAAAATGAACTTTGTAGGTGGAATCTTCCTGTCAACCGTTTGAGTTAGCAGTTTGGGGGTTTTATGGCGCAAGGGCTATATCTAGCCAAGCTGTGCTAAACAGAAGACACTCAGCGTCTGATGAGAAATGTAGTAAAAGGGAAAATAGAGTGATTGGAAATAGAATAGCGGGATGTAAAGAGAAAATATTGCTTGGGTATCCCTGGAGCGCGACACCCATGTTTACTATGACAGTAAGTCCCATGGGATCTAGAGTACCTTGAATCCATGAAGCCCATACACACGTAAAAGAAATATGCCATGAGGGCGTATAGATGTTGGTTATTGTCCTGGTTGTGAGTTTCTATTTCCAATTCCTCTTGCTTTAGCACATGCTAGATCAAGAGGAGTGCAAGAAAAGTGAGTTCTTGCACTAGTTCTGTATCATAAACGATCTCCGGTGTCAATACTACCGAAGGCAGAAGATGTCAGTGATTGGGCCTAGGAAGAATATTTAACGTTTTGAATCTGTAAAATACTTTTTCAGGGTCTTGATTTATAGGATGACAAAATTACAGGAAAGTGAGATAAAAAGAGAATGTAACCTCAAAGGTGCACCATCCCTACCGAAAAGATTATGTGCGTAAATTCATCAGTGGTGAGAGTTCGTAGGCTAGTTAAGATAACAGTAATGAGTCAACAAGCACCTTGAAAGATTGTGTAGGAGAAAAATCTGATTTCATATTTCATTTTAAATTACCCTATAGTTCATCTAGTGAATGCATTATTATTTTCAACCTGTTCTTTGTACATTCTTATGCTTATTCAATGCTCGTTTAATTTATTTACTTGCAGCGAAGGGCAAAATTTTAAAGTTGTAATTACCTGAAATTTCTGTTGCGCAATTAAAGATTATACACAAAATTGAATTAAACTTTTATCATTCAAGCAACTAATTATACGTTTCACACTTCACACATAGTTGGATATCCGGTGGCAGATTGGAATTACCCTTATCAGAAGTTTCTTCATATTTTTCTTTGGAATGATTGAATGCTGTTCTATCTTTATAAATCGATCTTAGACAAATACAGATAATCTTCGATCAATCTAAATCTGACAAGGTAAGGCTTTCTCAAGGTTTCCAAAAGGTCGAAACTAAAATTATGGTGTACCGGTATGGCTTCAAAATTATTTCGTGCTTGATTCTAAGCAATCATAAAATATGGAGAGCATGTCAATTATTGTTTAAAAAGTACCGAAATTTAAGTTTCGTGAATCACTCAAGAAAATACGCTGTTAATCTCTAAATATAAATCTGACTATTGATTTCATAGTTTTCAAAAGGTAGAAACTCACATTATGGCAATAATGTGAGTTTGAAATGATTCTTCGATTCATGATTGCTTTGAAATGATTCAATGCAATCATAAAATTCGGAAAACAGAACAGTTATTAATTAAAATATATCGACATTTTAGTTCTATGTCTTACTCAAGAAAATACTTATCAATTTCTTATTTTCTGGAAAAACAATCATTTGTTATTCTCAATATCAAAAAATTTTTGATACTGCTAATGTTATCATTTTCGAAACAGACAGACTAAACTTCCATCATTTCAGTCCCAAAAAAGACCCCTTTATAAAATCAATTAATAGGGTATTAAAAGTATTTTGATAAAACTGATTGAAAAATTGATAGTAAAATTAAAAAGCAAATGTGCCCAAAGGGCTTATGTCTCCAAATAAGTACATTGCCCCATGGGTCAGTAATGTACGTTGCAACTGAATGAGAACATCATGAATTAATGAATTTACTATAAAGTTTAGTGAGTAAAATAAAGTTATTTTTAATGTACATAAATGGGTACTTTCATTAATGAAGAGGCTTAACTAACACCAGATTATCTAATTGGGATAAAAAGAGTAAAACGTTTATGATCTACGTACATTCATTTACAGCTTACTTGCATTCCAATGTATTGATTTAGTTGTTTAAAATATTGCGAATTTCTTTTCCAGACGCCCGATTATTATTTTTTACGAAAATAATTTGCTTTTGGTTCCAATAGTAATAAATAACTTTCTCATTCCCATTTCATTAAAAGTGAAAATAGATAACTCAAACTTCAATATTTCAACTCAAAAATAATCACAGTACTGCCAAAAAAATCGAAGTTGTTTTACCCATAAAATTATCCATATTCACTATCATGGAGCTTTCATTTTCATCAAATACACACAAAGGCTTAAAATTTATCTACTATTCAACTACATTATCAGTTATTGGAAACTGCGTTATCCCGAAAGTTCTCTAAAGTAATGACTTTAACTTATCCATTGCAAGAATACCGAAGATAAATTGTATTGTGATAGTGTGTTTACATGCCACATTCATGTTGGTTATAAGTCACATTTGTGAATAAAATAAATGCTTTTGTTAGTGCATTTGAAACATTATTTTAAAATAAATTTTACTTTTATGGACTCCTGTACATTTCCAAGTAATTTTAAATTTCCTATTGTTATTTCTTCGAAGCTACTATGGTATACTTAGGTACACTATTGAAAGTCAACAAGGAGTAGTACTGTAGAGATATTTTTTAAGAAATAATTCATACAGTAATATTAAAACGCAGCTTCGCTAAAAATTTTACAAGAATCATTCTACCCTAATAAGCTAATTTAAATGAGCTTTCTCAACTTCCTTTAAAAATAGTTTTATCTTTATTTTCATTCTTATATTCACAACCAGGTGGAGCCATTATTCAATTTAATTTTATTTTTCTCACTTTGCTCTCTTTTATTCCATCCATTTCACCCCTGCCACAATCTTAATTTCTGGTCACAATTTTAATTTCTTGTCACAATTTTAATTTCTTGTCACAATTTTAATTTCTTGTCACAATTTTAATTTCTTGTCACAATTTTAATTTCTTGTTAAAATTTATCTTTCCCCCTCCCACTCACATGTACAAATCTTTCATGTTTTCTCCAAGCCACCCTCTTGCTTTGTAAAATCCGCTATTCTAGATAGGACGGATACGACGGATAAGCAGTGTTTTGCTCTCCTGGCTTGCGCAGCAACATTCGGTAAGGTAATTCCTCTGACTGTTCCATTGATTTTTCCTTCCTAACCTTAGTAATAGGCAATATTTTTTATGACTTTTCTTTCTGGTAGTACTTTGAGTTTTCGGGGGTAACTTGTGTTAATCTCTTCGGCCCGGCCTCACACAAGTACAGAAAAACTCAAAGCATCCCTCTTTAAGTGACTCCCGGCTTTGCTCCCCTTGATAAAGTAAGCGGGCTCACTCAACATTTACATATTTTATTTCATCTTGTTTCTCGGGGAAATCTATTCTTAGGGTAGCTTTACTTACTATTTCCCTTTATTTGTTCACTGCGATTTTCAGCGCTGTTCATCTAAAGGGCCAATATTATTGTCGTTATTTTGCTTCACCTTTTTGTTCTTATTGGTACTTGCATCTTGTTTCAGTTTTTTATTTGGGTTCTCTTATTTGATTTTTGGTAATATACATATATATATATATATATATATATATATATATAAGTAATAGTAATATAATATATAACCTTTACCAAATTTCGTTAACGCCTCGTAGAACGGCATATTTCGCTTAACTTCTTTCCCCTACAGAATTTGGGCGAGAGAGTCTTGAATGACTTTTACGACTGACCACCTAGCGCGCTTTTCTTTCATAGTGTTGTCCCAATGCCGCTCAATGAAAATTTGGAATGGCTGTTTGAAAAACTTCTCGGGTTCACACTTTTAGCTATATGTGCTCTTTTCTACCCCACTTGATTCTTCGTACTAGGAACTGTATGAGGTTTGAATTAAAAATCGTTTAAGGAAGTTAGGACAGTAGTAAATGCATATTCCATTTGTTTTACTTATATTAGTATTTTAATGACTGATTTGGATAAACACAAGTCATTTTTTCAAATTAAATACAAGATTTTGATAGTTCATTTTTAAAATTGTCAGTGTGATTTTGTATAATCGTTTATCTTCTTAATTATCTTTCATAATATTAGTAATTTGGTAGAAAATAGAGTGCAAAGTGTTTACATTACAAAAAATGACAGATACTTTGTTTTTAAATAATTAATACGTAAACAGGCACATAAAGAGTACACTTATGTTTCGTTCTCTCTAGGAGTATTATTTTATTGCGCATGATTAAAATTTTATTGTTTTATGAGTTTGTTAAAAAATAATAAATAACGAAATGAATGTTTGCTTGACGTAGTATCCAATAGGTTCAATACCTTATGAGAGAAACTACTGTGCTTTAAAAAAACTTTTTTAACTGAATGTGGAACTCCCGTCAATCCTTGTTTTGAAATTTATTGAAATTTGTACATGTAGGGAAGTAATTGGTTGTTATTTTAATAGATGTTGTAAAGGTTTTAATTCACTTTAAATCCGTTTTAGAATTCCGTCATACACAAGAGAATATATATAAATTGACTGTAAATTTCCTTATCAAGTGAGTATCATATGCACACCAGTCTCCAATATTTTGATCTAATTTTAATATTCTTATAGCGGTCAAGTTTCCACTGGATTTAAGAAAATCACTTCTTTTGCGACAAAGATTTTATGTCACATAAAAGATGTACAAACTTTCTTTATGAATATTGACCAACAATTTCATCGGTTATTTTTACATATGGTTTTAAAGATGTTTTGAAAATCATCTTTAAATTAAAATAATTTGGAGATCATGGTTCCACCTCTCCTAAAGTTTTGAATGTTTAGGTACAATCAAAACGTTGTAAAAATAAATTATTGCAACAGTTCGAATAATGTTTGACTAATAAAAAACATTGTCACATTCTACCATTATGTTAAGGTCATGAAAAGTGAATGCTTCTTTACGATAAAAAAACGCCCTCACGCCCACATCTTATTTAGGTGTGTACGGGCATCACGGTCCCGAGATAACCAAGTGATCTTTCCTCCCTTTCATTTTTATTCTAGTCTACCATTCTGCTCTTATTTCCTCCCTCATTGTGTTGTCTGTCTTGTGTTTGGCGCAGCTTGACGAAATATGGCCCTTGCGCCGTAAGATCCTAAACCAACCAACCTTAAAATAACATAAATGCGGCAATTTCGATGCTTAGTAAACTTGTAAACTTAGAAATATAAAATGTTCTGATTCTTCAACATACCCTTGTGCAAATCCGGTAAAAATCAACCAATTCGAAATTGGCAATTTGTAAAGTAAAATATTTAAAGTTAGTGGAAAATTTCCTTCTCTATGTGGCGCATGAGTAGAACCAATCCTAAGAATTTCTGCATTTCTGAAGCAGTCGTGGGCTCCAATCCGATGAGAGTTTTCTCTTTGGAGAGTTTGCACGCATGCTCAAAATTTGTACTGCATACTTGTTAGTTTCTTCAACTAAAATTCGCGAAACTTTCGAATTGAACATCAGGGGAAAATAATCAAGCTCTTGTTTCAGTTCTAACGGTTGGACGTTTGAGGAAAGCCCAACATTTCCACTGAAGTCATAAACAATTACTTCATCTGATGGTTCGTGAAATTTTCAAATTATATTTGGGAATTCTGTAGATGAGCTATCAACTACAAAAGTCTATTGTTCGGACACAAGATGCTCAATTTAGCCATTCCGAATCTCTATCAGCAAAAATTTCTTTGTCGAATTCCTTCGGCTTTTTTTCATTAATTGATAAACGGATTTGAATATGAACAAACTACCGCGTAATATATAGTATTGAAAGCATTGAAGTTGATTTCGGTCATGGTCATGTATTGCAATATAAGGGCTAATTAGATCGACTGAAAGAGGAAAATTGAAAAAAGTGCTAACATTCGAAATGTTTCCAATCCAAGTGGAGATAAGAAAGTGCTGTACAACCGTTCAGTTGTGAGCGATGCTTTGACAATAGAAATAAAAGATGCTTTGATGGTCACCGTGAGAACCCCTCGAGTCAGATTGCTGTCGGTATGTTTTAAGCCATTCAACCAATGTGATAAAAGAAGGTATGACATGTTATTTCCCTAAGAGTAGCGCGTTGAATGAGAAAAGCGCTCCCATAAATGCCTTTGAACTTCTTGGAGTATTCTTTGGCGTTAGAGAAATATCAACTGCTCCACTTTCCATCTTTCCCAGCTGGTGCACGTTAAATCTGTCGTGGCCTCAAATGTCCTCACGTTGGCTTGGTGTGGAAGTTTGGAGAGTGGGGTGCCAGCTCAGGTGTTGCCTCGTCATCTGACCGTGGTTCAAAATTACGTGGTGTTGTCCTCGGATCTTTCCCTTTGGGATTGATTCCGGACCGTCACCAATAGCCCGTTGTGTTGCTCCAGTGTGACGTTAATTGAAATACCCCCACCCCCCATCTTCCCCAAAGAGTTCACACAATGCTAGATAGGGGAGGCACTGAACAAAAGGAAGGACCCTCTTAAAGTCCAGTCACTGACAGCTCGTAAATCGTGATCGATGTCAGCGGTCACTTAAAAGGGGGAAAATTTCAAGCAGTCCCAAGCCGCTCTATGAAGAGAACTTCTGATGGGACTCATTTGTCCCAGCCGTGGTGTAAATGTTCATATATGTATATATTTATACATATATATATATATGTATGTATATATATATATGAAAACGTGAACAGAAATACATTCTTGATCTTATTACAGCTCAGCTCTCACGATCTCCCTTAATCGACAATCGGTCAACTATGGTTTCATCAATCGAATTCATTCTCTGTTATATTTGTTAGTTTATTTTGTAAGTGATGGTTAAGTTCACCCCCACTAAAATATAACAGTGAATGAATTCGATATAGATCATTCATCTCATCCATTGCATGAAAAAATGAACAGAAGTACATTCTCTATCTTGTTACAGGTCTCTCGATCTTTTTTAGTTTTTCTAGTCCAGAGTGCGGTGATTTTTAGAGTGGTGCAGTATACTCTGATTTTTGACGTGAATCCATCTTTAAAATCGGAACAGTACTTTGGTGCACGCATAAAATGTTGAGCGTTAGAAAAAAGCGTTACAGCTGTTTTTTTATGATTTCAGAACTAGAAGAAACATCCAGAAGATAAATATAGCGTCGTGTCGAAGAAGAATGCCATTCCTAACGTGACCATCAAACCGAGTGCGCAGGTGCACTGAGCGCGAGGTCCGTGATACGTCGAAATTCTACTGTGCTGGCGAGCTTCGGGCCAGGGTAACTTTGAAATGCATGGAGTGGAGAACTACGTAAGGGGTGTCATTCGAAAGCTACTGAACTACGCTACAATCAATGCCTTTGATCAATAACTTATTCTTCAATTTAAATATCGAATTGCACTTTAATCATTTAAACTGTAAATTAAATGTTGGATATTCACAATAAACAATCGTTCAAACTACTTATCTGTAGTATTCCCCAATCTAGCATTGGGCCCGAGAATTCACGTCAAAATTAGGGTTTGTGTCCTTCGACACAACCTACTAATATTTTCTTTGCGTGAAGATTAGATTTCTTCTGGTAGTTAACTAACGTCTCAGTGGAGCATCACACGGGCTATTGGCAACGATCTGGGATAAACCCTCAAGGGAAAGATCCAAGGGCAACAAGACGTAATTTTGATCCACGGTTAGATGACGAGATCAACACCTTAGCTGGCTCCCCACTTTCCAAACCTCCATACAACGCCAACATGAGGATATTTGAGGCCACGACAGATTTAACGTCCACCAGTCCTCTGGTACATGACTGTCTCTGGTTGGACTGAGTTTTGAACTCGGAATCCTGCAGTACCTAATCGTTACTCATCCAACTAGGCTACTGCGGCCCTACATTTCTTCTGGAGGAACGCACTTAATGAGTATAACGCAAAGAGCTTTCCTCGATCCGATTCCTGGAAATAAGTTTTTTGATTCAATGTGGTTTCACTTAGCCGGCGATGTTGAGTGAAACCAATCGTAACAATGGATAACTTTTTGGTAGTCTGAGATTTCATTGCCTTTGCAATGGCCTACTATAACTGTGAAAAAAAAAACAGTGAACTCAATTACAAATATCCAAGAGATATACCGGAACTTGATTACTATATAATTTCAAATTTGGACAGGGCATGGACAAAATGACAAGGGTTCACGGTTTGTGATTTCCTTTCGAAAGTCGATCCAAAAATGTCCTTAGGAGCTCAGTTGATGTTCCCCTAACGCCTAGGAACCATAAAGTGATTGTTATTCCCATTATTGGAAAAATTCCTTATCGTGGAAAGGTTGTCAAGTGGAAGTACTGACGATTACGCTTCAGTTTCAACAAACTGGTGATAAATTGTCCAGTGGTGAGTGCTCGTTGTTTTCATTTGCTCAGGAAATGACAAAAAACACAAATGGAACGTCGGTCCAGCGATGTAAAATGATTGACGGTGCCGGAACTCATTCGCTGTAGAAATTATCAGATCAAACGGCAGAGAGGTGACATAGAGCGAAAAAATGTATTTGCTTTCAGAGTAAGTTATTAAACCGCGAGGAAAGTTCTGAAACATGAAAAGGTCTCAAAACCTTTGTGATGTGGAAGGATCTACAATGTTTATGCATAATCAGTAATCTTTCAATATTAAAGGTTGCCATTTAACTTTAATTCGGTAGGTAGGTAATTGAATTAGCGTCGCACTGGAGCAACACAACGGGCTATTGGAGACTGTCCGGAATCAATCCTGATGGGAAAGATTCGAGGAAACGCCTCGTAATTTTGAATCACTGTCAGAGGACGAGATAACACCCGATCTGGCACCCCAATCTCCAAACTACCACACCACGCCAATGTGAGGGCATTTGAGACAACAACGGATTTAACATGAATCAGCTCCATCGTACACGACGGTCTTTGGTTGGATCAAGTTTCGAGCTCGCAACCATCCTCTTGCTAATCCGCTACTCTTCCAAACTGACTACTTCGGCTGTCAACTTTAATTCGATTTAATTTAATACGAACTGGCAATCAGTTTTATTTAAATGTTTCAGAGATTTTTCTAAAACACTTTATTGTGATGTTTGATGTCAGTATTCATTTAGCGCGAAACTAAAATTAAAATGGACTTTAAAAGAAAAATAATTCAATGTATATATTTTGTTAGTCGTGTCAGACAAATATAATTACTTTATCTTACCAAATCAGCTTCAGAAAAGTCCTGATTTGTAAATTGTTTGTCCAGCAGTTTTTCTTTGTGTGTAAAAGTATATAACGCAATTCAATTGGAAAAAGATTTTCCATATTTTTTACCGGGCCCAAAATTTTAATTCAGTACTAATCTGCAATCAATTCTAATTTATATGTTTCAGAGATTTTTTTAAACGATTTATTGTGTTCCTTGATGTCAGTATTCGCTTAGCCTGAAACTAAAATAATTAAAATCAGCATTAAAAGATATAAATACTTCAAACTATTTTTGTGTGTGTAAGTCGTGTCAGACAAATATAATTGTCTTACCTTACCAAAAAAAGCTTTAGAAAAGTTCTGATTTGTAAAACTTGTAAATTTGTCCTCAGTTTTTTCGTGTGTAAAATTATAAAATAGTTCAAATAGAAAAGTATTTTCTTTAATTTTTCAGTTAAACTCGATAAATTGAAAAAGACATTTGTTGAAAATCAAAAATTATCATTTCTAATTTCCTAAATGAGTTTAAAAATAAGTAATTTTTTATGCATGTGAGAGACACTGAGGAATGTTGTCCGGAAGGAACCATTCAATACCCGAGGGACGTTGGTGGGTATGTCCTTGAACGGTCATCCGGGTGCTATGAGGAGGTGAAAAAAGAATGGTGGTATGAGAAGAAGACTCGAGGGTGGGACACCGAAAAGGAAGAACGTGTAGAAAGTCCTTCGATGTCATGTCCTCGAAATGGAAAAACTGCTCTTTCATTTGCAAATACATGAAATTGTAAATAGCATATTGAAACTTAGAATCGATGAATAAATGTTTTAACAAGTGCACACCGTCAGAACCGCCATTCTTAGCAGTATTAAGAAAGAAAACAACCGTGTGACAGTGACAGAAAGAGAATGATAGGGTGAGATAGGAACTCGAGAGGCAGACACGGAGAAAGGGAGTCAATGGGAGTGTCATGTCCATGTGATTGGGAACGTTGACATGTAATTTGAACTGCAAATACATTGAACAAAGAATTTATGGTTGTCGGAAATGTTAATAAATGTTTCAAAACCATACTGAATAAGCATCATTCTTAGTGATAGCATAGATGAAAGGAAAGAACCGTGTGACAATGCATTGATTGTTAATACTTTTACCCGAAATGAGCCAGTTTCGTTACCTTAGCAACGCGAATTGAAAATATCACTTTTAATTAGCTTTGTAGAATCTCATTGGTTCGGTGATACAGAATGAATTAAGTATAAGATTACAATATGAGGAAATATGATGCATTTTTAAAGGAAACATAATAGACTAATGATTGTAGTTGGAAGTTCGGACAAATAAGTGCTTTACATTTACATAATTTTAAAATAATTTGATAGAAAGCATACATTACTTGTTTGATGTATTGTTTTTCAGTGAAAATATTTCATCTCAGCATCATATTTTCATTTAACTCTCCTGGTGGTTGTCTCGACGAGGTATTTCGTCAACATCTTGACCAGAACTTGATGGACGAGATATCTCGTCATGAGCAAAAACTGATCTCGTCATCATAAAATAATCAGCAATATCTTGATGCCGAGATATCTTGTCATTAGCAAAATTGGTCAGATATAGATGGACGAGATATCTCGTCGAAAAAAATTCGAGGGTTAAAATTTAGCCTGTGAGCGTCAAGAGATTTCTGAGCAGTGTAATATTGTTTTCCTCCCACAACAAATATCGTAGGCTTAGAGCAGAAACTAGTTAACTGATATTTTGCCCGAGACACTAAATCCATAGTTTTCGAATGATCAGAAATATATTGCCATATTGTAATCTATTTAAAAGATGTATAACATTATCAAAATGCTTATAATTCTTATTCTGTTTACCTAAAAACTAATAGTTAGTTATTAAATAGTTGTACAGTAACGGATTCTCTATTCTGTTTCTAAGCCGACGATTTAATAGCTAAATAACCTTATGGGTTGGTCGAAAACTCTTCAAAAAGTCTACAGGTTGCATAGTGGATATATGCGTTCGAGCCCCTAAGAGGGTATTCATTTTTTCTCTTATATCGCTAAATACTAGTTGATGTATTTAGCGATATATTGTATTAGCGATATATTGTTATTTAAAACTACTTCTAAACTTAGTTTTAAGTAATATAATTCCAATTCTGTTTCATACTTTTTCGCGTGTACTAAAAATGCTAAATTAAGAAAAAGGATGTAAAGAGCACTAAAATATAAATGATGAATTAAAAGGTAACTACCCATTCATTTACTCACCATTCCAATTAGTTTTTCATTTATTTCGGAAGAACCCTCAAGTTGACTGATGTGTTTACTTTCCTCCATACAAAACTGAAGTGCGTTAATGTTTTTTATTCAGACGGTAATTCGTTTCTAAATTATTTCAGCCGGAAAGCCAGTTCATCACTCAACTCTTTTCTATAGATCTTTCCATCCATTTTCACTGCGAACTAAAAATGCTAATAAAAAAGCGGGAGAGTTCTTTTGAAAGGGAAGACCAGCAATTCCCTTTGGCAAGCGAGACAAGTTAAACACATCTATTGTTCAAACTGAGTGGGAAAGGCATTTTTTTTTACAATTTTTTAGTTGTTTTCGCACCTCCTTCACAATGGGACTGTTTAAAAGAACTTCCATTTTAATGGTGGCCTGGGAGAATTGGATCCATTAGCGTGGAGTTCCTGTAATGACATGCGCCGATTGAGGATAAAACTGTCAACACTTCTCGCACGTTGAATCAGACGCCCGCTGCAAAACAAAGACGGATGTCCAATAGAGTGGAGAGGGGGTCCAGTTTATAGTTTAAATGCTTATTTCTAGGTCGATAGTCATTGTTTCTGGTTCATTGAACGTTTATTTGCCATGGGAATGCTTATTTTCAAGCGCTTCTGTAAAATATTTCTGGACCACAGTAACCCGTTGGAAAAGTAAAGGATTAGCAACAGGAGGGTTGCGAGTTCGAATCCAATTGAAGACCGTCGTATACAAAGAGGGCTTGTGCACGTTAAATCTATCGTGGCCTCAAATGTCTTCACGTTGGCGTGGTGTGGAAGTTTGGAGAGTGGGGTGCCAGCTCCGATGTGACCTCGTCATCTGACCGTGATTTAAAATTACGTGTTGCTCTCCTCGGATCTTTCCCTTCGGGTTTGATCCAGGATCGTCGCCAATAGCCCGTGGAGTTACTCTAGCGCGACGTTAATTAAAATATCTACCTATCTATAAAATATTTCTCTTTTAAATTAATATTCATAGTCAATTAGGATTGAATATCAATAAATTCCTTTCACTTTGACGATTGTTTTTCTCGACCCTCTTAACCCTCCTGGTAGTTGTCTCCACGAGATATCTCGTTCATTATAACTGACTATATTCGAAGGACGAGATATCTCATCAATAAAAGAAAACTGACCAGATCTTGATGGACGAGGTATCTCGTCATCAGAAGAAAACTGACCAGATCTTGAGATATCTCGTCATTAGAAAGAAACTTACCAGATCTTGATCTCGTTGTTTTCAAATTAAATTCAACATTTTGATGACGAGATTTATAGTCAATAGCAAAATTGGTCAGATCTTGATGAACTAGATATCTCGTCCAAACCACTTAGAGGGTTAACTTTCATTCTAAGCTCTCTGCTTTGAAGCATACACATTATGTTTATTCATTTTCCTGAAACAATCCCAAGTAAACACGTAACTGATCTTTAACATTTTGAAAGTTATGAGATTTTCTCACGAGATCTTTCAATCAATAGATGCGGTTATTTAGTCACTATACGTGTTGTAGGATAAAATCAGTAGTACACGACTCGAAAATCTTGTGACATTCAAAGATTAATGTACCCATTATTTAACCCTCTGAGCGTCACGAAATGTCCAAGTAGTGTAGTATTGCTTTCATTGCTCATCACACATAAAGACTAAATACCTTCATTTATTGATTGACAGAATCCAAGAAAGATGCCATAGGTCAAAAAGGTCAAAACTGGTTTGAGAACATGTGAGAAAGACTGCATGTACCAGAACTGATAAATAATTGAGAACCCCCATGAGATCAAATGTTTCTTTCCAGTTCATGCTTTTTTATATATGTATTAATGTAATGTATAATAAGTTAATTAATATTTTGTGAGCACATATTTACATGAAATTTATCCGAGCATTTGTGTCATTCTCCGACAGGATTATAAGCATTAAATCTTATTATGATTGCTGAAGTGAGTACTATAAGTGTGAGCATTGAAGTAATAATTTTATTCCAAAATATTCTTGGCATTCCATTTTTATCAAAGCACGCATTATTATTGATTTGATAAAAATATATTAATATATAACTATCATTATATTAATATTATTATATGGATATGATGGTATTAATATAATTATATAAATATTATTGATATAGTATTTATATTACACAAAATATGTTACTTATTGAAAATTTTCCTTGGAAAGCATGTAAAGGCCTCTTAAGGATCTGTTTCAAAATGCTTACCATAAAACAAATCATGAAAGGCGTCATCAATGAAAGCCCTTTTCAGAGCTACGGACTTCCTAGCACCTATGAGAAGCGTGTTTTTCAAGACAGACCGGAAGTCCTCATTTGGTGCAGAAGATGCAAAATCAATGCTCTAAAGGTGCTACTAGACATTGATAAATCCCTCATCATAAGAAAGTAGAGGAGTAAACCACTTATCTCGTTTCGAAATATGGTGCCTAAATTGAATTACAGATATAACCACTTATGATTTGCAGCCAAGGCCAGAATTGGTCATATTGTTCCCAAGCTTATTTGCACAGGTTCCACCTTAAGGCACTATTTACTCTGTGGAATAGGATGCATTGTAGCACAGGTTATTTTCCTGCTTCGGAGAGAACTTTTATAGGGGACATTAGACAAGAGTGCGATTTCCAGTCTATTGATTCTATTTTATCCAATTCTTATTTTACCATTGTATTTCATGTACATATAAACCGTCGTGGAATCGAAGCTAGCTGCTCTGGGATCACGAAATAAAGTTGTTTAGTAAAAACAAATGGTTCTAGTAATAATTAATTCAATACAAGTTTTACTTTAGAATGAATAATAAATCAATGAAATTACTTATTTATTAAATTAAACAGAAACAATACGTCTAACAATCATTATACGTCTTATTTGTTAGCCGAATTTAAATCGCCATAAATGTTAAAGGATAATGCATTAAGATAAACTTGGTTCAAGTATTAAATTTTTCAATGCAACTGTGTTATATTACATTGTAATAATAAGTAATTGAGAATACTTTTGGAATACCTTTTCTCCACATTTAGGTTTGATCCTTACCTGGGAGTATTTTTCTCTTCTGTAGAAGTAAAAGCTTTCCTTGTGTGTGTTTATTTACTTGACATTGTTTGGAGCAGCTTGGCCAAATATAGCCCTTGCGCCATGAAATCTAACCAACCCTTTTCTCACATTTCACAAGGTGTACTCGCATTCATGCTTTTAGGCTGTCCTTAGTCTTTTTCTTTATTAACACAAGATTCATTTATTCAAAATGTCCTTGCATGTTGCATTTACTTGACGTTGTTTGGTACATCTTTTCAAATATAACCCTTGCGGTGCCATGAAACCCAATTAACCATCTTTCACACACTACACTAGGTCTTGTTACTTTCATTCATGCTTTTAGGTTGTCTTTAATCACTAGTATTATTTATTAATGCTAGATTCATTTATTAAAAATGCCCATCCAAAACCACAAACCGCAAATTGTTTGGTACATCTTGTCAAATATAACCCTTGCGGTGCCATGAAACCCAATTAACCATCTTTCACACACTACACTAGATCTTGTTACTTTCATTCATGCTTTTAGGTTGTCTTTAATCACTACTATTATTTATTAATGCTTGATTCATTTATTAAAAATGCCCATCCAAAACCACAAACCGCTCTCATATTTATCACGCCCTCTTAATTGATGACGCTAATATGTTGCTTGGTGCTGCTTGGCCAAGTATAGCCCTCGCGCCATGATACCCAACCAGTAAATCAAGCACTATTAAAATGTCCTTATGTCTACGTTCATTTACTTAACACTGTTTGGCACAGATTGGCCTAATATAGTCCTTACGTCATGTAAACCAACCATTTTTCACACATTTCACAAGGTGTTGTACTAGCATTCATGCTTATAGGTTGTCTTTAGACTTAACTATTCTTTATTAATGCTAGACTCATTTATTAAAAATGTCTCCCCGAAACCACGAACCACTTTCATATTTATCACTCTCTCTTAATTGATGAAGCAAATATGAAAATGTTTAATTTTCAAACACAAAATGGCATTTAAACATCAATTAAAGCGCTTGAAAACTCTTATCTTTGCAGCCAACCCCTATTTGATTATCACGGACAGAAAAGGAAGGAAAAAAATTAGGCGGCGTAAATCAGCGAAAACAACGTCAATTCCTCTGTCTCCGTGAATTTGGTCCACGCGTCCCGTTTGTACAAAAGGTAGTGCTAATGATCTGCTTTATCGGAATTCTTTCTTTCTCTGTTGGGCTCGGTTATTTTTCTTCCTTTCTCCCTTTTTCAGTCTGAATCCGCCATTGTGCGGGAACGCGCAATTTACGGCATTGTGAAAGGAATAAAATATCGGGTTTCGCTTTCAATGGGAGGCTTTAAATTGTTTCGGCCCATCGATGCACCAGTGGGAATCCACCAGTTCCGAGGACGCAGAACTATTATATCGAAATCTGAATTTCCGCTCCAGTCCCGACGGACTTCTGGATGTTATTTATTTACTGACGTTTGTGGAGATATCAATAAGACAATAACGATATCAGGGACTGGAAACGGGAACTCTCATGCTTTGTTCCGTGTGTGTTGAATTTTGTATTCATGGAAAATGTTTCCTGCAGTAACTGTAATCCGAAAACTTTTGTTTCCTTGTCGAAGTTTGGATAGAGGGGTACCTATTCCTTGGGATGTACAAGTATAACATACCAATCTAGCTGTAATTATAAGTATCAATGGATTTTGAATGATTTGTTTGTAAATATACATAATGACAATGCATGGAATAAGAAAACTGTATATTATACTCATAAGTGTAATAGCCCTCTTAGTGTCCTGCAAACATTAATCCACATGCAAGTTTTTCCTGTATGACTTCTATCTTATGCCATGTAACCCAACCAACCAATCTACATGACATGTTATAGAGGCGTATAGTGTGTTGTAAAGTTAAATATTAAAATTTAATGATTAAAATATTAATTTATTTAATCATTTACAAATTACACATATATGTACAGTAGGATTATTATAGCAAATAAAAGATGCCACATACAAATCTGATTTGAGTTCCACACTGATCATAAAAGCACTAAGTCTGAAAATGTTTCATGTAAAAAGTAGTATTGGTGTGTAGGTAGTACTATGTTTATAGACAGGTCTGGTTGAGGAGTCAAATAATTGCAGATAGTAGGTTCAAGAGAGGGGTACTCACTGACTGGTCTTTGACATTGGGCTCTGGGGTGTCGCTGCTTCAGGTCATCCTAAGATGAGGGCGATGCTATGGGACCGGGGATACTTTAGAAAGTCTTACTTTTCGGTTTGTTTTGGAGTTCTGTCATTATCGGTCCTCCAAACTCAGTATTTTTCAGATCTCTGTCTTCCCCAGAGCCTTACAGTTTTTGTTCTTAGTCGGTTGCTCCACCCCCAATAAAATCCTTCATATCTAATGCTCTGACCAATGCCAGCGATTCCACTCCTCCCATATTCAATCACTGTGGTTGCTTGACCCCTCCCAATTCCTTTTATTCACTATACTTCAAAACCTTCAATTTCGTATTGGTTGTTGCTTTTATGTAGTTTTTAACTTTTTAATTTTTCGCGCTATGGTGACAACGTATAACCAGTTTTTGACCACTTGACCTATAAATCCTTCGTAGGATTCTTCCAACAAATAGGTGTGGCTATTTTTTCATTTTGTGTGTTATGTGGTAAAAGCGATAGTACACTACTCGGAAATCATTTGACGCTCAGAGGGATAGCTCGATGTTTCAACTCTCCATGTGGCTTCAACGAGATATCGTCAATAAAGATCTGGTCAATTTTGCTAATGGCAAGATATCTCATCATAAGGATATTGCCACTTTTTATGATGGCGTGATCAACGTCCTGGTCAGTTCTTTTTCTAAGTACAAGATACCTCATTCATCAAGATCTTGTCAGTTTTTCTAAGAACAAGATATCTCGTCGAGACAACCACCAGGAGGGTTAAGGTGCATGATTACTAAAAGAAGCGACTAAACCGATTTAAAATGGGCAGTGTTTCGAAATTTAAAAGCAAATTACCAAGCAATATATAAATTTAAAAGAAAGCGGCCAAGTTCACTACTTGGGTTACACGATTATTGTTAAGACGGTAATCCTCCCACTCCTTCTGCAATTGACGTAGCTTGGGGCCAGACCTCGCCCATATGCCATAAAAATCAGTCAATCTTTCTGTACTCGAACCAATATATTATTTGTTAATGTGTTGCAGGAGTAACAATTTGAATACAGAGATCATTTAGGCTTGTAGGCAGAAGTAACACGAAAACAACATATCTAACACACACTAAATGGGAAAAAGGCACAAGGCCAAATATAAACCAAGCAATGTAAAATTGACACACTGGCATGATTAATAATTTGATCACCATTTTGATGCTGGTCATGAAACTCACGGAAGTGGCATAGAACATACATAATTAAAAAAAGTAGACAATTAATTTTTCATATCTTGCATTACTTGTCACTGCTTTCGTAAATTTCATTACTGAATCCATTCGACATCCTATTAGTTTAATTTGCACAGGGTGTCCCATAAGTTTATACTTTTTAAAAAATTATGAAAGCATGTACATCGAAGTGTGGTTTATGTGAAAAGGTTTGCCAGAGAAGGAGATTCTTTTGACTGAAAAAATTAATTGATTGGTTTTAAATTAACCGGTAGAGTGTGCTGTACCAAATGCTTCGAGGTGTTGAGAATGGAAATGAGAAAACAAAGATAAAATAGTCTTAGCCAAACTGCTAGTTATAGCAAAGCTTTAAAAAACTCATTAAAATGGAAAAAGTGCCCCTGGTTAAAAGGCAGAAAAGTTCTGGTATCGTTAGCGATAGTGATGAACAGATGAGAGTTACTGGTTACCTTTAGTTTCACCCCTCTTAACACTCTCTTTCCACAGAACTCCAACGGTTCCATAACAGCTCTGAGACTTTCACATTTCTCTCTCCTTCGTTGCATAATTAACACTTCAAAATACATCTGTATTTGCCAAGCGGCTAAATCAAACCGATCGGCATGGACTAACATCGGTGACCTGCCAGGACTTTTATGTACTTACATTGATCATTAGCCCTGTATTATTCAGCCGTAGCGCAATTCCCAGAACTTGGGAATTATCCCTCTTATAAATTTGTAATTTAAGTGATTTTTTGGCAAATGTACATGAACATGATATCTTTGTGCAGTGGAATCGAATTTTTATTTTAAATACCCCCTTATGGATACTATCATAAATTCCCAGAAAATGTATTAACATTTTTTCGAGTCAAGTTTAATTTTTTGTAAGCAATGTAAATATTTAAATAAAGAATCTTAAGGAAAACATTTTTACAAAAGTCTTAACACGATAAATTTAGAATAGTGTTAAACTAAATGTGGAGTATCTGGGAACATTTTTTAAGAATCTTATCATGTCATATGTATTAAAAGCTAATGAATCTCTTTAAACTTTTATTTAACTTGACTTATCTATGATAAATGTACTTCCCATCTCCTTTTATCGTTACACAAATTCAGAATTGTTGTTTACAAAACTTTTGTTCAAGAAACTTTCCCCTTTCATCATCTGAATGAGAAAGAATATAAATTTAAAATTACCCTCGTTAGAAGTATGAGAAATATTTAACATACACATCCAAGTCTCTGAACTTTCTGGATTTGTAAATTTATATTTAATCATTTATGAATTGAAACTTAATGTTTATGAATTTTTCCCTAAAAGAATAGAGAGCGTCTTGAGTAAAGCAAAGTCTGGATTCAAATCTCGTTTAGACCTGAGCAATGCTAATGGTTCGGAATTCACTTTAAGTCGTAGGCTCCGGACTAATTAGCCTTCTAACTTTCGTTGCAATGTTAATGAAAATTAATAGCTGGCTTAGAAGATTCTCGAATATCTTATTGCGATTGAAGCTTATTTTTTGCCAAACTTTTTAAATCCATAGTGTTTGATGCCGTAAATTCTTTTCGTATTCATCACTTATTCTCATAGAAAAACAACTTTCTTTTACTACTCTGGTGATTAAACCTTTAATCTGACGATGAAAGGTAGTAAATAAATAACAAGTTTATATACTTTCAAAATGAAATACCATTTGTAAAAGAAACTGACCGTTAACAGATAACTTGACCACTTCAGCTAACGACGCTCCAACACCGTTACTTGCTTCGCAGAGATATAAGCCACTGTCTTGCTTCTCAACGTCTCTGATGACCAGTGAGCCGTTTTCAAGTACATACATATGAGAGCTGCTCACCACACTCCGAAAATCTGCTGGTTGTGAAGGAATATCTCCTAAAGGTTTAATAAAATAGTTTAGCTGATTACTATTTTACGACAGATTAATACATGTCATTAATGTTTCAAATATGTTATTAAATATGGTTGTGGAGGGATCATTTTATACAATGTATAATCGTGTTACCTGTTCCTTAACCCTCCTGATGGTTGTTATAACGAGCTATCTCATCATTAGCAAAGCTGACCAAATCATGGACGACATATCTAGACATTAGAAGAAAACTAACCAGATCTTGATATCGTCATCATAAATATCTTGATGGACGAGATATCTCGTCGAAACCACTTGGAGGGTTAAAGGGTTAAGGCCTAGACAAACCGCTAGATCAAGTCCACGAGTTCGAAAATGTCCAAAAACGTCCAACACTAACTTGATCAAAACTTCTAAAGAGATCCTCTCTTACCGAATCTCTACTGGCCAGAAAATGATTTAGGAAGGCTTGTTCAGTGTTACATTTTAGGCAAATTGGAGATGCCTCGTGGCCTTGTATGTAGGATATAGATCGGATGTGACATCTCAATTCGAGAATGAGCAATTTGACATTTACTGTCACCCTTAAATTTCAGCGAGGCACCAGGTTAGTCTCTAGAGGTACCAGATATAAGCTGTCGAGGCTCTTCAAACTTTATTATATGAACTTTTCTTTATGGTGAATAACTATTTTGGTTACTCTCCATAAGAAAAGATTTATTTAATTATTTTAATGCCTGGATTTTTCCAAATTATGAATAATTTTTTTAATTTAAAAATAATTAATCATGAAAAATTCTTTTTAACCATAGTTTACTAATATCATAAAAAGAAATTAATAACAATTCAGTTAATTGATTGATTTTCCATTTCACTTTTAACTTGTGGTGCCATCAGTCTACATATGAAAGTTCCGTGGCTCTGACAACGGATCAAATTAAATTATCTTTTTCTTTCAGTCGTGCTGCACTTGCTGGCTTCGAATTAAATTATCTCTAGAATGCACCTATCAAGGAAGATTGAAATATTAGAATAAATATCAAGCCTTTCTATTCCGAGAAAAGAAGCAATGCTGGTAAATTAGTCAGTTATTATGTTTATTTAAATTTGGACGAATTTTTATTAAACTTACTTTTTTTTACCTACCTCGTTATTAATTGAACCAGTAGACATCTTTATATGGCTATGATAATTAACATCCGCATACCCACAATCTAAATACAGAATAACTTACATTTCAGGGATGAAATGTACGTGTAACACTGCTATCAATACATACAAGCAATGAACTTTTCAGTAAAGATGCTTTGCACGGGTGGATTAATGATTCCTATTTTTTCATAATTTGCAGAATACACATGCTGAGGTAAGTTTCGACATGCTTAGGGACTATAGCTATGTCAACCGTGCTTACCTTGCTTACTATAGTAAATGTAATAATGTCGACCATGATTTAAATTTTGTGGCACCATAATATACATTTGGAATGAGAAATACAACATCTGAGGTAGTATTAAAAGAAAGGTTAATATTAACCCTTCTGGTACTTGTCTCGACGAGGTAACATGTCATTAGCAAAATTAACCAGATCTTGATAGATGATATATCTCGTCATTAGTAGAAAGCTGACTAGATCTATAACTCGTCATCATAAAAAATCGACAATACTTTAATGATGAGATATCTCGTTAGTGGAAAAATTGGTGATGATGGATAAGATATCTTGTCATTAGCAAAATTAGTCAGACCTTGATAGACGAGATATTGGTCAGATCTTGATAGACGAGATATCTCGTCGAAACAACTTGGAGGGTTAACTCTAGTTTGGTGTCACTTGAGTTCATATACAATTTACAAATCTTTAAGCCCACTGCAATTTTATTGTCTCTTCAGAACACAGAGAGGAATGAATTCGTAAATTGATTGTGAAATCTTTCAAAATCTCGCGCATCGCTTCCATTTTTTAATATTAAACTTTCATATCTCAATTGTTCGTCCCCGGTTCTTGCGAAACGAGTTTCAATTTATTTTTTACCAAGCATTTCTTGTTTAGTCTCTCTGAATATTTTTTTGCAGCATTCCCCTCCAAACGCACAAGCCGTCTACTCTCGCAGGTAGGCGATCATAACTTCTTTTCCCATTTTCAGTATTTCCCAGCTGGGCGAATACTGAACCAGAAAAGAATGAGTCGGAGGAGGCATGGAACGAAATAAAGAAGGAAAAAAAGAACTCGAACTTTATTCATATACAGATATATATATCCAGCGGATATATTTTAACGGAAACTATCCCGGGAAGAATTGCTGAGATTTCTTAGAAAACAGGATTGGAATGAAACATTTTCTGCCGTTGCTGGGACTGGCAGAAGACGAAACAAAACTTAAAGAAAAAGAGCCTGGACTTGGAAGGGAAACAAACAAGTAAAATGAAAAAGAAAATTCCTTTGAAGGAATTGATAGAAACAGTCACTAAAACGCTCTAGACGTCTCGTATCTTCGATTCACAACTGTTTGACTTCGATGAGACAGAGCAGGCTTGAAATATCTCATATTGGATTTGGCTGCAGGAAAAATATACGCGTACAATGTGAGTTGTAAACGTTTTGCCGGATAGGTATCAGTACTGTATTGCATCTCTCAAAGTTTCCTATGTAACATTTGCAACTGTTGAGATATTTTTCTTGTCAGTTATTTGGTGTTTGTATCTGTTTTAGAGGTTGTCTGGGGTTCATATTTGTGAAAAGGGAGGAGTGATTGCTGTTGTTTACCTGTTGTGAATGAAGTCTAGACCTGCTCTAAGAACATGTTTTTAATAGATTTTCAATCTACAAAGATATATCTGCAGGGAAGAACTGGAATATTTTATTGAACAATGTATCCCAGGTTCCTGGCCACAGATCTGCAGGAATCGCTTGCTTTCGAATTCTTACCAGACATGACTACCTATAAAGACATTTCCACCGTATTGGAGTTGCGAAATCCTTCGAGAACTGGATGAAATGACTGGAGACCACCTCAAGGGACTGCCCTTAAATTTCTGACAATGCCATTCCAAGTACTATAGATATTATTTAAAGTCATTTAATCATTACATACCTCTATTGGGCTGCTTGTCGATTGATGGCCATGGGGCCGGAGACGGGCGTATGATAAAAAAATATATGTGGAAAACGTTTAATCGCTCTCCTTGTATTTATAATCATGATCTTCGAAACTGCTTTATCACAAATCGATATAGTATGTCGTATATAAACGTACATAGCGTTTATTATTATTATTATCCACTTTTATAAACGCAAGTCCCACTTTGACTCGATAAATCCATGCAATTCGAAATGGAAAACTAATGCTATTTTTAAGCAAACTACTGTTGCGTACGTTGAACATGATTAGAGTAACACAGTTATAAAGAGATACTAAACATCTAACTTCTAGAGAAAATGTACTGCAATTTATTCGAAGAATAATATTATTTAAAGTACACATTATAAAATATCAATGATTTTAACTTTTCCACCATCCTTAAAGTTAGAACTGAGACTGAAATATAAATGAAATGTATAATCTATTCACACATGTTGTTTTCTCTTTCTTAAACTTGTTTCAAATGAATCACTATATTCTGAGTCTAACACATTTCATACTACATAAGCAGTTTTATTTATAACTTTGCTGTACACATTTCATACTATTGTACATAAGCTTTATATATTTGTTAGTCTTTAATCAGAATACACATCTCATACTCCATAAGCTTGATATACCTATAATTCTATAATCATAATACAACTTCATATTCCATAAGCTTGATATCCCTGTTATTCTATAATTATAATACACATTTTGTGTACTCCGTAAACTTGATAAGACCTGTTATTATAATCATAATACACATTTCATACTCATTAAACTTGATATACCTGTTATACTATAATAATCTTTACATTTCAAACTCCATAAAGTATGTCCTGTATTTCAAAACACCAGATTCGTCATGATATATGCTTCAGCGACACAATTACAAAAAATTACTCCTGCACCCATCTCTGTATTAAAAAATTGAAATGGAAGCCGTTTTAAGTACTCTCTGAGTAAATCATTAAAATAGAAATACATCTCCTAAATGCCATTAAAGGTCCATAAAGAAAAAGCAAAAAACGCTGAAAGCTTTTATCTAGCAATTTTGAAGGTTTAACACGAAAGCGTCCTTTAATTACTGTGCAAAACTCTTTCATCCTTCGTCCTTTCAAGATGTAATTAAAAACTCCGCATTCCTTGGACCCAAATCTGAAGGCTTACTATCCATCGAAAAAATTTCGGATTGCATTTATAAATCTTTCATCTTATTTTTTTCGTGTGCCCTTCTCCACTAGAACTGTGGTATCTATTGTGTCGTCAAGAATATGGAGTAAAAAACACAAAGAAGAAAAACATCGAAACATTTTCCTCGGAGAAGCCCGACCAAGATCATAATTTGTTGGAAAAACCATAAATTACAAGATGAATTACTGTTCTTAAGGTAAAGAATGCTGAGTAATTAAAGTTATAATGGCGAAGAGAAGAGATTCTCTCTTCGGCGGAAAAAAATCCTGCACTAACGTAATTTTTATTTTTTTTTTGGTGTCTGAGGCCTCTTTTTTAGAAAAAAGAGTCTTAATGGCTTTCTTTTAAAATTGGAGCATTTTAAAGTAAGGTATGGATATTGGAATTTGACATCAATAAATATTTGTCTAACCAATGGGATTCATATTCACTAGCAAATACGCTAAAGGAAATAATGTAACATTGCTACATAAATGTCATATATATTAGATAAACATTTTTTAAATATTAAATTTAATGGGTTTTACTCTCACTAGTAGGTTTACATTTATGTACAAAAAAATAGTGCTGAAAATGCTGTATTTATTTAAGATATGAAGGTAGTGGTAAGACACAGAATGAAAATTCAGTATATTTAATTTAATGGGTTTTACTTTCGCTTGCAGGTTCACCATTATATACAAAGCAATATTACCAAAAAATGCTATGTTTATTTTGGATATAAAGGTCGTGATAAGCTACAGAATGAAAATTCCGTATATTTAATTTAAGGGGTTTTACTCTCACTCTTAAGTTTACCTTGGAGTATAAAGAAATAGTGCAGAAAAATACTAAATTCTCTTTTAGATATGAAGGTAGTGATAAGCCATATAATGAAAATTCCGAATGATAAAAATTAAAAACAAAATATTCCAAAGAATCAAAATAATTTTGATTGCTTGGATGAGTACGTGGAAATTTTAAGATAACATAATCTCTTGAATAGAGGATGAACCGTTGATTTTTTTCTAATGCCCGACCACTGACTATTTTTGCCTTCGGCACTAGAATGGACGAAGTGGCAGCTACTTCTGAAGTAAGTTGTCACTGCTCATAACAGAGACAATCTCTAACATCCATGCGCTTACAAACTGGAATTCTAACCCGGGGCACCTACTGCTGGGCCTACTCTATTGCAATTTTGGAATTCTCTTAAACTTGAAAATTACAAGTCTGAAATATTTGAAAAGTGCCTTATCAATGTGTTACCTTAGTATACATTTTGCAAATATGTAATTACCAAAATAGAAAAATTGAATCTTAGTTTTCGAAACACAATCTGTTTCCAGAAATGTTTTGAATTTGCATTACAAAATTACTTATAATCTCAACATTATACTTTACGTAGTGAGCCACAAAATTATTCGTCCATCTTCATTGTTTCTAAGTAATCTTTTAAAAGATTTAGATTGAGTTTCGAACTCTGGTTGCTAAATCCACGACTGTATCAACTGGGCTACAGTAGTCCCTTGTGTGACATTGGGGTTAGCCATATAAGAGCTCTGTCTCTCTACCGTCAAATTAGCTTAACTTTCCAAGTGGTTTCGACGAGATATCTCGTCCATCAAGATATGACCAATTTTGCTAATGACGAGATATCTCGTCATCGAGGTATTGTCCATATTTAATGATAAGATCAAGATCTGCTCAGTTTTCTTCTAATGACTATTTATCTCTTCCATCAAGATCTGGTTGATATTTATAAAGAGACACTTCGTCGGAACAAACACCATGAGGGTTAAATATTCAAAATATAACACAACTAATGAAATAAATCATGCGAAAGTAGTCGGCCTCCGTTTAATATTCAAACTTATTGATTTAGCAATCACGAGGTAAGTAGAGGAAACCCAAAGTAATATTTTGCTTATGCGAATAAAAATATTTCGTGATTTTCATTAAATTTTGTACTTTAAGTTCATAAATACATGAGAAACTCCAGGTGATAAAAAATTGACCAACTGTATATACTTCGGGTAATTTATTATTCAATAAAGTAGAAAGTGAATGCACATTTTTGTTGTCCAAGGCATTCACTTAATACAGGTACTCTCCTCTCCAGTCTTTGGTCAGAAGCAGCGTCATCTCTTAACCCTGCTATGATTGATTACAAAAACGTTTTCCATTGAAAACAAGTCATAAATTATCCTGGTAATCCCGAAAGAAAAACAAGCAAAAGTTTGAACCAAGGCAGAATTTTAATTGTTTTGGTGATTAAAATCACTTGGGGAGAAACTTGCCAAACCCAGAAGATGCGCATGCTCATAAATTAACCCTTTCCCCTGGTGCTTTATTTTGAATCCATGAGGAGTTGGAAAGTGTTTGTAAATTCAAAAATTAAAAAGGTACTTTAAATAATAAGTCAAGTAGACATGAAAGAATCTTTTTCGTATAACTAACTTCGCAATGAAATTTGAATGAGCACTAAGATTCAGTCTCTTTCTGGATTCACCATATTAATATCTAATGTACCGCTAAACCAGATCTGTTTAGATGATATTGCACATTTAAAAACACACCGAAACATTCAGTTATGGTTATCGAAAACGTTAACAAGGTATTCTTTTGCCCGTAATACAACAATAATAAATATACTAATCTGCTTTTAAATGAAAAATGTGCCGCAGCTTGTGTGTACCATAAAATAAGTTATACAATATTTTAGAAATAAGCGTGACCTAATCGAAGTTTTAAGCTCAGTATAGGCTAAACTTGTGCATCATTTCCCCATTAAAATGCCAAACATATTTCTGTAGATAATTGAAGATCATTCAATTAACCATATTTACAGTCAGCAGTTTGCGAGCAACGAATTAAGCAAATTGGTCATTTTCCTTTCAGATACTTCAAAGACGCAGGCATAAGCTTTTAATAGCATTAGCTAGTGTAAACCACTGCTCAGGTTTGCAATATTGAGTGAAGACCACTGACACTAAGCACTGTTTTGAAAGATATTTTTCCATAAGACTCACTCTCAGCACATTTGAATTTTGTGCTGTTAATTATTTGTTTCATCTTGCGAGGGCATCATTAAAAATACATAGATTCTGTCTAATTTGCAGGAATGTTTAACTAGGTTTCTAAAGCAAGTCATATATTATTACCTGGACGATATTTCCAACGATGTATTGGTTCAGGGATGCCTTCTGCTTGACAAGAAAACACCACTTTTTGGCTGACGATTACCTCCAAATCTGTTGGCTTCTTCACCCACTTTGGACTAGCTGAAAAGATTAAAACCACATATTTACTGCAACGTATAACTATATTAGCAATAATTAAACTAATTTAAATTATTTTAATATATTATCTGAAACGGTTTTAACTGACACCTTCAAAGCAAGTTTTTAGACAACCAGGAATGAAACAAAATATTTCGTAGATTTTCGAAATATTTCACTAACCTTGTCAGTCCTGTTCACACATACACACATGAGTGACTTCCAATATTAATTTCTGATATTATTCCTGGGGCTCATTCCAAATGTAATATAATCTTAAATTCACTATAATTTTCGAAACCACTTGAATCATGTGAAAAGAAATAACTGTGCAAAATAAAACTTGTGAAATAGATTTCTATTACATGTTGAAGTATGTACGAGGTCTAATCAAAGTAATAGAATTAATGTTTATTGATTTAACAGCTGCGTTCTGGAATCAGATCTTTCGCAATTGAAACATTGTCAAGTTTGACAATTTTTCTTTAGTCGCTGATATGAAGTCAGTAATGTTGCACATGCATTCTGGATTCATCTTCGTGTTTCCAGTAATTATGGTCACTGCACAAGACATGCTGGAAGGCAATGGTGATTCTGATTGCATGAAATAATTATAATCGGACACAGGTCCAACTGACTTTCGGTTTACTCTGAAACTATGGCACAACTATAATCACGACGTGACATGAAGCGCTAGCGTTTTTCCGTCATTTAGAATGGTTCATCCTTAGTATTTTTAGTAAACTTTCTACAAGGAATTTTACTTGGCTCTCATCCTTAGGCACTAAGTTAAATGAAGACCAAATGCACAGTGATGACTCTTTTGGTCAAAGACTGGGGAGATGAAGAGCAGTGAAACGAAAACCTTGACGAAGATCCCCAAAAATGACATGAGATAATGCTGCCCTATTGTAGAACCATTGAGATAAGTGTGACAACTCAGAACGGGTCTGTTAGGGAAGCTGATTATATTTGAGCAAAATAGTTAAAGTTAGTTAATTTTTGGACCAAATTTGGATACTTAGTAGATATATGGCTCAACTATAAAAAAATTATTTTCTCTCCCTATTTTACAGAAAGTTTGACAAAATATGCGTAGATCATATGCAGTTGAGAGGTTTCTTAAGCGTGTATTTATATGTCTAAAAGAATTATCAAATGAAGAGCCCCGGGAAATATAGTAATATTCCACAGAAATATATAACCGCCATGAAAAATATTTAAGATCAAAAGAATTTCTGATTATTTGAAGGAGTGCACTTGAAAGTTTATAAGATAACATAACCTCTTTAAAGTTTATGAACCATTATTATTTTGGAATTTTTAAGATTTGAAAATTGTTCTAAAAAATTTGAAGTGTGGATTATGGTATCAAAGCCTTTCAATTTACTTGGACACTTTATGTAAGGCGTAGACAGAATAATGTTTCAAATGTAATAATTATTTAAAAGATATATATATATAAAGATTTCGTTACCATTTTTGTACCATTCTTTTTCTTTTTTTTAAATAGCTGCATTCGAAATGAAGTACATTCCTAGAGAAACAATTCATTATCCATTCATAGACAATAGTTTCTTTGCTTTGGAAGTGACTTTCGAAAAACATTCGGTATTTAAAGATTCATCATTCAAGAGTTATTCTACAAGGCATAAATAACATTCTCCCTGTATAACATTTTTGGGTTCTAAGGGAAAATATTTACCAAAATCAAACTGAAGATCCTTAGAAGCATAACAATGTTTTTGGAAACGATGTTACTTGCATTTAATGAAGACTTTTTTCAAACTTTTTCTTCGCTTAAGTAACAACGTCACGTTTCATTACTCGATGGAATTCTTCCAGTATTTTCGTGATGGTCATTTTGATGGTTTCATAACCGACAAGTAAGTTCCGAACATCTGAGGTAGGAAATTTCGGGTTCCATTTTACAGTGCATTTGGGTTTATGTGTTTCGGCGAAGTCTTAATAAGACGAAGAGCGATGCCAGAAACTTTGAAGTAGTTTTCATGTATTTCGATGCTTAAAGCGTTTTATTTATCTTTGTTTCCATCCAATAGGATTTTTCGTTTTATGGGGATTGTCGTAATTAAATTTTTGGATTCACTTTTTGGAGCTCATATGTAACAACTGATTTTTATGGTATGTAAAATTATTTTTAAAGTTGAATTTAATGTTCCAGATTTATGAAATCTCTTATTTACCATTTCCTTTTAAGAGTCAAATATAATCAATCATACAAACAAAATCTTTATTATTAAAAGACAAATGATATGGAAGAGTAAAAGTTTGTTTTTAATATTAATAAAGTTTCTAGTATTTATCTTTTCATACTTTAAATATTCTTCTTACATTGTAACAGAGCATGTTGCAACTTCAGTCTAATAAAAATGCTTCGTGATTGAGCGTAGTTTCACTGCTATTTATAATAGTTTTTCTTCTTCAAAATGGTATATGTATTAGGACTGAACGGTGTGTTTTTAAAAATGATACGTTAGCCCTAAGTTATTTTAATATAAGTTAAGTATTAGTACTGTTGTTTTATTTTATTATTAAATTATATTTTCTTAAAGTGAATGGATTATATTGTATCAGATTAAAAGTGGGATCAGGCGTTAGAACATCCATACAATAAAGCTGATAATTGAATGACACACAAACTTAAAAATCAATGTTATACAATTTAACAGAAGTGAAGTTGTAATTTCAGAAAATTTACAAAAAGTAAACACACATACATCAAAACTACTTCAACTGTGCAAAAGATTAAATAATTAATCCATGACTTGAATATTTATACACGCAACGTAAATTTCTTATAGGTTATTTCTTGTTATTTTATTTCTTTAACTTATATGATCTTAAAGTGAATAGACTACATTGCATAAAATATAAACTAAATAATTGTATCATATTGTTGGTCTACAGGCTAAACACACTAAGTCAAAATTTTCGGTTGTCTAGCTTTTCTAAACCAGATCTTTAATCTGGTGAAGTCCATTTTGTTATTTTTCTCTTCATAAAGGTTATATTTCTACATGAGAAATCGCACTACTTCGTGAGTAAAATTCTTCACGTCATTTTCTTAGAACTATGTTTTTACACTTAGAGTGTTTCACACGTAAGCCAACGATATGTTGCAACCTTCACAATGTAGAAACATCGGAACACATGTTTATAAAACATTTACATGAAAATTGTGAATTCTTGTGAAACAAACGAATATAATAAAAAATACAAGATAATACTGTTTATCTTGTCGAAATTCCGGCAGTAAGTAATTCAATTTTATACTCTGAAAAATCCAAATTTACTTTAACGTAATACTACTTATGCCAGTCTTACACGCCTTATCAGTAGGACCCTATCCATTCGTGCATGTTTCCATCTACGTAAGTTTCGGATTAGAAACTTTAATTATGCGCTTCTTGGAACTTTTCAAAATTGAAGAATCGAATTTCTTTACAATTTTATCACACATGAAAATATAAACATGAAGATTCACCCACAGTCAACAGATACAATCGAAGAAAAGAGCCGGTCTTCAAATGCACTCTATGGTATAAAAACTGCGTTTTATTGACTGTAGAATTCACTTAAAGCTATCTCATTACTTTCCAAGCCATGCAAGGTTTCACTAATGGTTTGTGAATTTTGAGAAAAACCAGATGAGTGAGACTCATAGGTATGCTTCTATTGATTTGTGTTTGCATTTCTTGGTAAGATGGGAATAAAATTCGTAGTAATCCGTTTGTATTGAATATACATATATTACGTTCTTTCTTGTAAGGAGGTAGGATAAATAAGTGTATCAGAAGCCTGAAGTAATATGAGTTTGTATCAGAAAAATTGGATTAACTTATGGATTGAGGCGCCTTGATTTTCTTGTTAAAGCATACTAAAATAATACCAACACACATAAAAGTGAAAACATTGTAATTAAATATTAAATTAAAGATAATAGCCATTAATTTGAAATCAAATAGAAAAATATTCAAGGTATCGAAATTATCCAAAAAGTCAGAACACTAATACTTATACTTCAGATTTTTTATTGCAATGATGCAAAGCTTTTTTACTCATCACTAAAAAGCTTACACATATGGTTTCGCCATTATTTATTGTTATAAGATTAGTGAAACATTTGTTCGTTGAATTTATTGAATTAAAGACAGTAAACCATGAGTCATTTGTCCATCTATTGGTTTTAACGAAATGCGTTCCACAAACGGAATCCTTTGAAAAAAGCTATCACTGATTCAATTTATGTAAGTGCTATTTGGCACACAGCCAGTAGCACATGTATGTAAAATCATTACTTTGTTCAGTAGAAACCACTTCAGTGTTTTGTGAAGATCTTAATTAAAATAAATAAAACTCTGAACATAAATTATTGCTGTTTTAAAAAAGAAAACTTTTTATGTGGAAATGGACTACTGTGAAAAAAAATGATTCACGGTTCGAAAAAATCTGTCTTCATTTTCTTTTGATTCATGATTCATTTTTTGTATCAGAATTCAATCTCAATTAACTAAGATATTATTGCTGAAGATTAGATGTAATAGATTTAAAAACTCTAAAAATTAAGAGAATAACAATCTTACTAGAAATAAAATAATATTGAAAAAAATATGTTTCTTCTGAAGTAATTAAGAATGCTCAGTAATGGTGTATGAGATCTAAGGTTATCATTTAAGCTTGCAAAAAAATTGGCCGCGTATTTTACCATGTCTTATGCAACTGTCTAGGGTACTTTGAATTAAATCAACAACTTTCTGCAATCACTTATTCTGTACCGTATTTCTAAATGAGATATTTAGGCAACAACCTAAAGCATGTGACATAGGGAAAGGAAAATGTTGTAATTTTTTATTAAAAAAAAGAATAATTTTGATTATAAGTTTAAAATTCTTTTAAACTGTACTAAAATTACAGCTAGTTTATTGCAACGTGTCTAATGACGTAATACGATCTAAAATAATTTGTTTTTTAGCTGAAGATGACTTGGTAAAAATTCTACTTGGAAACATTGAAGCTCCTTTTTTTCAAACAGCTGCGATACCCGTGTGCTTTCTGTTAGCATTTCTCTTATCAAGAGACCACTCCACTGGTGTTACAACTCATATTTTTTATAGATAACTGTGTACATTATCCGAGTGCATTATCCACCTAATTTGACATTTATGTTTTGCTTCTGTGAGAAGCATTTTAATATAAGAGCATTTGTTCACTTTTGAATAAAAATGATTTTTGTTGAGCGAAATTTTATTGTGTAATCTGCAGTATTGTGGGCATTGATTAATGCTACTAGTACAAGAAAAACTAACGAATGTTCGTAATCAAAATTAAGCACAGCATCTTGTTTCATAGCATAACTAAATGTTGTCAATTTCCTTCAAATAAAATATATTAAGAGCTACTATTGCTTAAAACAACGGGAAAAGGCTGAAAAGTATCATGAGAAATTCTCACGTGCAACCAATTGCATTGCTCAAATTGTAGCATCGAAAGACTGGTTCAAAACAATATCCTTTTCCCGCTTCCTTTGGCATTAATATTCGACCCAAAACTTGCTGTTTTAAATTTGTGATCATTACTTCCACTCGCTTGTAAAATAACCGCACGTTAACCGCACAGATAAAGCTCGAAAACTCGTTTCAGTCCCAACTTAAAGATCAAACGGGGTTGAATCTATTCCACGCAATAAATATTTACACTCACAACACTGATTTTGAAAAATTGTCGTGCTATTAATCTTCCAAAATTTTAACTCCCACGGATGCAACTTCGGATCCTAACTCGCTCGATTAAACTCCAAACCCATTTCTCCTGTTGCCAACTCCAGGAAAGAAAAATGGAATGGAAATATCGACTTCTTGATTACAAACCATTAAGTGAAAGGAGAACAAATTCACCAGGTGGAGAAAAAACAACCCTAAAAATTCAAATGGGCGGGGAAAAAATACTTTCTTCCAGCAGCAATTCTTAAGTTGACATTTAATTTTAACACGTCTTGATACTTAGGGTAATATGTCAAGTTAAGTTAGGAAACTTAATTACTTCCATGAAGCCTAATTGCTCCCAAAACTTGGGAAATGTATTCTTTTCTTAGCTCGTTTTTTTTTCGTGTTCGAGCGTGTAGCGAAGCTTCCTGGGAGGAAATATTTTGTTTAAATAAAAGTAAGTTTTGTGATCAAAGGAGTTAGGCAGATCGAACTGTTTATAGGCTTTTCGAAAGGATTCCCTCCCCCTTTTTCTCAATTAGTCGGGGATGAATTAGTGATATTTCCCTATCGCACGGCTGCAAGAGATAAGGGAAAAAGTTTTATACAGTTCAGAACACATTTTACTTAAGCTATTTGTTAATGGAAGAGTAACGTATTTTCATTTTCCTTTACTTTCGCTCCATGAGCTGTTCGGCAGTCGTTTTTCTACGCTGGTTTTTTAAGGTGAGGGAAGTGTTTGGTATCATGGGTATGAATCTTGAAGGTAAAAAGACAAGATAATGCAAATATATATTACTTTTTCTTTACACTTTTTGAGAATTTCACTTTAAAACTCGACTAATACAAATATCTTTTAAAAGCATCTTTTTACTTGATGATTTACTGTGTACACACTTATTTCTTTATGCACATTTTACTAAATAAGCCACTGTACTCTTTTAACACTTTAACTGTATTTTAAATAGTTTTGGATTGTATTTTGATAACTTGAGTCTTAACTTTTTACTGCTTTGATGTGCCTTTTTTTAGTGTTTAATAGTTTTTTGTGTCTTTTTTGTGTCTTAATAGTTTTGGATTGTATTTTGATAACTTGAGTTTTAACTTTTTATTGCTTTGATGTGTCTCTTTTGAAAAACTTGTGCTCACTAGACCAGGACTTATTCCCAAAGTAGTTCAGATGAGGTAGATCAGATACACATAGAAAGATAAATATTAGTGGTATACATACAGATAATTCTAACTGATAAAAATATTTTTTCAAGCACAGATAATAGATAGATTTTTTTACCAATGCCCGTCCAATTTGATCTTGTTAGAAGTTCTTTAGTCATCATGGCTTAACAAAGGTAGAATTGGAAGCCACTTGGTGTTACAATGGTGGATCATGGGGTTGAGTTCACGTAGCAGCTCACATACATACTGTACATTCAAGGTATAATCTATTTATACACTCCAGACGGACAAACATCCATGTCTTATCCTTTAGAACCAGAAACCATTCAATCTAAAACCCATCCCCCTGAACATCAGCCAGATCGGTCAACATGGATAAAATAGATGAAGTTACAGGCTTATATTGAAGATACCTTTTAGGCTAAAATATCCATTTAATTTTTTGAGAATAAGTTTTCGTTCAATTCGTTATGGAATTAACATTTTGATTAATGAAAATAATATTGAGAAACAAGGAAGGTATTTTATAATCATACCAAATATGTTTTACGTAGGTTTATATCTGTAATACCAATTTGGTCAAACATTTCGTTCGATGATTTAAAAATTTTATTTTCACGATGCTATTGAAAAAAATTACTTTTCCTAATTCGAATTATTTATGAAATAAAGTTAATCATTTTGTGGAAGCTTTTCTATTACTTGCATTTTATATTTATGTTATAATATTCTTATACCTACTGCATTTTTTACATATCCTTTCTCGTGTGGTAATTCTCTGTCAATCAAACTGATGTTAAGTATTGTACCTAAGTATTATTTTTAATCTATTTGTCTCTGCTTTCTCCATATGTTAAACTATCTGTTTTTGTTTGTGTCTTTTTATTTATTTAGATACACAAGTATACATTTTCTGAAAAACTGTTAACTCATTCACATATCTTAATCATCTATCTGTCATTATCATCTGATAATGATTTAATTTATTTCGAGATCATTTAAACAGATGGAAAGTGTTTTTCATGATACGTAACTCCAATTGTGTTCGGAAGTGTAGTTTCGCAGTTTGCTTCACCACTAGATGTCATTAAATTTATCTCATCTGGGAGTTGAAGCTTCGAGCAGGGCTAATGCTACGACATTACAGTCCAGTTCTAATTTACTGAAACATCCGGAATAAATTATCAGGTTATTATCAGTTTTTTATTTATTGAGATTTTATTGAAGGCAAGTTGAGAGTTTGTCACAGGCGTCACATTCACATAGTTGTGTTTTGTGAATGACAAGTAAATAAGACAATTCAATCTCATTAAATCTTTGCAAACCCGTTTCCGTAAAGTAAAATTAAATTAAATTTGTTTCATGGTATTCAAACTATGGTGGGGCTTTATTTTACGTTAATTATAAAGAAAGAGGTCACTAAATAAACCCCTAAAATCAGCATATCTTATGCTTATAAACTCAAAAAATAATAATTCCAAGAATAAACTTTCACATTAAAAGTATTGAAAACAGTGGACATTAAAAAAACTAACGAGCTCTTCCAATTCAGTTCCACAATATTCTGAAAACATCCAAATTTTTAAAACGCGGATCACATTTACAAGTTTAGCTTATAATCTTACCAAGAAAAATATATAGAAACGTATCTTCTTAATTTTTTGCTGGGAGTGATTCTAATTGTGTAGAAAGTTTGCTTAACGTTCATTTAATATAAATTGTTTTATGTCCATTATCACATTTTCACCGCATTATTAAAAATGTTTTATAAAGTTCATAAGAGGCTTTGGTAGCGCAAAATTCGTTGTCACCAGCATGTGCAGTGCGAATTTTAATGGCCAGAACGAATGCTTAATGGATATATATTTATTTCATTCTCTAGTTCCACTAGATAATGAAATAAATATAAATCCATTAGCATAGTTCTAAGGGCGTTTCTTTCATTTGGTAAATTTTTCCATTTCCAAGATGTATACTTCCTGTAATTAAACAACGCGTATTGTACCTTTATTAATTTATTTAATGATGTGTTTTAAAAATTATAATCTGTAAATGACTTAAACACTCATTAATTTGGAAATTTTATTTTTTATATATTTAAAATAGTGAATTAGAACTTTGAAATGTTTGACTTGTTGCACTTCGGTCATAATTTGGTACGCGAGGACAAATTAGACTGCATTGTAAAGATTTATATATATTTCAATTATACTTGAGATTGATTTTTTCTTTTTATCGGGAAACGCATGTTGCTATAGAACCCTTTTATACATTCTTTTATTCTTGAGTAAGTTTTATGGTTTTTTTAACGAATTTTTTTATTGCTAAATTTATAAAAAGTTGACTGACTATTTTTAAAAAATTCTATAAATTATTAAAAATCTTTAAAAAATTGTAATGAAATACTGAATACATAATTCAACAAACATCAAATAAAATTAACGAATAACTTTATAACGAATATAAATACTTGGCAGTCATCATTAAACTGACAATACTTCAAGTAATGTAGATACAGATCCTCTCGACGTATTACTATAAAAATAATCCATATCTCAATAAGGCTTTGAGTAAAATTGTGAAAAATAATTAGTTCATTTATTATCAAAGTAATGAAACTATTTATAAACGAGTATTTTCTACGAGTTATTTTCCATGGATCTAATGTGACACAGAGAAAGATTTATGATCTTCCCAATGATTGATATGATGCATAGTTATTTTCAAGCACTTTGCTAGTTGAAGCTACCAAACAGAGTATTGCCACAACTGCATTTTTGTAAATATCAATGTCTGAAGTATTTTAGGAAAGAACCTTTTACTCAAAGTAAAAAGAATAGAATACAGAATAAGAACAAATAAGTTGAATGTGACTTCGATTGAAGGACGGTGGTCTGTTGTTAACTTAAATCTGAAAATCTAGGAAACCAAATAACCAACTCAACTGATGCGTTCACTTTTGGGATAAAAAAAGTTCTTTCTCGGATGTTTTGAACCACGATCCTCCCAGTACGATTGATCAACACGATCTCCATATTGAAATCCATGCGAATTTAGGCCAGAGGATTATATGAGAAGTCATGTTTACCAACTTTTATTGAATCATTTACTAATAGGAAGGATAGAATACTTCCGTATATTGAATCTATTTCCAAAGAAACGCTCCAAGAAAACGCGGATCACGTTATATTTTAACATGTAGTAAAATAATACGTTAAGAATCGTGTTCTCTCTTAGAATTGTTTCAGAAAGGAAAATTCTGCTTTAGAGAAAATTATGTGTTTGAATAAAACTCCTAAAACATAGTTTTAAGTAACGAAAATCCAACATATATCAATGAAGCGAACATCTGAAATTACGTTTACAACATAGTTAATCTTAAAAATTGGATCTTCAAAAATTAACTTAATTATTCAAATCTTTCATAAAGATACTTCTCTAAAAACATTCTAAAAGTAAGTACTATTTGTCGTATGACTAGTTTGATTAATTTCTACATTTCCTTACTTTAATTTTTCCTTACTCAGACATTAAATAATAGGATCAAATCAATTCGACGTAGAAGAGTTTCTTGACACACTTTCATATATTTTACAGATGGCGACACCATTTAGACTTCAATTAAATTCAACTTAAATTTTATCCATTTTCATTGTTCGAGACATTTGTACTCTTTTATACAATTTTTATTTTCTAAAAAACTTAAGTATACATGTGACAAATAGTTCACCTGTCTGTTTATGTGTTACTAAACTATTTTCTTTTGTTTTATACAGCGTAGGGAGCAAATATAAAAACAGACAGGAAGATTAAATGTATTGAGACTATTTTATATTATATGATAAAAGTGTTTAGAAAACAATTATATACGACTTTTAGAACTACTTTAAACGTCGCTAAAATTAGCTTTAAGCAAAATGAGGATAAAAGAATATGCATTATAACTCTTGTTTGTTTTAAAATTTTAGAATTATGAGAACTGAATATTTGTAACGAGGAAGAGAAAGTACGCGCGTGTTCTTACGTTCTCACAATGAAAAATTAGTTTCTTTATACTTAAAGAATCGAAATAACATTAATTTTTATCAAGTTCTTTAACATGCAGCAGAAGTTTAAGATAAAAAAACTAACATTACTGAAAGATATGTTTTGTAATAACTTTATTTAATTAAAATTAAGTTTCCTCTTCCAAATTCACTCGATCTGTATGAATCCACCCTTACCTCATTTTTAAGGAACAACCAACTAAAAACACTAATTAATATGCTTCAGATATGTGTATAAAATGAAAATTAATATGAACCGTTGAAGTATCTTTAGCAAAAATTCCAAAAATATTTTCTCTCATGCAGTAATCCTCTTGTAAGGTATGATTCTTATTAAAAAATGATTAAAACCTTCATTTTGTAGTGGAAAACTTATTTTTACTTTTATTTTATGAAACGGATTTTCGTTTTTTATTTTATATTTTTTCGTAATTACATTCTATTTCAGTGTTTATTACGTTTATTGCTGAAAAAAATAAATGATTTTTTGATTAATCAATTAAACTGCTAATTAAATTATGTGTTTCTTTTAACCTGCATCGTGGTTTAATTGTGTCTTTTATAGTTTAAGTAACCCCTTAATTAAACGAGATTTATTATACAATTAGAGATCGATTAAACAATTATACAATTTATGTTTTAAAGAAGAGTAGGATTTTGTACGAATAATTGTGATGAGTGGGTCTCAAAGCAAAGCAGAAGCCAAAATGTTACATCATTCACACAAGAAATCAAATGATATTTAGTTGATGTACAATAATCTCTAACATTTTAAATACAAGTTCAGAGAAAGTGAAAATATAAGATTTAAGAGCTACCTCAATAGACTAGAGATGCAGTCCTTGCATAAAAATCAAACGTTGTTTCTATTTTCAGTGACTAAAATTTATTACGATAACCAAGCATAATTCTATGGTTATATCTCATGTTGTAGACTTCTCAATGGGACTAAATTTTAAAATTATACACAGAATATTCTGTAATGCGCTTTAATAAAATAACTGTATTTTATCTAAATGTAATGTCTTCTTAAAAATTCTTAATATATTGTGCAGCCATCATTCTTGTTTTATCAGACATTGAAATGACGTGTTATGTAAGTAATAATTAAAACATTATGTTCCTCTCCATAGACTAAAACACTTTAGAAGTAAATACGTAAATGCATTCCTAAAAATTTAAAACCTTACACCAAATGTAATACGAGTTACGGTAAAATGAGATAGACAAGAACTTTCAAAATATGTAACTGCTTTAAAAAGTTACTGAATGTGAATGAATTTTCTAAGTATGTTGTCAAAGTGTCCTTTATTAGGAAAAATAATTATTTCCAATACAGCATTATTTCACAAGAAGACATTTTACTATTTATGTATTTATATCGATAAAATTTCGTTACTTAAATAAACTTCAACAAACACAAATTCTTCTCACTTCTTGAGTACACGATTTATTTATATGCATCACCTAGTTCAGAGAGATTATGTGCAAACTATGTGGATCTTTCAAGTACTTACTAGATATAACTTCGAGGCTTTTTCTCAAGCATATTGTACCAATTCAGATTGATTTGTTCATTCCACACAAAAGATATTAACTATTATCTATAGAGTTTTAAATTAGAATTTTAAGTAATAATTAATACTTTTAGAATAATACTTTCAAATAGAGTGTACAGTAATTGTTAAAAATAGATTTCATTTTTCCTTATTTCATTTATCGACAATGTACCATGATCTTTAAGGAAATACATCAAAACCATACTTTCATTATGGAGTTATGTGTTTAATATTTTCAATCGTTCTTTTTTATCAACATGAGATAGAATATGCATTTTTTTAATTTCTCTGTTTGATCCTCTAAACTTTTATTCTGACCCGCTATTGAAACATGATATACCCCCCAGAACATTTTGTAAAGGATTAGTAAAACACTTGAAATCAAAACTTTCCAAAAATCCAACATGAAAATGATTGCTGCCAGCAATACACAAAACCCATAAAAATATCCCCTCTTTCTTTTCAAACATATATCTATAAACTACTTAAAATAATTCAATAAAGAATTCTCAAAACTTGCTGAGATATGTTTCAGAGCCATTCTCACACCTGATCACACTCTTCCAAAATACTCCGTAAAACTCCTGCGAATTATATTCCCTCGTACTGATCAATAAAAAGTCGAATCTTCTTCTCTGCACGTCAGGAGATATTTTTTCCCTCTATTTAAAGTTTTTTCTTCAAGTAGAGGCAGAGGTAGAGGAAAAGTGCTCCGAAATCTCACGGGAACGGGAAGTTCTTTTTAAAAGTGCTCCCTACACCTCATCGCTTGGCTCTGAGTTAATCCGTTTTACATTCTGGGGGAGTTACAATCGCATTCACTGGGCTCTAATCTCCTAAGCTTTGGACTTAACTGTCTTCGGACTTTGAGATATATAGTTCTTTTATTCGGTGATCTAGGGTTGTGAGAAAATAATGGCGCAGATCCTTTCCTTTCGCCGAGAAAACGAAAACCCGATTCCTTTGAGTTTTTGTTTTGTTTTTGTCTGCTTTCGGAATTAATTTAATTTTTTTCGCGTTGAAAATTCGATGGATTATTTTATCCCGGTAAGTCACGTAAGATGCATTATTAGGTTCGGACTTAGTATATCCTAGTCTCTTTAGGCGAAATGAAAAATAAATGGCTTTTTAGAGTAGGAGGTGGGTTTCGGACTTAATGAGCTGCCATCACTGGAAAGTAATTGAGAGAATTTTAAAAACTTTCCTTTTTCAATGTAGTCAATGGTATTTGCATCCATACTTTATCCGAATTCATCAGAATTGTTGAAATAAGAATTTATTCATATTTGTTTATGGAGATTAATATTTTTAAACTTTGCTCCAACAGAATTCTTGTTTAGTATTAAGATTTGTGTGATGGCCCATTATTGTGTAGTTAGAGTTCGATCAGTTACTAATTCATGGAAGAGTCTATTATTTAATTAAAGTACGCTAACGTGAGTGGTATGTCTTGTGATATTGGAACAAGAGTGTAACTCGAAATGAAAACAAGACATTTAATAAATATAAAGAGACATCGCAATAGACAAGCATACAACACGATACGAACAGTGTAAAGACTTGGAGGCAACTGTTTTACTGCATATTTAAAAAAGGTTGCTGCATACAAACGAACTGATAAGAATACTTATAATATCAGAAACAGTAATGAAAACACAGGAAAGCAATAATATAAACACAGGAAAGCAGTAATATAAACACAGGAACAGTGTTAAGCAGTTATTTAAATGTTACTAAATGAACAAAGCTATGTACCCATTGTAACTTGATTTTTACGGCTCCTAGAAATTCCAATAACCTTCTGTGGTTGTTGTAGTTCTTAACATACTGAGAGATTCCCATGCATATATCCGTTCTGCAACCTGTATCCTTTACTGTATGACTTTTAACCAGTTTTGACCTCCTTGACCAATATAATCTTTCCTAGCATTTTTCAACTAACCGGCGCAGTTTTATGTAGTTGTACAACCTACAATCTTCCCTGCTTGATTTCCAATCAGTTTTGATTTTCCTGATCAATAGAATGTATCTATCCCCACGAAATTTTCAATCAGTTGTTTTTGTGGTTATTTAGACAATATATGTGTTAGGGATAAAAGCAATTATTCACTACTACTGGGAAATTCCGTGGGGTTAAATACTGGTTCCATAATTTAAAAATTTGAGTGTCATAGGATATCTGAATCGTGTACAATTCCTTTTACCCTACACCACACATAGCGAATGAAACGCACATCTATTGATTTAAAGATCTCGTGATGCTCAGAGGGTTAAATATCAGTTACATGTTTACTTGGGTTTGTTTCAGGAAAATAAGTAAAGAGAATGTGGATGATTAAAAGGAGACATTGGAATTAAAGTTAAAAGGGTCGAGTAAAAACAATAGACCAATAGAATCTTCCAAAATGATTCTACTCTAAGGGAATGCATAAATAGAATCTCTCCAAAGGATTCGTTTCTAAGGAAACCATCAATAAAAACTTTCTAAAGGACTATATTCCAAGGAAAAAATCTATAGAATCCTTCTAAACACTATTCGAAAGAAACCATCAATACAATTTTCCCATAGGATTATATATTAAGAAAAGGACTAATACAGAGTGTCCTAAATGTTCCCGTACTCCAACTTTAAAATATCATTTGCCCGTGTTTTTTAACTATCGAATTTTATCGTCTGCTTATAATTTATGGATTCTTTAATTTTTATCGTTTGGTTTTCTTCTCGCTCAAGTTATGCGATAATAAATTTCCATGTCATTTTGTTCATTGCAAAGTGAGTTTATCACGCATTCAGAGAATTGCGCTGCTTGAGGCTTATTTTGAATGTAAATCATGAAAAATATAAAGAATTTTGGCGACATAATATCCAGATGATGAAATACCGAGTAAAGATACGCTATATTAACTCGTTCGGTGATTTCGTGAGACAGGTTCGGTGAAAGATAAACACAGGAGTGGAAGACCGAAAGTCGTTACACCAGACTTTGTGCAAGAAACTCAACGAAGGATATTGCAATCTCCTCATCAATCCGTGAGGCGTTTGTCGCAACAAATGGTCACATCACGTGGATCGACACATAAGGCTTTAAGAGCTTTGCATTTTCGTGCTTATCGTGTAAAAATGTTACAGGAGCTAAAACCACCGAACAATGAGAATCGCCTTTATTATTGCTGATGGTTCCGGAGATTTATTCGCAACAACATCAACATTTTGGACAAAACATTTTTCTCCGATTAGGCATGGTTTCATTTAAGCGGTTACGTGAACGCGCAAAACTCCCGCATTTGGACAACGACAAATCCCCATTCATTAATGCAAAAACCTTTACATTCTCAAACAATTGGCGTTTGGTGTACCGTATCACGCAAAAGGATTGTCAGGCCTCTATTTTTCGAGTCAACTGTTGATGGCACTGTATACAGATAACTTATCCAACAGTTTGTTGCATTATTAGAAGTGAATGAACGGGATTCTTGGTTCCAACAAGACGGTGCACCCTAGCATACAAGTTATGAAAACATGGGCATGCTTCAAGATTTTTTTGTCGATTGACTCATCTCAAGAAATGTTTGGCCACCTCATTCCCCTGATCTGAACATACCTGACTTTTTTCTCTGGGGATATTTAAAGAACTAAGTTTATGAAGATAATCCCCAAACAATAGATGATCTGAAAATTGCCATTACTCAAAGGATACAAGAAGTCACTCCCAGCATCTTGAAACGCGTTTCTAAAAATATGCGCAAAAGACCAGTTTTGCCTCAAAGAAAGGGGAGGACATTTTGAATATTTATTATAAATGTGAGTTCAAATTGTTTTCCTACGTTATGTTAAAAGTGCTTTTCACCATTAGCATAAAAATAATTGTTTTAAAGTTTGTTGTTTTTGTATAATAAATTCACGAATCGTCAGTAAAGGAATTTTTAGGACACTCTAGTATCTTTCTAAAGGTTGAAATAATCCATACAATTTTCAACCAATAGATGGGGTTATTTAGTCACTATGGTTGGTTGGTTTTGGGGTTTTATGGCGCAAAGGCCATATTTGGACATGCTGCCCCAGGTACGACACACAATATGAAGTAATAGGCACACGCAATGAAAGTTGTACTGACACAGAAGAGAGAAATACACCTGAGAGGAATTGAATCTGAGCCACCCACAACTCGAAGGTTGCTAGCGCAGTGGGCATACCCACTGAGCCACGACTGCGTCCTTAATCACTATGTGCGGCGTGGAGTTAAATTAATAAATACTGTAATACTCGCAAATCTCGTGATGGCCAGAGTTAAAATATTCTTTATTTGTGAGAAACTGTCACACGTTTTCTTTTTAACATAATGAATTATGAAAATGCTCTGATTATATACGAGCTAATTGATGCACGAATTGAAAATGAAATTTTACTTGAATTTTAGGCGCAGAGAAATTGCTGATATAAAGAATTTTGATTTCAAATTTAGAATCGGATTAAAATACAGCGAATGAGAATGCAGTTAAATCCAATCAATATGAAAATGTGTGTATTACGAATTACCGAAATAGCGATCTGGAGCGTAGATTTTAATGACCCTCGAGTTATCAAACAGATAATAGAGTATCCAATCAATCCGACAGAAAGCTTTAATGGGGATCACTCCTGCAAGATGAATTGGCATTAATGGGGGGATAGAAGATGCTAAATCAAGCTTACAGGGGATCAAATTTTGTCCATAAATTGGAGATTAAATAATAGCTCTGCTCATGTGTGAATGGGAACTGAAACGTAAATTTCTCGCTATTCAGAAATTAGTGGAATCTAATCCAATAGCCATTGAATTCCACTTGAGTTGAGAATCCACGAAATGATCAAACCGCTTTGAGTGTTTAGGTAGCATGGAAATATCGATGAAAGTGGGATTGTGAAGTCGAGTTTGTTTTTTAAATGGAGGGTGATGTGATTGGTGAGGACACAATTCGATAGTAGTTTTATTTGTAATTAACGTTCCACATTAATGTATAGCTAAATGGATTTGAAAATTCAATGGATACCCCAAAATTTAAAAAATACTAATTAATCTCTAATAATCGCTGTGTTGCTCCAGTGCGACATTAATTAACTACCTACTCGAGTGGATAAATTATTAACCTTTTGGTTGTCTCGACGAGGTATCTCTTCATTAGAAGAAAACTGACCAAACCTTGATGGATGACTTACCTCGTCCTTAGAAGAAAACTGACGAGATCTTGATTTCGTCATCATAAGAGAATCGGACATATCTTGATGACGATATATCTCGGCATTGGTAAAACTGGTCAGATCTTGATGAACGAGATATCTTCTCAAAACCACTTTGAGGGTTAAGCGTTGAAAAAATATGTATTTAGATAAATATGGTTTGCTAACGGCTGAACGAACAAATCATGCATAAGACCATATTCAGGACTTCATTCTTTATGTCACATGTGTTTCCCCAAACACGATTTGCTGACGGAGATAGACGTACGATGATTTTCTATGGAGGTAAATACGTAATGATGTGTAATTTAAACTGCACATTTTCTATAAATAAATGTTCATCCTGCGCTTTGACATGATTACGTCTTTAAATTTGGTCAGTTATAGAAAGTCTACAAAAATAAACTAGCGACCAAAAATAACCAGATTTTTCGCGCTTATATATAGTAATTTGTAAATGATGATCTGATTACTTAAATTTTGTTTTATAGAGGGTTTATGTCCGTACCTAAAATAATGGGTAGTGGGAGTATGCAGCAGAGAGTAAGGGAGGGTTAGTGCTTGTGCGTGAAAACTGAAAATAGAGACTCCAGGCTACTTTTGGGCAATGCAACTTTGGATTACGAAGAGATACAACTGTGAGATTGGTGTCAATTTGTAAAGCATGAAAGGATTTACAATATTAATTGGCAATAATAATCGATAACATAAGGTTAGTAAAGCTATATAGGCCTATACGTGTACTGAGTTGAATAAAAATTTCATGTTACAAAAGCTGCAAAGGAAATATGAACAGACATGTAATAAACATATATCATCGGAAATAAAAGTTCAAAAGAAATCACAAAGCTCAAATTGATCAATCCCCAATGAATGACCCTCATTGTTAACAATTTATATTGATTTCTTTTTCCATAATTTATTTTTTTCATACAGACTGAACATTTGAATTTCGTTCATGAAAGGATTTCATTTAGTGTTAGGTAGAAAAATAATGTGTAATTTGTCGGGGAGATTATAATACAAATAGTCGTTTGAAACACTCAAATAGTCAATATCTGCTGCCCTCTGAGGGGTTCACATACATAATCCCACCTTAAAACCTGCAATCTTCCTTGTATGATGAGTACGCCTTCTATATATTATCCAAACACGCAACGAAAAAGAACTATTTCAAAAAATATTGTTAGAGCTTGTGAGTTCGAACTCGCGATTGATGTTTCAATTTATTTTCATTTAATATTTATTTTGTGTTCAACTTTCCCACGCAATTTTGACTTTATTTTAACCTTATCGTTCTTCTGAATCAGAATTTTTATTCCAGCTAAAGATAAAATCAAAATTCCGCAGGTAGCTGCACACAATAAATATAAACATGAAAATAAATTGAAATCGCGTGCTCGAACTCGCACGCTCCAACAAATATATTAATCTCTAAGCTTTTTAAAGAGGGTACTGAAATAAAAGAAAAAATTAAAACATCAATGAAGCAACGTTTATTCCCAATTAATTTATAACCTTTACATTTCAACCTTCAAAACAAAAAGCATTTTCACCTACATTTTAACCTTCCCAAACTCCAAATACATCATTTTAGATACCTCCACATTAGTAGTCATACACACACATTAATTATACAGGCGTCAATATACACTCATCTCCATAGACTATAATGCTAAGCCACTGTGAATCCATATTGAATTAGCATGAACCCATGCATTCCTACCTTTGACAGTCATGACAGCTGTGTAGGAAGTCTGCGCAGCCCCGGAGGCGACGAGGCACGTGTAGTTTCCTGCATGATAGCGTGATACGGATGGGATGGTGAGGGAGGAGGCAAACTCTCCCAAATTCGTCACGTGGATGCCGTCCCTGTGCTCGGAATGCAGGAGCGGCACGGAGTCCTTCAGCCAGAGGATGTTGATTGGGGATTCTCCAGCCAGCACGGTACACACGACCATGGTCCTCATGCCTTCCATCAGCTCTTCTCCGAATATGAATGGGTTGATGACAGGACGCTCTGGAAGTGAAACAGAAATGTACTTATAGCAGGATTGTATGGAAACTGTGTTTTGCATTGCAAAAGTGATAATATAATTTGGGTTCTCTTCTGCCCGAAGTTCTTTAAACTTCTGAGGGGTTCACATACATAATCCCACCTTAAAACCTGCAGTCTTCTTTGTATGACTTCTAACCAGTTTTGACTTTCTCGACTAATAGAATCTTTTCAAATGATTCTATTCTTAGGATAGCACCAATCCAATTTTTCCAATAGATTATATTCCAAGGAAGATAAATGGAATCGTTCCAATAGATTATATTCCAGGGAAGATCAATAGAATCTTTCAATATATTATATTCCAAGGAAGATCAATAGAATCTTTCCAATATATTATATTCCAGGGAAGATCAATAGAATCTTTCAATATATTATATTCCATGGAAGATCAATATAATCTTTTCAATAGATTATATTCCAAGGAAGATCAATAGAATCTTTCCAATAGATTATATTCCACGGAAGATCAATAGAATCTTTCCAATAGATTATATTCCAAGGAAGATCAATAGAATCTTTCCAATAGATTATATTCCAAGGAAGATCAATAGAATCTTTCCAATATATTATATTCCAGGGAAGATCAATAGAATCTTTCAATATATTATATTCCAGAAGATCAATGGAATCTTTCTAAAGGGGATAAAAGCCTCCATAATTGTCATTGACTAGGACTAAAAATAATTTTATGGACGTCATTGTCTTACCACATCACGTACAAAAAGTAAGTGACAGCTTGGTAAATGTTCACATGGGGTATGAATCTAGAAGCTGCTTCAAAAACCCAAAGTAACAAGAATAAGATAGTTTTGGAAGTTTTAGAACATTAGTATTCAAAGTATTTACTAGGATCACAGCTCTTTTTTTCTTATTCCACCTACATTTTCATCCTGATCTCATCAATGCACACATCAAGAAAGTAAGAAATCGTTGTAAAAATTGCATGATTGAGTTTGACTATATATACCATATATAATATGTTTGGTCTAATCCCTGGTCTCTTAATCAATGAGTCGTTTCCTCGTGCACATCGTCTCATGTATCTAGGAAGGAATGTCATGAGATTCATTAATTTAGTCTATTCACTTTTAACATGTTATATAGGAAGAAAATAAATTTGAACTGCAAATTTCATCACGCTTCTTTTCCTAGAGTGTGACGCATGTATACGTTTCATATGTTCTACTTGAAATTTAAGGGAAAATGTTGTATTATATGAGTTTACAAAACATTAAAGAGAAAAAGTTATCCGTATATGAGTTTACAAAATATCAGAGAAAATGTTATACGTATATGAGTTACGTATATACAAGTTATATACAAAACATTAGAGGGAAAAGTACTAAACATAATGTGTTCTTCACTGTTTATGCCATTTATGAGCACATCAAGTATGATCAAAAGTGGAAAAAGGCTGTCCCCCTAAAACGTTTTTCCTCTTAAAAGTTTTATATCAAGTATAAAGTGAGTTTTTTACTTCTAACAGCAGTAATGGTGATCGAGACAAAAAATAAATTCTCATGACAAAGTATAACTGAATTTCCTTATCATATGAAAGCTGTATATAAATGGAAATATTTTAAAGGAATGCGAGGGTAAGAAAGTTTATATCTCTTTTTATAATTGATGACCAGGAAAGGCACATGAAATCTTTATAGGAATTTAGGATATTTTTAATGTGAAAACCCAAGACAAGAAGGTAAATACTTTCCAAATCAATACCAGACAAAAACACAAATGCTTTGACTTTAAAAAATGTTTTTGCTTCGATTAGCAATTAAGTTTAAAACATTGTTTACCTTTTAATGGTACGGTAATTTCTTTTTGTTCTTATTGTCTAATGATTCTATTTAGGTTTTTCAACTGTGCATAGTGGAATGAAAATAAACTTTCAACTATCGTCTCAGACTGTAAAATAATTTACTTCGAAAGTAATGTAACTGGTTTAATTATTTTTAGTGCAATACTTATACTGAAAATAAACTACTAGTTTTGAATTTTGAGTTCTATGAATATTATTAAAAAGAACCTTTTTAAGATACGGTATATTTTTCATATATCCAAATATTAATACACTAATTATATTTTAATATGTGAATAATCAATTTCTTATTAAGACATAATAATTCATTTTATAATTTGTACCATCCAAGCATTTGTGCATCAAGTTACCAAATAGAATTCGAAAAAATTTAGTAGTAGTATGCATATTCAGCACTTATTGTAACTGGGAAATCTAAAAAAGGCATTATTTATTTCCTCTAAGTGCCTACATAACGTATTACCATTTGCTTTTATTTAATTAAATGTCCTAACGCATGAGCTATTCGAGCTTCATGCATAACAATATAGTATGAAATTTGAGAAAGTATAAGACATTTAACAAATTTTCGTTTCAATTTTCTGCTATATAAGGAATACTTATGTCGTTAAGAAAAGAGACACGCGGCTTGTTTTTAACTATCAAAAATGGTTAAGATTACTGGAATGCACGGCTGGATTTTATTGAAATTCATATTTTTAAAAGTTACATTTAAAGACAAATTACAAACATCCATACAACTCAACGAAACACTGATCAATTTCGATACTACGACATAAATACCCTTTTGCTTGCATTACATTCTACGAAATATGTCTCTAAGGATAAACTTGCTAAATATTTGCAGGTCTCTAATCCCCTATAACAAGACTCAAGAGAATATATCTGAGGAAATATATGCTCTGTTCTGAGCTATATATAGAGCAGTGCTCATTAAATTCTTGGATTAAATGAATTGTTGGTTGGTTCTGCTACACAATCGGGGCATCGTAAAATTTAGATTAGTAATATTCTAAAGGGAAAGTTGAATGTCATAACTTGCTAAAATAGTGAATTATAAAGGAAATTATGAACTCACAATTGAGTACGATCAACATCTTGCTTTATCTGTACATTGTTATTTGGACGATATTGGATTTTGAGTTTTATGGCGCAAAATCTAAATTTGGACAAATGTGCCGATGGGGAAATAGAGATACCCAGCAGGTTCGTTTATTCTGATATAAGGAACCTTTCATACATGTGGAGTAACCCCTATACACTTTTGTTTAATAAGCCTGTTTTCGCTATTCATTTTTCTTCCAAGTTCCAAAAACAGACTAATTATTTTTTCATTGGCATTAAATTCTTCTCTCAGAAGCCTGTGAACCAACACTAAATTTTGTTGATTGTACTTTTTCACTTGCTCTGCTTACCATTTCGCAAATTTTCTTTCTCTTCCAACTTTCACCCAGTTCGAACGTCTTCCTAAGTCCACTGTTCTGTAAATTTAATTAATGATCATAAAACTTTGTTAGGTCCCAATAAATCAGCTCTTTTAAGTCTCATACATGACTGCTTTCTCTAACGGGAAGATCTTTCGAGATATTTTTAATGGTCTCATAATTTTAAAACAAAACCTAGGTATAATAAACTAATTAAACCGCAGAACTTTTGCTTTGAAAGAAAATAATTATAAGTAATTTTATTCAGTCGTACTTACACATAAACTTCTAACCCACCAAATGCTTTCGACCAGTTATCTCGTTCATTCAAAGCTGACCAAATTTGATGATGATGAGATATCTCGTCATCGTGATATTGCGATATTTTTGTGATTAGGAGATTAAAGTTTGATAAGTTTTTTAATGATCAGATATCTTGTCCACCAAGATCTGGGCAGTTTTACTAATAACGAGATATATCGTCGAGACAACTACTGGGAGGGTTAAAACAATAGTACGAATCTGAGCAATTGCAAGAAAGTCTAAAATAAACATGTGTATCCTCTTATAAAACGAAAATTGACTATTCTATTAAATATTCATTCTATATAAACTTTGTTCCAGTTTTAAAATATTGATATCTTTCTTTTCTATAAAAATAACTACAACAGTCCCTATTAAGCGGTAGGTTCAGAGATAGAAAAGATGTTAAATATAACGTATAGCTTTTACACTGCATATTTAGTTTTTGTAACTTAGAAATACTATCGAAACATTTTAACAAAGAGCAATTAATATAATGTTCGCAATTCTAGTTATAACTGTATAACTTAGTTAACTATATAGTTACAAATCACTAATAAATATGTGAAAGGAAACATTCTACCTTTTAAAAATCAGTAATATTTATTGAAATATACGTTAAAAGGATATTATTATTAAACGTATTTCAGATATCCTATCTAGGAATGGATTATATTACATTGGAAATTTTCTATAACAATTGATAATCAAGCTAAATAGTTGTTTTAGCGTCAACTCTTTTCAATTATTGCTAGAACGCACAGATTTATACGAATTGAATATAATATTACAAGTAAAATAAATAAAAATTGCAAATTACTTCTCAGCAGTTGTAATCAATTTTATATTAATGAGTAAGACTTCAGAAAAATGGTGATTTAAGAATGTATAATGCCGATGGGATTTCAAAGTACTTTTATCTATAAATAGTTTGTAGAGAAATGGATTGAAATCTAATTTTAACAACTTCCCTCTATCATGGCTTAGAGCAGAAAGTCATTAACTGCTACTTTTTGGAGACACTAAATGCTTGATTTCAGAATGACGAGAAATACATTATCTAATTGTAATTTGTTTGAACAAAATAGAACACTATGAAACTGTTTAGAATTTTTATTTTCGAACTAACAATTAGTCTTTTTAAACGGTTGTTCTGTAAAAGTGTTTTGTTTTTGTCACTTTATGCTCTAAGACAACGATATATGTTATTGTATAAATGTAAATTGTTGAAGTACAAATTTCGCAATGATTAATTTACTAATTTGGTAATCTATAACACTTCAGGGGGTTTATCTTTGTGCCCAGAACTGCTTTGTAGTGAGCCTCTGATGCAAAAACCAGTTCGAAATTATCATTAGTACTGGTTAAGGGTTTGTTTAACAGTTTGTTTTTCCTACTTGGATCTTCATTCCCCAGTTTAGCCTCGACGAGGAATCTCGTCGAGAGTTAAAATCGACCAGATCGTAATGAACGAGATATCTCGTCATTAGCAAAATTGACCAGATCGTAATGGACGAGATATCTCGTCATTAGTAATATTGATCAGATCGCAATGGACGAGATATCTCATCAAAATTAAATTTGATTGAATTCTAATGGAGAGATATTCGTCATTAGTAAAATTGACCAGATCGTAATGGACGAGATATCTCATCAAAATTAAATTTGATTGAATTCTAATTGACGAGATATCTCGTTATTAGTAATATTGATCAGATCGTAATGGACGAAATATCTCATCAAAATTAAATTTGATTGAATTCTAATAGACGGAGGTATTCGTCATTAGTAAAATTGACTAGATCGTAATGGACGAGATACCAAGTTATTAGCGAAAAAGACAGGATCTTGACTGACGAGGTACCTCGTCGAAAACATTTGGAGGGTTGATGTTCGACAACATTGATATTTTGATTAAAATCACTTTACATTTTGATTGCTTAAAGAATACATTTTGATTTAATCACTAAATTTAAGGTACGTCAGTCAGTGTATGTCTTTCGAGACTGCACGTACAGAAGAGTACCTTCTTTATTGTTAAGAGCACCACAATGATTTAAAATTTAATGTGTATTGAATTAGAAATAACTATTGAATTTTCATGGAGTGATCTTTATTTTGAGCAGCTTGCTTTTACCATTTTACGATTAGGTTGATATTGAACTGGAGTTACAGAGAAAATGTTGGTTAAATATATCACAGAAGAGAAATGGATATTACGAGACAGTTCCTTTCAATTTTCTCTTGTTTATACTGCAGTTAACTGAAATAAAACAGGTAAAACTTCAGACAACTCTTGTATCTTTTAATTGATTATATTTTATTTCAAAGCATTTGGAATAACTAATATGGCACTTGAGAGAGAAAAATTAAATGAATTTAAAACATTACAAGGTAGAAGAATTCCTTATTGAATACTAACATTATGTAACCCGTAACGCTATAATATTTACATTCATAGAGTCATTTTTGTAACTGTAGATAATAAATTTGATTCTGTGTCCTTAAAAGCACCAAAATAATTGCATTTTGAGATTCAATTTGAAAGAAAAATAAGTTGAATATCTTTTAGTCATACGAAGTGAAGCTATTTACACACAGTCTATCTACGATAGTCTAAAAGCTCTATCCTAACGAAAACAAAATTCAATTCTCTATGAGAGTTTGATGATTAAATCAATTGTTCCACACTGCATAAAAATATTTGTTAAAAAGTTCTAGATAGTTCTAGCGAAGGAAGTACATCCTACTTTTTTTAAGAACGCATTTTACCTTCCTTATGCAAAATATTGTTTTAAAGATTCCATAAAAATCAACTCTCATAGTCAGTTTTTGTCGGGAAAAAATCACTGAAAAAATCCCTCTCATTCAAAAATCTCTTTTCACAGATATACATTTTTAACAAAGACCAAACGGAAGCTCGCATTCATATGTAACGGCTTGCTCAAAGACATGTTGGGATGGGTCCAAAAACACATTACTCAATGTCAGATTGCATTGAAATGTCCGATTCTTTTTCCACGTGCAACTCTTTTAAAACTGCTTTTTAAAAAATGCCTCGTCCTGGTCCCCTTTTGGCAATAAACTGCGTTTAATCTCGGGACGCTTGCCAAAGAACTGCTTATCTTGAACACAATCGGTTTTCCAGCTATTCAAAGATTCCAACATCAATAAATGGGTGAATATGCTTTCAGATTTTCAGTCAGTATTAGGTAGGTATTGTATCACGATAAAACTTGTTCCGTACGCAGTGATATTCTGTTGTTTCTAAATTTTATTTCTTTAAATAGTTTAGTATGTATATACATATTTAGGATTCCATACACAGCTTGGAAATTTTCAACTCAAAATCTACCCTGTTTAAAACACTAAGGATAAGCATTCTGGTGTTTGTCTTGACAAGGTATATCGTCATGAGCAAAACTGATCAGATATTGATGGACGATATATCTCGTCATTAGAAGAAAACTGACCCTTCATTCCGTCATCATAAAAAGTCGGCAATGTCTTGATGACGAGATATCTTGTCATGAGCAAAATTGTTCAGCTGTTGATAGACGAGATATCTCTTCGAAAACACATAGATGGTTAATATATCATGTTCACATGACTCATTGTGGGAAGAGAAAGTTCCCTCGTCTCTTGTTTCAACTTTTTGTTTGATCCAGGCTTCATTGTTAAGATTTTCCCAATTAAAGAGGAAACTCCCATGAAAATAAGAAACGTCAACTTAGCTAAACAAAATATTGAAAAATACGAAAATTCCACGAAAGATTTTTCGTAATTTAAAGTAACAAAATACCTAATACAATCACATTTCAGTGTAAACAAACGAGCCAAACAGTCTGCAAAGACTTTATTTCTGTTGTCCAATTACTCTCGCAAGATACATATCGGGGTTACCTTAAAATCTAGTTTACTACCGTTTTGGAAACGTTTGAGGTTAAATCTAATAGGCGTTGACCAATCAATTATCACCATATAAATTAGGTATTTACTCTTTGGAATTTTTATTGGTAAAGTGCATAAATCCAAGTGAAGTCATGTTCAGAATATGGGCCGGAAACACGTATCTTCACAGAAGCATCATCTATATTTAGCTTGACAGAAAATTCCTCACATAGCTACGGAAACGGTGTTATTATTTACTGAATTAGGTATACAAAGGTTATGTCACATTGGCGAGGTGTGGTAGTTTGTTGAGTTTGGTGCCTGGTGTTGATCTCGTCATCTGATCGTGGTTCAAAATTATGAGGTATCATTGGATCTTTCCCTTCTGTATCATTCCCGGACCATCACCAATAGCTCGTCATGTTGCTCCAGTGCGACGCAAATTGAATTACTTCTCTACAATGGTTTTAGTAAGTTGGTCCTACATACCGTGGTTTTGATCGAATCTCCTCATTGAATTAGATGAAAATTTAAGAGATAACACTGTGCTCTACAATCGCCATCCATTTCGGAGATTCTAGCAGTGCGTTAACTCTCCGACAGAGAATCAATAGCAGTAATAACCAGTTGGTGAAAAAATAATAGCCTCTTGAGACCGCCATACATGATCAACTTCCCAATGGTATAGATGGAACATGTGGGCGGAGTAGTAAGATCTCAGCAGTGTAGGTCACGTGGGCTTGGGAATCGATTTATCGAAGCTCAAACTAGTGTTTTTTAGCCACTCTCGTCATTTAGAACTAATGATTCATGCTTTCTCCCAATACCACGTGATACATCTTTAAACCGAAAGATCGGTAGAAATAGCATGCAGCTGCTCGCAAATGTTCCGTATATTTTATTATAAAATCGATGCCATATATGTATTTGAGTATAGCAACCCTTTTCTTTGTGTCTCGTATCCAAGGTCATCTGACTTCTTAACCACACTGATAATCCATGTCTCATCTATGGCAATTGCATTCTGAATGCCTACTAGAACTCAAGTAATCCCTTAAGACAAAATTTCGCTGTCCTATAGTTTTAACACTCTGAGTGTCGCAAGAGAATTCCGATTAGCGAAGTATTTCTTTTACTTTTCAATGCACATACTGACTAACCACATCTATTGATTGATATTCTATTGGTCTTGTTCATAGATTTGAACCATTTGTAAATATTCTCTTACATTCCATTACATTGAGTAGAATTATTTGAAAAGATTCAATTCATTCTTATTTAAAATACAATCCGTTGCAACGAGTCTATAAATTCTTTTTTTGTAATATAATATTTAGAAAGATATTTTTGGTTCTTTCCTTAGAATTCAATCCTCTGGAAATGTTCTATTCATTCCTTTCTTAGAATAGAATCCGTTGAAAATATTCTATCATTCCTTTATTTAGAGTAGTATCCATAGGAAAGACTATTATCCAAGAAAGCCGAAACTACTAAAAGTCATGCAAGGAAGACTGCAAGATTGATATATGCGGATAAACTCCTCAGAGGGTTAAGAGAACGAAAAGTGTGTGATTTAAACAATACCTGCTTATTCTAAAAGTAGAATACAAAGGATACAAATATGCCCCTTTAAAAATTAAGGATTTTTCTAGCCTTATAGAATTCAGTAAGGCTCGTTATGACTGCGATGAACAATAATGTGTAAAATTTTGAACTATGAAGAAGGATAGATAGTCAATTATCTAAATACTACTGAAAATCCTCTTTGCTCACATTTAAGTATGTGTGCACTGTTACCTAGGAAACATAATTTAATCCTTTTATTTACAATATTTCAATAGACATTGGTACAAAAGAAAGGTATTTTTTACTTTACGTTGCACATGCATTTAATTAACTTCCAATTTTCCTCTAAAAACCACAACTTAATAAACATAAAGTGATTTCACAAAACTAATTAATACCTGTATTTACAAAATTTCAAATCCTTTACAACCTCCACGCACATCAGCTCACAAATTCATTTACATATTTTTTGTTCCTCTACACAAGGCACATATTCCTGGCAATATACACACCCATACATATTTACATTTTCTTAATAAAACGAGGAAACATTCCCCTTATACCAAAGGCACTCCACCGGTCCATTAGAAGACCGAGCACGAAAAAATTAAGTAAAGCTAAGTAAGAGAATATGCTAAATTCTTCATTGTTTGCCTTCGCCGCAAAGATTAATGAGTTAGCCATGCAAGAAATCAATTACGTTTAAATATTTCGGTAGCTTTCCGCAGTTAATGAATTCTCTTAAGGATGATAGGTAAATAAAGCAGTAATGAATTACAAACAAAACTATTTAGCAAAACTTTGGAATTGATTAAAAGGTAACGGATAAAGAAGATACATATGCAAAAGATGTATTCCATATTACTTTGCGCCCACCAAAGCGTTTTATAACTTAGTGTACGAAATAACGTTTCTCAGTAATTATCAGAAATGTGCATCTCTGTATTTCGTGCACCTTGTTATTTTGTCTTCTTTAATAAGTACACAGATTCGAGGAGTGAATGTAATCTGTATTTAAGACATTTATTTATATGTTTGAATGGAAATTAATATTCATGGGGTTAAGTAAATAGGTCGTCTTTTTCTCGTCCCTTTGTTCAAGATTAGCTCTAAAGAACAAATAAAAACCGAGGAAATCTAAATTTTTATAGAAAAAGGAGAAGAAATGCGTGATCTTTTAAGAAAATCACGGGAGATTTGCATTGTTTCGTGATTTAATGTGCATTTAATTTTATAAGGCTTGGCTCTAAGATTAACTTGAATTTTAAGAATAAAGCTGAGAATACTTTGATGAAAATTACAAAGCACTATGTTGTTCATGTTAATTATGTACATATTAAGGTGTGTTTTACATGCAAATTTGCATTAACAAAATTTAAGGACTAATTTGTTTTCGGTATCTTAAAGAGTGGATATCCAGTTCGAGCTATGTTTCATCGTCTTAGGATAAAAGATCACGTATGAACAAATTAATGATAAAACGATTTTATGTACAATATCAAGTATCTCAAATGCCTTAAAATAACAACATAAGTCGAGATCCATCTTGAAAGGTAAATTGTGCTAAAAATTGAATTGGGACAGATTATAAATTATATTAGACCCTCACCCTCTGAGCTTCTCGAGATTTTCGAGAAGTGTAGTGGTCCTTTAACCCCACTCATAACCTTTAGAATGACTAAATAACCAAATTTATTGGTTCAAAAATCGTAAGAATGATTTTATTGGTCAAAACGGTCAAATAGGAGATGTCACACAGAGAAGATTGTAGGTAAAAACAAAGTAAAATTATGTGGTGTTAAAATCATGTATGTTAAAATTATGTGTTAATTTGACGAACATATTCTGTATTCTTTTATTTCAATTAAAATAATTGTGTGAATTGAGTTCTTATAAAGAACTGTAAGATTTAAAGTAGAATTAAAAGCCAAATCCAAATGACAGATCAAACAGATATCCTGTCTAGTAATCCTTACATATACTAACTATAGTATATGCATGCTTACTGTTCAATCCTGTTAGAACAATCCTGTTCAGGCTAAAATCATGTTGAAAATATCACGAATGCATAATTTCACTTAAAATATAAACATAGTTAAATTAGACGTAATAAAATATTTGTCAAAAACGATATTTGTTCTTTTATTTTAATTAAAAGAACAATGCTCTTTGAGCTCCGATAAGCAACAGTAAACTGCAATATAGAAATAAAAGCAAAATCTAAGTAATTTACATTAAACAGATCTAATCAATAAAATATGTATGCATACTGAATATTTTGGATTATACGGCTTAGAAAAGCAATATTTATCCTTTAACCTTGAGATGTTAAATTGCAGTTTAACATCTATTCTGATCTGGGAGATATCAAATACTTAACTAAGAACATAAACAGTAAGGCATGCCACCCGGCTTGAAAAGTACTCGGAAAAATTAGAACGTATCCGGACTAATGTTTTAAAAAATACAAAGATTTAGAGTTTTGAAACTCCCGAAGTTAAACTTATTTATGAACTACTTTTACTGTTGGAAACGTTTTGAACTCAACTTTTGAAATACTGAACAGCTGTCTCGGCGTCGCATTTTATCTTTTTGCTTCAACGGCTCGAGATATCCACCTTTTCAAGGGATTTTTGCTTTTAGGGAACGAAAAAGTTTCAAGAAGTGAATATAACGAATATCGTGATGTAGGGCTTTACAAGTAGTAACAGACAAACGCTCCAAAAGTTGAAATGCATAGGCAGGCACGAATCAAAATGCTTTTCCGACTCAAAACTTTGAGTACGATGCATACAAACTTCTCTATAGATTATATACAACTTTAAATACTAGTATTTGATATTCGTGAAGTTTTTGATGAAATCTGATGCATATTCGTTGATGGAATTTGTTTGCATCACAAAACAACATGCATCTTCACCAACAAAAGAACAAATACTTATTGCAAAATAACCACAACGAGCTAGAGTATCGTGACTTAGGACACGTGGGTGGATGGTAGGTAGTTAATTAACGTCAAACTGGAGCACACAACTGGCTATTGACGACGGTCTGGAATCAATCCTGAACGGAAAGATCCAAGAAAAACACCTCGTAATTTTGAACCACGATCATACGACGAGAACAGCAGAGCTGGCACCACACTCTCCAAATATTCCGTACCACGCCAATGTGAAGACATTTGAGGCCACTACAGATTTTACATGCACCATCTCCCACGTACACGACGGTCTTTGGCTGGACCTAGTTTCGAACTCGCAACCCTAATGTTTCTAATCCGTTGCCCTTCCAACTACCGTGGCCCAGCACGTGGGTTGAATATTACAAAGTCTTTCTGAATTAAAACATTCTTTTATTTCTTGCCCTTCTGAAGTAACGCAATCAATCTGGACAATTTTTCTAGCAGACCTTGTGCAAATGAAAATAAAATTGAACCCTTAACCCTCAGTTCCGAAATTTCCAGTGAATTTAGTATTGTTTTAACCCCATGACACCCTAAATACCTGAATCCATACATACTGGTGGAAATAATCCGTGGATTCTTCCAACCCTTGGAAAGATAATGGGTCCTTTCCATAAAATAAAAGTTTTGGACAGATTCGATTGATCTTTTAATTTGAAAAAGAATCTTTTTGAAAGATGGGTGGCTTAAATCTCGCTAGACCATTTGAAAATAGAAAAATTCGCATTTATTCTTTTATAAACAATAAATATACTTCTTAGAAATTATTTTAAATTATTTTCCAAGGACTACATACAAATAATCTGAAAACAAAATTAAAAAAAAAATAACAGCAAAAAAGTTATATTTTAAAGTGGTCTAGTGAATTTTGGGCCACCCTGTACTATAGGCCCTTTCCTTTGAATACTATCCTTCGGAAATATTCTATTGCTCCTTTCTTCAGAAAATAATCCCTTGGAAGATGGTATTCGTCAAGAACGTCAAAACTGTTCAAAGTCATGCAGTGAAGATTGCAAATTGTAAAGTGGAAATATGCGTGTAAAACCCCCAGAGTGAAAACTGAATAGTATATAGTCTTACCAAACAAACATATATCTGGAATTTGAAAGGGAAAATATCGCAGTAATATTTAAAGTTTGGAAACACATACATAAATCTTATATAACTCGTTTGTTCCTGATTTGTATCCAGGATATAATTTTGTTTCGGGAGAACCTGCCCTGTTAAGCTTAGTGTAGTTTAATAAGGCGCACAGTAATATTTAATAAGGTGGCAGACAGTTTGTTTGGATATTACTTAACAACCACATATTTTGTATTCACATCTGTTAAATAATTTTAAGGATTATCCTATTATTTCTTCACGTTCTGTAATAATAAAATATACTTACAATTCTCTAATATTTGAAGGTCATTAGTAGGCTTTCACTGAATAGTAGTTTGCAAATGAGTACAATTAGCGATTTACGAAGATATTCCATGTAAATTGTATGTGCATTCACCTAAGTATAATTATTTGTGATACTTTATTGATAAATAAAAAACAAATTTTGTTGAAAATTTTATGCGTGTTAGAGAGAATCAAAACGACAGTTTTTCATAAAGATTTTAATTCACTTTATTACGCAAAAGAATTTGATGCTAGCTGGATTTTTTTGTAATAAAAAATAACTTAAAATTTATTTCAGATATTTTCACTCGAAATGATATCACGAATTCCTCTAGGCAAAAACTGGAAGATATTCATAAAAATAGACGTACGGAAATTCCGAAAAAAGTCCTTTTCTGAATAGTTTATGATCAATTTTTTCCCTCCAACATTGCCGTCAAAGTAACATGTACTTATTTTCACCGCTGCAGCTAAATTCACTTATGAACAGGCGAAACGAAAATGAGTTTTGCCTCTAAAGTAAAGATTGAGTACTCAATGCAGTGTGACATGAAATTTTGATTGTTTGAAAGTGGCTTAAGAAGTAATTCTTTTTTACACATTCTGTGAGGAATATAAATGAGAACATGATTGAAATCCGGATTCTAGCTTTATCTGTTTTTTGCGAGCAAATAGGAAATAAGACTTACGCTCTCTTATTATCTAAGGCAACATATATTCAAAATAGAATACTTGTAGTTGGAGAAATAGAATTGAAAATAGCAATATTTATCAATTTTTAAATGCTTCCTTTAGGTCAAATAAGTATGCCCATTAGCCCATTGAACTTTAGAAATTTATAAACCAACAATGTTTGAGAAAGAACAGTATTGACGAGTTGTCTTAATGGCCGTTCGGATTTCTTTTGTTTTAAAATACTTTTTCTCTTGCAACTCAAAATATATGTATTGTAAGGATGACTACTTGTTGGAATATATATATAACTGGTTAACTTCTTAATTATACCTAAGACGATTAACATAGACAATAAACATTTAACCCTCCTGGTGGTTGTCCCGAGGAGATTTCTCGTCATAAGCAAAACTGACCAGATACTTGATGGATGAGATATCTGGTCAACAAATATCTAATCGTATCTCATCATTAGAAGAAAATTGACCAGATCTTGATCTAGTCAACTTAAAAAAATGTCATTATCTTGCTGACGAGATATCTCGTCATTGAAAAAATTACCAGATATTGATAGACGAGATATCTCATCGAAACCACTTGGAAAATTAATGAAATAGGAATAAAAAGATTTGCGAGTATATATTAACAGTCGAATCCTGTTTTATCCACGGTACCAGCCTGGAACAGTTGGTTTGCCCACAGCACTAGCAACCTACAGTGTGGTACAGTATTAATTCCTGTAACTTACCGTCGGTGTATTTATCTTTTCTGTGCCAGTGGAACTTTCTTTTTGTGTATGTCAATTTACTTGTTGAGTGCATGGTGTTTGCCCAGCTTGGCCAAACGTGGCTCTTGAGCCATAAAAATGAAAAGAACCAACCAAAGTTTCACTCCAATCTCATATCAGTGAACCAATCAAGTGAATGTTTGGTTGAAATGAAATTTACATGCAAGAATGAGCGCAAATTGCATTTGGATGTATATAAAGTTAATCACATACATTGAAACTTTATCCAGAATATACTATGCTGTTAGCACACATTCGGGGTACATGAACGATACACTTTATTTTATCGAAAACTAGCAACTTTCTTGGTAAGTGTCTGGGGCTTTCCTAGGTCAAAGTCAATAAAACGAATCTAAAAGGAATCGGCTGTCCTGTTTCATCAGTATTTTGATTTCTATTTGGACACGAAACTTACCAAACGAGTTCGTAACACATACTTAGCTATAAAGTACGGAGCATCGACTTTCGAATGAAATATGTACGAAGCGTCATGTTATTTCTCCCGATCGCTCGGTTTGAAAATATCCAGAAGGTCACGTGGCAAAGGAAGAAAGCATGGACTCTAATGTAGGACTAATTGAAGGGCGGGATGAAAAACATTAGTTTTTTCTTCGATAGACAATCGGCTGAAATCGATTCCCAATCCTACGTAACCTACATTTCTGAGATCTTACAACAACTCCGCCCACATGCTGCGTCTACTTCATTCGAAGCTCGATGGTACGAAGCCCAGTAACAGAGCTTGTGGAATCTCTTAGCAAGTGTTGAAATTGAGTGAAACCATAGGGTTAAGATTCATATGAGGATTATTTAATGGAAAGTGAATGCTGAAGTTATTCAGAACATGAATTTTGTAAAGATAGACAATTGGTTTTTTAGCCAAAATTGAAAGTTTTATACTGGGAATGAAGGAATGATGTGGTGAAAATGTACACACAAGAAATAATAATGATAATACAAGATAATAAAATGTTGTCTCATCACCTGGCGTAAAAAAGTATTTGAAAATATAGTCTCAAGCAATGCTTTTGGATTATTGTTATCGAATAAATGTTCAATACTGTGGGGTCATCTGAAAATAAAGTTAAGTTCTCAGCACAATAAGCTTAGATACAAGGGATGTAATATGATATGCTGCTCATGCTTTTTTGAAAAATGTTTGAAAATAACTAACTATGAAGGATTAAAATTACAAAGAATTAAGCAAGGTAGAGGAACCATACACATAAATTGTATTTAAAACTGTTTTTATTGTGTAATTCAGTTATTTCCATTGAAATCACTCTTAAGTTGAACTTTTATTTTATTTTCTTCGACATGTTATTCAAAATATTTCTCTGTAAGATATAAAGATTGATAATTGGTAGGTAGTTAATTAACGTCACAGTGGAACAACATGACAGGCTATTGACGATAGTCCGAGATCAATCCCGAAGAAAAAGATCCAAGGCTAAAGCCACGCAATAATTGCTTATTATTATTATTTTGTACCACTGTCAGATGGCGAGATATTGCTTATTGGAATTTTCTTGATACCATCGAATATTATTGTTTCCATATCTATATTTAAATGCATTCGTCATCTGACAGTGGTTCAAAATTACAAGACGATCTCGGATCTTTCCCTTCGACGTTAATTCCTGACCGTCGCCAATAGCTCATTGTGTTGATCCAGTGAGAATTTAATTAACTACCTTCCTACATGTAAATGCAAATATTTTTATGTTAATTAAGGAGTGTAATAGTACTAAAAAATAGTGCTAATACGATAAATTGCATGACTCGTAAATTAAAAAAATATAGCATTGATTTCTATGTGCCTAAAAATATTTTGAATTAAATAATTGGTGTACGTGAAGTTCTTGAAAGTATAATGCAGGTGACACAAACTTTAGGGCGGAAATTGCCCTAGTGCTTGTTTAAACGTCATAAACCGAGTTGTTCGTACTGGTGGGATATGGTAAGGACTGCATTTATTATGGAAATTTTGAGGGTTGCGTTGAATTCTGAGAACTAGAATGTCTCTTGACAAATATTGTTCAACCACCTCAGTGAACATGGCAAGGTCCTTATCGTTGGCTAACATTCACCACGTTAATCCCTAACCAGAACGATATATGTCTTGACTATCACGTTCATACAATCAAGCAGTGCCGGTAGCTTTGACTGAGTGAAAGCTTGCATGCGCATAAAACAGACACGGGCAGAAGGAAAAGCTAAGCGTGATCGATGGCTTGCGGAGCACGTAGTTGATGGAAAATAATAACGGGATAAGGATTAGTTTAACAACTTTGAGACAGTTTTGATGGCTATCTAATGGAGTGTTTGAAATCGGTGTACATCGTTGATTTCAAGAATGTCTCGAAACATGATAGTTAATATTTTTCGCACAGTTGAAAAACCCGTAATCTCTTATTCTAGACAGTTTAAAATTATTTTCTACAAATCTGAAATAAAGTGTTTTTAAGATAGTACAACTTATTACAATGGATATAAGTGACACACAAGACTTTATTCTATCCTACGCTCGTCTCCAGCCTCTTGGCTATCAGTTGACGAACAACAGAATAGATGTCTGAAATAATGAAATATATTTAAAAATTATTTACAAAATTTGCAACTAACTGTATTGTCAAGAATTTTAGGGTAGTCTTCGAGTTTGAAATGACTGGTATCCAGTCATTTCGTCCAGTATCTAATTTCGCAAAGAGAACATGTAGCTAATTTCGCTACTTCATTACAATGCCAGTGGCTTTTTTAAATAGTTATGTCCAGTAAGCAAGCTACTCTAACATCTCCGGGAAAGACACCTGGAATGCTAACATCATTTCTCAATAAGGCATTCCAGATCTTTGCTGTTGACAAAAGTCCAACCGGGGTGCTCCCTAAACAATTGATATCTTGTAGCCATTTGTGGTAGACCGATTTTCCAATTGACATAAGACTGAAATTGCTGCCCAATCTATTTCTCATCAACTCACAATAAATCTTAGTCAAAAACTACTAAGATTTATTGTGAGAATACATAAATTTCTTCTCGAAGTCTTAGATATTATTAAATTCACTGCACACTTCGGTAAGCAATATTAGAGCATTCAAATGAAAAGGTATGGACTTTATATATTCTGTCGAAAAAGTGAAATTCAAAATTGAAATGTAAGGTGAATTTCATTGATTACGGTCTAATGCATTGCTGAATGGTTTGTAGTTGGCGGATTTGAATCAATTGAGGGCCTAACTCGAACAAGAGGCAAATTCATAACAAAGCTTCAAACCTAATATTTCTTGAATTTTAGTTAACCCAATATCAACGCTAAATATCTATTGGAATATGCTGCCATTTGGTCTACCTTGAATATTACCTCCAGTGACTAGAGTTCATTTTCTCCGTTTCAATAAAATGTAGAACAAATAGACGTTGTTGTTTGGATCCAGTTCAAAACTTGCATTCATTGAGTTCCACACAACCAATAGATAGAGTAGAGTTTTATGAATGAGTCTTATCCCCATGCCGTCGACATTATGCCCCCTCCTTGTCGACATAATAAACCAATTCCTTTCCTGTGTTGTTCTTGGAGATTAGTCTTGTACCACAACTTTCAGGCTAAATCCAAAAGATACAGCGTATATTGGGTAAACATTTCATCACTTTCTTCAAAGGAAATAATATTGGAAATAGTAAACGAATATTGACGTGTTTGTGTTAAAATATACACCAAAGACGTATTTCAAATACTTTCTAAGAATTTCACTTTAAATGCCAAAATCTTAAGAAAAAATTAATAAACAAGGATGTAAATACTGTGAAAGACTTTTATTATAATACTTAAAATAATCCATATGTATCAGTAAAAATTGTTGTTTTTGAAAATTAAATTTAACATAAAAGCAAATGCAAGAAAACGCAACTTTGAAGATAAACTCAACAGCATAGATGGTTGCTAAATCCTTATCATAGCTTGCGTTTATTGTTAAAAGCATCGATTTATCTGTGTTTCACTTTAAATTTTTCAAATGAACCTTCTTTCCCATATAAAAATTCAAGTTTTAAGGATGCTACACTGTTCTTCACATTGAAAGTACCAGATTAACTGTTGTTAATTTTTTATTAAACCTCTTTAAATATCTATTAAAACCTTTAATTTATCAAAGTTCACATTAACTACATGTTTGAGTTAGTTGAATATGTCTTTAATAAATTTATGTTCACATAAAACTAACCATTAAAATACCGAAAAAAGTGAACTAGGATTTCAAAACAAAAAAATAACAGCCATTCTTGAGTTTTTTCGGTATCCTGAAAAATCCGCAGACGATACTTACTTTATTTTTGTATGTTAAGATATCTTGTATACCTTCGGAAGCAATTTTTTGAAATTATCAGGGAGACTAGGTTTCTTATACATTGTGTTATTTATTTTTACCAGAAAAAGCATTTTATGGCAGAAAATATTGTGTTTAAAATTTATTTTCAATAGAAATGGAGTAAAAGTGTAAAATACCAGCCAAAAATACCATTTACATATAACGTCAAATTAAAAAATAGTTAACGTTTTTCCAGTTCGTAAAGTGAGTTATCCCTTAAAAACATTTGTTAAGATATTGAACTACAATCATTGTTATATTTAAATTAATTGTGAACTTTAACGTCAGTCCTCCCTGAAAAAACATGAAAAAAGAGCAAAAATAATCAGGTTTACATCCTGCTCAATTTTTTCAATGCATATTTCTTAATAATAATAGTTAAATCCTTGTTTTATAATCATTAGAACATGTATAAAAATTCCAAAAGAATTTATTTGAGGCATTCTGAGATATCGTGTTTTGCGGAGAATAACAAATTTGCATTTCAAGGAAAAGCTAAAAAGAATATACTCCCATGCCAAATATAGATGTCAATGCTTTTTGAAATATTTATATTTCCAATTCTAATGGTTCCAGAAATAAAATCCGAAGTGATTTGAAGAGTTGAAGAGTAGCAGCATAATATGTAAAATTTGAAAAATGTGAAATTTGAGTGAAAATGGCGTTTTAAAGGTATACAAAAAGAAAAAGAAACAAACTTACCAACGACTCTCACAAAAAGTGACCCTAACGCCTTTTCTCCTTGTCCTCCTGTCACTTCGCAATGATACCAACCCTGATCATCTTTGGCTGCTTGTGCAATGGACAGAGTGCCATTTCTGTGGTCTGCCAGTCTCTGACCACCAGTTAAAAGCGTATTATCTAGAAAAGATCACAGTATTTGTCAGTCATTAAAGTACATATATACTATATTACATGTAAAACTAACAGTTACACAATTGTTCAGGTATGTAAAATCGTCTTAACACTCCAGGTGGTTGTCTCTACAAGATATCTCGCTATTATCAAAATTGACCATATTAATTGACCGAGATATCTCGTCATTAGAATAAAACTGATCACATCTTGATCTCTTCCCCAAACAATCGACTATTGATTAGTCCCTTGATGGACAAGATAGATTGTCGAAACTGCTTGGATGGTTAACTCCAATCGAGAATAAGTGTAAAAAATAAGATGTGTTCTCTGATATATACATTGAAACACAAAATGAACTTTGCGAACACCCCAAAATAACATTATTGTTACTTTATACATTATTTATGCTTGATTTAACTGTAAAGTAGAATTGGGATAGCAAATAAATTATACTTTTGGAGCTCCTGGTTATGGAATATGGAAAGTTCGCGTCGAAGAGAGTGAGATTGAGAGCACGCTATTCCGATATTTTAATTAAATCTTCTAATCTGGATGTTATATTTTCTTGAAGAATATTTAAGTGAACTTAATTATGTAAAATACGCGTCTACTTAGGAGAAAATTATTCTACTCTATAATATGCATGCATAGTAATAGAGAGAAGGCCACATTAAGGCCTAATACACATTCGAAGCGACAAATTTTTTCCTATTGATGATAAATATTAAAACATATCTTAACAGTGGTGGATGTGTATGAATTCATGTTTATTCATAATTAACTTTCAGTGTAATTGTAATTGTGAATACAATATAATAAATATTTGAGGGCCGTATTTGGTCCCCCAGCAGTTCGTTTAAACATAAACATTATCTTACGTAAAGCTTACTGCGAACTCCAACCATAAATTCAGCTATTTTGCAAATAGCTAAACATCCTTCAGGTAAAATAAGTATTTTTTGATAATATTTTAAGGCTATAATACTTAAGAATATCAATTTATATGAAATGTTATCGGGAATGTAAATCTTCTATACATTACACTGCCGACTCAAATTTTGGGATTTATGAATTTGTGTTCCCCGTTCAGAAGGTATTTTGTATTGAAATGATTTCGTCCCAATGTACCTCAATCGTTAACTCAGGTTTCTATAATAATGTGTTTTGATTCAACAATGGAATTGCAACATGTATAAAATAAGTATAGAGTTTATTTCTCACACCAGACCTTTTCCGATCTTATCCAAAAGCATTGTCGAGATAAAACAAACCATCTAGAATAGGAGGAAAAAATAAAAACTATGGGAATCTCCGGAAACATTTATTAGAAAAGGAAGCTGCTAAAGAAAAGAAATTTGTGAAAAAGACGTACAGGAAAAGTTATTAAAAACGTAGACATTGAAAGCGATACTCCTTTAAGAAGACACCAAGAATGACATTCTGAACTATATTAATCCGTCCTCGGAACTGAATTTTTTTTATCCAACTATTCATCCTTCACCAGAAAATGAGTTTATTTCGTGAAATTCAAAACAAAAAAATTAATTTACTACATTGGACAAATTGAAGGTATAGAAAAATAAAGAGCGTATTTCTTGTAGTTGTCTTTCTTGTTTTGTTTTTACTAGCAAAAATATCTGTTATGGTGTAAATATAAAGTACAAAATTTATTTTACCTGTTATAAATGATCCATTAACAAGATATGATTTACATTTTATTTCCAATTGTGTGTGAACCTGGTATCACTTGAAGCAATTTGTTTATATTATTACGATTTTATTAATAATGTTTTTCGATACATATATTTCTCACTATTTAATGCTTAGTTTACTTCCCAATTCTTTTATAACCATGAATGACTTAGTTAACTTTATTTTCCTTGGTATATATGCATCTCCTAATGTGCCTAAAGCTTTTGACTTGAAAACCTCTTTCATAAAGCATATTTTTATGCCTCTACCAAAACATAACCAATTTACAATAAATTATGCGGGGAATATACGAAGTACATAGAATTTAAAATTAATAATCCATCTTTAAGGGTATATTGTACAAATTGTTCTCCTGTATAGCAGTATGGAATCCAGTTTGAATTAAGATGACAAAAACAATTTAATGGAAATAGTTTGGCTTTTATTTTCATGACTATTTTAATATTCAGTTCTGAGAGTGAAATACATTAATTGCTATTTATTAGTGACAATCATTGTCAAGAGCTTTCATAATCACATAAACCTCTGGATGTCCGATGAGTAGAAATTTGGTTTTTCTTTCTGATTCACTCACGTAAATGTTCTATGAACATTTATCCGTATTTTGCCCATTGTTAGATCTCAAAAGACAAAACCAAAGTCCACATATTTGGGCTTTCGAAGCGAAGACATTGCAATAATTTTTAAGTAAAATAATTTCCTTACAAATATGGATAATATACGATGCTTTAATAAAAGTTGTGAACTACCTCTTAAGGAGATATTGAAAAAAGTATACGCTGCAATTACTGCAGCTTCGTCGTTGTTATAAAGTATTTTTCCCTCTGATCTCAAAAGACAATATATGGCATTCACATATTTGGGGTTTCGTAACGAAGAGATTACAAAAACAATCTCAGCAAAAATATATACATAAAATATAAATTGATATAACAAAGAATTGCGAGCTATCAAAAAAGAGATATTCAATAAAAATCACATCTGACACCACAATTACTTCTCAGCAACATTTAAAATCACCACAGCAATTAGTCGCAAACAGTCGCATCCAGGCGGATCAAGCAATTTGCCTACAATACGTTCCACATTGCAATTTTTAATCAAAACACAAATGTTTTATGTAGCACCACTCTTCAATGTGATAAGGAAGAGAAACGAAAAAAAAAATAAAGATTTTTGAGGTTCAGTTATTGCAAGGCAGCTGGCGTATCGCCAGAGCAGTTCCATCCATTGTTGGACGGAATACAAAAAAAGGCCGACTTGACGGATGGCAATAGTTATATCTTTCCCGGAAATAATGAAAAAGCGGATGAGATGAGAGTAAAACATCGTTCTCTCCTAAATTCCCCGTGGTCCCCAACGCTTTTTTCCATCCAGAACTTTTCCAACGACTCGCTGGGTCTAACGCTAAATTTAACAGATTTACCGCCTTTCTTGTGATTCGACGCACTATTTCGTTAATTTCAATTTTGAAAGCGTCGAAAGGGGCCGGGGGACGTACTTGTCGAGCGTGAAAATGGTGACACTAATTTTAAATAAATAGCCGTTTCGTTGTTGCTGGCTCTCATGGAATAAAAAGTCGCTATCGCTGTTGTAGCTGCTGGGCGGCGTTGGAATGAAAAGAAAAAGCGATTTTGTTAATTGTGATGACTTCATTATTAGACGTATCCGTGATGAACGAGTTTTAAATTCATGGAAGAACAATTTGCTGTCTTTGTTCGGATCACGAGGGCTTCGAAATTATCACGGAAAGAGTTGTTTAGAAGAGCCGCCATAAGCGTTCAAACATAATTAACTTCTATTACGTACATGGAATAAAATATTAGCTTATTTTTACTCTATTTTTGTATCGGCAGTTTTCGCTCCATGTGTGAAAGTTTAACGTAGTTTTCTAATTAAGTTAGCTCGGAAATTCTGAAAGGTTTCGTTAAATGGCGTAAGACTAGAATTTAAATATTTTAACAATCGAAATTAAGCTATTCTACTATTTACGAATTTGCAAGAGTTAACGCGTGAGTATCTCAAAATCATTACCTATTCATAGTTAAAATTCTTAGTGTGCAAAAATACATTTCATATTTATACCACAATACCCTTTTCTTTGATTTCTTTATAATTCAGACTATAGTGCCTGCCAGAAAAGTACTTAAGGCCAATCTAGTGGTGACCAGGATGTAATTATTAAAACAGAAAACTAAGAAAGGACCAGCATATTAACCCTCCAAGTGGTTTCGACGTGATATATCGTCCAAGATCTGGTCAATTTTGTTAATGAAGTATCCGGTCCATCAAAATCTGTTCAGTTTTGCTAATGCCAAAATATCTACATAACGAAACAACTCTAGTACTCCGAGGGAAATAAAAAACCAGTAGGAAAAACAAATTGACCCTTCCTAGAACTGGTGACAGTTTGGAACTGGTTTTTGCATCAGAGGCTGGACACTACAGGGTGGTTTTGACGCAAAGATAAAAAAACCCAGGAGGGTTAATACAAAGTACATGCATCTTTAAACAGCAGAAACAAAAATACAATTGAAATACAGATATTTAAACATCGAAATCTGTAATATGCCTAGGATAAAATTAATCCACCTTGTACGCAGTAACTGAGGTCACCAAGACACACAAGTATTTGCAATTGGTATTCTTAATAACATTAATTATCCATTGTGATAGGTTATCAGTAGATTATTTATTCCAGTGAAATTCCTAAGCAACACAACGGGCAATTGGCATTGGTCCGTGATCAATCCCGAAGAGAAAGATCCGAGAAAAACACAGTCATTTTGAACTATGGTCAGATGAGATAAGAGGTAGTCAAACACGAGGTCAACATCTGCCGTCACCCAAGAATCACATTACTTAAGAAGGACAGTTTGATAACAAGCACTAAAATTTTATACCATGTGAATAGTCTGATTCAAGTCAGGAATATTGAAACAAGACTCTGAGTAGAAAGGAGATCTAATACTCATCACTATCCAAATCACATTTGTGCAGGAGACCTTTTTGCATTTTTTCTAGAAATACTAGTAACTCCAGCAGTTTAGTTAAATACTCGATAGCCGACAAATAAATGGGCTTCTTAAAATCATGTTTAACGAGTCTTAACCTTGAGAAAAACCTTCGAAATGGTTCCTACGAGATTACTTTTTCATTAGATCTAATCCAATTTGCTAATGACGAGATACCTCGGTATTTAGATATTGCTAGTTTTTGATGATGACGAGATCAAGATCTGGTCAGTTTTTTTTAATGGCGAGAATCTCATCCATCAAGATCTGGTAAATTTTGCTAATGACGAGATACCTTCTCGAGACTAACACTATCCTAATTGGGCAAGGTACACATTTGTTGATGACAGTGTACTGGTACATTAATCCATGATATTGAATAGGCGCACCGAGAGTTTTACAACTTGGATAAGTTTTGTTCAGTTGGGCAAAGTTGCCTAATGTGCCTCATGTTACGAAAAAAATGACTAGAGCGATAAATCAAACCAGAAACAAAGAAACCGATGCACTTGAATCTAAAGTTAAACTTTTCAGTGATCTTGAGTCCGCCCTTTATATTCGTAGGCAATAAATCATTTTCTCCTATTCATTTGTCAAACACACAATCTAAAGCAAAGGTATTTTAACGGGTTATAAATCCGGTTAGAACATGAATCGGAAATGCATGGATTTGATCATATCCCGTCAGTTTCCAACAGGAATCATTCCCATAAAAGGAACGGAACTACACTTATATAAAATTAGGGCTAGTTCTTATACTAAACTTCTTGTACAAACTGTTCCATAATGAGACGTTGATACGACTTATGCATGGTTTTGAACGAGTATAACCCCTCTTATCCTAAAATTCTGTCGTCCTTTCATTCACATAGTAATAATTCACATGTCATTATTTTGACGTGAATAATTCTTTAAAATCGGAACAGTATTCTGAGAGGCATACATCAAAGCATAGAGTTTCAAAAAAGCGTTACAACTGTTTTGTCTTGTGATTTCAGAACTAGAAGAAACATCCAGAAGATAAATATAGCGTCTTGAAGAAAAGGATGTCCATATGTGATATGACTTTCGGACCTAGTGCGCAGGTTCACTGAACCCGGAGAGGGTGTCCGGAATATATCTAGATTCTACTGTGCTGGACGAGTCTTGAGTCAGTGGAACTTTCGATTCCGTGGAGTGAGGACTGCGTAAGGGGTGTCATTCGAAATCGACCAAACTACGCTGGAATTAATGTTGAACAATAATATCTCTCAACAGCAACTAATTTAAAACTGCATTTTAATCGTTCAAACTGTAAATAAATTGTTGCCTATTCACAATAATCAATCGTTCAAACTTCCTGTTTTCTTCATTCATTCCACAATCCAATATCAAGCCCGAGTATTCAAGTCAAAACTATGGTTTGTGTCTTTGACACAACCTACCAATTTTGTTTTTGAATTTTATTAATCAATGTAATAAAATGTATTGTTATTTATTTTAGGGTTTTAAAGATAACATGTCATTACATAGAATTCCATTTAGTGCCATTGTGACACTTCCTATTATGAAATAATTAGAGTACTTATTTTGTGTAACTCTTGAATTCTTATTAAATGTCGAAGAGAGTTCGTTACATACTATAACGGGTTAGGTAAAGGCTGTGTAATTTACTTATCAAGGTTTTAAGTTAAAAACAAATTCAAAACAAAGCAAATAACTAATATAAATCACAGGAAATGAAAACAATAACGGTTTGATAGAAAAATTAATTAATCATTCGGAAAAAAATACCAACATAGTTATAGAGCTGAATGCAATGCTTGAAAAATACTGGAAGTTTAAAGCATAACAATATAAAGAGAAAACAAAAATACAGGTTCAAACAAAAGGACAAATAAAGTCAAAAGAATGAATAGAACAATAAACCAAAATAAGCTTTTGAAATCCTAATTGTACTATAGAAAAATATATAATGAAAGTAAATAATATAAAAAATATAATTAATGACACGCATGAAATACATGTTTTTTCCCAAAAATAAGCAAATAGAACTATATAATAAATGAAAATAATATCAAATATAAAAGGCTATCACATAGAAATAAACAAACAATACAAAACTGAATGAAACAAAGGAAAAAAACAGAAAAATGAATAATGAACTTACAAAAACTATAGTAAAATTTCGAATTAAATAATTGCAAAAATAAACCAGAAAATAAAAGACAGTGTAATATTGAAAACGAATGTTACAAGAACAAATTAAAAATAGCCTTTATTTATGATGATGAATGCATAATTTCTACTTACGTACGTTTTTGCTACTTAAAATGAAGAGATCTTTGTAAATTTTTAAAAGGATTTGTCAATTGAATACAACGTTTATAATAGCTATTTTAAAAAGTATGAACATTAAAATGAATGAATTATGAAGCAAAACAATTGCATAACTATCAAACATAGTTATGCAATTATTTTTAACTTAGACTTAATAGGAGTGTCGCGTAATAAATTATGCTTCACTTCATCTCTTAGAACATTTTAATAAATAGCAATAGAAGTAAGCAATATCTGAAGTATATAAAGCAATATATAAAAAATATAAAAACAATCGTATGGGGAATGAACAAACAATGCAGGATCAAACAAAATCAATAGAAGTAGCAAGGTACTTGAATTTACGTTGCACTGGGAACAACACAGCAGGCTATTTGAAGCCAATAGAGTAAGAAAGCAAACAATGAACATACATAAACAAAAGAAATTTAGAATAAAGTATCCAGATGTAATAAAATGTAAAATGTAACCAGAAAATGCTGTATAGAGTAACATTGAAAACGAATGTTACAAGAACACATTAAATATCCCCTTTATTTGTGATCATGAAAATATAATTTTCATTTACACAACATTTTTTATTTAAAATTCAGATATCTTTACAAGCTATTATTATAAGAATTCGTCATTTGAATTACAACAATCAGCATTTATAGTAGCCACTTTAAACGATACAGACATCGAACATATTTACGTTGTTATTTACTTCAAAAGACCCAATCTGGAAGTCACAGTTAAATTCTGTGTTCACTTCATGACTTAGAAAAGTAATAAATAACATGATTAAGCAATACATGATATTAATTGAAAATGTAAAATACTATTATATAGAAAAGAACAAACAATACAAGATTGAACAAAACAAATGGAATAAAAATGCAATACGATAAACACACGTAAACTACAGAAACTTCGAATAAAATATCCACGCCCAAAAAATTCTGCAGCAAGTAACATTGAAAACGAATGTTACAGGAACACATTAAAATGCCCTTTATTCGTTATCATGAATATATAATTTCAACTTCCATTTTTTTTCTTTAAAATGCAGAGAGCTTTGCAAACTTTTAAAAGGATTCGTCATTTGAATACAGCAATCAGCGTTTATAGTACTCACTTAAAAAAGTACGAACATCGAGCATAGTTACGCCGTTATTTACTTCAACTTAGACCCAATCCGGAAGTCACGTAATTAAATTCTGTTTTCACTTCATCTCTTAGAAAACGTAATGGAAATTTCAGAAGAAAACACTCCAAAGAAAGAAAACAACTTCCCCCGAAAAATACGTGCTTTCTCAATCGTGAACAAAACCTCTTTATTCTTTCTTTCGTTTTTCTTTCCTTCAAGAAAAATCTTTGACTTAACGCTTAACTCAACCAGGTTGAAGAAACAACCTTTTCCAATCCTTTCCCGCATAGTTACATTCAGCTGGAAACGGGAGGTGTCGAAAAATTTGAGATATCCCCGAGTTCCCCTTTTTATTTTTGGTGTTATTGGACTAGACAAATGTCTTGGATTGCCACCAGGGCTGATCCAGTCGGACGGAAATATTTGGTACTAGTGCGCGCTTAAAGCAGTTCCGATTTTTCATGTGTCGGATTTGGGCATTGCCAACTACAAATCAGAATCTTGGCGAAACGTTAAGGATTTAAAGCGATCACTTTTCTTTGCTTGGGATGTGTTTCTTCCCTTTTAGGCGCTGCCTGCTCAGCCAGCAAAGAATTGAAAATCTCGACTGAAAAAGGAGACAAGCGAACCGGAAAAAAAAATGTTGTAACCGAAAGGGTTTTGGTGGCATCAGTTGAAAATATACGTTCAATTTCGATAAAAATATCAAATTGGCATTAGTATTTGAGCTGAAAACCGAAACTTTACTCTTATATACATTGAAACTGCCCTATTATGTGGGACTAGATGAAATATAATATTAAAAGTTGAATTTGATTTTTAAGTGTAATTTAATTTATATTTGAACTCTTAATAGAAACGACAAATTTATAGTAAAATTTAAAGATGGAATTCAATGAAATGAAAATCTTAACATTTTAAACTTATAAATGAAACATTTTAAAGTTATTGCATTTAAATTAATAGATCCCATTATAAGTAACTTATTACAATAATATTAAAAGTTCAATTTTGTTAATAACTCAAAGTATTTAATATACTCAAAGTAATAATAAGTCAAAGCATAAATATAAGTTTGAATTCATAATGGAAAATATCAGCTCTAATGTAAAAAATTAAAGATGGAGTTCAATAATATTAAGAATGCATTGATTTCGATTATTAAATTTGTATAAAAAAGTGTAATAGTTATTACTCATATTTTTAAAGTAAACAGTTGTTTTTTTGCATTTTAGATTAAAAAATATAATTTTTAATGCAAAAATTAAGTATGTTGATTAGCATATTATATTTGTGAAATTTATTTTATTGTGAACTAAGTATTGAAATAAAGTATTTAGTTAAAACTATTTTTATTCTTATTCTTCCGTTCCATCGATCTTCTGATGAAATGGACTGAGCACGTGCTTGCAGCTACATGTCAGTTCTGCCAATCGCTCGGTTTGAAGATTTGTTCACGTAGTATTTGGGGAAGCACGAATTCTAACGTAGGACTAACTGACGAGCATGATAAAAAACACTAGTTTGCGCTTCGATAGCCAATTGGCCCAAGGCAATTTCCAAGTCCACGTGATGTATTCTTCTGATACCTTACAAGAGCAGTTTCGTTCTCATGCTCAGATTGTTTCATTCGAAAGTCAGTTCAGGAAGTCATTCAATAATTAGTAAAAGAAAAATGGAAAAGAAGTATGAAAATGTTTTAGAGAATTTGTGTTTGCAACTGTATCTATAACTTGGTATTTATTCATACTAAAGTTACATATTCAAATTATTAGTTAAACTTTTATCTTCTACGATCAAATCCAAAAAATTATAGATTTAGAGTCTGAAACAATGTCAAGTATTAGCCATATATTTTACAATTTTTCTAGAACTGGGTCTCTTGAGTTGGTTAATTTGTGGTCCTACAGTCGTTTACTTCATTGATGAGAGATATTAGTTTACAACCTAGATTTGTTTTCTCAAAGGAGGTAAATAATAATGAAGGCTTTTTTGACTTTCTATGAGATTCTTAGATTAAACAAACCATCCGAAGACGAGGATTCTATTTACGTTTCTCCAATACGGAATACACATAGGAAGCACGTAGCACTACAAAAGTACTCGCGTAATCTACATATAACTTAATAGAAAAAGCCTCTAATAATAGAAATAGAACTACAACATAGAACGGCAGAAAAAATGCGATATTAACAACAAACTCTTCAGAAAGTGAATTGATCAAAGGGTTTCAAAATTAAAAGCTTCACTGAGATTACCACCCATTAAAATAAACTCATGCGTAGCAGTGCAATTGCTTTACCATTCATTAAAATTTTATCTACCGAATTTTAAATGAAAATTAATTATAGCTCTCAAAAGTTTAGTTATATTGCATACTTTAGGCATGGTTGACTATTTCTTTTGAATCAGTTTTAATAATTTAATACGCAAGATGATTGATGACAGTCATTCGGTATTCTGGTACTTGATAACTGAACACATTTGGCACGTTCGTTCATAGTCGACCGAATATTTTGGCTAGATTCGAATGAAAGAGACCAATTTCATAGAAATTGGTGGTATTTAATCTGTCACATTGTGTTTCATGAGTGAAAAATTGGGAAACTTGATCCAGAACGTGACAAGATAGTTAGATATTGCATGGAGCTTGCTTTTGATGTTTGAATGGGGTTAGTAAATTCGAAAAATTGTTATCTTTTCCTGAAACATGTAGAAATAGGTTTCTTGTAGGATACAATTGGTCTGTACAAGTTTTGAAACAATGTTAATTTTAAATAGTGATATGAAATTTTGGAGGATAAATGAAACTATTGAAATTCACATGAACTTATACCTCTCTTAGTATATATTATAGTCGTCTTAAAAGAATAGACCCTTGTTAGTTTTCTCATTAACCATCTTAATGGTTTATCTTCGTGTCAAAAACTGGCTTGTAATGGCTAGGCCTCTGGTTCAGAAACCTATTCCAAAGTGTCACCAGTTCTGGGCAAGTGATAAATTGTTCTTACTACTGGGGATCTTCATTCCCCTAGGAGTGATAAGACAGTTTTGTCTCGAAGAAGTATCTCGTCCTTAGCAAGATTGACCAAATCTTGAACAAGATATTTCGTTGAAATGCTTTTATGGTTAAAATTGTAAGAGATGAAATGAAAGCATTAGATTGATGTCAAGAAAGAGGTTAAACTGTGAATGAATTAATTAAAAATTGATGATTAAATCTGTAAAATTAATAACGATTAAAATGTAACCATGTCTTGAAAGTATAGACACTATTAAAATAATATGCGAATTTCTATAACTGAAGGACTTCATAAAAAACGTGGTGTCATGAGAAATAATAGTATAAAATTGAAGGTTTAATACTAATTGCTTCTTCAAAGTTCCTAGATCATAAAATCTCACTGTGGACGAGGTAACGCTAGTTTGAGAACTAACTCCAAACGGGAAGACCACATTGGAAATTGAAACGGAATTAGATGGAGTAAATATATTATTTATCTAATTTTAACAAGTGATGTTATTAGAAAACATAAAGCTTATTCCTGTATTCTATTTGATAAGTGAAGAGAGAAAAATGTTCGATCATGAATCCATTTTTCTGGAAAATATCTTTGCGGAAATCGAAAAGGGAGTTCAGGCATATAATTTCAAGAGATGCCATTCACTAAAGGATAAGAGACTCAGACACTTAGTTGATACAAAATGACTCACAAACCTACTTTATGAAAGATACAGCGGATGAAATGATCATGGAAACACATGTCTTTTAGTGACTTATGTTTATCAGAATAACGAGAAAAGTATAATTTTGATGTTCCAGATATTTGTGAGTACCTTCTTGAAATGATTTGAGCATAGAGCTTAGAACTTTTCATTAAATAGTGTGCTAGTATTTTGGTCTGATTTAGAGAGAATTAGACCTCAACGGTAGAGAAAAGCCTTTCATTTATAACTCACAGGTAGAGGTCTAAAGACGATCAAGAGACACTAGAGAACAATTTAATACTTTTTGTTGAACCTCTTAAAGGCCTTGAATGGGTTTTCTAGTAAGATAAAGCTACTCTTAAGACACTCTAGAGTTTTGTGTACTTCGGTTACAGACTTGCCAATGGGCAGTTCAGATCTTTCTCCAAGTAAAAATGTATGGTAAGAAGCTGAATCCACACAAAGGACTACTGGTGACTGTGCGGGATCAATTATGAACAAAATGTATGGATAATCTTAGAAGAAAGATATAAGCAAATGGCAAGCATATTTTTACAGAGGAGAAATTTAAACATCCTTAGAAATAAATGAAACTGTGTATCGCCGTAGATATTTCAATACGTGGTATTTACTTTGGAAAGCAGAGTCAATGACGTCATACACAAGAATAGCAATGACACAAGAATTGAACATTTTTCTCTATTTTTAATAACTTAAAAGTTGTGTCTATACTTTTGAGATATGTATATTTTCAATGGTTTTAGTTCAAACAAATTTTAAGTTATATTTTGTTTTGTAAATGAGGGCAAATTTTTCACATTAGAATAAATGCCTCAAAACTCATATAACGTTTTTGCTCACAGTGTATATATTTCAGGAGAAAAATAGTTTTATTGTTTTAACTATTTTAACTAGTGAAGCAATGCACTTCGTTACTTACCATTAACATTTTTCTTATGAATAAGTCTATTTCTTTTACTCTTTGTATTCCTAAAATTACTTCTCATAATTTTGATGTCAATTCTTAAGATTTTTTTGGAATTTTCAACCGGGAAATGTTGATAACTAATTTTATTTAAACATATCGATATAATTAATGTATTACAATGTTTTGGTTTGTAGCTCTATCTATGGTAATTTCTTTGCTAAAGAGGAGTTAATTTGACCACATACATTGCTGAAGATTTCCTTTCAACTTTGGAAAAGTCATAATTACATAACTAAATAGTAATATTTTTAAAGTAGAAAAACGTAGACAGATATTATTTCTTAATTTTAAGCACTCTTCAGTTCAGATTTTCAAGATGTCTTAAAATATAATTCACACTTTGAATAAAACAAATGGAAAATTTATGATTACATTAAATCAATATACTTTATCAAAGAAAAAGTCTTATATTTCCAGTAAAAATGTCAAAACAAGTGTCAGAGCATCCAACATACAATCATCAGAGTATGTATACGTCTAGTTCTTTCGGCTCAACGCATTGATGTTTACTTTTAATAAATATTAAATTAATATTACTTCTTATTGTATATGCCTTTATATAGCTATAAAATATACAGAACGAAAGTCTGAATACTTAGAGACAGAGAATGGATCGACTGATTTATATACTTTTCAATCAAAGCAAAAATCTGTTTAGAAACATTGAAATAGAATTTTTAATTCATTAAGCCGTCGTGTTCACTGGTGTTTATTTTAGTTTCATAACTTCCTTAAGAGTATACACTGAAAAAATATTAAGATTAATATTTGTCTTCTTGAAAAGTTTCACCTGACGAAAACAAACGCTTCGGAACTATATTTTTTCAAGACGATGGGATATGAATTATTTAATCGAGTATGTTGTTTAGTTTTTAACTTTCCTTTCTTACGGTATGGAGGATAATACACGATAGCAGTTTGGAAAATTAATTTGAACTTTTTAGAAGCTGATGCATATATTATTAGTTATCAAACTATATAACCATAACCATCTATTCATACAGAATGTGCGCTGTTGCCATTTAAATAATAATAACAGAACCACACACAAGGGAAATAGAAGAAAAGTAGAAGCATTCATGCATGAAAATAATTTATTCTTGTTTTGAAAATTTTCGAGTTAGTTTATGCTTTCCTGTTCTCACTTTGCCCTTATTTACATGCTTTCATTCAAGGGAATATTAGACTACCCCGCATGTTACTTATTTATATTACATTATAAAACCACTAACAAGATTTAGGTATATTTTATATACTAATACAAATAAATGAGGTACTACTTTTTTCTTTGATAAATTGTTGTTTCTTTGATGAAGTGGTGAGGCTATCTGTTTATTACAAATATGTTTCTTTAAGATGTTAAAAAGAACGAATGTAATAAAACATTGCATGAAATTAAATTTAACTTGTATATATGCTAATTAAGATGTTACTAATATTTAGTCAATGGTTAATTCGATATTTGGTAATGCACCAAAGATTGTACGAAGAATAAAAGAAATGATTAAAGGACTTCAGTTTCCCCGAGAGGTGATTGTTCTCTTGCTGTCTAAGTAGCCTGTTTACTTCGATCTATCTCATTACTGAGCTTAGCGTTCGTCCCTGACACCTGTTATCCCGCATCACTTACGGAAGGTCGTATTAGAAATTCAGGACAGGCTTTCACCGAAACGCCGCCTGAGACACAAAAGCAAATATTTGCCCTGTCTGATAATGAAAGAATACAACGGATTTCAGATTTATGAACATGCAAAGCGAAAGCGAACTTCCTTCCAGAAGCTGACTTGCATATTACCAGAAATGCGTGCAGTGTTGGAGATCTCATTATAATACTAAAAAGTCAAATACTTATTATACTAGTAGTACTAATAGTTAAAAAAATATTACTTAAGTCCCTAATAACTAAATATATACTAGAATCGTGGGTATATATAAAACTAATGAAACTAGTAATATTCGAATAAATATACATATACTAATAATATATAAACTAATAAAATATATAGTACTCACAGAAGTACTAGGAGTTGATTGGGGTGAATTGATTAACAATAAATTAGAAAAGTAATTAAATTGATTTATTTTATTTCAAAGGAAAGGGCATCATTTAAGTGTCCGAAAAATAATTTTAACACACATGTGACCGTTTCAGAATTTCTACAATTTTCTTTTGAGAAAAATACGCGTATATCGTATACCCAGCGTATAATTTACTTCACATGCACCACATCCCTGGTGCATGTGAAACTGATGTACGACAAAACTTTGAAAAATAATACTAAGATGATTACAAAAAATGTTCATTTTATGTTTTCGATTAATTACGAACCAACGCCAAATAGTTTTCCACTCAAAGTTTTTTTGTCTGTATATTTTGACTTGTGGTACTAATGCATCATAAATGGGATAGTTTAGAATTGCATTATCATTAAAGAAACTTCTATGGAAAATAATTTTAACTTTTTCAAAAGAGATAGCCTTACATTTTCTAAAACTATTATGCTTCCAAGATCGATAAAGTTCTACATAAATTTTGCTTTTATCCAACTTACAAGCAGTTTCAAATTTATTCAGTTTTGTACTTGATTAATTGCATAGATTCAGTTCCTGAATACAAAAAACGTGCCTATTCCGAAATACGTTACATTTCTATTGAGTAATACCAATTAAACCAAATAATGTAGCTTGAAACGCATCAGAGTGCAACTTTTAATGCGTTTAATCGTTTTGTAAAGTAAGCCTATTTCAATTTTTGAAATCTTTGAATAACTAGAACATACAATTAGCTACAAATCTTATCTTAAAGAGGTTTGTACTGTAAATTTTATTTTTTTTCTCTTTCTACAACCACCATGTATTTAAAATAGGATTTTTGTAAGGAAAGTTGGATGAAATATACACAGAGCGTTAAGAAATTAACGTCTTTATCTACATTATGTAAAAATAATTCGCTAAAATGCGACTTCTTAATAATTGATTTATGGCATATGAAACAATACAACACAATTTGAGCATCAGCTCTAATAACTGAAACAAAATAATTCTAAAAGATATGAGTTAACGTGCGGATATCAATTTTGAATTTACTCAGGAACAGAGTAATTCCAAAAATACTCTAAAATAGTCGATAAAGCAATACTTATTTATAAAAAGAACACAAACTTGAAATACTTAGAAATGCTGAAATATGAATCTATACGTCGTCTATATGAATTCCAATTTCTAATTCGAACTAAAAATGAGACATTAATTATCTTATTACCATACCACACACTTAAACTTTCATTATCAGTGCGGTTTTTGCTACCGCTGTTTGCATTAAATAGACTTGTTTCCTTTCAGAACGTTGCATAAAAATGAAAGTTAAAGTAGATGGAATTATGGTAAAATAAGATCTGACTCGTCTCTAAAATTAATTTCTAACACTAGCAAGGTTCTGATATTCCAAATCTATCAAATGGTGTAGATTAGAAAAGAGACAGACAGGCAAATACCACTCAACTTTATATATACATAGATATCAATAAATTCTAAAACATTATAAGTACTAATAAGCAGGGCATGCTGAGTTAAATCATGATGTGAATCCAGATTTAAATTATAAAGTAAATCTAGATTTAATTCAGGAGGTAAATATAGATTTAAAAAATCAATCTTTAAAATATATTCTTTTATTTATAAAATTTAATAGCAATATTGAAAATAAAATAACCTGTGCCAGAATGTTATTATTTTATTCAAACACTCTTAAAAAACATTGCTTCTTTTCAGAAATCCCTCAATAATGACCATTTTATAAATTGAGAATTATTGACTTCCCCACTTCGAAGATAAAAGAATTGATTTTGGGGTAATTACAACTGGCCATCAAGTATTTCCGTCTTGAGTCATTGAAAATAGTCTTTGTTTACCAACAAGATCCGAGTTTTATACATACGAGGTCTAGTCAACTCGTTACAGAAATGTATTTGGTTAATTTTGGTATACATTTCTCCGTAGGAGGATCAGCGATACTTGATCTGAGGCCCTTTCGAGAGGGAAATGGTTATTTCCGATAAAAGAAATAGTACTTTTTCAACATGAGTTGTTTTCTTTACGCAACAAGCATTTGTGTCTCTGGATTTCTTAAATTATTTATTAAACTTTCCTGGAAGCAAATCAATTGATGTTGAATAGAGTGAACGTCTTAATGCTCACCAAAGCAAACTATCCAACAATACTTGCATAAACCAACCTTTCACTGCTGGAAATGCTGTGCGATGCGAATATCCTCCAAAACAATAGATTGCTAGTAAAATATTCATTATAGTTTTGAATGCTGAATTCGGAGGATCCAGAACTCTTAAGATACTTATAATTGGAGTATTTTCTAAAAGTAAATGTAAAAAGTTCCACAAATATAACGGTTAATTCCATTACATTACTTTAATGAATACAATGAATAATTTTATTGCTATAATTAATTATTAAATTAATTATAGTTTTCCGTTAATGATTTTAAACTAAAGCATTTGGCTGCATTTTGGCGAGAGACACTTTGTCTGACAGCTTTAGGAACTTTAGTTATGTCTTTATCAGACTTGATCAACAGAATTAATTTAATTGCAAACTTATTTAAATAAGATGGATATATTGATGTGATTAATATAATTTAGTAATTAAATTAATTGAATTATTTTATTTTAAAGCCAATTTACCTCCAAAGCTACTCCTGTAAATGTAGAAGGAATATTTTCAATTCAGTTTAACTTAGTTTTTACAATTAAGACTTTTGAAATAAATTGGGTAACGAAAAAGCAGCAAGATTAAAATTTAATTATTACAACGTGCTTAATTTATAGGTAGATAGCTAAGTAGATAGTTAATTAGCGTCGCACTAGAGCAACACAGCGAGGCTTCATTTATAAAATTTAACATTAAATTTTATATCCCCTTTTTAAATGTGTCTATTGCCTGAACTAGTGTTTCAAGTATATGTATTTTCCATTATAAAAAGGAATTCAAATGACAATATATAAGTAACCATAGCAATAATTTTAATTATTTTTTTATTACTTCATAATTTGTTTAATTTTATTTTTTCAAAAATTTACCATGCTATATTTCTTAAGCCCTCATGCATTTTAGTGTTTCATATAAATCCGAAAGTTCACTGCTGAGTTTATAACGTCTAAGAAGTTAACATTTTTATAGGAGCAACTAATTTATATAAATCATAAATATCCGACTCAAATGAAAAATCTGAGTAAAATCATAGACGTGAAATGTAAGTAGATTGAGAATTGCTATTGAGAGGAGCTTCAAAAAGTGTGACAAACATGTCGACTAGTAATCACGTGACTGATTTGTGAAAAGTCGATTTTATTAGCCGATTTGGCATTTCATCGTCTCGTTTGGTGATATAACATATTATGACAGGGTAGGCGCGTGAATACTCATTTCTATAGAGTGGCAGAAAAAATAGTGAAATCGCCAGTGAACTACTATGTCGCGCGCACCAATCAGATTATGAATCAATGCGCTGCTTCTTCCGTCCCGTGAACCAATCATATGATGTATCAATGGGCGCCTTCTCCCGACTCTAAATCAATCAATGGCGTCTTCTCCTGGCCTGTTGACCAATCAGATGATGAATATTCGGTTCCACCCGGTGAATGAAAGAAATCTAAGAGTCACTAGTAGTTTTGGACACATGAAAATGTAACCATTGCTCAATCTATTTTTATATTTCCTCTATGATTAAACTAGTGTAGTAAATCCAGTGTTTCATGCTTTTTCATGTAGCGCTAATAAATTCTTGGTAAATAGCAATACGTATTCCCCCAGCGAGTGTTTAAAGTATTCATTAAAAAGTTATTTGATTGTATTAAACTATGCAAACACGTACAGTACTTTCTAAAGTAACTTTGCTTAAGGAGTATATATCAAAGTCAACTCTAAAATCTTTACAAAGAAATCAATAAAAGTAAGAAAAAAATCTTGCGAAACTTATTAACGTGTGAAATAAAAAGACAAAAAGTTCGAGTCGATATACTCCGATCTTTTCTAAGTAGCATGAAAGGAAAACTAGCCGTTCTTTGAATCGCGTGCAGTTACCAAGGGTATAAATACAGCCCCCGAAACCGCCAGAAAATGATATTTTAAAGATGACAGGTGTCAGGGAGCTTAACTTTTCATTTCATTTCGCTATTATCAAAAAGTATATAAATAAAAGAATACCAAACGAAGAAAAAGAAAACACAATTACTAGAAGGTTGCAAAAGACCAGCGATTTTTCCTGTCAGTTCGAGGTATTACAGATAAAAAAACAAAAGAATCTTATCTACTTCTGCGAAGAAAACTTACGATATCACTCGCGAAAAGGGAAAAAAAATCAATGGAAAAAGAGATTTTTTCCCCTTCAATAACTTCACTCGACACGCTATGTTCGATTTCTCATGAGACCACCGATTTTCAGGTTTCACGTCATTTTTAGTTTTCAGTTCAACAGGGATAAAAGGTACGTAAAAGTGAAAAATACCCATCGATTTTTTTCCAGCGGAAACGGGGTGCTAATAAAATGAGGACATATCTTCACAAATTAAATTTTCGCTCTGCGAATAGAATTTGAAATTGCATTGAAACTGGTTACTGTTTCAAAGGAAAATGTTTTAGATTTGCCTCGTTGCAATATGATTGTTTAGCGTGAAACATGCTAAACTGTGACCATTTTGTTAACACAAAGTTACTGAAAGAAAATTATGTTTTTGTTAAACATAAGAAACCAACAGTTTTAATTACCATAAAATTATTTCCCCCATTTGAGGTAGTGGGGTTCCAACTCAGGTGTTGATTTCGTTATCTGATCATGGTTCCAAATTACGAGGTGTTGTCCTCGATCTTTCTCGTCGCGATTGACGACCGGAAAATTGCAAATTTGAAACTCGATCAAACCAAAGACTGTAGCGTACGTGGGGGCTGTTGCACGTTAAATCTGTCATGGCCTCAAATGTCCTCACGTTGGAAAGTGGGCTGCCAGCTCAGAGGTTGACCTCGTCATCTGACCGTGATTCAAAATTACCAGGTGTCTTCAGATCTTTCACTACGGGTTTGATCCCGAACTCTTGCCAATATCCGGCTGTGTTGTTCCAATGCACCATTGATTCAACTTCCCTAACCACCCCTATTTGAGGTTGAAAGTTAAGGTAAATAATTTAAGATTTATTTTCCCTTACTGGGAAGAAAGATTAAAACTTAAGTTAATATCCATATATCTGCTCTGCTACCTGTTATTTTCCCTGCATGACTTATACTCCGTTTTAACCTTCTCGACCAATATTCACTTTCCTAGGATTCTTTCAAACAGTAGATATGGTTATTTAGCCATTATGTTTGTTGTGGGGAAAAGGCAATACTACACTTTTCGGAAATTTGAAGCTCTGGTGAATTGTAAGTAGCGTGGGTTCAATTCCTGCCAGGTTCGAGTCCTCTGTGAGCATGTTTCAGTCTTCTGTGTTAGAGAAATTTTCTTCGTATGTGTGTTTCTATTTCTTGATGTTCTCTTGTGTTTCGCGAAAATTGATCAAATATGGCCCTTGTGCCAAAAAAACCACAAAACAATTAGCGGTGCTCAAAAGGGAATCCCAGAATAACTGTGCATAATTTCATTGTATTTTCTATAAAATAAGTTAGCATTCGCTTGGATATTTGGATATTGGAGGTTATTGTTGTATTTCGTTTACAAATCACAAGACCATCGGTATTATAACAGCTATCGTAATGTGCATAAACCAAAGAACCGTATGTTAATCGATTTTACGATAGATCCAACAAAATAGCAGTCGAATGACAATATGCGTGTCATAATTATGATAAACTTCTAATTTAATAGCCTATTTTCACATTTTTAACTGCCCGAGGGGCATAAACGCATATATACGCTCTAGAACCTACATTTTTCACTTCTTGACTCCGTCATCTGACCATGGTTAAAAATTACGTGGTGCTGTCCTCGGATCTTTCCCTTTGAGATTGACCCCGGACCGTCACCAATAGCCCGTTGTGTTGCTCTAGTGTGACATTAATTAAAATACCTTCCTACCTACCCTTCTTGACTACTAACCAGTTGTGATGTTCTTGACCAAAAAACGTTTTATTATTTCAAGTAATAGTTGATGTTATTTAGTTATTAACCCTCCTGATGGTGTGTGTGTGTTGTCTTGATGGGTAGATAGGTAGGTATTTTAATTAACGTCACACTGGAGCAACACAACAGGCTATTGGTGATGGACCATTGGTGATGGATCCATCCCAAAGGGAAAGATCCGCGTCTTTATGGGATATCTTGTCATTAGCAAAACTGACCAGATCTTGATGAACGAGCTATCTCTTCATTATAAGAAAACTGACCAGATCTTGATCTCGTCAACATAAAATTTCGGCAATATCTATAGAGAAGATACAAAAGTAGAGTGAACTGTGGCAGCCATTTTATGTCCCAATGATCATGTGACCAAAAACAGCAGTCCTCAGACTCTTCTCTCCAACGCGCATTCCTTCTTCCATAGCAAATGCATCGAAAGTAAAAGCTAACATGGTTCTACGGTGCTGTGCATATGGATGTAATTCCAAATTTATCGTAGGTGGAAACATTAAATTTCACAGGTGAGCTATTTTCGTGTATTTAACATTTTTTTTTATGTTTTTCAATATTTGCCAGCGTGATAAAAATAGATATTATAACTTTGGAAGTAATAAATACAACCTTCTGGCATTTCCCGTTCTAATAAAAATATTTCATATATTTTCAATCAATATAAATCTAAAATAATATTAAGAATAAAATAACTGATATTCGAATGTGTTTGCTATTAAAAATTGTACATCTTGTCATTGTAAGGGCTTAAAATATTAACAATAATAAATCGAATTTTAAAAACTTGTGCGAAATCGTTCTCTGTCTTGCCAATGATTTTTTGCGCCAACTAGGAGTACTCTATTCTTTCGTATCTTACACGATGAAAATGTTATGAATTGATAACATGAATTTAAGTACATCATTTAAATTGTTATTTCTTGCTGAATAAAATTGTTTTAGATCCCCAATCTGTGTAACTACATAAGAATAATAATTAAAATAAAAGATAACGTTTGAAACATTTAAGAATTGTATATAAAGTAAAATCGATTTGTTAAAAATAGGAGTAAGATATTTCAAAAACCATATTATAAATGTGAATCACACTATGCGCTTTAGGGAACCTCTTTGTTCATGTTTTAAAATATGTGTAAAAACTTTCATTATAGGATTGCATTTGACAAAAGAGGTTTTCTTTCAAATAATTTTCCTTGGACCTATATCTTTCTACTAGAAAGATGGAAAACAAATTGCCGTTCTCTTATGTGAAAAACAAAAAGCAACGCTTAAACGGAAATTGAAGTACTGTCTACCTGTTTTGACGTATTTTTATTCTTGTTAATGGAGCATGCAATGTAGCAAATTGGAAAAACAAACAATTAGAGAACGAAATGAAACTTCTTTTGTATTAATTCCAATCCGCGTAGCTGGAAAGTTCCTTTTCTAAAAAACATCTGCTTGACACTCTGATTTTTTTGCTTCGTATTTATATAAACCTAACATAAAAATTTAATTATTTTCCACTTTTAAGTCAGTTTGATCTTTCTTCCTGATACTTTTTAATCTTGAGATACATCATATTGAATTAGATTGTTTATAACAATACTTGTGAGCATTTCAATGTTTATATCGTTCTTTAACTCAATAAAAAAGCGTGGTGGTGATAAAAACACATTCCACAACGAAATAAAATTAATTCTTCACGCTATTGTTTTCTACCTGTAAAGAGGATACTTTTTGATTTTTTTCTCTCTAAATAGAGTATTTTAACAAATGAAGTATATTTGTGAAAATTTATGTACACAAAACATGCTCCTCAATTGAGCGAAACCTTTATCTTCCACAATTTGTTAAGTTGAAAGAAGCTATTTTTGAAATCGTTAAATCTGTGATAACTTAAACTTTTAATGTTCCGTTCCTTAAAACAATAAAAATAATTCTGTATTCATGATTTTTAGAACTATAAATATAACAATTTATATTTATACTTTTAATAACTTGTAAAGATGTGTACATGATAAAAATACATTTATTCAGTTCTTGTATATTTAAAAATTTTATTTTGTTTAATTTATTAGTTTTCCCAAAGATGCAGAAATAAGAAAATCGTGGAAAAATAATCTCAACAGAGAAAATTTTAAATCTTCTACATACACCAAATTGTGTTCCAAGCATTTCGAAACAAAATGTTTTTGGTAGAAAAATTTAGGGGTACTTGACTTATATAAAGAGCTGAAGCAGTACCTTCAATTTTCAATTTACCGGAAAATCTGAACAATCGTACTACTGAAAAAAATCCTTCCGAACCAAGATGGGTAGTGAACCAGATTTCCAATAATGAGCCAGGTACAGATTTACTTTATTTTCTTAATCAAAAGAAAATGTATACAATTCAAAATTTTCTACTTAATTGAAAATCAACCTACATAATTCAATATGCTAACCATTTCAGAATATTTCCTTCCAATACTGTGAATAGTAAAATTTTAATAAAAAATCTCATTTGATGAAAATTCAATCAAATGTAAACTACAAGCAGAGTGGGTGAAAAAATACAAGAGAAAACATTACATTTCAATGGCTGGAGGCTACTTCACTGTACAGTTGGAGAATGGGTGCCAAAACTTGTTTCTTTTTCGGTGAAAAATTATTAGCAAAATGTTTGCATCCTTTAAGCAAAATTGTATTTTTTTCCAGCTACAATATTTCAGTACAACAGTATTGCAGTATGCCAATGTAACAATAAACAAAATAATTCGGTATATTTTTCCTCTTAAATTGAAAATATAAAGAATAGGTTATCGAAAGCACGGTCTTTTCAATGCTTCACCTTGTTAGTCTAAGCTCTTTATTATACGACATTTGCAATTTTCTATTAATCTGTATTTTTATGTATTTCTGCAAATGTTGGGCAGAAAAGGAAATTCTATTTGGGAGATTATTCAGAGAATGATATTACATCACTGACAAAAGCAAAGGAAGTTTTAGCCATTGTTAGAGACAATCAGACAACTTACCGTAGGAAAATCGGAGCTTGAAACAAAAGGCTAAGAGAATGAAAAAGCAAATCACATCCCTATAAGAAATTTTATGTGAGATAAAGAAGAAATCATTAATTACAGAATCGGCTTCATAGGTATTAGAAGTGAGTATTGTTTGCTTATTTTTGTAGCACTTTTAATCACAATATTTGTACAAATTATCAATTATAAATTCTCCATGCCTTTATAGGAACTAACTTAGTATATAATTGCGTATTTAATTGAAAATTTTTTTTGTGTATTACAATTATAATTTTATTATCATATAATATCTTTGATAGGTTGGAATAACAGTACAAGTCAATTGTGATGTGCACAATTTTCTCGGTACGAACAGTATAAGTCACTTAATTTTGTCACAGCTACATCCAAAATTTATCTTAATTTTCCCTTTAAAGTTGTCAGACATAAGGTGCAGAATTGATTTTGTAAATTTTATTCATTCACAATATGTAATATCAAACGTTTTTTTTATTCTCCTAAAAAATGTAATTTTTTGACTTGTACTGTTATTCCCGCCCATCAAAGATATATATTTATTATATATTTTTACACAATTTTAGCTTTCTCTCACTGGTTCTGCACTCGAGCTTCTTGAAAGAGAGGACAAAGGGAAAAGCAAAGAAAAATATCCCCCATTTGCCTTAACACTGAACTTTTATTCAGCTAAAGCATACTGTTGGAGCGTCCGATTGATATTTCAATTTACTTTCATGTTCGTATTTATCATTTGCGCAACTTTCTTCGTGCAAATTTGATTCGAACTTCAACCGGAATTGATATTCTGATTTGAAAAACGATAAAATTGGCAGAATAGAATCGTCAGTTCAAATGGTTGGTGCCATGTAAATATGTGATCGTAATAAATGTTTTGTCTTAAAATGCAGTTTTAATTCATTCCAATGTTCTTCTACATGCTCAATTTAGCAATACAGTCCACTTAAGAACTTTGAAGTTCACTTGGGTCCTAATAGAAAAGAAGGCGGAAACGTTTTGGTTCATCGAGCCGGAGCAGCGGAATCACATATAACTATGTGCGCAAAACCTTTTGTTCCAACTTACTCATCCTGCCACTTTAAGAAAGTGGTGTCAAGGTGTGGATGGCTCTCCTGGATTTACTGCAGAAGCAAAAAAGCTCTTGTTGCTAACACTCAGGAAGCAAAGAGAAATCATAAAAGCCTAATTTGTGGTTTAATCATAGATGAAATGTCAATCAAATCTGTTATAGAATGGGACAATGGAAAGTTTTGTGGCTTTGTAGATTTTGGTTCATCTGTTGATGATAAAATGCCTCATGCAAAGGAAACATTGATATTTATGGTTAACTCTGTGAATGGGAATTGGAAGGTTCCTATCGCCTACTTTTTAACAAATGGATTAAATTGTTCAGAAAAAGCTAATTTGATAAAAGAGGCATAATGTAGATTGCATGATATTTAAATTACAATAGTATCATAAACTTTTGATGGGCTGAGTACTAATATAGCCACTGTAAATAATCTCGGGGCTAGTATTAGTGCTGAAAACCTAAATAATACTTTCTCTCATCCTATAACAAATCAAGACATATGTATCATATTAAATGTGTCATATGCTTAAGTTGGTACGAAATACTTTGGCTTTTAAAGGCTCAATTTTCGATGAAAATAATGGAATTATTAACTGGGATTACATAGTTAATCTGGTTGACCACCAAGAAAACTATGGCCTTCATATAGCAAATAAGTTGCGAAGGCGACATTGAATGGCAAAGAGAAAAGATGAAAGTCAAATTGGCAAGTCAAATTTTAAGTATGAGTGTTGCCAATTCTTTGGTTACTTATGTTATGATCTGCAGCTTAACGAATTTCAAGTTGTTTCACCAACTGTAAATTTTCTTTAAATTTTCAATCACCTGTTTGACATATTAAATTCTAAAAGTGTATTAAGTAAAGGTTTCAAATCCCCTTTTAACTCATCCAATCAAAATTAATTTTTTAACTTGTTAAATCAAGCTGATACATATATTAGACGACTTAAAGTTTCAGCTGATGGTGGTTCTATTCTCTCCAGCAATAGAAAAATGTTTTTTTTTTTTAATTTTTAACACGTATTAATGCTTTTATACTAATCTATGTGGAGGTAAATATCCTTTAATGAAATTTTTAATAACCTACAAGCTTTCTCAGGATCACATAGAACTTTTTTAGCGCAATCAGAAGTAAAGGTGGATAAAACAATCCAGCAACTAGGCAGTTTAAAGTTGCTTACGAGCGACTTCTTTGTCATGAAATAATGACATCGGATAATGCCAACTGCATTATTCTTGATGACATATATATTTTAAATGTTTCTTCCGCAAGGAATAGATATGCAAGTCAAATAAATTGCAATTATGCTCAGTGATGATGATAATGACTTTTCAACTATAACAAATAATTCAGAAAAAATTACATATTCGGATCAATATTCTGAAAAAATTAATTATTACATTTCTGATGTAGCCGTATATATTTCTGGGTTTTTTGTCCGAAAGCTAGGGGGTTTAAATGTTCAGACTGTGTATTAGCTTTAAAAAATAATTCACAATTTCAGGAGAGCGCTTTTTTTCGCAGGGAAGGGGGTATTAAAGGGGGGATTAATTAGTCCTTCTGCTGATGTAAAAATTTGCAAAATTGGAGAGAGATACTTTAGAGTGGCTCAAGCTGAAGGAAAATTAATAAGAAAGAATATAATTCATCAGTTCCTTACTCAAACTTTGCAAGAAATGAATATCATCTTTGATTCATTATATGAACACACATTAGACCAATCTCCCCTTGAAAACAACAGGCTATCACTAATAAAAGCTGTCTTATTTGAATATTAAAAAATAAGATTTTATCATGTGGGAAAACAAATAACGGAAAAATTTCAACTTAAAAAATCCGAAGCATTAGTGAAAAAAACACAATATTTAAGGGTCAGTAAATGGGTACATGTTTGTATGAGTTTTATTCAGTGGATTTAAAATCTGACGAATGTGACAATAAATTTTATAAGTTTACTGTTTCTTATTTATCTTTCGTATTTATAAAATATTGATTTCACACACACAATAATTAATACAAATTTAATATTAAAAATCCAGCACAGAACTTTTGCACACACTTAAAATTATAAAATTTGTCAAGAGTTATTTACTTGATCACTTTGATAAATTTAAAAACCATATATAGACACACAGGTGTAACTTATTTAGATTTTGAATCAAAAATCTAAAATTGGGTAAAATAGCTAACAACTTTAAGTACATGGTTTAAAAAAGTTACCTTCTATCTTGTAAACATTACATGTCTATCTTTTCACGTTAATAATACTTCTATGCGTAATTATCCTAAAATAAATTTGCGTTTACAAAAACATAAGCAATTAGGTATCCATAATATAAATGAAAGTTTTCAGTGGTGACCCAGATCTGATTTGAGCTCGCAACCTTCTTATCTCATTTCATTATTTTTATTTTATGCATCAGTAAAATATTTATTGAGGCAGTCATTTCTTAACTTGTGCATTTATTTTTCAATTTACTCTAACTCGTATTAACCTCATTAAGTTTAAAAAAGGAAGTTTGAATGATTTTCTGCTATTAAACCTTTAAGATAATTTTTACAACGCCTAATACAGTTGTTAAAGAAAAATATGTAATATATTTAAGTAAAGAAGGTCACGTTTGGGACAACTATATAACACAAAATTTTAACCAGTGACGATATACTTGTGAGCATCCCCTAACCCTTTTGACATTTTCTCTTAATATACAATTTCTAAAGGTAACAAACAGTTCAGCGATTAATCAAACCAGAACTAGAGGACCGATCTCGACAGCGGGTCTGGAAAACTTGTGCGGAGGATTGTATCTGGACTTCAGGCTGGTTAAGCCGATTTGGAGGACCGGGCCTGATAAAAAAAATATTTGGCGATTGTATCTGGATTGCGGTTTAGGTAAAACAGTCCTAAGGGCCCTATCTGAACAGCGGGCAGGTTAAACGTGTCCAGTATCTGGTCTGCCGTCCTAATAAACATATTTGGTGGACTTTATATGGACTGTGGGTCGGGTAAACCTGTCCGGAAACCGTATCTGAACTGCGGTTCTGATAAAAATTTGGAGGGTCATATCTGGTCTGCGAGCGGGGTAAGTATATCCTACGAGCTTATTCGGCTTGAGGGCCGGTTAAACATATCCTGAAGGCCGTATCTGAATTCCGAGCCTGCAATCAATTTATTCACTACAACGTATTCATCTTACACGTATTGATTTTTGTTGTATACGTGCTAGTTAAATTTGATCCCAATGAGAATTTAAGCTAAGTATGTAACAGCTCAAATTGCTAAAAACATTAAAAAGTTACACAAATTCAATAAATATTCAGTAGTATGCACATTCGCATCGCCTAACAATGTAAAACGTAACTCAAATTCAAGAACTATGCAGTATTATACACATTCGCATCGCTAACTTTTTATAAGTAAATGTTATGTTGCCAAGAGAAGCGATAAAAAATCAAATCAATCAACCAAGCTGAATTTTCGAGTAGCAGTCACATGACTACTAGCCACATGTTGGTGACACTTTTGAAGCTCTTCGAAAAGCGATGCTCATCTACTTATATCTCACGACTATGGTAATATCTTGATGACGAGATATCTCGTCACTAGCGAAATCGGTCAGTTATCTCGTCGAAACCACTTGGTGGGTTAAATGTGTGTGATGTAGGATAAAAGCAATTGTCTTTATATACAATTGTCATTAGAAATTAATAATTTATGTGCTGAAAAATAGACGTTTTTACTTCGGATATCTGAGCGTTAAATTTTGAGGAAACATCTTTTGAAATGCTCACATTTATCTGCAATAAATTTTTTCAAAGTAATAGTAAAATAACATTTCTTAACTAGATGATATAGTAAGAACTTCAAAGAACTGTTAAAAGGAAATCTGTGAATTGAAAACTGCAGTATGATATTTTATATATTTGTTTAGTATTGATCAGAATTCAACAAAGCCTTTACTTTTCAGAAATTCTATATATTTGACTCAGTTTAAGCGAACCCGTACATAAAAGAAAACGTTGGGACATATATAAATCGCAAAAATATACTAAGAATTTTCTTGTAGGTATAACGATTACAGAAGCTTTATAAATATTTTTTGAACGATTTTGATGAGCTGTAAAAAATTGTATGCTACGAAATAATTTTATTTTCGCAGCAGTTATATAGTTAAAGTATAACTTATCGTCTGCTAACTCAGTGTTTTGTTTACTTTCAAAATGGCGCTTTTAAATAAGCAATGGATGGAAGGCTATGTTTCCGCTTTTACCGAAGATAATTATGCTTATTCAATTATTCAAAAACGCTGTAAAAGTCATGGTTTTTCGATATCTAAAGGTACGATAAGTAATATTATTAATGAGAAAGGAGAAAACGTAAAAGTGGAAAAATACTTCTAAAAACGTATCCAAAAAAGAAAAAAAAATCTGAGAATATTTGTAAGGTAAGATCTTTAATTTTAAAAGAGAATCCCCCAAGTCAAAGGACTATTGCAAAGTCATTAAAATGTTCAGTTTCAACTGTAAATAAAATAATTAACATTGATTTGAATCTTAAAAGGACAAAAAAATACAATGTTCATCGTCTGTCTCCACGACATATTGCACAACGCAGAACTCGCTGCAGAATTCTGTATGAGAAGCATTTAGCTGGGAGAAAGATGGAAAAATGTTGTGACAATAGACGAGGCGTGGATGTATTTAAATGATTACAATAAAAAGGAACAATTTATTATCACACAAGAGGAGCAAAAAATCTTAAAAAGTGGTTCAAAGAATCTAAAGAAACTTTCTCTAAGGTATTTATGGAGTGTTGCCGGTTTTGCATATAATGAAAAATTAAAGGTAAAGAGTGGAAAAAAATGTAAAAATCAACTCCACATACTACCAAGACCATATTTTATCACCAATATTCAAAAACGAAATACCATATCTTTACCCACAGTGCCAACAATTAGTAGAGCTGCATCAGGATAAAGCAAGCAGCCACACATCTAAATCCACTATAAAAATTCTTGGAAAAAATGGAACAAGAAATTGGTATCACGTCAATGCTCTTTACTGATATTTCTGCTAAATCTCCAGATGTTTCACCCATGGACTTTTGTTCTTTTGAACTTTTAAAAAGAGCATTATAGAAACGTCGACCGAAAACCATTCAAGGATTTTGGAAAATTGTGGAACAAGAATGGGGCAAAATACCTCTGACGATACCACAAAAGTCATTATTATCATAGAAATTAAGGTGTAAAAATTTAGTTAACAATACGGGCTATCAAATAGAACATTTAAACACAAAAATTTCATATAAAAAGTTGATCTTCACTCCATTAAAATCGTTCAAAAAATGTCCGAACAGCCTCTGTATACGAGATCATTTGCTGCTGTTGATTTCCATTTATTTGAATGAATTTAATTTTGGTTTCAAAATTATTCATGTATGTTTGTTACTCCATGCCTTTTAAGTGTTCATTTGACAATCGATAAAATAACTTAAGCAAACTTTCGAGCCTTACATCATGTACTGTGTGAGTGATTCAGTTATATTACCATTATGAGTTAACTATGATTTAAAATATAATTGAATGGTAAAGGATAAACGTGTTAGTGCAAGTTTTAAGGATAAAGTAAATAAAATCCCCTTGCAATATTTTAAAAATTGACAATGTCTCATACAAGTGCCTAGTGTAAGTAATATTTGATGTCTGCATCCTTAAATATACGTCTATAGCTGCTTGCTGTCTGGAAACTTTATTAACTTCGGAAATACTATCAGTAGTGAATAAAGTTTCCAAGTTTTCTACGAAGTGGGATATTGGAAATACAGGTTATTTCGGCTCCTATTGGCCGAGAGATGTAAGATATTGCATTGAGAATTAATAATACTTTTATTTTATTTTAATAAAACCTTTAAATGTTTCCATATAAAGCTTTAAACTAAATACATAAAACTTAGTTTTGTTGAAATATCCTGTTTAATAAAATTATAATCAAAGGATCGAATTTTCGAACCTTAAGTTTACAATTAAAGTTAGGCAAATAAAATGGATACTTAATTTTTATTTATTTATGAATACACCTTCTCGTCATCTGAACTTGGTTCAAAATTGAGTAGTGTTGTTCCCGATCTTTCCCTTCGGGTTTGATGCTGGACCGTCACCAATAGTCCGTTGTGTTGCTCCAGCTAATTAAAATACCTACCTACCAATACACATTCAACATTCACACGTGATGTATAACATGAAGGCTCATCCTTGAAGAAATGTTCTATACACATATTAACATATCCCATATAAGACCAAAGTACGTAGTTGACTTCACAATCTTGCACAAAATCAGTATTTTGAGTATTAATATCGATATTTAAATAAGAAGGTTAAGGAGAATAACACAAATTTGTAATTATACTCTACAATGAATAGAATACAATTGCTAACTGATCTAACAAATTATAATTTTTACTATCCGGATTAATTAAAATGCAGTTTATATTGATTGATATTATGCTCTACATCACTTTCCTTTTGCTTGAGTGGTATCCGAATGAGAATATATCACACATACAGAGTCGGGATTTAAACCAAGGGCCGAAGTGATGTGTGAGGTTAACTTCTCTGATACCAGGGCGGATTCTTTAAGATTAGGTTAGGTAGCTAATTAACGTAGACTGGAGTAACACAACGGACGATTGGTGACAGTCCGGGATCAATCCCGAAGGGTAAGATCGAGGCCAACACCACGTAATTTTGCACCACGCCAGATGACGAGGTCAACACCTGAGGCAGCACCCCACTCTCCAAACATCCAACCACACCAACGTGAGGACATTTTTGAGGCCTCGACAGATTTAATATTCACCAGCCCCTCTGTACACGACGTTCTTTGGTTTTAAAAAGTTTCGAACTAGCAAATCTCCAGTTGCTAATATGTTACTCTTACAAATATGCAACCGCTGCTGCCCAGGAATTTTTAAGTAATAACAAATATTTAACTGGAAGACCCAAATTACTACTAAGAAACGTCATCCTAAAAAGTTGATAGAGTTTTAGTGAAATTCGTATGAATAATTTGATGTCGTAAAGGAAGCTAACCAGATATAGTTTGTGCTTTTAAATGAAAAATGTTTGACATTTCTTTTAAAAATCTCATTTTCAGAGATTTATAATAAATGTAAATAATTAAAATATTCCACATATTTAGTTAATACATGATTTTAATCAAATTAAGGAGATCAATGAAAGTAGCTAATCATCTAGCATAGACTAATGTAAGGCTATTATTAATTTTCATCGAAGTCGTGATGAAAGAAATGAGAATATATCAACCAGAAATTATTCGCGTGAAAAGACACACGCTGGTTACACAAAAGACAGTATTAATCGATTTTTTTGAATTAAATATGCCTCTAATTTTATCGCGAGCGATCTGATCGAGGGAAATAAGTGAAGGTAAAAAAGCAAAAAGGAGTTTCGAACTATTACAAGAACTATGCTACGGGAAATGGCGACATAATGATGGAAAAGATCTCCCTGCCAACCAATAAACGAGTGAGGAATAAATCAATAAAATATTTCTGAAAAACGAGAAAGGAGAGAACAGAAAAAAAGAAAAATGCAGAATTTTATATGCACCAGTGTTTCATAAAATTCCACTTTTCTTCCATCCTGAAGATGCTATTTCTCCAGAAAGGGTATTCAAGAAATTGCGGGAGAAAATAGAAAAGAGATTATGGGTCATTCTCTTATCTCGCATTCTCCTAAGAAATCGCATTTCATTTTCGTTGCATTATTCTCGAAATAAAAAGCGAGAGGAAAATACTAACGAGGTTGCCTGGATAGTTTTTTATTGTTTTAGCATCTTTCCTCCAACGAAAAGTAATAATGACGCTATATTTTGTATTAAATTGATCTTGAGGTATTGCTTTCCTCCGTCGGTTCTAATGGATATAAGAGGGTTTTATGAAAGTTGCATCAGTTCACGTAATGCCCAAGTGCTCGTTTTTTAAAGGATTATCTTTTAAATATTGCAAAAGCAGCGAAATGGAATTTCTCTCCGTGCGTGTTCTTCAAATTCGTTTCGAAATTGCGTGCATGCGTTCTGAACTGGTTCTTTAACTACTTTAGAGAGTAAGGTAAAGTTTACCAAATTGCATAAATTTGATTAAGTCACATATCTTAATTTTTGAAGACTCATGCGCGCAGTTGCGATTTTTTTGGAGTTACTTCAAACTTACTGAAGTAGAAAATTAAGTCAAAATAAGTTGATTCAAATGAAAAATATCAACTTCTCATTACTCTCGACATTCATTCTATAACGTATCATACGGCTTATTGATAGAATGTCTTCTGTCTAACATTAATGCATCATTACTTTTCGTGTCTTGAACATCTTATGATTTAAGGTATCATTAGTTAAGAAAATACTATTGAACTTACAGAAAATAAGCAACTAACGAAAATGAGTTTTAACACAAGGATCCCAACATAATTTTCTTGTGCTATATGGAACAGATAAATTCGTTTATTAACAAATCACTCATTTTGTAATTTACGATTAAAAGACGATTTTGACATATCCATACATATAAAGCAGAGTTGGCGTATGTCTGTATGTATGTTCTCTATACAAATCTACAGTTTGACCAATGTACACCACATTTGATACACTTACACTTTGTAATACTGTGAGTAACGCAAGCTATATATATATTAACCCCCGTTCTCTTTAACCTAGGTGTTGAGAGGTGGGTAAATCAATTCCAAATTGCCATAAGAAAAACATTCAGCATACAACGATTGCGGTACGCAACTCACTTTGCTTTACCGGTATTGATCGAAAATCAAATTTTCTATTAAAATTGTTTTACCAGTATTGCTCGAAAAACTATTTTTTTCCGAAATGTTATATTTGAACTGATTTTTTATTTCTTTCTACAATATAAATAATTTAGGAATAATTGAATGATGAAAAATAGATATTTAAAATATACTTAATTTTACACAACTTGCATTTTGTAATGGAACACGAAAAGCCAAAACAAAAACTCATTGATGATAAAAGCGTAATTTTGCAATTTGGTATCTGGTAACGCCAGAATTAATGTTTTATTTCATAAATTAGATTCTGAAAATTCCGTGTCTGTGTATATGAGTTAAGACAGAAATGTTGCGGTCATATTTGAGAATTTCTAAGTTTTGTAAATTTGTCTTCTTTTTGTAAATAATTCATTATTGTCTATCAATATTTTTCAAGCGTCTTTTCGAATTTCTCTATTTCAGAATATTCTCGCGAAATTCGACAAGCTTGATCAGATCTTTCGTTTTTCAGAATTATACATTTTTCGATGACCAGAATTTCGTTTCTGTTTGTATTTATGTGTTACATTACTTTCTATATTACAGATATATTATTTAGGAGTTAAATTGTAATGGATTATTTTTATTTTCGGCCAAATACCACTAGGTATGGGTAATTTCTTGGTGGTATATGTATATTTCGACGAACTTTCCTTAAGTCTGGTTAAATACGTTATAGTTTGTAGAATTCTGTTTCATAAAAAAATGGAAGCCTTTTTAAGTAAGGTGTATAACTTCCTACTTTAAATTGACTGTTAAAGTTAAAATAAAGTTATTCTAAAATTCGATTTGTTACGTTAAATCAAAACAGGTAGCCATACGTTGTAGTTCAAAGATATTTCTAAATTTTGACATATTTTCATTACAAGACAATTCAAATCAATTTAATTTACATTCGTTTTTCATGTTTCATGCGTATTATTGAAAGCTCTACTCCATAGTCAAGTAACTACATCATTCTAAATAGGTACGTGGTTTCCATATAGAAACTGAGTCTCTCAATTGAAAAGTACCTTCAGGATTCGATTTAAAACTAAATTTTTCTGTTGGAGGAAAGCAAATTTTAAATAAGACTGCTGATCTTGGAATAATATCATAGTAAGGAAGTATGTAAACTAGAACTTGAAAAAAATTTTTTTTTGTCTTATGTGGCAGAAGGTTGAGGTTGCTTACGTGAAGCTGAAACTGTTCGTATACACAACTTAGGTACCTGTGAAACATTCACTGAAAGCAGTGATTTTGTAAAAAATGTAATCGATTGAGTTTTCTTTGTCTACACTGTTGACATTTGCTTTAAGCAAGCTCCGTTATTCCACTGGCAGCTGAATAGAATTTTCAAGAAAAAAATGTGTACTTCAAAATAAATTAATCACGAATGCCGTATCAGTTTAATTTGCCATCCTCTAACAATGATAATGTAATGATAAAACATCGAATCCATGGTGCAATTGTACCACAAATAATATATATTGATTGGAAAACTGAGTGCAAGTCTATACTCTGAAAGTTCCTCATTTTTCTGAAAATGAACTTAATTGGCATTCTTAATCACTCTAAAACTCAAAATCGACTTCTGAATTCATCTCAGAGAAAGCTTTTGTAGTTTGTCTTACAGCAAGAGTGTGATGAATATGAAATAAATTATATGAATGGATATATTATGTATACATATTTGCGTCCGAAGTAAATTATAGAAGCTATGAAAAAGTTGAAACGATGTTAAAAATATTTTCTGTACACTTAAATGATGCTTGCCTTTTTTATGAAATAGAATCAATATTTAACCAATTCAACCCGAGCATCGCCGGGTAATTCTGCTAGTGTATTTATATCATATTTCAAATTAGGAAAGTTTAGAAAATAAGCATTTCTGGTAACTAACTAAAATTTTTCATAATTCAATTGTTTTCTTAAAATTAGGTACAGGTGATCATATAGCAAGACGTGTAAAAGACAGTGCAACGTTATCTACCATAGTACTTCATGGTGGAGTTAGATTACACTTCTACATATGCTACTATTGTATTGTAAGGTAATATTTGAAGTGGTGGCTAAGTTCACAACAGTGTTGTGAATAGCTATAATTTAACTGATAAAACTTATTATAACATTATAGTTTATACTATAGTGGGGTAAAATGCTGGTTGTTGATCGTGCACGTCCATCAATTTTGGAAAATTGTAGCATTGTTGGGAAATATCGGTTTTTGACCATCATATACCTTGATTTAACTATAATGTTATTATCTTTGAGGATTTCAGAAAACAGAGATAGTAACATATTACTGATGATTTTTAACTTCATATGAAATGTTCCTAAGTATATTGATAATTTCCCTAATCTGATGAATGCTACATTTCATAAATTTTATTATTTTTACGCAAACTCTTTATATTACATCACTTTGAATACACACACATTCCTCATTTTCATTCAGACTCGTAAAAGAAAATGAATCATAGAGTACAATTATTAAGAGTTCCTAAAATTACTTATTTCTTAAAAACTTTCTTTAAAACATGCTGTAAAAATGTATTTTTAATCACATGCAATTTAAACACAATAAGGGATAATAAAATATTTGAGACAAAACATGAAATGCAAGTTTCAAATATATATTAATAATGATCATTAAATCAATATATTTGCCTACTTCCTAATAATTTCCTAATAATAATTATGTTTACCTTTCTTCCAGCGGACGTTTCTCAGGGGATGTCCTGAAACAGCACAGTCGACATTCAACTCATCACCCGTTACAACAGTCACATTATCCATAGGATGGACATAAGGAGGACCAAACACAGACAGGCGGGCTGAGTGACTGATGGCTCCAATCTCGTTCCTAGCATGGCAAGAGTAAATGCCACCGTGTTCAGAATTCACAGAAGATATGTTGATGAAGCTCATGAGCAGACCTTGTGAGTCGACGAAGTCACCAATTCTAACCCCAAGTCCTTCGACTACCGGACGACTGTAGAGTCTCCAGGACACCTGTGGCAGGGGATTCCCAGTCACTAAACATCTGAGAGAAGTCTTGGAGCCGGGTCGGAGTAGTCTGTCTGAGAACACTTCTCGGAATTCAGGTGGATCCTCTAAAATAAAGGAATGATTAACATGATTATTAAAGAATTCTGATCTCTATGAAATTCTAATTGTTCAGTTAATTTGAGAATTAATACCTCTTATAATATATTAACACCTGTATAATTTGTTAACGCCTTATAAATGGATAATTACACTTGGAGGTCATTTTATATTTTACGTATTGTTAATGAATGCCAGATGTCTCGAACCACCTTGCAATTTTTATTTTTAATACTCAATAAAGCATATAAACAGAACCTCTGCATATAAAAGACAATTTTTATGATAAATTAGTTTTATTGTTTGCATAATTGTAATCATGAAGTTTGTTACTCGGTGGTGTGAAACTATATTTTCGTATACTTTTTCGTTTTTACATAGCTATTATATTTCAGTTTAAAGTATTTATTATTCCTTCATCTCATAATAAATACTTTAAGGCGTAATCTCACCTTTTTTATTTAAAGTGCATGATGTCATAGAATAATTAAATGGTAAACAAAAATTCAATTAGCATATGAATATTTAAAACTCCTAATACACTTAGAGATCCTTTTCGTCGCATTCAATATACCTCCACGCAAAATGGTAATTGTAGTGTTATGATGGAATGAAATACAGTGTTATAATGGAATAAAATACAATCTAATAGAAGTTAAGTCTTTAGTATTTGGTATTTTGGTATTTTCAATTAACGTCACACTGGAGCAACACAACGGGCTATTGGTGACGGTCCGGGATCAATCCCAGAGGGAAAGTCCGAGGACAACACCACGTAATTTTTGAACCGCGGTCAGATGACGAGGCAACACCTGAGCTGGCACCCCACTCTCCAAACTTCCACACCACGCCAACGTGAGGACATTTGAGGCCACGACAGATTTAACGTGCACCAGCCCCCTTTGTACACGACGGTGTTTGGCTGGATTCGAACTCGCAACCCTTCGGTTGCTAGTCCGTTACTCTTCCAACCGGGCCACCGCGGCCCGTTAAGTCTTTAAAACCCATCACACGTAATAAAAATATATCCTTAAAAGAGTAGCAACATTCATTTAAAATATCAAGGGGTCCAATTTGGATTCAAATGTCACTTTAAAAATTAGTACGTTAGATTATATGTTTAGAATCTGAAACTTTTGCTGTATGCATATTCTGTTGTCGGCTTGTCAAGTGGAGGAGACTGAAACAAAATTTCGAGATACATTTTTTTAGTTCTAGACCAGAATGCGGTGATCTCCAGACTTGTGAGGTATACTAAGTTATTTTTTCTTTGCATGAAGTTTATATTTCTTCTTGCGAAACGCATTCAGTGAGTATGTATAATAAGTAGAATTTTTTCCACTTCGTTTTCTCAGAACTATGTTTTTTACGACGAAAAGAATTTAAGAAGTATTAAAAATATATAGCTGGAATAAAATAGTAAACATGCCACCACTATTTTATGGAATTAATTGAATTTCAAAATAATTTTAATGAAATATACTATCTTTTTCGTAGGGTAAAGAAATTAAATTGAATTTCGGAAATATGATTGAAGATTAATTTAAAAGGTTTCCGTCATATACCAAGCATAAAGTTGGCAAATAATTTATATATTTATTTTATTAAACTTCGTGGGCTTATTTAAAGTAATATCACGTAATACGTGTTATCGTAATTCGCGTAACAATTTTGAAAGTGTGTATGCATATAAATACAATTTCGTGTATTTTAAATAACGCGGTGTAAATCATGGAATACTATACACAATTTTAGACAGATTCTGAAATTCTACAGTACTGAATGTGGAAAATGAAGCAGAAAACTTCTAAACATATACCGCTCTTTTTATTAATTTCATATCTTTGAAGTTACGTATATATTATAAATGTAACTAAAATATATTTGTTTTTATACGGTACATACTTTTCTAAATCTTAATTTATCCTAAATAGAATGAACAATGTCGGTGATGATTCCCAATTTTTAATCAAGTTGCATAATTTCAATCAAATAATTCTTATAAAGACATGATGCAGTGGGACAATTTAATAACCTTGACTCCACTAAGATATTCTGATTTTATCAAAGTACTTAATTGAAAATTCCTCTCAGATCTTAAACCTCATTAAAAATCGTGAAGTTAGTATTATATTAAATTCTAAATTGCGGTTGATTTGTGCATTAAAATCCTTACAATGGTATTCTGCGACTTCCGTTCTAATGCGCTGTTTTAAATAATTCTTTCTTTAATGATTGTGAACATGTTGCAATATATGTTTAAGTGTTTGGAATTTATGCACAAAACTGACACATTGAAAAGAAATATACGAAGATACGATTCAAAATTTGAAATTTATACTATCGTTTACTTTTTGATATTTCTCAGTATTTTATTGTTCCATTAAACTTTAATGGCGCCGTCGTACTTTAATGGGTCTGCCCACTACGCTAGGAAACTGTGAATTGTATGCGGAGCAGGTTCGGTTCCTCTCTGTGTGTACTTCTCTCTTCTGTGTCAGTAAAACTTTCCTTGTGTGTATGTCCATTACTTAATATTGTCTGTCTTGTGTCTGGTGCATCATGACTAACTATGGCCATGTCGCCATAAAAAAGCTACCCCATTAAACTTTAAGTACATAGTTATCCGAAGAAAGATGAGAATACGAAAGTGAGGATTGTTCTATCACTTGTCCATTAGTTAATATTACTAACTTTATTTCTTTAGACGTATTAAGATTTGTTGTAGCAATGTGTAAATTTTGAAATTTACATGATTTATTTCTGATATGACATCTAAATATTAGTATAACTTTCTTCGTGTTTGTAAATAGTACTTCTAAATGAAAACATATTGTTTGGAATTAAGTATTTTCTATTTAATTTTTGAGAATATAATAAATCATATGATCAACAGAATTACAAAATAAAATGTAAGTATTGAAAAGGGGATCTTCGTGAACCACAGTTTATTAATATACTGGGTATAGCACAAATATAAAGCACGAATATAAAGCACAAATATATAGCACGATATTAAAACTATACAATTTACCTACCCCTCGATACCTAGGATATCGATACCTTGGGAGACACGAAAACAAAACGATTTATCAAGGGGAGGAATATAACGAGAACCAAGGAAACTGAATTTTTGGAAAAAGGTCACAAATTATATCTTAAATTGTACGATGTGTATATAAAACTATTTAAAACTGAAAGTTTTGTATAAACCACAAATTTGATGGTAAAGACCTTTTAAAATAATACTACAATACACTAAAAACAGTAGATTATTTTTGGAAACATTCCTTCTCATTCATGATTTTGAGATACCATTTTTCTTCCAATTTAGTTGAAACTTTTGAAGGGGTCTTGGATGTATGCTGTTCAGTAATTTGAATGTTATCATTAAAAGCTTACAACTTTTTTGGCTACCGATGAGGGAAAGGGGTTTTGTTTATCAGAGGATCTGACTTATCTATTGAAAGCCACTTGTTCGCTCGATAATCTTTTCCCCAGTCCTCAGGATTCGACTCCTCCTTTAACCTGTTTTTTACACAAACATCGACACTTTATTTGAGACTGTAATGTACAGTCAGCAGCAAAGGATTCAATCGTATACATTGTTATCATCATTAGGTGTAACCTATATTACACTTGGTCTGCATTATTCATGATACCAATAGTACGTTATGGTCTCCAAGAAGTGTTCACGATCTTAAGAACTACTTTGAATAGAGGCCAGTTACGATTTTCCTACCATCCTTTCCATGTATGAATGTCGGGAAGAGCCTTAACCCCATTGATTATGCCTTACATACCCTTATAAAAATTCATCCATAAACTGTCAAAGCCCTCTGAAAAAGATTACGATAATTGCTTCAAACATGTGAAACGAGTTTGAGTTCCCAAATACAGTTCTTTGTTTGAGACTAGTGTACAGTCAGCACAGCAAAGGATTCAATAGTGTACACTGTTCTCATCATTAGGTGTAACCTGTAATGCACTGTGGTGTGCATTTTTCATGATACCAATAGCACGTTATGGTCTCCAAACCTTGTGGGCGATCTTAACTACTTTGAAAGAGGTCATTGCCGATTTCCTACCATCCTTCCACGTAAGGAAGAGACACAACTCATTTGACCATGAAGTACAGTCCTTTATAAAATCCATTCACTTATTATCAGAGCCCACCAGAAAAGGTTACGATAACCGCTCCAAAGCAAGATAAGAATTTAAGTTCCCAAGTCTAGTGAAATATATTCGGTTTGCAAATCGGAAATAATAGGGGACAAGTGAAAAAGGTAATATATCGAAGAGTAATATTGTGATACTGTTCATATGGGAAATTCTAAAGCTGTATAAGTAAATTTTATATTTTAAAATTAATAAGAATAATTTGAACTTTTTAATGTATCAAATGTCGTAGGGAAAAACTATACAAGCAAATACCAAACAAGCAAGCCATATATATATAGTTTACGTCTACGTACATACACACAAAACATAAACCTTAATAACGGTTAAACATATCAATTTCATCAAGCATTCACACAAAGTTAGTTTGAAATTCATCTTAATTTTACGTGTCAATCATCCAACGAAAACATTATTCTTATAGTACTCGTTACAAATACTAACACTACGATACTAACTCGTTTCGGAAAAGAAGAAAGATTCTCCAAAAACCGAATGCGATGAAAATTTTGATTTTATAACTACATTTGTTCACCTGTTAAAAACCATTCTCCAAATGAAAGCGTTTAAATACACTTTAAAAATAATGTATTTAATGGGAAAATAAAGAAAACTGCTTAAGTTTTTAATTGAAAAAATGTTGAAAGAAGACTAAAAACAAAAAAAACCTTGGAATACATTAAAAATTAATTTATTCAGTACTTGAGAAATGTACATTCTTTTCCCTTAACACAAGCATATTTACACAAAAAATACTTTACTTCTATTTATTAAATTAAATCCAACTCTTTCACTTTCAATCCTCAAAAGTTATTGTAACGAATTAGTTAAACAAAGCTTAAGAAGAAACTCTTGTGATGAAGAGTAATTAAATGAAGATAAACTTTTTGACAATTTTATTTTTTAGAAGTGTGCAAAGATTGCATTGTATTTTCCGAATGGAAAATAAGAGTTAGAAAAAACAATCAGTTTATTTGAATAATGAATTAAGTTTAAAACGCATCACATTGACATAAAAATAAAATGGTAGATCCCCGGAGATATTAACTAGAATTATTGGTATCGCTCAGGTAGATGAATCAAGGACATTAATTGTAAATATAAATACTCAGAATAGTATTTCATTGATATTTAGTTAAATGTTATTTGTGAAAAGAAATAGTCATACAAGTAAACATGTATAAAAATTAAATCCTAACTACCTCAGATAGAAAAAAAACATTTCTTTTTATTAAGAGGGGTAACAATTCTATAAATTGAAACAGGAAATTAAAATTTCCTTCTTTTCCCGTTAGTGAACCAGTAACAACCGGATTGTAATGAAGTTGAAATGTTGTTGACCAATTCCGGTCGTTTTCCCACTAGACCATTATAAATATAAAGTGCTCTCGAATATTTTTCCTAAGGAAATGAGGAGAAAATTATGTTGCATAAAATTGAATACACGTTAAAAATCAAATTCTTGGTGAAGTCATCTGTGTTTGGAAATGTTTGAAATTTTTAAGACGAACTTCACTAAATTTGCATACTTCGTTCTGTATAAAAGCTTTCATAAAGGGATATTATTTAGTTTCGGAAAAATGAAATCACCAGGTCTTCAAATCCGGTAATATGGTAAATTTATTTTTACCGTAGATGAAAGAAATTTTATTCCGTGTCACAGAAATTTGAATGAACTCTGGTTTAGATATAACTAGCTAAATTACCCGGCGTTGCTCGGATTGAATCGCTTATAATGCATCGTAATATTACTCAATATTATTCGTATGGAGATTTCGAATTTTTTTAACCCCCTGCATACCCAGGACAAATCGAATTGGGTTAATATTTATAGCCTATGTGTCTCGCAGAATTCTACAGGATGAATGCACCAAATTTAGTGTGAATTGGTCTGACATTGATTGTATAAATACGCAATATTATTCCTATGAGAATTTCGAATTGTCTTTATCCCCCTGTACCATATCGACGATAAAAAAAGACAACATTCTATAAAAGTAATCTTATATTATAAAAATTTACATTCCAATAAAAAAGCTACAGTTTAAGACTACAGATGGGATATATAACGATATGATACAGAGAACCGCACGATTGCACCATACTCTAAGATTCTAAAAAAAAACATCCAAGGTTATCTTGAGAGGCGACTCCTGTAGATGTTAACTCTGACGTCATCTGCACAGCCAGACCGGGAGAGAGCGCCCCTAGCAAGTACTCTGTCCAGGATAACGGGACGTTACACCCCTCTATACACCCAAGACAAATATAATGGGGCTTAATATGTAGCCTACGTTACTCGCAGGGTTCCAAAGAATAAGTGTACCAAATTTGGTGTAGATTGGTCAAACGGTGTAGATTTGTATAGAGAACAGACATATGTCAACTCTGCTTTATATGTATAGATGATAATTTTCTATAAATGTTTTACAGAATTTGTTGCACCTAATTTTATTTATATTAGTCGCTTGAATTAAAAACAAAACAAAATACGATGTAATTGTATAGTCCTGCTCCTATACGAGTTGAAAGTCGAGTCACGTGGTTTTAAAGAAGTCTATTCTTTCAATTACATTTTAGATTGGAACGTAAACGAAGAGCTTCCGCAGTTGGCTTCTTTAGCACGGATTCTGGTTCTAGTGTATCGTTGAATGACTTGATATCAATGATCATGAATTGTATAAGACGACGCTAGACATTCTGGGACCTAGGGCAAATGATGTTAATGCCCCTTTGCCCTTTAAGATGCAGTTTGATATAATACATGGGAAACTGAAACCATCACCAACAATCGAAATCCTTATGATAGTACTGAAAAGCTTTTTGACATAAAAGAAACTAATTGGAATTTATATATTTAACCCTCCAGGTGGGTGTCTCGACGAGGTATCTCGTCATTAGCGAAAACTGACCAAATCTTGATGGACTAGATACCTCGTCATTAGGACAAAACTGGTCAGAATTTGATATCATCATCATAACAAAATTGGCAGTATCTTTTTGACGAGATATCTCCTTGTTATCAAAAATGATCGAAATATATCATGGAATTCACTTAGAGAATTACAATAATCATAAAGTATTTTATTGAATTATAATTATCTTATATAACTAGTACTATACTTGGTGATAAATAACTTAAAAATATTATTTTTTTGCAAAATTATATTGATTCCGCCTAAAAAATAGCAAAATACAGAGCTTTTATTATGCCACCTCTTAATGGATCTCCAGAACGAGAGTAAAGTAAAATTGTCTTGTATGAATTGAATTGTATAAGACGACGCTAGACATTCTCACTCCAGAAGTTTGTGAGAGGATAACTTTATTGCATTGTTTCTTTTTCTCTTTTCTGAATAGCAATAGGATTTCAGGAGGCAATTTGAAAGGAAACATTAAACGTTGGATTCTAAGGATAGCATGAAATCATTCACTTCATTCGCATAGTACTGGGAAATATTTCTGTGGCAAGAACAAAAGAGAAAGATCCTTAGAATTATAAAACATTTTAAGGAGAGCTATAAACAAAACTTTTAAATAAATTTAGTTGAAATGCCACCCCTTTGGACATTGGCGCTGTGAACCACCGGTCTTGTCACCCTCTTAGCTACGCCTTTGTGAAATGGCGGGGGGGGCATCCATGGTCATATCGTTCATGATTTTATGTATGGAAGCCCTTCTTATAAACAGACTTAACACCTATTCAAAAATAGACTGACCCAAGGTCGACTGTCTTCTCGTCGGAGCCACAATATAAATTCTTTTTTATATTGGTTCGTAGACTAAAAATACAATATGAACACTAAAATGCAACACAAATGTTGAAATATCCACTCTTACTAAAACTGCCAGCACAAAACTGATGACATCAATTCATCTTTATTGATTAAACCCACACCCAAATGCATTCCAATCAACTTCAAATAAATGTGCTCCCCAAAATACATCGAAATCTGAAGCACACTTATCTTCGTCGCCTTTCATTGGGAGCCCTCCAGCTTGTGGCCATTCATCTAAATGATGGCTTTAAGTGGCGGCATAAATACCGAGTATGAAAAATACTCGGAGACATTGAAGTCATGAAACTGATGCGGCAATGAATCAGGCTAATTAACTTCTTGGAAACATTTTATTTTGCTGACTTTAAATTGACTGAATGCAGAACGTGTCTAAGGACCAATCTAAGTAATAAGAAAGTTTAGAATAACTAATAGAGGGCTGGGGAATTCATTCGCTAATTACTCAATTACATTATTCGACAATGCCGTTAAGGCTTTGTTTTTTTGGTTCAGAATGGGATCTTTTGATAGCGTTTTATCTAACTTGATGTTTATGGATATTATTGATGCCATATTCGTGCGTAACATTTAGCTTTTTATTACTTGCTTCATTATTTATTTTTATTGCACCAATAAAAAGTGACAGCACCTGATTATGCTTTTGGCAAAAAGAGACCTTTGGCGGCTTCATTTATCACTCAATTATCTTATATCAACAAGATAGATGGGTTTTGAATCAAAGCTTCACATGAAAGAAATCATATAAAAGTATAAAATCAAATAGAAGTATAATATAAAAGTATATAATCATAAAAATTGCTCCTGCTTTCCAGGAGCAATTTCCGTTGTAACAAGAATAAATATGATATTTGTAAAAAATACTGAAACGACTAAAGATACATTAACGCATGATTACTTTGAAAATAATTAGTAAATTACAATTTTGTTTTTCTGAAATGGATCCTCAAAGTAAATACATTTTCAAAGGCTTTAGATAATAACTTAAGATATCGGTTTTAGTATTTTATAAAAAAGTTGTGTTTCATGTATATAAATGAAATTCAAGTGACAAACACATCCATTTTAATGATATATTTATTTTCTTAACTTAGAAATATATCTGGATCTTAGAGTTCAATTAATTTAAATTAGTAGGAAATAATCAATTCTTAGGTTAATTTCTGAAAGATGTTTGTCTTTATGCTTAGTAATTATTAGCACAAAATAAAAATTAATTTACACATACATTGGCGTCTGAATTTTATAAGATAAAGAAATATTTTCTACCTGGAATGCATTTTAATTTGGCAGAGAAAGCAAACGTATGGTCAAATAACTCAAGGTGTTCTTAAAATATTATGTTCTAAATAATTTTGATCCAAAATAAATATCTAAATAATCTAAGCATATTTATTTCAAATAAATTTTAAAGCTCAGAATATTTATGCCATGAAAATATTTTAAATCTATATGTACTTTAATTTCTTTCATTATACCTTTCAACCTTTGAGGGGTTCATATGCATATATACACCCACTCTGCATGACATCTAACTAGTTTTAATGATCTTACCAAAAAATAATACTTAGAACTCTTCCAAATAATATATGTGTGTGGTTATTCAGTCATTAAATGTGGTGAAGGCGAAAACAATACACCACTATTCAGAATTCTTATGACGCTCAGGGGGTTAATATAAAGAAATTGAATTATTCTGAAGAGAGAACAACGTTATGGAGCATTTGTTTGTTTTCGATGGCACATCATATATAGTGAATGTAATAATTAAGAAGCAATTCAGAAAGGAGTGAAACTTACAAAACTATTTAAGGCTTAGAAATCCAAAACAAATCACCTTAGTGACTGAAAAATACCTGTTATTCAGAAAACCTGCGGTCTTTGAAGAACATTTCAAAATTGAGTAAGTTATATGAAAAGAGATACTAGAGCTTCATTTTAAGCAAATAAGATGCTTTTTTGCTTGTAAAAATGTCTTATAATTTCAGGACGTCTCTTAGAAAATGGATACTAAAGGTTAAAAATCATGCCCTAGAAACCGCATGTATTGAAATGCGGTTTTATTTTTGTGGACTTTATATATTTAAACCCCATGAAACTAGTACGCAAAATCATAATGGCGTGGAGAATAAAGTCTTAAAAATATAAAACGAAGAACATTTCTGAGTTTTGTAACGACTTGATATGTGTTGATGGACTATTTCAAAACAAAGAAGCATACAAGTTGCTTTTTCTAGAAAAGCTTTCAACCAGTTACTCGTTATAATTTAAATGTCTGTGGTGAATACATTGTTGCCAGATATTACTTTTTAAGTTACAATTTTACGTTTTGTAAGCAGTTTTTCCTATTTGAAAATCAAGTCACAGAAACTCCAACGACAATTTTTAAGCATCACGTGCATAAAATCTTGACTTATTTCAGTTTTTTAACCCTCCAAGTGATTTCGACGAGATATCTCATCCATCATGATCTGGTCAATTTTGCTCATGACGAGATGCCTCGTCATCAAGAAATTGCCGACATTTCACTGATGATGAGATCCAAGATCTGGTCAGTTTTGCTAATGACGAGGTACCTCGTCAAGACATCCACTAGGACAATTAAGAAATTACTAAGAACAACGGTCTAACTCATGTTTTATTTAATAAAGCAAGGCGGATAGTTTTTACAATAAAAATCTAGGAGATACGTTAAACTACTGACTATCAGCTAAAGACAAGTTGCGACAAGTTCATTCCTAAATTCTAGTTTAAAATATTTTAATCAATGTAAGTTATTGATTTTAATTAGTTGAATAGAATAAAATTGCCTAATATGCATGCATTACGAAATCCGGTGCATTATCCTTAAAACAATTTATTGATATTCGCTTTTTTTATCGATACAGTTTCTAGGCATACACTACAATTCGAAATTATCGCATTCCTGTCTCAGACGCGATGGTTGTGGAACCGCCTCTCTTTGTACATTATTTTTATAAATGACACTTACGATTTTCGATTTCATGCAGCTTGATTGGTGTTTTATGATATGAGAGACAGATATGACTAAGAAACATTTTTTTCGTCAAGTGAATAGACACACAAGGAAAGGGTTACTGACACAGAAGGGAGAAATACATCAAGGGAAGCTACATGAATCAAATTTGTGCCGTCTACAACTCGCAGGCTGCTAGCACGGAGGGCAAAGTGACTGAGCCACGACCATCCCTCGTGAAGCTCTAGCGTCTCACTCCTGGAATCAACTTTCGAATGAAATAGACGGAGCATGTGCCCGCAACTTCATGTTATTTCTTCCAGTTGCTTGGTTTGGAGATGTGTCACGTGGTTGTGGGTAAAAGCATGAATCCTAAATTATTGATTGGTTAGAGTGATTATTCATCGTGATCAAAAACACTAGTCTGGGATTCGACAACCAATCAGCTAAGGCAATTCATATGTCCACGTGATTTATCTTTCAGAGATCTTACCACAGCGACTCCGCCCACTTGCTCCGTCTATTTCATTAGAAGGTCGGTGCCTGGGATCCCTGGGTGAATTTATCTCTGCTGTACCGGTACATTCCTTGTGTGTATATCCATTCCCATGACTGTTTTGTACAATTAGACCAAATTTGTCCCCTGCGCTTAATAATCCAACCTAACCAACCACTCCTGGGCCAGAATGAGCAATTCGTTGGCGTAATTTTCTATCTTCTTTTATCGAAGTAAACCACCTTATTGGCATTTAACCATCATGGTTTCTTTTAAATATTGTATACGGATTTGAAAATTGCAGACAAATCAACATTCGCAAGTTCTGGCCAGTCATGAAACTTTTCAAGTAACATAGTTTCTATTAAAGAAAAGAGTCCACCCAAGAATAAAACATCTTAAAACGAAGCAAACTTTTGTTTAAATGAAAAAACTATTGTTTGTTAAAGAATAAACAGAAAAAGATAGCAACACCAAATAAAACACAACACTTTAATCAAACTTCTTCGGTGAACTCTCGACTCTCCGAAACCAAGAGCCAAGAAGTCCCTTTCTTTGCCTTCATTTAACAAACCTGATCGATTAAGAAACTTTAGCGAGCTTATGGCCAAATACTTGCCAGCCTGAATGATTGTTCAGATGGAAGAAGAGCAGCCCCGGACAGTCTGATCGTCCGGCTGTCGCACCATAAATCTCTTTGTCCGGGAGAAGAGTGCTCATTATCCCCGGATGAAATGTCTAAAGGGTGGTCGTGTAGTATGACGTATTGGAATACAAAGGATCATAATTACGACCCTCCTGAGAACTCGAGAACATGATAAAACTAATCCGGACAATCTTCCATGGGCTTAATATGTTGAGCTGTCAAATGATTTAATTTTTGACGGATTGTAGTTTATTTTCTTTTGTGGAACCTCGTCACTAGAAAAAAATTGCAGGAAATTTTGTATTAATTGTATGGGAAATCCTTACGTATATACGCATAGAAAGGAAAGCTGTTTTCATCCTCCAATTGGTTTCGATCTTATCCATTAATATCAAACCAATTTTGCGGGGCCGTCGTGACTCAGTGGGTATGGCTATTGCGACAGCAACCTTCGAGTTGTAGGCGGGGCAGGTTCGATTTCTGGCATGTGTATTTCTCTCTTCTGTGTCAGTAAAACTTTCATTGTGTGTGTATGTCTATTACTTGATAGTGTATGTCTTGTGTCTGGCACAGCATGGCCAAATATGGCCCTTGCGCTATAAAATCCCACAACCAACCAACTAACCAATTTTGTTAATTACTAGTGATCTTGTCAACAAGTTATTTGAGATTTTTTATGATGAAGAGATTAAGATCCGGTCAGTTTTCTTCTAAGGATATCGTCGAGACATGGATTGTGACTTCGAAACTACAAGAAAAGCGACACAAGTATGTAAAGCTTACAAGAAAAGCAAAAGTACATTGAAAATCTTTAACCTTTGTGAGATTACCACCCCTAACTGTAACCGAAAGGCTGAAGTGGGATGTGGTGAGAAAAGGTTAGTAAGAAAAGAGCTGACTACTTGTTAGTGCTCGAGGCAGGTGGATGTGCTGTCCAGCTCCTTCATGTTATCCTTACGTTTTCGTTTCTCTTTGTAAATACTAATTAAGATTGATTGTAATGTCCTTGTCTACAAATGAAGGTGTTAGTCCTTAAAAAGATCTCTTTTTAATCTGATGCCAATCTGTCATAATGAATCAAAAATAACCCAAAACCCATCAAATGGTCGATGAGATATCTCGTGAATAAAGATCTGGTTAATTTTGCTAATGATGAGATATATCGTCAACAGAATGTTGTCGATGTTCCGACGATGACGATATCAAGATCTGTTCAGTATTTTTCTGACAACGACGTATCTCGTCATAAGCAAAATTGTTCAGATCTTGATTAATGAGATATCTTGTTAAAACCATTGGAGAGTTAATGTATCGTGACTTCGCAACTTTACAAGAAAAGCGACGCAACTTAAAAATGTAAAGCATGCAGGTGAACCAACACAAGATTGAAAATCCTTAATCTCGGTGGTTTTGACGAGTATGTCGTCAATAAAGATCTGACTGATTTTGTTAATGACGAGATGTATAGCCATCAAGGTTTTGCCTATTTTTTGATGATGACGGGAGCACAATGTGGTCGGGTTCTTCTAACGACGAGATTTCTCGCCCATCAAGATCTGGTCAGTTTTACTAATACGAGATACCTCGTCGAGACAATTATCAGGTGGGTTAAGCATATTTTCCTTTTGAAGTATATATTTCTTTAATTTGTAGTGTGTTTCTTGATTTGGTTTATTTCGCAGTTTAATCGGCATTAAGCTTTAAATAGTCAAATCTTGTTTAAATTAACAAATGGGAAACTACGTTCTGTGTTTATTACATTTATCTTTTGATTGATTTGTATGTTACTTTTTTTGTCCACGTCCTTATTCCTAAATGTGGGAAGAAGTTTTACACAAAAATGGTCGTATTTTGAACTTGCGAATGAATTCAAATTGTATTATCATACATTCTTCAGACATGGGATCTATTAAAAATTGATGTATATCTTCTTTAAACTTGACAACACAAAAACAGCTCATTGAATTATGCAAGATATTTTAAATATTTCAATTTAACAAAATGATCATTTGTAGAACTACAATAAAATTAGGGTTTTCAGAAAACAGTTTTGCTTTTGAATTGCTTACTTTTTCCTATAGTCATAAAGACTTAACGTTTTCAACACAGGAAATCCTTTTAAACTCTATATAAAATCCATTGGTATTTACAACTTGAAAGAGGTCTATCAATTACTAATATTGATGCATTATTTTTTAAATTTTAGAAAAGGTGAAGCATTGCTTTGCAATGTATTAAGTCAACAAACATCAGGTTTAGATACAATAAATATCCATGCGCTTTTTGCACATATTTGGTTTCAAAGTAGGTCATATTACATACATTATTTATATTATATTACACTTATTACATTCCAAAATTAATCAGTTAATTACATATAAAAGTATCCATATGAAAATGGAAGATAAAATATTTATAACCCTTTCAAAATAATTATGTTAGAAAAAAATTTATACTCGTATATACTTGGAAAAGATAAACAAAAATTCAAGCTGCATTTAACTGAAGTTTCCGAGTACATGAATATCCGACATGTTTTAATTACAGCACTCCAATTTAGAACATTTTTATCGCAACACGTAACAACAATTAGCTATATGCAATTACGCTCACTAATTTATATTACCAGGGACAAACAAATTCCACGAAAGTTCTAGTCGTCATTACATTACGATTAAAGGCTAATGTAACCCGATCTTAGCCCTAATGCCAGATTAAATGGCGCGACCCTTGCAAAGAATTAGAATACACAGCAGATGTTTGCATAATAACTAGTATTGATGCCTGCTGTTCGGCCTGTTCATGGACGAGCGACAAGCTTGTTAACGATCTTGCTTCCTCCGAAATCTTATTCAAATTTTGCGACGTTAGCCTGGTAATTGCGAACAGGTAATTAGTCAAATTTGGGAGCGATACTTTGTTTTGGAGTTAATACTCTTTCTGCTCGTACACTATTAGCTTGGTGCGAGAAAATTTCCACGCACATTACGTCCCAAAATCTATTGTTCTACCACTTGCACCAGATATTATTCTCAGAAACCTTTTTGAAAAGTATGTTGATGAAATCCGTCAAGTTTTTAAGAACTATTTATTATGTATGTAAAAGGCGCAATAATTGCTATCACTTTGGTGTATTAATTTAAACACTTAACCCTATGAGTGTCACGAGATTTCCAAGTATTGTAGTATTGCTTTTATCCCTTAATACGGTAAATAATTCAAATTCAAAACTGGCAAGAAATTACAAGGAAGACCATGAGTTACAGATCGGATATATGCGTGAGAACCTCTCAGAGGTCTAAAAAGACGTGGTTACAATAAGTTCTCGTTTATAGGGGGAAAATATTCAAGTCTTCTAGTTCTAGTGAAAATATTCTAGAGATAGTTTTGCAAATATTCTGGTGTTGAATTAAAAATTAATCCTCAATTATAAAATAAATTTTATTACTTTCCTCATTTCCTTTAACCTACCTTTTTCTTCTAGAATGAAAAATCCAAAAAATTATATTTTGTATTTCATATTCACTCAAAATATTAAAAGAATTTTCTAACGTTTGTTTATGATGTACTGTTGGTTTTCTCATATCATTTATTTGCAAAACATTTGAAGTCTGTGAATGTATTTTGAATACATATTTATAGGTAATGTTAATTAATTAACGTCGCACTGGAACAACACAATTATATTTATAGGAACGAATGCAGAAAAAATCCAGAAACACTTTAAACCTTACAAGCAACTGAATAACATTTTGAAAAATATATTTACTGTTACATTTTTTACGATAAGAGTATCATCAAGAAAAATGTTATATTCAAATTCAAAAATATGTTTTGTACAAACTTTAAGAATTAAAATTACCTTTGAAAAGTAATACTAGTTGGGAAGAGAACATATCCAAACAATTAAATACAAATTACTCCTTTTACTTTTGTTATTCTATGCTCCTTTCATTTGATTCTTAGGTTTGTAATTTAATTTCAGTTTGATATTCCGTCTGCCATGTACTTGAAATATTTCGTCTACATAAGTTATTGGTCTGGAATCTAGACTGAAATAAAGTTTATAGCTCAGTATCAGAACGTCCAGTAATTAGAGTAATGGATAGAGTATGGCTAGTTGAATTTATTACACTATCTAGCAGACGAAGTTTGAACTGGTCATTAAAGTTTGATTACTTTCGAAACACAGTTAGCTAGACATACACTTTAGAAAAGCATTTACAAATTTGATTGATAATACATATGGAGTTGTAAAATTTTATGCTAAAATCTTGCAACTTCAAATGGATTCGTATTTATATAGATTTATTTTTAGTCTTACAACTTTTAGTAATGTGAGATAGACTAGTTTTTCAAAACGTAAGAAAGTTATTTCTACTATCAATTGGTTTATTTATTATTTATACGTACTAAAATCTTGGATCTTGGTAAGTTTTTAAAGTAAAATGCGAGATAGTTGTATGTAAAGTTATACTTGTGTAGTTTACTAGCTTGTAGATGCCAGGTTATCCTCATCTATCTGTATTATACATAATATAGCCATATGCATATTTGACAATTTTGTTTGAAAAATATTTCGACATGATTTGTTGAATGAATTGTAATAAAGTATCTCATAGATTTCTCAAAACGCATAATTTTTCAAAAATCAAAATTTGAATTCAATGTTTTTGCAGTCTACTAATTCCAAGTCCCTTGCTAAAGTTAAATTAAAAACGACAGTCATGTATGAAATTTAAATATATATACGAATGTATTTATACTCTCATATACATAACGATATATGATTGAAAATTGAATTTTTAATTAGATTAAAATTATCATGCGGATCAGAAGACTTAAAATTGTCGAAAAAGATATACGCTTCAAATTTTCATAGCATATATTCCTTAAGACCTCTGAATATATCTTGGGTCTATATATACATTACTCATATTACTCATCATCTCTGATTGACGAGATATCTCGTCAAAGTCTGACCAATTTTGCTAATGACGAGGAATCTCGTCATCAAAATATTGCCAATTTTTTTATGATAACGGGATTAAGATCTCGCCAGTTTCCCTCTAACGACGGTATATCTCGTCCATCAAGATCTGATCAGTTTTATGCTAATGGCGAGATACCTCGTCGAGACAACCACCAGAAAGGTTTGCATACTATTATTCAAAACTTTTGAAAATTATCAACGAAATTTCATACTTATTGATAAAACCTGTGACAAAAATATGTCTGGCCAGTTAAGACTATCATGTATTTTCCAAATGCCATCTTTATAAAAGTTGCAAAGTAATGGAAAACATATTTTGCGCAGTAAGAAAATTAAGTTTTACGAGCTGATGTGAAAGAGTCATGGGAGTTCATGAGAATTTATCATTAGTACCAACGAAAACGCCTCAAAATTATTTTTCATAACATCGTGCAGGGTTTCAAAAACATCGAAAGCACATACCCGACAATTTTAATACCTTCCCATAGCTACACTACAGAGAGTCGTAACGAATATAATATTTATACCGAAACGTTAAATTACACTCCAAACAGTCCCTAACACTATACGTCCACTTCTTGCACAATTTGAGAATAAACTCAGACCTACATTTCACAGCAAATTTACTCAACACCTTCGGAGTAGTAGCAAAAGTATGATTTCTCGTGGGACATGTCTCATCCTTATTATTATGCGTGCATAACAAGTTCGGAATTTCCAGGCTGAGTTATAAATTAAAATGAAGTATTTGGTTCTCTCCTCTACCATTAAGCTAATTGAACGCGTTGCACGGTACGCTGAATCCAAACGGCCACTTAGGTAGAATTGGAAACGTAATGACTCGGATGTTACGAGTATACAAGAAAACGGATAAAGCTTTTCGGGACTTAAGATTATTTATGGGCGTGCAGTTACATGCAACCTGTCTCTGCTGATGGTCAATGAAATTTAGGGCTCAACTTTTAGAAATCGGTCTGACCGCGAAACTATGTTCTTGATAAAAGAAGAAGACCATAATGTATTATCTTAGAGTACTAATACGTAGTACATTCTTCTGAGAGGTTCATATGCATAAATTCACCTTGCACCTTAAAGCCTTCCCTGCATGACTTCTATCCAATTATGACCAACATAATCTTTCCAAAAGATTATATACTAAGGAAAGGAATAATAGAATCTTTCCAATCTAATTAAATCAATAGAACCTTACTAAATAATTCTTTTCTAAGGGAAGGACAAACGGAATCTTTCCAAAAGAGTAATATCTAAGGGAAAAGGAATTGATGGTATTTTAATTATCATCACACTGGAGCAACAAAACGGGCTATTGGTGACTGTCCGGGATCTATCCCAAAGGGAAAGAACCGAGGACACCACGTAATTTTGAACCATGGTCAGATCACTAGGCAACACCTGAGCTGGCACCCCACTCTCCAAACTTACGCACCATGCCAAGGTGAGGAAATTTAAAACACGACAGATTTTACGTGCATCAGCCTCCGACACGACGGTTGGAGGCTGTACACCACGCTTTGTACACGACAGTCATTTGGTTGGATTCAAACTCGCAATCCTCCGGTTGCTAATGCGTTACTCTTACAACCAGGCCACCGTGTCCCAAAAAAGCAGTTGAATAAATTCGTTGCTCTATTCTAAGGAAAACCGATAAAAATTTTACAAAAGATTCTATTCTAAGGAAAAGATTAACATAATTTTCTTAATGAATTGTATTCTTAGAAGAGCCCAACGGATTCTTTCCAAATGATTCTATTCTAAGTAAAGGACAAATAGAATCTTACTAAAGGATTGTATTCTAAGGAAGATACCAAAGGAATCTTTCCAAAGGATTCGCTTCCAAGGAAAGGTCCAATAGAATATTTCTATAAGTTGGAAGAATCAATGGATTTTTTACCCAATACATGCTTTCTATAATTTTATTTCAATAATGCAAATAAGAATGAGTTGGAAGAAACATATTTCTATGAAAGTAAGAAATATCCGTAGATAACCCTGACACGTTTTTATGGTGCAAGAGCCAGATAAGGCCAAGATGGGCCAAACAATGTTTTCCCTACAGATAAATGGACATACACAAAAAAGGAAAGTTTTTACTGATACAGGAGAGAGAAAATACCCAAAGTAGTTACAGGAATCTAACCTGTGTCTCTTACAGCTCGCAGGCTGTTATCACAGCTTGCAAACCCACTGACCCCCAGAGGCCACCAAAACTCTTGATAGGACAAAAATGTTTTGATCAGTTAAGGTTCACCATTTTTTCTGCTCCATTTTTCCATAATGTTAAATTAATAATTACACGCACCACTTCCATATTTCTTCAAAAAAATTGAATTCAATCGAATCGTTTACTTGGAGCGTAGTGTATTTTCTGCACAGCATTCAAAATAGAAAGGTCAAAAAGTCATGCTGTTTAAAAACAATATTACAATTTTTAAGCATAGAAATCTTTGAGAGGGGAACATAAAGTGAAACGTTTCTGATGTGTTATTTTAAAATAGCGATTGAATGTAAAACAAATATGAAAAAGACAATTACCTTCAATAGATTTTTATCGCTATATCTGTACGTCAGGCAAACTATATACAGTTTAAAATAAACTGCACAGGCAACGTTTCTATCTATACTACATAAAAAGTAACGAAATGGTTACGACTTTCATCACATATAAAGCTCTCTTCGTCCTTAAAAAAGATTTCTACTTTACTTCTTTAAAGGGTCCAAAAGTGATAGTGATATGACAAATTCGGGCAGAAGCTGCAATGTTCTTGAGTTGTTTATTTGTACATCAAATTTCCCTTTCGTTATGGGAGTGGTGTGGGGTATTGAATAACAATGAATAGGATGTTAAAGATATATAACAACATTCTCACAGTAGAATTCATTCTTGACTGTTTGAGATTTGTGAAAAAGATCGAATTATACAACTTTTGCATTTTTGAAACACCAGTTATGCCTATACCTGAAGATTGCTTGGGCTTCGAGCACAAATAATATCTTCCACAATAATACGTTATATGCATATGTTGTATTTATGTATTGAGTTAGTAGTAATCTATATACGAAATATGCAAACAAATTTATCAAATTTAATACCTTCTCAAAATAAAAATCTAATAAATATTCTTTGAGCGACATTCATAAAAATGATGCGACTTCTCGCTGAATAAATTATTTTACAAATATTAGGAAGGTAGGTAGTTAATTAACGTTGCACTGGAGCAACGTGCTTTTGGCGACGGTCCGGTGTAATCCCAAAGGGCGAGACAACGCCTCGTAATTTTGAACCACAGTCAGGTGGCAAAGTCAACACTTGAGCTGGCAACCCACTCTCCAAACTTCCACACCACGCCAACGTAAGGACATTTGAGGCCATGACTGATTTAACCACTTCCTCAGGGGGATTGGTTAAATCGGTTAACGAGGGTTTTTGATTGGACCGAGTTTCGAACTAATAACCCTCCGGTTGCTAATCCGTTGGTCTTCCAACTGGGCTACCACGGCCCTAGAAATATAAGGATAATATGAGCGAGTGTGAATATGTCTTGACGTTTTGTTACCAGATCTATGGACGTTAAAATATCTCGTTACGGGAAATTCACTGAATTTTCATTCTGTTACCCTACATCGGTGGGGTTTTATGGTAGGGACTTAAGTGGCACTTTGGTTGATATTATACCCAATCGCGCATTTGAAAACAGGAATATACTAAGTATACTCTCTAGATCTATAAAAAGAGATACATGTCGCTTTTCCATTTTTAATAAATGAGTAACACTGAGAAATGGTTAAGAACATTGGCTTATTAATACAAACATCAAATGTAAATTTATTGCAAAATCCTTTTGTGTAACAGCCCTCCGAGCTGCACATTTGGTTGAACTTTATGGCACAAGAGACAAATTTAACCAAGTTGCATCAAATGCAAGACAGACCACGTCACGTATATGCACATGCACACGCATAAGGTTTTACTGACAGAGATGAGAGAGATGCACCGCGAAATTCAGTTTAAATACAGACCAAAAATGTCTCACAAGGCAAGTGGCAGACCCGAAATATTCGGTAATCTCGCCTGAACCCCCAACATCTTGCTTCTAGAAATATTTCGGGTCTGCTCAGAACCCTTCCGAACTGTCATCGGAAGAGTCACTTTGAGGGTTAAAAAGGAAACAATTCGTTAAATTCGTTCACATGAAAATAGTAAAAAGCGTATACACTGAAAATGTTCACCATCCACTTGTTCACTCTAATGTGTAATAAATAACTTATAAGAAATAAATTTTTGTTTAAATAATGTGAAACACAATTATTCCTATTGTCCGACTTCTGATCTCTTATCCTGACCGAAAAGGGGCCATTGACGGTGATATTTGTGTTGGAACATATAGTGATGTAAATCGCCATTACGCCTAACAGAAATAGGCGACACGGTAACTCCATTGGTAGAATCGCGGATTAGCAACCGGATGCGAGTTCGAAAGTTGACTTAATGAAAGACTGTCATATACGCGGGGGATTGGGACGTTAAATCTGATGTGGCCTCGAATGTGCTGACTTAGGTTTGGTGTGGAAGTTAGGGGAGTGGGGTGCTATCTCACACACACACACAAACACACAGGCGTTGACCTCGTCATCTGAAGATGGTTCCAAATTAAGAAGTACTGCCCTCGGATCTTTCTCTTCGGAATTGATCGTGGACCGTCACTTATAACCCGCTATGTTGCTTCAATGCGACGCTAATTAAACCACCATACGATCTTCCACCGAACAGGGACAATAATTGACATCCATACGCTTACAAACCAGGATTCAAACCCGATGCCTACTGGTTTACAGACAAACGACAATTTTGCCAGTTAGACCACATAATACGCAATTCATAGCAATGAATTCTTAAAATCCCATATTAGACTAGTAGCTAGGAAGGGAGTTGAATTAACTTCACACTGGAGCTACATAATGTAATATTGGCGAAGGTCCGGGATCAATCCCGAAAGATAATAAACTGGATTTAAGTAGACTGAAATATACATATATATTGCTTCCTAGAGACAGATCTCAAAACATCGGATTAGCATTTATATCACCCCTTCGGTGCCATACATTCTAACAACTAAATCATAAACAGATCCAGCATAGCATTGTAGAAAACAATACATACACATTCATTCGTTGTTATCATGTAACGAATCGAAGAATGCAAAATCGTTATTCATAGTAAGCGTTAGACTCAGCTCAATATAATGAATTATGACAAAAGCGTTAACTGCGTCGAATTCGTGACGCTATCGATTACGATAGCTCTAACATTGGACGTTGGAGACGGAAAAACAACACGTGATCGATGATCTAAATAAGGCGGTGTTTATAATACTTCACTCCCTAAATTATCGCAGAAGAACGGACCCCGTGAACATCTTCACGACAACGTGCAATTACTTTTTAGAGTTGTAGTTTCTCCAACAAAATTATATTTTGCTATTAAATCAAAAAAATACATATTAAATTGAATTTAAGTGGACTGAAATATAATACATATTGCTAGTCATAGACAGATTTAAAAAAACATCTGATTTACGTTTATATTAACTCTCCAGTGCAATACATTCTAACAGCTAAATCGTAGATTCAACATAGCATTTCAAAAGACAATCCATACGCATACACTTCATTGTTATCATGTAATGAATCGAAGAATGCGAAATTCTTTTTCATGGTAAGCGTCAAACTCAGCTCAATATAATGAAATACGACAAAAGCGTTAACTGTATCGAATTCGTGACGCTAAAAAATAAGATAGCGTTAACATCAGACACATTAGACGGAAAAATATCGCACGTGACCGGCAATCTGAATAAGGCGGTGTTTACAATATTTCACTTCGGAAATTATCACAAAGGAACGGAGCGTGAACATCTTCATGACAACGTGCAATTAATTTTTGAGAGTTGTAGTTCTCCAAGAAAATTTTATTTTGCGACTAAGTTCTACAAATTACATATTGAATTGGATTTAAGTAGACTTAAATATACATTTTTTGCTACCCGGAGACAAATTTTAAAAAACCCATCGGATTAACATTTATATCAACTCTCCAGTGCCATAAATTCTATCAACTAAATCACAAACAAATTCAACATAGCATCGCAGAAGACAAAACACACGCATACACTTCATTGTTATCATGTAACGAATCGAAGAATGCGAAATTATTTTTCATGGTAAGCGTCAAACTCAGCTCAATATAATGAAATATGGCAAAAGCGTTAACTGCGTCGAATTCGTGAAGTTAAAGAATACGATAGCACAAACATAGGACACTGGAGACGGAAAAATATCGCACGTGATCGACGATCTGAATAAGGCGTTGTTTACAATATTTCACTTCGGAAATTATCACAAAGGAACGGAGCGTGAACATCTTCATGACAACGTGCAATTAATTTTCGAGAGTTGTAGTTCTCGAACAATATTTTTTTCTCTCTTCCAAAACCCCTTTTCTGGAATCGATGAATAAATCAAGAAATGTAGCTGGCGAAAAGCCCAAGAACACTATAAAAATAAAGTGCTATCCGAAATAAAGCCAAAAAGGTTTTTCTCGAGTTTTGTTTTATGGATATTTCTTCGGCTGTTTACACAATGGTAGCGATTACAGAGAAGGCGTCAGAGACACGAGGTTATTGATTGCGATGTATTTAAGACGACGTTGGGAGAAAGTTAGTTTTTTATTCCCTTAAAAATAATAGGAGTTACGATTGCGGCTTGCGGAGTCAGGCATGTTTTGTATTGCTATAAATTGAGTTTTTATTCTGCTTGTCGTCGGAATATGTAAAGCTATTTTTTGCTGCTCATAACTCAGCAGAAAAAAATGTTAAAGTCCACGGCGACGATCTCATCAAATCTGCATTAGAAAGTTTTCTTTGTTTTTTAAGGGTGTCTTAATGTCTCATTCTGAAATGCTTATTAGTAGTTAGCTTTTTCTTTCATGAGAGACTTCATATCAAGACATTAATCATTTTCATGCGTTTAAATTATGAATACATTGTCACTCATTTCTAGGGATGAATATTTACATTAATTGAGATGAGCATGTAATTTCTCATGGAGGAAATTCGCAGAAAATAAGATTGATGCTAGAAGTTTCAAACATTATTAATTATGGATGTACAACAGAGAGAGTAGTAAAATGATAATTAAGTGATTTATATTCTTCTAAGTGCATATTCTTTAATCTACATTATAAGTAATTAAAATTTGAGATGAATAATGCTTGCGTTAAAGTTTTCTGATTGCTTCATTTTAAGTAAAACTTTCACTTTAGTTAAAATTAAATTATTGAAAACTAATTTTAGGTAACACAAATTTATTCATGTATTCTTGAATTTTGTACTGATTTAGGCATTGTGATTCATAATTTCTTTGTAAGCTATTTTATTGAAATAGTGTTAAATGATTGTTCAAAAATTGAATATACCCGTAGCACACAAATGGAAATTACAACATAATCTAAGGCGGGGTACTTCAGATAGCTCTTTGAGCCATTGCGAAACTCCAAGGACTATACCAGTATACACTGAGGTAAAAATATCACAATGAAATATTGCAATGAAGCACAGGATAGCTGTAATCCATCCACCTCTATTTGTTTTCTTATGACTGTTCTAATTATACTAACATGTCTTCTCCCTGCGTTGCCATTAAACTACATAAAGAGAGAGAGAGAGAGATACATAAGAGAGAGAGAGACCTTCGAATGTCAAAGTTCTATACATGGATATGTCTTCAGGTGTCCAGCAATGTGGAAGACATACACCTCGTAAACACCTTCAACCCATTGTAGCCAGGTACATGAATATTTTATCTAAAACCATGGACTAAATGTTGCGTCATTCAATGTTATCCAGAAAATTGCCTTTGAAAACAAGTGTGTATGCTTAATTAGAGGGTAGTTTGCAAGGACTTCAATTGTACCTTTTATAAATCTAATACATCGTCGGCTTAGAGAAGCTCAACAATTATACTTCACAAACAATGTTTTTATTGTTCAGCTATTTAAAGAGTATTACTTTTGAGATTAAACAAATTAAATATGTTAGCATTTCGAGAGTTTAAATATTTTTTAAACAGCTTAAAATATCTCAATGCCAATATCTCTCAACATAATGTAAACAAGCACTTAGTGTCTCCGAAAAAATGTCAGTTATTAAGCTTCTGCTCCCAGCCGACGACATATATCCACCCAGAAAGCCAAGTACTACTCTTAAATACCTTTTAAAATTCAACCTCGAAATAATTTCTAACATTTCTATTTAAGGTACAACAAACTTAAATGGTTTGGATTAAATTAGATTCTGGGTATCATATTAAGTATTTTAAATATAATCTGGGAAAGGAATAGTTGAAACCACAGCTTGAACTTTATCTACACACAGTTGTACATTGCATGCCAAACCTTTTAAAATTTCATTACATTTTAATTTTTCAACAGAGCATTGCAAAAACGTTTTCAGATAATACTAGTGTTCTAATGACAGTAACACTCGTATTTTGATTATTTATTTTGTGGTTTAAGTAATAAAATTTAAGGATTTTAAATTTCAGGCATTGAAAATAAAAAATTCGATAAGAGAGTTATTGCATGAAGTTTTAAATTAATCATATCGACTGTAATAAACTATATAGCAAAAATAAAATAAGAATATACTGTATCTGTATAGTAAAAATAAAATAAAAAATATAATGTATCTGTATAATAAAAATAAAAATAAAAGAATATAATGTACCTCTGGTGGTTATTTAATTAATTTTTATTTATTATGTAATAATACTGATTTTTAATATAACGGGCATATTCCCTATAACTGCTATAAGTTAAAATTTGAAGTTGTTAATTTGTTTTTTAACCCTCTCAGTGTGCATTTTCCATTATTAAACCTGTAGCTTCCCTGAGTGACTTTTAACCATTTTTAGACTTCTTATCCAATCGAATCCTTTCTAGGAATCTTTCAACCACTAGATGTGGCTACTTAGTCATTATGTGTGTTTTGGGGTGAAACAATTGTACACTACTCGTAAATTTCTTGACCCTCAGATGGTTAATTTGTAATGCATAAGTAAATGGGATACAAATCATTCATTTCACAGTTGAAAATTGTTCTTAGGAAAACAATTTTTTATCTATTACGCATTTAATCACCTTTTGCAAGATATTAACAATTTGAGAGTTGATAGAAAAACAAAAGCAGGGTATGAAATGTATATTTTATTTGTAAATACATATTTATTAAAACTTATTTTATACATTTTTGCAATGTTTTTGTACCAAAAATAATATGTATTTCCATTCTGTCACGTATTTTGTTGTCCAATTTTCGAGCGGAAAGAAAATATCTGGTATCGGATTTTCAAAACTATTTTGGCGAGATGGAAACACATTCTGACGTAAATTGAAGTGGAAGAGATTTTATCTTTTATTCGAATATATAACATCTAAATAATTTCAACCTGTTATTTTATTCTCATATACGTGTTCTACATACATAAAATATTTTGTAAATGAAGACAAATATCCTTACAAGTTGAAATAAAATATGCATACAGTACTATATTAAATTTAGTGAGTTAAGTCTAAAGGAATTAAGATATTTGAATGGAGGGGAACAACAAGCTATGAAAATAGAATGATGTTTCAACAGGATTCACAAAGAAAGCAGTTACAAAAAATACATTTTATGTCGTTAGACATGATTATTTGCAGTGGCAGAAAAACACAAAATTTGATCGTGTATTATAATTGGAATCCTAAAATTTCCTTATTATCTACTACAACTTCGATCAATTATAGATGCAATTTCGTTGAAATGAAATATTCTTTTATATTTGCCATGGGCGAAAAAACAATGCTGTAAAATAAAGAGTAATGTAACGGAACAATTTAAAATAATACAGGTTTGTAATTTCTAAATTATTTTTTATAAATTGTCACTTTGATTTACAGATGATAAACCTTATTTTATACAAATCTGCATGTACCTTAACATAAATATATTCCTCAAACATCACTTTGCAGAAAAAATAATGTTACTTGATCATGTGATTATTATATGATTCATATTTTCTAATATAATAATATATTTTAGAAATAATTCTTACTGGAATATTTTTGTATCATAATATGAACATTTTTGGCTTCAAATAGGACATCATTGATGAAACTTGGACATTTAGAAAACAGCGAGAAAAAATTAATGTGGATATAAAATAAGTATAGCATTATTTAATCATAAAATGGTTACTTTAACTATATAATGTATACAATATAAATTATGTTATTGTAATCAGCTGGAATTTAAGGGTCACTTTCGAGAAGAAATGCAAAATCCTTCTCGTAATCTTTTGTTCATTGAAATATAGTTTCACAGTGACATTTAAAATGGTTAGGAAATATTCATGGTTCTTTTTCATACTATCATAATTATCATTGAAGTTGAGTTTTCGGTTCTGTTATATTCTATTTCTACTTTTCAGCTCGACGTACTTTATGAATTAATACAAATTAGACCCTTTCTTATGTATCTAGAGTTATTTAGTGTTATTATAAATATTTAGTAGAAGTGAACTGTTTTGATAAATAAGTGTTTCTTTATACTAAAAGCAATAAACTAATCAGATATGTCTTTAAGCAATTTTGCGATTTCATTCCTATTTTAATTTTTATTACCTTACTCCTTCTAGAACGCTATATGCAGTGCTTCATTTTGATCTTCAAAGCATGGAATTAGCGTGAATGTTTGTTTACAAATTTCGATTTGAGTCATGTAGTTTTGGCTTTATACATTTGATAATAATTGACACAATTAAATATTTAATCAGTCATTTATGATCGTAATTTTTGGATTAGTTTTAGAGCTTTTGTATTACGCATTTTTATTAGTGTGAGAGTTTCGTTTTATATCAGCAACTCTAGCATTTGTAAAAGTTATAATTCTTGAAATTTCTAAAACTTTTAAAAAAGTTTAAGCTACATTTTGAAGATTGTATTTGTAGAAAAAAAAATCACACACACATTAATGCATTACTAAGCAGTAAATACTTCATCAATCGCAACGTATCGAGCTGCATTGAATCACGTACTAAGGAATAGCACGTACATTATTTTAAACCTATCAAAATCTTTATTTAACCATAAAAAGCAAATGCATTATCGATTATTATTAAAGCATACAAAAACTAAACGGACTACGAAGGTTAAACGCAATACCTTATTATCTTACCAAAAATCAGGTTACACATTGTCGAATTTCGATGAGGGTGACACTTAAAAAAAGAAGAAAGAACTCAAACAGAATAAGTAATTGATTCCCCACTTCACTTTTTTATTTCCCCTCCTTTTTAGACTCTATCGATTAACGAAACTATACATTGTTATCCACAGAGCCTATCAGTTCCAGGCAGGATCTTGAAAGGAAAACTAAAGGCAGTGCTCAACAAAGCAAAATTCAATCAACAGTTCTCCAGAAAACCGGAGGTCCGGAACGCTCTTAGATATATATTTCTACAAAAGAGAGAGACCGAAAAATCGAACATAATTTATGACCCTCAAATCCATTACAGAACTCTGCGTGGTGGGTGAAGTTTCGAATGGCACATTGGAACTCGTTGAAGTGTAGAAACCTTACAAAACGCATCGATTTGTTCGAATAGAATGCAAATTGCATGTCCTGGCGAAGGTTTCTCCGTAGGGCTTTTGCATCCTGGCCTCTCCAAATTCCACGTGCATTCTAATTAACACAAAGCATGGAAGGTTCCTGCATTTCATCTGCTCGTGTCCCTGAAGTAAAATTTAATTCGAAAACTAAGAGCCTCTGTCGAACAGAAATGGAATTTCAATTGAAATATTCGAGCATCTTCTTTCCAGGTGACATTTTAAGCAGGGAGTCCAGGAATTTCCTTTTGCATCTGCTTTGTGTTTTGTGTTGCGGCTATTGCATTTATTCCAGCATGGTATTGTTTCTTTGATGTTATGTTAAAGGTTGAGAATGAACAAAAATATACCTCGTTTTGAAGTACGTGTGTGCTATATCCCTGAATTTTTTCAAAACAGTTTGAATTTATTACTAAGTATTTTGGATTTAACAGCAATCCGTTAAATTAAGTATGCTTAAATTTTGCTATTTATAATATATATTTATTTAAAAATAAATATAAAATTACTTTATAAATTCTCGTAAAATATTTATTGTTTTAAACGATTGTAATGCACTTAAGTTTAAGTATACAAAAAAAACGGCCATTACATTTTATTTCAGCTTGGTATTGTTTCTTTGATGTTATGCTAAAGGTTGAGAATGAATAAAATATACCTCGTTTTAAAGTACATTGTGTGTGTTCTTAACCTTTCAATTTTTTCCAGTTGTGAATTTCTTACAATTTTGACTTTTCTAATGATATCTTGCAACAGCAATCCGTTAAATGAGCGTATGCTTTAATTTTGATATTTATAAGATTTATTTATTTAAAAATAAATATATAAATAGATTAGACGTTAATAAATAAATATGTAAGACTATTTTATAAATTCCCATAAAATACTGATGCTTTCAACAATTATAGTGCACGTAAGTTTAAAAGTACAAAAAGAAAACGCGAAAGTAATATAATCTAATGTACATATTACGTTATAATATTGTACGCCGTGAAATATTAAGTTGTGGCGAGTGGATTTAGGCCTAGAAACAGCTGTGAAACAAACAATACATTTAATTAGATTAAATTTATAGTATTTAAATGGATTGAACAACTGAAGGCAGATTTCGAGGCTAAATAAAAATTAAGACAAAATGGTTTCAGTCCCGCTGTTCCATAGGAGCAGACAAATTCTGTGTCCATTCACTTTCAAAACTTCTACGGATCTCCCTATCGAGGGGTCAGGAATGAAGGTCATCGCTCTTCTAGTTACTGGATAACGAACGGGGACAGTTACCAAAAAAGGGGGCTGGACACCCCTGAATTCCATCCGGTCGTAAACTCTCCAGACACTTCCGCTCTGGAGAATTTATACATCGACGATCAGTTCATGATAAGCAGGAATTTTAAGTCCCCGAAGAAGGGATACCATGACGCTATATTACTTATGAAGATTTGCAATTTAATTTTAACTCCAAAGTATATCCCCTTACTTACCCTGGTTGTATTTATGTCAGTAAAACTTTCCCTGTGTGTGTATGTTCATTTACTTCATGTTGTATGTCTTATTTTGTGTTTCTAGCAGCTTGGTCAAATATGGCTCTTCTCCATTCAAATCAACCAAAACAAACAAAACATACCCTATACAGTTTTTCGCAAATATTTTGTCTACAATTTTTTATATGGAACGAATCTAAATAGATGCTCTTTGAGCATACTGTTATTAGTTTCATGGTAAAGTAATTTATACATTAAACTATACACTAAACTTTTAGCATACTCGTATCGGCATTGATCCCAGACCGTCATCAATAGCCCGTTGTATTGCTCCAGTGCTACGTTAATTAACTACTACCAACCTTTAACATACTCGAAGGTAACACAATAATCCTACTATTCTATAAAAAAAAATTAACCAACTGATGTATACATTTCCGAAAAAGTTATTTTTAAATAAAAAGTAACACGAAAAAATTCTCTGAAAGAACAATTCCTCTATTGGAAAGTTTACATGTATTTAAATTTTAGTAGGTCGTGGTAGAGTCAAATTAATCCTACAAAATGTAGTTTTGTTTTACATCCCAATTTAACTCACGAACAGAAGAGTAAAAATTTATTTCTTGACAAGTCATATATGTTATATAATGTCTTTAAAAATATCTAATTTCCATGTGAAAATGTTCAAGAACATACAAAGTGTTTAGCATTGACATTCAGAAAATGAAGGAAAACAAATCGCAAATGAACAGTTAAAAAGTCCATTTAAGCCTTATTTTAAACCTTCAACACTTTGTCCTGAAATGCAAAATAGCATATTTTAAAATTTTAATCTCATCTGAAAATATTTTGTATCAGGAAAATTAGGTTCCATTTTACTCAATTTATTGTCTTGGAATTACAATGATATGCGAAATTGAAATACATTATCAGGAAACAGTTCGCCGGAGAAAAATAAATGACATCAACAGAGCTGTCGTAGATACTATTTTATACCTGTTAAATAATTCAGTGAGATTTTAAAGACGAGACTATAATCTCATTTAAGAACTAACTAAAGGTGCGTAAAGTATGTTTCAATAAAGCTTCGTTTTCTAGCAAAATATAGTTTCTCCAGATATAAAAGCGGCGTTTTCAGTATTTTATAAGGATTTTAGGCTATGGAGAGTGTTTCGATTTTTTTCCTGAAGATTTGATGAAGTCTAAAGTTTTAGATTATTACCCTTGGAGTAATTGTTCAAAAAACAAAAATATATAAACATTATTTAGGGTGATGAATATACGTTTGATAGAATAGTCATAAACCTATTTGAGGATGATGGATTCCAGGCTGTACCTTAGGATTCCTAAGGTACACAAGGTGTGAAAAGTATTGACCACCACCTGTTAACCCCTCCCTAGAGTATTCTCCTGTAAGTAAGGAACAAAGTAAGGAATGGCGGCTCTACAATTATGCAATTTTTAAGGTAAACTTTATGCATGTTTGTACTGGAAACATTTATCTGAAACATTAAATACTACATAGTAATAAGTTGAACTAAACATTGTACTATAACTATCATTGGACTGACCATTAACATACAAACATTTCATACAATCATATACATACATTCCATACATAATATTGTACAAGCATACAAACATTACATACATCATATGTGTTGTCCAAGCATACAAAGATTACATACAATCATGTATGTTGTACAAATATACAAACGTTATATACAATCATATATCCTGTATAAGCATATAAGCAAGCAAGCATACAAACATACAGACATACAAGCTTACGTATAAAATACAAGCACACAAACATACAGACATACAAGCTTACGTATAAAATACTTTTAACTATAGAATATATTTAACATTCAAACATATGAATTACATAAAAGCTTACATTACTTATAAGCATATTTATTACAAACCAGATGGATAAATATCATAGGTATTTATTTTTATGATAATGTTATTGCTTATTCTTTAGGAATACAATATCTTTCAACTTACCCTCTAAGCTTAACTGAGCCGCTCCTTGATATGAATAATCATGACTTCTGACGAAACATTGGTACATTCCCTTGTCTTCCCTTTGCACGGAATAAATCTGAAGTACCTCTGAGCTGATTAGCTTCGTCCTCGCCGATGTTATGACGGGTTTCAAGTTTCGGGTCCACACAAGAGACGTGATCTGTGGACCTGTTACATTACAAGTGAATGTGACACTAATGCCTTCTTTGACAATGAGTTTCTCAGGATAAATGGATGCTCTTAAGGTTTCTGGAAAAAAGTATACATGGTTTAACTTTTCAAGACAACTCAAAAGACAAGAAATTGCGAATTAGGTACAGTAATATATTTTGTAGGTTAACTCTCCAAGTGGTTTCGATGAGATATCTCGTACACACAAAGATTCGACCAATTTTGCGAATGATGAAATATAAGGTCATTAAGATATTGCCGATTTTCTTTATGACGACGAGGTCAAGATCTGGTCAGTTTTGCTAATGACGAGATACATCATCAAGGCAACCACCAGGAGGGCTAATAAAGCTTTAACCCTCCTGGATGTTCTCTCGAAGAGATGTCTCCTCATAAGCAAAACTGACCAGATCTTGATGGACGAGATATCTCGTAATCAGAAGAAAACTGACCAGATCTTGATCTCATCAACATAAAAAATCGCCAATATCTTGATGATGAGTTATCTCGTCATTAGAAAAATTTGTCAGACATTTATGCACGATCTTATTCATTAGCGAAATTGGTGAGACCTTGATGAATGAGATAACTCGTCGAAACCATTTGGAGGATTAATCTTTAAATAACATTGCTTGCACGAGTATGCGCCCTTTATCCTTAACTCTGGTTAAGCTGCAGAATTCTGCCTGTGTGACTCATTGTAAAATCATTACATTAATTACATACTGTTCCACGAATCCTAGTATACATTATTCTTAATTCTTGCTCAGCAGCAGTAATAGTTACATATAATACAGTAATTTCTTCTGCACCGTATACGCTGGTTTGTGTGATTGCCTCAATATTATCCGAGGTTGCCGAGGTTCACATTACATCAGATAATTAAGCTCTACTGTATTTAAATTTACAGTGGTGAAAAGTTTCAATTTCAGACTTACATTGGATAACTAGATTTGCTTTATAGTGATTCAAGTGCTTAAACATTATTCAAGTTTAAATATCTTTCAGACGATTATGTGACAGTTTCAGAATACTAGGCATGAGAATAATATTCCATATTTTCAGTACTGTTTTCATATTATAAAAATACATTTTCAATTTTTATACATTTCTTTTCATTGGTAATCTGTAAAGTAAAAGTATAATATAACTTTAATAATTGACTGTTACTTAAAGTTGTCTTAAATTATTGTAATGCGCGAAAATAAGATATTTTTATATCGGGAAATATATATTCGATTCTTACAAAATAAACATGTCATTATTTCAAAAATGTACACAGCGTATCTTAGCAACAACTAAGTCTATTATATAATCAAAAGTAAAATTGATACATCTTTATCAAACTATTTTTCGTTTCGCATTTTTTGTCCATACTAATGAGCAATAAATTTCTATAATATCTAGTCTAAAATCCCTATTTCACTTTTTAGAAATCAGCCAATTAAGATGGACTACATTAATTTTGTAACTGATCCGCGCATCAATATATCAGAGGAAATCCTCATATTATACCAAATTAGTAAAGGAAACAAAACTCATGAATATTAAACATCGAAGATCCTTTATTCATAAAATGATACGTTATTTATGAGCAAATACTTCTTTATAACAGGCTCTTATTACAAAAACAATTTTGGTAGTTTGTATTTGAGTTTTCTTTTGTTCGACGCAGGAAAAAAAGAGGCGCGCTGTATACACACGGAGATGTGAGCTTGATCACACTTATTACTATGGAAAATAACCTTATGCAAATCTGTCATTAATTTAAAAATCACTTTTACATCCATTCTTATGAGGTAAAAACAAGATTCATTTCCCTAGACTCTTTTTTCTCTTTGTTTATACCATGCATAAATTATAAGCACAAAATAAAATGTGACCACCATTACTCTCCTTCAAAAGGGAAAAATCACACGAATAAAAAGCCTGTGTCTAAGAGAAAATTTGAATAATTTATAAAGCAACACCCAAATTCTTCTCATCCTCCCTAATTCACCGAAAGGCCTGGAACTACATGCAATTTCAATCTTTTTTAATACCACCTTTGCTTTATTTTCACATGTAAGAGTACGTATTCCACCAAGAGTTACACCGCAAGTAAACTACATCGCGCTCATGAATATTCAAAACCCACCTCCTTCCTACATCGCAGGAAAAACTCATCCAGCCCTCAAAGAAGACAAGCATAAACCAGGGCTTTTAGACATGATGAACGTCGCGAGGCTTCATTAACGCAGCCGACAGCAGTGGCGTTATGTTCCCATTGTTCGCGCCGTGGCAAAAATGCACAGTGGCGTCAGGGGCGAGCAAAAAAGGGAGCACTTAAGACACTTCGAGTCGATCTGCGAAGGTTAAGTGGGGAGGGGAATCCGAAGAAAACACACGCAACAAAGTAAGGAATTAGTGCAAGGCGGGGGGGGCGGCGGCTAAAACTAATGGACGTTCTAATTTAATCGAACATTCCTGCGTGCTAATTCTAGCCCTAACAACTGAGTAGGAGCTAACGATCGACTCTGTCCTTGCGGTGAAAGTTGCAAGAGCGGCTGCCAAAGTTGTAACTCTGAGCGTAATGATAGGGCGATTGGTGGAAGAGGGCCGCCATTAGCTCTAATTAAGTGGGGCTGGAAATAAAAGGCACACGTAGAGAGGAGTCACACGATACTTGTAAAGGCATTATTTCTTAAATGCGACTTTACGGAATGGACTCTCGGGAGGAACATCACGGTTTGTTAGAGATAAGGATTGATATAAGTATTAGTGGAGAAAGTGCAGATTCCAGGGTCTTGGGGACTGTGTTACTATTTCACTTAAATCTGAGCAACGTTCTCTAATTATCGAATCCGCTTATATAAGAGTCAGGCGAAACGCATATGAGGGTCAGAATGAATGAAGCAGTAATGGATCATCTTATACCAATATTCCATATTGCATTTGTGGTAAAAAGCTACGCACGTGCGCACATGAAACATTTTGCTTCCGTTCAAGCATAATACTATAAACCACCATAGAGTGACAAGTTGAAAAGCAACAGACGATACGAAATGGAACTATTTACAGCATAGTCAATGTAAGGAGTTGTGAGGGGTCAAGCAGCCACAGTAACTAAATATGGGATGAGTGGACTTGTCTGCATTGGACAGGGCATTTCGTATGTAGCTAAATTTTATTGGGGGTAGAGCAACCGACAGTAGGCAAAGCTGGGAATTTCTTGGGGAGCAACAGAGATCTGAAAAATGCTGAGAATGGATGACAGGAAAAGAATGAGCTCCTCAATAAACTCACAAGTTAAACCTTAAAAAGTGATTCCTGGCTCCGTAGTATCGTCCTCATCTCAGCGTGTCCCTGGCGCAGCTTGTCCGCTTTGGAATCTTACACCATAAAACCCAAACATCCATCCTCAGAGTGTCCTGCAAACCAGCGCCCAATGCTAATGACCAGTTGGTGAGAACCACTAGTTTGAACTTCCAATCTACACATATTTGACCCCTTATCATACCTGACCATGATTCTACCTGAACACCAATATAAATATAAGAAATGCGCTGTTTGTATGATTCCCTACCAGCAATTGAATGTATAGGCTCTACAAACTAAAGGCATTTGAATGTCAGAACACGTATCTATACTCTGGCATTACAAAACACTATAGCTCTACAATGGATTCCAGCACACTGTAGAGGCTGTGGTAATTAAAAAGGTGATTACTTGGAAAGAAAAAAAAATCAAGATAATTTTCCACCAGAACCAATAGCTAGAAACTCAAGTATAAATCTTGGCTTATTAACCTTTAATATATACCCGATATCCTATGGGCAGAAACTTTTGCAATAAAACTCCTGCCCATACATCTGGCTGGTCACGATTATTTGGCTAAGCATTTATATCACCTAAAATTATAGAGTCCTTGATGCCCATTTTGCAATAAATGACACGAAATGGAAACCCTCCACTTGCAAATTTGTACTGTCTCTAGCAGGGACCTATGAGGGCGTTAGTTAGAGGCTAGAGGGCGTATGGGGTATTAAGTTTTATATTTCGCTGTCTTGTCTCACATTTTTCATCAATTGTATGCATGTCCGTGCTTACTTTCTTACTAACTTTTGTATGTACATTTTTTTCTGCCTGCCATCGGAAATAAAAAAAACCTTCATTCCAGAGTTAGAAGTTATTTAATACAGATTAAAAAGTGTTCTATATATGTTGTTAAAGTAATCCCTAACTTCAACTTCAAAATAAAAGAAAGAATTTTAGAAAACTCCAATAAATAATCTGTTATACGTAAAATTACAGTGCGATCGAAAAGTCGCGCAATACAACCTGTAATATAGTATGTACACTGCTGGCCACCGTAAATGCAACACCCTGAAGGAAGCATGCAAATAATATGAAATTTACAACATGCATTAGCGGAGGTGAGATATGCAAATGATTAGAATTTCAGAGCAGACGCACATCACGCGCGCCTGTGGCGCCACTTCAAAGCGCTATTTAAGGCTTGGAGATTTCGACGATTTCAAGTACGGCAATTGTGTTTTTCTTGTGGTTTTTTCAAAAAAAAACGATCAATTATGCCTCGTAGAAAACAGCGATCATCTTTTGATCAAGTATCCGAGTTCGACAGAGGAAGGATAGTGGCCTACCGAGATTGTGGATTACCTTTCAGGGAAATCGGTAGTCGTGTTGGACGAAACCAAACAACTGTAATGCGGATATGTGATCGTTGGATGCAGGAGGGTACGACGGACCGACGTGTTCGATCGCATCCACCTCAGTGTACCACTTCACGTGATGACAGGCATATTGTGCGTATGGCAGTGACGGATCCCTCAGCCACATCACGAACCATAGCACAGCACATTCAGTCTGTACCGCATCATCCAGTGTCTGTGCGTACCATTCGACGCCGTTTACAGCAGAGTGGTCTGTCCGCAAGACGTCCATTGCTTCGTCTACCCTTGACGCAGAACCACAGACGTTTCCGCCGCCAATAGTGCGATGAAAGAAGGATGTGGACGGCAGAATGGAATGAAATTGTCTTTACTGACGAGTCACGCTTCTGTCTGCAACACCACGATGGTCGGATTCGAGTCTGGAGACACCGTGGAGAGAGGATGCTGAACAGCTGCGTTATGCACCACCACACTGGTCCTGCACCGGGTATTATGGTATGGGGCGGTATTGGATAACACTCTCGCACTCCTCTAGTACGCATTGCCGGTACTTTAAACAGCCAGCGCTACATCTCCGAGGTGTTGGAGCCAGTTGTCCTTCCTTACCTTCAGGGCTTGCCCACAGCCATATTTCAACAGGATAATGCGCGACCACACGTGGCACGCATTGTCCAAGGGTTCTTCGTCAATCGCCAGATTGAATTGCTTCTCTGGCCAGCTCGCTCTCCGGATCTTTCGCCGATAGAAAACATGTGGTCCATGGTTGCTCAACGATTGACCCAGAATACATCCCCAGCTGCCACACCAGATCAACTTTGGCAACGTGTGGAAGCTGCTTGGTCTGCTGTACCCCAAGAACACATCCAAAGTCTCTTTGAATCAATGCCGAGGCGTGTGGCAGCGGTGATCTCCAACAATGGCGGCTACTCTGGCTACTGATTTTGGCAGGAACCACACTTCACAGAAGTCTATAAATTTAATAATTTGATACTTGGTCAACATGTTATCTACAAAATAAATTTTGTTGTGATATCTCTTGTCTTTCTTGGTGTTGCAATTTGGGTGGCCAGCAGTGTAATAGGACGGAAATAATGTTGCGCCGTAGTGTAAAGGTTAAAGTAGACTGTAATAATGTTAAATCGCAATGTTTTAGGACAATTCTCTCTTTCAAAATCATGACTACGGCAAGTGTTCCATCCATAACACTCCCAGTTTCACGAATACAGGTCCGGACACTGAAGTACAAATTCTTTTATTACTCTTGCATAAAACCGAATATAGTGAAGTACTCTTTAACAATAAAAACAATCTGGAAAACAATAAAAACAATGGATCTGGGAAGGAAACATATTGTTGACACCAATAATTATCTCATGCAGCCAACTCGGACTATGCTTCTTAAAGTCAACATAAATATGAGTAAAAAAGAACATCTGGTGGATATACTAATATAGACATTTAAAGATCGAGATTGCACGATTTTTAAATCGCACTGTATATGTTTAAATTATAGTTAAATGAGCAAAATGAGTGGAGGACCATTTAAATTTTTTCTGACGACTGTATATATGGAGAAAGAAGCTAATTTGAAGGAAATCTCTTTGAAAATTATAAAGGTATGTGTGAGGGAAAGAAAATCAAAATATATCAGAGCTACTTTTGTGAATAAATTCATTTGAATATATTATCTTAAATTAAGAACATAAATCAAATGGGTTGGATGTTATATAAAAATTATATGTAACGGTTTTAAAAGTGTAAAATAATAGATCAGTGATAAGCCAAACTTTTTTTTGCATATTCGTCAAACTTAATATCTCGAAATTGAATTTAACTAACGAAACTCAATTTAATGTTCAACATTTTTAAATTTCTTAAACTAAATTGTATGACAAATTCTGTCTTTTTTTAACAATCCTCCAAAGATTCTACATAACGTTTCATCATTAAACAGTATTTTTAAATATAATTTGTGATGGGAATTTGTTCAAGCTTTAATGACAGAATTCTCTAAAGCATTTATTTTCCTTAGATGCATTTGTGCTACTATTACCATATTTATTTTTAACCATTAAAATATTTATCTGCATTGCAACTTTTTTCAAATTAAGAAATCTAATGCAGTATAAATTTTTATTTCTAGTTTGTATCTTTTCGAATACACACCCACCCTAAAAGAACTCTACAGACGACTTTCACAAGTCTGCTTTTAAGCTAAAAGAACTGAAGATTTTAACTGAATTCTTAATGATTCAAGATCCTTTAAATGAGATAGTTTCTAGTGTATGAGTCTGATGATTTAAAGCAACTTTTCAAGCACACTTTTTCCTCTTTTTAAGTGATGCAAATGTATTAAAATTCAATTAATATAGAAATGTCTGTATCTCATAATATATATATAATCTAAAACTAATAAATTCTGGTATTAAATTTTTTAAATAATTTCATATCGAAGTGAAAGTTATTGTTGTCAAGACAAACTGAATATCTATATTATCACACATTTTAAACTATTAAATTACAGTACCAATTTCGCTTCAATAATAATTTAGTTTCGATTAAATTATTATTTTTTCTATTTCTATTTAAAGCATTGATCTGTTATAGAAGCTCCATTTTAATTTAAAGAAACACACCAAAAATTGTTTTATCTACGCATTTAATTGTTACGAGTTAAGGTGACAGAGATCAAAAATAATAAAAAAATAAAACTGAAATGCTTTCAAATAATTTATAGTTCTGGAAATAAGAATTTCCGGGGCTTTCTACTAAGCCACTTGTTTCCATAAAATTTAAGACGTCGCTGAGTACATTCTGTAATCCTCTGAGAGTCACGTGATTTCCGAATATCACTGCTTTTAACCCATACCACACTTAATGGTTGTAATCACAACTTTCTAAAGAATTTCGACGCTTTGTAAATTTTGCAATCTCTGATTTCGCAAATAGTTGTCTATTTCCAAAGATGATAGTCCAAACTGTGCTAAGCAAACTTCAGATACAATGATTTCCTCATTCGGTAGAAGACCAAAGCAAACAAATCCTTCTGTGGTTCATCAAACAATAGACGAACATCTTTGGTTGGTGGATACTGGTTTTACCATCAATGACTGAATCTTTTTTATGATAACCATTGGGGAGGACGAATCATGGTGTTGCATTGAATCCACTTTTCAGCGTATGTCAATATGTGGTCCCTACATGGTTCTGTTTTGTGGCATGGCAACAAATTGTTACCCATTCGATCTTATTGGTTGCTCTTAATTCTTAAGGAGCTAACCTTATGGGTTTCCATGTTTTTTCCAAGTGGATGCAAACAAGTACGGACGGTTTTATCACTCAAATTAAATTCTTGACAAGCTTGACTTGAATTTCACTCAATATGGTCCTTCATCTGGGTAGCATGGAGACCTGATGTTTCGCCAGAAAGGGGAAATTCTTCAAAGGTTTCCTCACCAGATAGAATTTCTGGAACTACTTTCGATCACAACGTTCACTCACTTCATCTTCAAATGAGGAGCATATTTCTCAAATAGCCTCTGAAAGCGTGGCGCCCAATTTGAATTCATAAAGTAAACAAGCCCCAAAACCGATTTTGATACAGTAATACTGAGATCACTTTTCGAAAGCTTTAAATAAGTAATATCCGTAAGAGTCATAAATGGGTAAATTTTCTGTTAAGTAACTTTTTGCTTAAGTATGCATAATCACACTTTTAATTGATATAGTAAGCACCTGTGCAGTTTGACAATAACAAAATCTAGAAACGTCACGAACGCTTTAAGTTAACCGATAGTTAATTATTTTAAATCTTTCCTTTGAAATTTCTAATTGATCGGAACATTTTTTTTCATTTTTAAAAAATATGTCCTTTTAAATCAGAAAATAAACCACTGACACCAAAAAATGCCTTCCTTACTATGACTAAATGGTTTAATTATTTTCCTTCACCAATTTTCTAGCAATTTCGACATTTTTTTGCGATTTTCTAGATTGTATAAATTTATTGTGATACTTGATTTATGTGTCTGGTCTGGCTTCTGTTTATTCGTTGATTATATAATATTGGTGTTTTCAAATACAGGGAGCTACAAGAATGCACAAGAACAAAAACAGAAGAGTGGTGATTAAATCTTAAGGATATGCAAAGATATTTTCGCAATGGATGGTCAAATGCCAAATTTCAATGTACTGGAAACCAATAAAATTAGATCAAGCAAAATGAGAAAAGGAAAATAAAAGGCCAAGAATTAGAAAAATATGATGCAGGGAAATTCAAATAAAATATTTCCAATTTTTTATGTAAACAAAATTAATGAATGGAAATATTTAGGGCCTGTTGTGACAAATATCGGAGTAGTTTATTACTATAAAGAATTTTGAAACACTGCTCTTTGACCTATTTCGTTTCCAAACGTATACAGAATTGAAACTAAGGACATCTTCAAATATGTATAAAAAACAATAAATACGTTTGAAGTGGCTTAAACTGTTCATGTTTAACAATCGTTAGTATCGTTGTAATAATAAAATATAAAAAAACTAAATTACAAATTATAATCTACGCACACCTCGTCTTTGTATAACTTTAGGCGGCATATGTACGTACATTAAGTAATTAAGTGATCCTTCATTTGGTAATTAGTATTTTAATCAGGGCATAAGAGTACATTAAATATAAAGTCCGCAAATCTGACGAAAATTAAAGAAGATACATTTTAGAAATAGTTTAAAAATTGATGAATATAAAAGTTACCCCTTTATTTTTAAAAATAAAAATTATGTTTACATTCAATCATTGTTTATCTGATTTACTACACATATTCACAAAAATTTTGTGTTAACAATAAAGCAAAACATTTCCAACGTATCAAGTTTGCTTATTCTCTAATGTTATGGTTAGTTTATATCACCATTATTATATTTTCCTACGGTTAATATTATCAATATATACCCAAATCCCACAACACCCATAATGACTTAATAACCAATCATGTTTACTTAGTCATTATGTGTGTTGTGAGGAAAAGCAATACTACAATACTCTAGTTATCTCGTACATTCAAATATGATAATAATTGAAGGCCGACAACTGACCACTCGGTCTTAGGCGAAATGACGCCTACTTGTGAAGTAGCACCCAACGGGTGAGTCGTCGGGACTCCTAACAAATCCAATCAAACATGCAACATGCTGCGCATACAAAGGGGAATTTGAACCCGCGATCTTAAAACTCTAAACACCATGTACATGATCATACAATATTAAGCTATCAGTCATTCATATCCCTTACAAAAGATGGAACTGCCCTGGCTCAGTAGATTTGTTCACCAGGACGGCAGCCGGTGAACTCTGGACGGTACAGGTTCGATTCCTCCTACCTTGAGTATTTCTTTCTTCTGTGTCAGTAAAACTTCCCATGTGTGTGTATGTCCTTTGACGTTGTCTGTCGTTTGTGATGTTGCTGTGTTTGGTACAGCTTGGCAAAATATATATGACCCTCGTGTCACAAAACGAAATAAAAAAAAAACGCTTTGCATGTGCATTACTTTATGCTGCCTGTCTTACATTTGGCACAGCTTGGCAAATACGGCCCTTGAGTCTTAAAACCCAAAGGAAAAAACGCTTAAACAAGCTAAAACAGTTTTCCACAAACTCAGAGATGTAAAACTTCCATTGAGAATCTTTTAATAGTCTGAGAAATTATTTGATTGACGATTATTGCATTAGAATATCATGGAATAAAACGCTTAGCATACTTGATGCTCCCCATTCCATTTCACTGAACGTCCACACACCTTTCGGAAAATCCGAACGATACTTTCTTTTCTAACACGTGTTACACTTGAGTCGACGTGATTGATTGGAAGGCTGGAAATACTTTAGGTTATGCTTAAGCGGGACGATCAAATCCCTCGAAGCCTCAGAATTCTTTCTTACACTTCTCCCCGGTTTCCTCACCATCGTTTTAGGTAAAAGATTTCAAGTGATAAGAAAAGAAAGTAGAAAAAAATAAACCATCCTCATATCACTTTTTTTACCCTCGTTCGCTTCGCAGTATTTTCATGTTCAAACTTTTTCCAGCCCATTCTTCTTCTGGTCCGCAGCGAACATTTACTTTCAAGAAAGCAATCAATAAATATTTCAAACCGACATATATCTATATACATTGTATGTATATCTTTTATACACTTTTTCTTCCCCGTAACTTCACATCTCAGAAAAAGCTTCTTCCCCAAGTTCGGTCCCACAGGACATTCAAAAAGAAATGGTATTTCAGTATAATGGCGATGACGGTAATAGCTGGCAGGGTTTGAGGTCCGTAAAGAATTTTTAGTTGCTCAGGCTTCAGTTTAATGTCCCTCGAAATTTCCCTTTTTCCCTACCACAACGAAAACGTATGCAAGGGATAGTTGACGATCGTAAAAATTCCTGGGAGCCGTTGTTTAGCATCTATTAAGGGAAAAGAATTTTCAAGTACGGAAAAACAACTCGGAGAAAAAGAGTGGGTATCGTGTTCCCTATTCCGGAAGTAATTCAACTTGCTCACGAAATATTCTTAAGCGCATACTTTTGGTTTCCTCTATTTATAGAACGGGTGCTTTTTAGTGGGGATGTTTTTATATGTTTAAGTTACTTAATTTAAAATGAAGCGCTTTCTCGAAACCATTGTGAGACCTCAAGTCTGTCTTCTTACCATGTTTAGTTAGGATTTTGTTCCGATTTGCTTGTATTATTATTATAGTTAGCATTATGTAATTTAAAATCTTTTCGTAAATTTCAAGCCTTTTAGTATATATGTTACCGTTAAAGTATGAAATCCGTTATTTCATAGAATACCTAGTTATTCCATGGAATAACTGATCGTGTCCGTTAAAGTGTAAAACTCTCTTGTATTTCATGGTTTAACTAGTTATTTCATAGAATATCGATCTGCAGCCCGTTAAAGTGTAAAATAATCTATATCATATATCTCGCACGACAAATACATTTACCTTGTTTAGAAATTCAAGCGAAAAAGATGAAATTAATGTCGGATAAATCTCATTCTGAAGCCTCTGTGGGGTTTACCGTCCGTATCCAAGTGCCTGAAGTTGACAGAGGAAAAGGTGATGCCAAATCTATTTTAGCTATCATCATAAAAATAACCGAAGAAGGATTTTTCCAATTGGGCACAAGAAACGGCCGCATAAAACAATTATATTCCCGATCCCAGTTCAGTGTCTGCGAACAAAAATTAATTAAAATCGAAGAAGTACCGGATGTAGAAATATCGCTCCGGTCGGTTGCTACAGCTCAAAGTTTAGGTACTGGTCAGGTATTTAAAAAATGTTCGTGTAAAACCCAGTGTGTCAACAAAAAATGTTTTTGTTTTAGAAATAATGTTCTTTGTAATTCCAAGTGTCATTTTAGTAATCCTTGTTGTAACAAATGATTTTATGGTGCATAAATTAGATAAATTGCTTCTTTTTCATTTTAATTGTCTATCATTAGTTTAATTTCATTTTAGATAAATTGTTTATTTTACACTTTAACTGTCTCTCATTAGTTATTTCATAGAATACCTAGTTATTTCATAGAATAACTAGTTAAAGTGTCAAATTAATAACATATTACACACTTTAACGGACACGATCAGTTATTCCATGGAATAACTAGGTATTCTATGAAATAACTGCATTCTATACTTTAACGGTAACATATACATTATTTACTTTGCACGAGAAATGCGATTTAAAAGTTACCTTGTCCCATTCATACACATAAGTAGGTACATTTAAATCAAAGTAGTTAATCCTACAAGTGGTTTTGATGAGATATCTCGTCCATCAAAGTCTGACCAATTTTCCTAATTAAGAGATATCTCGTCATCAAGACATTGCCAATTTTTTATGTTGACGAGATCAAGATCTGACCGATTTCCTTCAAATGACGAGAGACAACTAGAATCTTAATAGACGAGATATCTCGCCCATCAAGATCTGGTCAGTTTTGCTAGTGACGAGATACCTCGTCAAAACATCCACCATGAGGGTTAATAAACATATGAAAGTATAGCCATATATAACCTGGAATAATCTGCTCGTAACCATTACTTAAATTTAAAAAATAATCTCTGAATTTAAGTTTTAAAGGTAATTGATAATTGAATTTACGTCGCACTGAAGTAACACAACAGGCTATTGGTCATGACCTGGGATCAATACCGAAGGGATAGATCTGACGACAATATCATGTAATTTTTAATCACTGTCAGATGACTTAAAATTTAAAAAATGCGTGCGTAATATCTAATTACTAAAACAGTCATAATTACTTTCTCTATTGTGTACCTAAATGTAATAAGCCTTTACGAAGTAGGATGATTTTGAGATACATTTAAACGAAACTCGATGATATATAGAAATGAAAAGGTTTTAAACTATTAGTAAATGAATTACTTTTTATGCAAACTACATAAAATTCAATCGGTTTGAAAATAAGTTTGCAAGCCAAACTATTTAAATTTCAGCGGTCATGCATTCATAATTACAAAGAGCAGATGAACAAAACACAGGCACAATTAGGTACTATGTAATCCACAAAGTACAAAAATAGACTTTCATATCGTATTACTGTATTAATGCAAGTAAACAAAAAATATTTGTTCATAACTAGTCGTTTAAAATGTTTAGGAAAACGTATGTATTTATGTATTTAACATGTAATAGCATACAATGCACTTTTTTATTAAAAATGTCATTTGTTTAATCTTTTTCTGGTTAAATTCCGATGAGTTATAATTGACTTATTTGTAGTATATTTTTATTAACTCCATCCCTCAATTTTCCATTCTTTGTTAATTTATCCTTTTAGAAGCTATTGCAGTAAAGTCACATACAATTTTTATTTTATTCGTTAAGTTAATTATTGGTTACTGTAATTACTATGTGTGCTACTGTAGTAATACCGTAATTCCGTATTTATTTTTATCAGTATTATTTGATAGATTAGCCTGTCGCTAAGTTATAAGACACTTAACTGCCAATGATTTCTTAAAACTGATAGTTAATTAAAATGCATTAATTATATAACTTACGATCTACAAAGTTAATATGACGTCATTCACCTATCCTTTAGTTGTAGCTCTTTTATGTATAGCATAATGCTTTCTTGAAGTACATCCAACTTCGTGAAATGATCTTTTTATGAGTAATTTCTTTGGTTTAATAGCCCCTTGACATATTACTCCCTAGTATAAGTATCCTTTAGTGTTTGACTTTCCCGTACAACAGTCCCTTTGACTCGATGGATGTAATGACTTCGTACAGAAAAGAAGTACTACATACAAGCGGGGCATTTTAACTCTCTGAAAGTTTCACAAGTATATATCAATTCTGCAGTTTTTCCTGCTTGAATCCGTAGATGTAGTTGTTTAGTTATGTTGTGAGGAAAAAGCAATAGTACAATTTTCTGGTATCTCTTGGCTCTCAGAGTGTTTAAGATAAAGGGTTCATTCCTAGGAATCTTTCAACCAATAAATGCGGTTATTTAGTCATTATGTGTGTTGTGGGGAGAAAGCAATAATATAGTTCTTGATCTCGTGGCGCCCGGAGTGTTAAAGGTAGAGGTTTCTATCCTAGGAATCTTTCAACTAGTAGATGCGATTATTTAGTTATTATGTCTGTTGTGGGGTATAAGTAATATTACATTACTTAGATATCTCGTGATTCCCAGAAGGTTAAGGATAATTGCACAATAAAAACCTCTTAACGGAGGATGGTAGGTTGATAGAATTTACGTCGCACTGGAGAAACACAACGAACTATTCCGGGATCCATCACGAGGGAAAGATTCTAGGATAACACCTCACAATTTTGAACCACAGTCAGATGGAGAGGTGAACACCTGAGATGGCACCCTACTCTTTAAAGTTCCACACCATACCAACGTCAGGATATTTGGCACCACGATAAATTTAACGTGTTCCAGCCCCCGCATAAACGCCCGTCTTCTTTTGGATCGAGTTTCGAACTCGCAACCCTCTAGTTGCTGATCCCCAACTCTTCCAACTGGGCTACAGCAGCCTCTTAACGTAGGATGCACTAGACGATTTTCAACCGGTTTCTCTCGGCACACTAGCGTGACAAGGGATGGTGAAACAACTTAAATTGTGTGTAAGATAGATTTCATTTCAACTTGTTTTGAACTTTTGAGAAGTTTGTTCACGCACACAAAATATATTTTCAAGTAACACCCGTATAAGTAATTTGAGTATTACTATTTTATTACAAAACATCATAAATAGTTTCAGAACGATTTTTTGAAAGCCACATTGGTACAAAATGAGTATTTAATTACCAGCAGGTCCAAAATCGCTATACTAGACGAATTCTCTTGAGCTGTTATAATCTACTAGATAAGTCATATCTATAAAACTCTCTTATATTTACTGCTCTCCAAATATAATATGAGATATAAACCATCTTAACGAAGAATCTTCTTTTTATAGCAATAACTCCAACGTCCACAAGCAATTTTTACTAAACCCCGTAGATTATCTTCAATTTATCTCGTCTTTATTACTAAATCCCATCACCACACTTTTAGCGCTGGGTTCTCGTTGTGGGGCGATCTCACTCTCACCCCCTACTGCTTCAAACGCCATCCATAAGTATTTTTTATCTATCTTCCTGACCCGTCTCATTGTCGCCCAACACACCGAAAAAATACACCAGAGAAGGAAAATATAGCGAAAGTAAATATGGTTTTAAGTGCCCCCAAGCAATCGATAAACTAGCAGGACCTGATACAACAAAGCCGAGAGCTATCGATAATGACCTGGGTAAAGGAATGCCTCTATATTAAAACTGCTAAAACCAGCGAATGATTATCGCACCAATAACAGAAAGAAAAAGTGCACCCCGAATCTCCCAAAAATAAGTCATCGACTGCTATGTAAATACATATTACTTCCCTGTATTCATTTGTCTTAAACTTTATTGCTTTATTTTAGAGCATAATGGAAAACACGGGACTGGTAAAATGTTTACTTAGGAGATAAAATGCTTTCGATGGCGAACGGACTTTTTTTTCGTTGTTTGCTTTTTTTTTTCTCTTGAAAGGTATAGTAATGGCTTCCTTAATGGCTGTTACAAGAGTTTAATTCAAGCGAGGGACATATCTTGTTTTTATTTTATTTTATTTCTCGTCTAAGCCTGTAAGAGTGGGGGTTATGCATAATGAAGTTTAGTCTCGAATAAGTTCGGAAATATTTCGTGCGTTCGTTTTGGAATTTCATTTATTTCGCATCGGGGAAGTCTTTTTAGAAATGAAGAACTAACGGTTTTTCTGTCTGTGAAGCAGGGCAGGATGTATGAGGATTAGAAACTTCGTTTTCCTCTTCACTTCTTCAAGGCGAATCCTGTCTTAGTCTAAGATGTTTTTATAAAATGTCACAGGAAGCAATTTTATGCAGAAATTCTGTATTGAAAGTTATGGAAGAATATTTTATAGATGTGGAAAAATTGTTGAAATTGAAGGATTGAAGGATATCTTCTTAAATCAATTAAGGTAGGTAGTTGATTAATGTCGCATTGGAGCAACACAATGAGCTATTAGCAACGGTTCGGGATCAATCCCGAAGGGAAATATCCTAGGACAACGTCTTAATTTTACATCAGACAGATGACTAGGTCAACACCTACGTTGGCATCCCACTCTCCAATCGTCCACAAGACGCCAATGTGAGGACATTTTTGAGGCCACGAAAGATTTAAGGTGCACCAGCCCCCGTGTACAAACGGTCTTTGGTTGGAGTTTCGAACTAGCAACCCTCCAGTTGGCAATCCGTTACTCATCCAACTGCACTACCGCGTTCCTAAATCAATTAAATATAATATTTAATGTAGATTAATCGTTTAATTAGTAACGCAAGTATCGAAATTTGAAAAACAATGTTATATTCATGTTGAGTAGACTGCTAAGTAAAATGTTTTTTTCAATGACCAATCATTTGAACAATAGTCATTATGGAATTACAAAGATGGAATTGTGAACCACTTGGAATTACCATGGTGCACCACGGAGGGTGGGTTTACGTTATACCTTACATACATACTATACATTCAAGGTATAACTTGTTTATAGAGAGGCCAGGCGGATAAACATATCAACCTTACCCCATTCAAACCACGAACCTTTCCATATATTAACCCTGATCACCAAACTGATTGGTCGGTGCTAAGTAAATTGCATAAATTTCTAACTTTTATGAATTTTTTTACATTTAATTTTAGAAAATAATTGACTTCTGTGAATTCGTTATCGACATTTAACCTTTAGACTACGGGCAGTACAACAGTCTACCGTGAGATTTTTCCTTCCTAGAGCGGCTCGGTACAGATGCGATTTTATCCCCCTTTTAAGTGACCGCTGACATCGATCACCATTTACAAGCTGTCAGCGACCGGCTCTAAAGAGGGGCGGTCCTTTTGTTCGAAGCCCTACTCTGTCGATCATTCTGTGAACGCTGGGAAATACGGAAAGTCGCGTCGGTGATATTTCTAGCATGCCAAACCCTATGAAAGGAAAGCGCATTAGGTGGTCAGTCGTAAAAGTAATTCATGACTTTCTCTCACAAGTTCTGTAGGGGGAAGGAATCAAGAGAAATCTGCCGTTCTTGGACGCGGGTAACGAAATTTGGGCGCCGTATCGTAAAGGTTAAACTACTAATAACTACTGAAAAATCTGCCTTAGGTATTCAAACTTTGAAGCAATAAACACCTGAGTGATGGATCGATAGTACAAAAGCTGGCCAACAAGATAATGTTACAAATGATCTTGGACTTTGTTGCCATACTTGTGGATAATGGTGAATTTTAATGATGATTCTTTGCTCTAAAATTAGTGACAGAAAATTCTGAAGCTATGTAATTTCTACAATTTTTTCAATTTGATAAGCCACTCAATTCATTAATAAGAAATTTTAGCTCTTACTAAATAAATAAATGAATATCTAAGAAATCGGCGGTATGTTGAACACTATACAGAACACTGAGGTAACACCACCATTTTCATGTCAGAACGAGAACCGAGGAATACAAAAAAAATCATCGATACACGTTCTGACCAACAAATGATGGCAGTATTAATTCAAATTGTATGGACTTCACATACTTTTTCAATATTAAGCTTCAGAAAAATGTTGAATGTGTTGAACATTATAGATGTTTCTAAAATAAATGTTTTATGTCATATTTGTAAATACTAATTATTTGATGTACTTCTAATTTTCCAATATGTAAAAACATATTAGTCTCTCAAAGTATTCTCGTAATATAAATACAAGTAGAATCTTGATTATCCGAGCTCCGATTGAAATGAACGTGGTATCCGAGCAGAATTTGATATCGAGTTGTTTCTTTTGTGCTATGAATAAAACTACGATCACGAGTGTGCGAACTTCTAAAGAGATCGAGAAAATGCTCGAAAACAAGACCGGTAAGGATATTTTCTAATGAGTTTCAAAGGTACTTATAATTCATGTCCAGATTTATTGTAAAATTACTATAATGAATATATCGTATAACACAGATAAGTTTAGATTATTTCTAATCCTTGCTTTATGAGTCTTTATGAGTATTAGTAATAACATGTAGTCATTTTTTTTTGTATTTCGTTTAGGCTCCTGTGTTAAGATGTCCGTATTATCTGAATTACTGAATATCACCATGTGGCCTATTTCTACATTAAGTCGGATAATGAAGGCTCTGCATAAATAATTTTGCGTGTCAAATAACGTATAGCATACATGTTTTAAAATTCTGTATTTTTGTGAGCGTCATATGAACACTATCAAGTAATTCAACGAAAACGGTATCAAATGAGAATTATGTCTGTTTATTCATTTACCTGTTATAACTAGTTGTAAATGTGTTCGATCTTCACCAGCACTGTTATTAGCCACACAAACATAAGTTGATGTATCTGCCTTGGAAGCCTTGTGAATTTGTAAAGTTGACCTTACAACCTGCAGCCGCCTATTGGAAGCCAATGGTAGGAGACGTGTCCCATCTTGCCTCATCCATGTGTATGATGGCGCTGGGTAGCCTTGGGCAACACAAAATAACTCGGCAGTTTCACCAACTTTAAAATGATGTTCTCTACTCCCGCTCCGGATGCGTGGTATCAAAAGTGTCGTTGGTTCTAGTAAAAGAAGGAAAGTTTTACAATACGCAAATAATAATTACATGTTTAATTCTAATACTGTAAAAATTCAACATTTAATTAGGTTGGTAGATAGTTAATAAACGTCGCACTGGATCAAACCAGTGCTATTGGTGACGGTTCGGGTTCAAACCCGAAGGGAAAAATCCGATGACAACACCACGTAATTTTGAACCACGGTCAGATAACATTTAATTACCCAGAATGAAATCAAATTCGAATTTAAAGGTTAATATTATTATCTTTAGGTTAGGGAGCATGGTATTTGTGTCCTCCGTAAATTAATTATTAGGTTTTAGAGCACACCTTTTTCTAGAGTGCAACGTTAGATTAATGATTCACAAAGTGTGGTCCACGACAAGGTTACAGGGGTGCTCAGAAAACATGCAATATTTCACTAGCCAAAATAGAAAACTTCCAGAAAAAATGAAGTATTCTATTATTTTATCCGATTATTTTGTTCTAAAATCTATATTTCATAACCTAAAAAATAGTAGAATATTCTAGTATTTATTGATTTGAAATAAGCTTGAAATTAGAATGAATATTGAAATTATCAGAAACTAAACAAACATGCTTCGCTAATTGCTAAAAAGCTTCGTCTTTTACATTGAGATTAAAGTGCATATTTTGATGACATTAATATTATAATTATACAAGTTAAGAGCCTTTCGGTTTCAATAAATAAATAAGAGTTTTTTCTGTTTATTTTAATTCAGAACACTAGTTTTCTATTTCAGAACTTTAAAGAATCATCACTAAGCCTTAATGCGAAATTTTATTGTTCTATCAATAGATTTAATCACATAGATCAAAATGATCACATAGATGAGATCACATAGATTTAAAAATGTTATTCCCATTATTAAGGAGAAAAATGATGATCATTATGATCTTATGCAGGTCATATGAGCCCCATTTAATTTGATAATCTCAAAGGATACGCGAAATTTTTTTTAATTTTCAAGGGGGCTCTTGGACTGAAAATCTTGGCGTTAAATAAGTAAAATTATTAGAAATTACCAATTACAGTAAAATGCACCACTGACATTAAAAGCATTTTTTGTAACAAAAATATTTTTAAAATATTTTTTACCAAAATAAGTAACATACTCAGCAGATATTTAATGCATTCATTTTCAGTGTGTCTAGTACACACTAGGGTAAATTTATCTGTCTATGACTACTCATAAATTTCAGAAAGATTCAATCGAATCATTGTACTTCATTAGATGTCAACAAATATGATGTACGAAAGATTAGACTAAGGTGTACGACACCATGTTCTTAACTCAATCTTTCTATTCTTATTATATGCACTTAATTCGACCGATTGTTATAAAATTGATTTTAGCTGTAATCATTTAAGGATATTGCTAATTCCTAACGCATTTTGTTTGTTCAGATAATTTGTGAGTGAACACACAATCCAGTGTTTGCTTTCATATATCCATCAATTAAGATTCCCATGTTATTCCATCAGTTTGTGTATAGAGTAAATCAATATAGAGCTATCACATTTGTTTTTATCCTATTGATCCTCCTGTATTTGACATTTCGTGATACTTCATCATCCTGAATCTTGTGAAATGTTTTTCTTGTTGATATGTGGACATTACGTGCAAGAGAGAATATTGTTATACAAGGTTCCTATATATTTTTAGTCAAAAGTAATAAATTGAAAAGTGTTAATCGATTGTATTTACTATTATGGCGAATATTCAACCATTTTTGCAAAGCCATTTATACGAGGATTGGTTTCTACAAAATAATCTATCCTCAATCAATGCTCCCGTACGATTAATATCTCTATATCTTTTCGATCCTTAAAATAAGGAAGAAATTGTAATATAGTTATTTCAATCATATGCTAGGGAGTAAAGTAGATTGTATATATATATATATATATATATATATATATATGCTGCAAGAGAAGTTATGAACAGATAAAAATGATGAGAAGTAATAACAGCAATTGCAATGGATGACAATTAATTACCTGTCACTATTAGTTGCCCCCAAGGTATACTAGTAACGGACTCATTATCCATCTCGTCCTTGCAAATGCATCGGTATTTCTTTTTTCCATCAGATAGATCAGCCTTTTCTATAACAAGAGAGCCATCCGCAGTTATTTTATATTTTCCTGGAAGAAAAAGTACTAGTATAAACAACTATTGTCGGAATTTCCTGTTTGTGTTTAGACACAATAAAAATTACGATAATTTGTGTTAAGTTTTTAAGTCCAGGAATGTACGTAGGCACATGTAGTTTAAAAACAGGTACCCGTGGTTTATAACAAAAAATTTTATAATATCCCCCACCAATTTATTGGATCAGTAACCATATATACCATTCACCAATGTTTCATTACCCTTATAGGTATAAGGCATTGCTACTTATACTCTATATTGTGTTGGTTGGTTCAAAACTGAGTAAGGTACGCCCTAAGTAAAAACACGACTAATAAAAGAAGAACATATTAGATAAAACAGTAGGTGAAACAGAACATCATGATGATTGGTTAGCTACCAATAAGTAAAAAGACTAGCTGCTCTAATCGCTTGACCTCAGCTCCCTTTTAATTCTGAAATAGAAGTCACGTGCAGCGCGCATGCGCAGCACAACTGAAGAAGCTAATATTAAAATTCAGCATGGACTGATGCCATCCATCCTTCTAACTTTACTCGTTCTTTCTTCTCAAATATGAATATGATAATTTAATCTCATCGAACAGTATAATTTTCTTTTTAACGGTGACTTTCTTTTCGAAATATGCTTTTAATAATGTCCCCCTTTATATTTTATTTATTTTCATCAATTTAATTTGTGACATTTTTATGTGGTTCTGAATGGGATGTAAATATTGAGTTGCTATATAAAATAAATAAACAATACCACAATTAGTATTACTTACCACCATACACTTGAATATTTGCATCTGATACACATCGATAAACCTTATCAGAGTTTCGTTTATTTACGAGTTTTGAAGTTAAACTGCCATTGAGTAGATATGGATATTACTTATGAATATCATTCCCACTAAACTACTATCAATAAATTGGTATGTATCGTGTTTTAAAGTATTTGGTTGCGTCATCTTGCTTAGATTCAGATAATAATCTAGCAATTTTCTAACACCACTTCAAAATTGGAAGGCTGATTTAGGTAGGTAGTTGAATAAAAGTCTCACTGGAGCAACAGAACAGGCTATTTGTGACTGTCCCGGACAACACCTCGTAATTTTGAACCATGGTCAAAGGACGATATCAACACTGGTGAGCTGGCGCTCCACTCTCCAAATTTCTCCTCCATGCCATTTGGGGCCACGACAGGTATAACGTACACCAGCCTCAAGTACACGATCTTTGGTTTGATTTAGTTTCGAACTTGTAACCACTCTGTTACAAATCTGCTGCTCTTCTAACCGGGCTACCACGGTCTTAAAGATTCTTGGAGAATGAAAAATGTTTATAATCCTATAAATCCAACGTTATTTCAATGTTTTATTATATATTTAAAAAGTTGAAATAAATGCGACCATGTTTCCTATGACGGTTGTAGATATTGGATTAAATTTCTTTCTACATAAATTCATCGAATTTCAGACTTATGACTTATACTAGCAAGAAGAGTGAAATAATAAGACTGAAGCATAGAAGAGAAATCTCATCTATACGACAACACCATAAGAAATTCCATCAAAATACCCATGAGACGACCACTAATCCGTGTGACTGACTTCACATTAACTCAGCAGTCTTCAGTTATAGAGGCTTCAAGATTGGCGCCAGTCTCATTTTTGTGATGAATCGCTGCCAACACAAATTACCAGAGTAAGAGGTAGCTACTATACGATGTGCTTATCGGTGCTTAACGTGAGGCAACATGCTGGAAGTCAAATACTATAACAAGCCTTCGTTTTCTCTATGCGTTGCGTCATGATAGATATACGTTTGCTAATATTTTTATCAATGATAAAAAATGTGAGTAATATACACGATACTTTTTTACGATTCATATACGTAATATTCGCTAAATGTATCCAACTATAGCATCTTCCTAGTTATTATTTTAATTAAGATTAATTTGTATTTGCATTCAGTATTCGAATTTGTGTTTACTCCAGTCTGTTTTTGCTTGAACAGTGTACTTTGAATTATATATATTATTATTGACTTAATAATCAAACAAGTTACAACTCGAAATAACCTCAAATATCTACAATAAATTTATTCGTTGTTCATTAACCCTGCAAGTGGTTCCTACATGATATCTCGTCTATTAAGATCTGACTAGTTTTGCTAATGAAGTGGTATCTCATCATCGAGACATTGCCAAATTTTTGATGATGAGAAGATCAAGATCTGTTCAGGTTTTTTCTAATGACGAGTAATCTCATCCATTAAGGTCTGGTCAATTTTGCTAATGACGAGATACCTCGTCGAGACAATCACTTAAAGAAGGATTAAGAATAGAAAATGTGGGCTTATGTTTACTAAAAGGCGATACATAATTATGGCACGAGAGTACATCAAAACTTTACAAATTAAATGCTGGCAGTATATTTTTCAGACTCATGTACGATTTAGGTTTCTTCAAGAATATATAAGTAAAAATTGGCCAACTAATAATGCTGAATATGCCGTTATTTTTGCTATTGATATATTTCTGAAATCAATGATTATTTAATGATAAATTATTTATACATGTAAGTCTCTCAAAGAGACAAAAATCACGACTGTGCTGTCTCTATTTAGCACTTTTAATTTTGAACACACAAGTAACAATAGTAATTACAGCTGAAAAGAATCATGCTTTTTTAACATGGTATGACATGCTTGTTTTAAAGTAAACGAAGTGTATAGGAAACTCTTTGGACAAAACTTCGGAGTTTGTAATACGTATGTAGTACGTAAATGTACATACGTATGTACGTAAATCTCAAAAGAGCTTTTGCTTTTGAAAATGCTAAGATTTTAATTATATGCCCCAAATCTTGGTGTTATTCACTTATCAAGTCACAGAATGATATAAACCCATAAAACGAAAGAGTATATTCATGTGGCCAGGTAGTTACCAAAGTATTAAAACATCTGCTAAACTTTTCTTTAAAGTTACTTTGAAGTACATAAAGCAGCTGGGGAAATGTTTCAACTTTAATGTAGAGATTGGGTAATTCCCAGCTGCTTTACTTATTGAGACAATTTACGTTATAAAAATGAGAAGTTTCATTGAAGACAAGTAATTTATATTCACTTATTCCACAGTGCCAGTCTTAGGACAAAACTTTTGATACTCTAAGATATTAAAACTACTGTATGTTTACATAGGAATAGACAAATTTGCATTTGCATGGTTAATCACACAGATGCATCACCCTTTCGAAAAATAAAAGCACTGGTTGTGATTTTTAATTAGATTTCTCATTCAATATATTCAGTGGTTTGATGACACTCGACGGGCATTTTTATGTATAAAATATAAAAAGATTGTTTTACCCTCAAGTGGTCTCGACGAGATATATCTTGTATATCAAGATCTGACCAATTTTGCTTATGCGATATATATGCTATTTGCGAAATATCATGTCATCAGAAAGATCTTGATGACGAGATACCTCGTCATCAAGATCTTATCATTCTTATATTGCCAATTATCTTATATTGCCAATTTTTTTTTGAAAACGAGATCAAGATCTGGTCAGTTTTCTTATTAATGGCAAGATATCTCGTCCATCAAGATATGATGTTTTACCAATGACGAGATATCTTGTCTAGACAATCACCAGGGTTAATATTAGCTTTCTACAACGAATCTGATATCACATGTAAAGTCTGATAAGACAGTTTAAATATATATTTATATAACTTCTCGCGATACCTCCTACACATGCATCATTAAATAATGTTACTATAATATACACATATGTGCTGTAATTAGAAAATTAATGAAACCAAGAAAGAATTTAACTAAATATCGTATAAACATAACCTGTACTTACAGGTTATAATATATTCTCAACCACCGGTTCGTGTCTTCACGTGTACGTCAAAGTAAGTCCTTAACTTCCCACCAGCTTGTATTGCCAACTTCCACCCATAAATTTCCACTCCTTTAATATACAATATTTCGCAGTTGGCGAGAGTCACGAAGAGATTCCGGCTAACATTCTGGCCACCACCGTAAAGATAGAACTCAAAACTCGGCTGGTGATTTAAAAGGTGATCAAGACTGGGACACGGCGCTCAGCTCAAGATTCCAAGCGACTCATGGGAAATTATTCGGAATTCTCGCTTCTGCTCTAGGATGGAAACGGTTTTAGTTTGGAGTTCGCATGTGCAGACTATTCTATTCGTCTCTATTCTATGCGTCTTTGAGTTTCGCTCTTTCCCAACCTGTATAGAAATAGGTGATGTGTTTTAAATTGCTGATGGATTGTAAATTAGTATTAGTGATGCGGAATTGATTTGGCAAATGTGATTTTAAAGAGATTCAATGTAAGAATTATTGACGGATTTAATTTTGTGTGAATTTACAGAGAACGGTTACATTCCTATCCTAATGGATCAATGTAACGACTTTTTAAATAGATCTAGAAACACAATGCGATGTTTCGAATCCTTTCATTCATGTGATTTGAAAATATATTTATAAGCTTCCTAATTATCGTAGCATTTGTATCGGCATATGAAGAAAAAATAAAGTGTAGCACGATGTTTTGTAATGACTACTAAAGTAGTTAAAAAACCTTTGTCACTAATCAAGGTAAGTTAGTTGGCCCCATACAATCAATTTAAAATATTCAACTGTCATCAAAGCGTGACAAGTTGAAAGGTGAAATACAATACATAAAAACAACCAATGCCAAATGGAACGACTTACGGCATTGTGAATATAAGGAATTGGGAGGGGTCAAGCAGCCACAGTGATTGAATATGGGATGAGTGGACTGCTGATATTGGTCGGAGCGTTGGACATGAAGCTGGATTGTGTTGGGAGTGGAGCAAAGGACAGACATAGGGAATAACTCGGGATAGCAGAGAGATCTAAAAAAATGCTTAGAATAGATGAAGGGTGAAGAGCCAGCTCTTTAAAAAACCAAAAAGTGAGACTTTCAAAACTATCCCTGGCCCCGTAGCATCCTTATTTGAACTTGCCCTGCATCAGAGACAACCCATCGCCCAATGTCAAAGACCAATCATTGGGTATCACACTCTTGAACTTCCCATCTATTTATATTTGACCCTACATTATACCTACCACTAACGATGATGATCCCGCGACACAAATAAGGCATCTAACATAACTTTTCATGGACTTGGTACTTTTATGATCACAAAGCGAAATTACAAAATTTGCAAATCAATGAATAAATTGCTATTTAATTTTAACAACACATTGTACACCTCTATCACATTAACAATTCTCATAACACTAGAAGTATATAGTTTTTAAACATGTTTATAAATGCAATATTCTGAAAACGATAATTCACATGCAATGGAATTTGTTTAAAGGAATGAAAGAAAAAAGAACAAAAGAATTAATTAATTTCATTATACAAAAGATAAACGCGTTTTGCATCTAAAGAAGGAATTAAAAGTTTATGGAATCGATAATAAATCATGTGCTTTCTTACTGAGTTTGGTGATATCTTTATTTGTGACTAAACTCAAAATAGCCAATGAATTATTTTAACATATTACGATTCATATGTAAAGTTCTATTAAACTCAAAGGTATGAATAATGTATTAGACTTATTCGATTAAATTCGGAGCGAATGGCGTTTGCAGATTCTTGTATAAAAATAATATTTCGATTTAATTGACCTTCCTTTTTAAAAACGTGTGGGAGTTTCAAATTTATAATGATTTGAATAAACAAGTTTGAATTTTTTCTCCCTTTGAAATTTTAAAGATAGGACTTTCAAAACAAAGATTCATTTGGAAGATTGTTGGAAACTATTCATTTATATTAGCGGCTTTTCTCTTTTAATAATATGTGAATGTGTTATCAAATTTATATTAAGGTACAACATTAAGGTACAATATAAATGTATATTTGTCAGAATTTATTGAAGCATTAAAATACAAATGTTCTCAAATATAATTCATTTTTATATCGTGGTACAGATAAATCATGATTATTTTTAACAATAGATGGTCATATGTACCAAGTATTTGATAGAGAAATAAAATTTGTTGTGAGATAACTTGGTTTTGGAATTATTGCAATGAATTTCATACATTTAAAGTTATAAACTTTAAATGATGGTGCATTATAATATGTTCAAGAATTTTCTACCGTATTCCAAAATTAACTCCATATCAACAAAACATCTAGCATTGAATTCGAAATTGATTTAAAATAAATGTAAACACAAATTGCTACAAGTATGACTTTTGAAAGTAAAAGTAACTCTTTTTTAATCGTAACTGAATCAAATCTTTCCATTTCAAATGCATCCCTATAATAAATTTTATTTAATCAATTATCTCCATGATTTCCCAGGAGTGATGAGTTTATGTACTCTTCTTTATCGAATGCGTTTTTATTTCAATTTATGTTGGAATTCAACAAGATCACTCAGATCTCGGGATTGAATGTTGGCAATGATTTCAACGTTTATTTCCTGTTTTTGAATTGAAATGCTATTTCGAAAAGCAGTATAATAGAGTATTTTCTTGCTTCTACTTCTGAATTTACGTATAATGAAAAAGGCCAAACCAAAGATCAACAACACATGCTAAAACATTATAAGTAAAGGTTTCAGTTCAAATTATTTTTAAAATTCTAAAAGTTCTAAAATTAAATTGCTAAAAAGCAACTTTTATTTTATTTTTATGTGCATATTAGCACTTGTATTGTAAACATTAACACTTGTATTTTGTTGAAAATCATGAATAATCCTGTTTTATGTCTGTTTAAATCGATTTATGTTTCCATTTTATTCAGCTTGATCCATCTTCCACAAGCATATGTTATTATGTATTACGTTCCACATTTATGTCCCCATTTTAAGCTTGAATGTCTTCTTAAAAATTATACTGAGCTGAGTAAACGCTCAGGTTTATGTATTGCCTGTACATATACTTGAATATTATGAAGTACTATTATTATTACATTTTAAGTTCTATCGTAGAATATTTATAGATATATAATTTCATAGCTATACATTTCTATTTATACACATTTTTCATCTATATACATTTTTCATCTATATACATTTTTAATCTATATATTTTTTCATCTATACACATTTAGCTTGTTAAACACAATATAAGATACTTGTTTTCCAATTAGAAAACAGTTCTGTTCCTTGCATGGACAAAGCGTATGTCGTGACTTGCTGTTTCTCAGAAAAATTTTAAGCCATTTGTCCAGGTCCTACTAGATGGCGTGTAGTAGCAAAGTCTGACTACAGAGAAACACTCATTCAAGCATAAAATTGAAGTAATACATACTGGTTCACCGAAGTAAAGTGAAATTGTCATGTTTCCTCTAAGCTTGAGAATAATTTAAAAACATACATATGATTGTCTTGTTAAGCATATTACTAACTTGTTCTATGGTCGACAAAAAATATTCATTTTTCTCATCGATTTAGTTCTTTATCTCCAGTATGCAAATATTTAAACAAAGTTGTTCTACAAATACAAAACATAATAAGCCCTTAGAGATTAAACCATCTCCTTGTCTAAATTGCTACTTGGTCGTCTGTATATTTTTGAACTGGTTTCTGATTGTGTACGTAGTTTTATAAAAAAGACAATTAAATTAATTTCCCGAAATCCTATTGATTGGAATAACCGTGATTTCGACGAGATATCTCGTACAACGAGACTGACCAATTTTGCTAATGACGAGGTATCTCGTCATTAAGATATTGTCGATTTTTTAATGATGACGAGATCAAGAACTAGTCAGTTTTTCTAATGACGAGTCATATCGTCCATCAAAATTTCGTCAGTTTAGCTACTGACGTAATACCTCATTGAAACAATCACCAGGAGTATTAATGTACTCATGTTATAAAGTGGTATTTGCAAAATTTTAACTCATTCCCTTTAAATGTAATACCTCAACCTCCCGACATTGTTTATTAAAGTAACTGAATAAGATTTTAAACGATTTATTAAGAACTTAATAGAATTAAGAACTCAAAAATACTGACCTACAATTGAGTTAACGTAAGTTAATTTTACACTAACACAACTCGTTACACTTTCCATTTACATCCTAATTACTACAAAAGCTCCCACGGCCACGTTTGGGTACACCGAGTTCCACGCTAATTTCCTTCACAACAATAATGTCTTCTAACCAGCAGTCATTAAATTTAGCAACTCCTCCCTCAGAAATCGCGACTGAAAATCATTTATAAACAGATAAACATGTTCCCACCCTGTGTCAGGCTGGATGTGGTTAAAATAAAACTCACCGCAAGACCGGATAATTCATTAACTCAAGCTTGCCGTCGGAGTACGGGCACATACCGGATTGCTTGAACTGAACATTATGTGGAAGTGGCTTTGTTTCCTTTAGAAACTTGTCGGGCCGACAATGCCTCGGGGCTTTGATAAATATGAGGTATAGGAAAATTCAGAATGGGATCTTTATTGCTGCGCGTATTGATTCTAGATTCAGATGGTGAGCAGTGAGGATCTAATTTTACTTCATTGCATTTGAGAATGAATTTTGAGTAAATTTCGAAGAAATATTCAGGGAATGTAACTTTGATAGAAAATCGTTCTCTATCATTTAGTGTTCATTAACGAAAATAACAAATTACACTAACACCTCTGCAGTGCATCCAGATTATTATCACTTAATCGGGTATACCTGTATTTCAATTGTTGAATTCTGTTATTTGAAGATATATTTTTTTATCAAACTTTGTTAGCGATTCTAGTCTCCAATTTGAAGGCAGCCAGCAGCAGCATCTCGATGAGATATAGGCATGTAGGTAATTAACGTCAAACTGGAGTAACACAACGGGCTATTGGTGACGTCCAGGATCGATTCCGAAGGGAATGTTCCAAGGACACTCGTAACTCGTTGTTCCAACACCTCGTAATTTTGAACCACCGTCAGAGCAACACCTGAGCTGGCACCTCACTCTGCAAACTTCCACAGAACGCCAACGTGAGGACATTTGAGGGCGTGACAGATTTAACGTGCACCAGCCCTCGTGCACACGGCACTCTTTGGATAGACCTAGTTTCGAAATCGCAACCCTCAGGTTGCTAATCCGTAGCTCTTCCAACTGCTCTACAGCGGCCTCTCGGTGAGATGTAGCTAGAATCTATCCTTCCAAGCTTTATCTTCGATTTCTTCAGCCTGCCTAGCTTAGTAATATTTCTCCCTTATATGTTGTATAATATATGTTATAGATGAATAAGGGATTGCACTTTGTGAAAGTTGCAAAATAATTGGTAGACTGAACGTGACTGCCTAGCCAAACTCCTGTATAGATGCAAAATTTTCTATAATCCAAATTGTGTGGACGCAGTGACAAAATGACTCCACCTTTGTCGGGGTTCAGATCTACAGGCGGCAGATCTACTTTAAGCCCTACAGACAGATTTACTGTATGTTTATATTTTTCCCCTCGTTTTGATGTTTTTCCCTTCGTTCTTTGTCTCCATGTTTTTGTGCTGTGTTGACTAGTGAATGAATGCATTTCAAGTGCTACTGCTAAAAATAAAAAAATGACAGCGATTCTTTATGTAATATAAAAATTTCACCATACATTTAAAATAAACATCGATGCTCTTGTCTTTTGTTTAAATTGTCTTGTATAATAAGAGGAATAAATTTTTGTGGTGTAATGTAAAAAAATAAACTTTAAGTGAATATTGATAGTTTTGAATGAACATTTCTGAATTATACAGTTTAGTAATACGTTCCTTTGTAGCAATGACAAAAAATGATGTTTCATAATGTTTTCTTTTCAAAATTCGTTTATATCTGTTTATTTTATTGTCCAATACACTTGTGATAATTTTGGTTGGAAAATATCGAATATGAAAAAATGGAAACGGAGTAAAGTATGATGTAGATAATTTAAGTTTGATTTAAAAAAGTACTTTGACCCTTTTTATTTGAATCTTCAGATTACAATTATTATTTTCAACTATTTGTTTTAGGAATAATTTTTATATTAAAATATTGTCATAATCCTTTATCGTTCCAAAATTTGATGAGCATTAGATCTTATAAGTTAAAAGCTGATAAAAATTTTAGAAATTCGATGTTCTTTTAAATATACATTAAACACCTTCTTTCCGAGAAAAAGTTTCTACAGCGCATTTGTCTTTTAACCATCAAAGTGGTTTTGACGAGATATCTAGTCGATCAATATCTGACCAATTTTGCTAATGGCGAGATATCTTGTCATCAAATTACTGTCAATTTTTTTGTGATGACGGATTAAGATCTGGTCAGTTTTCTTCTCATGACGAGATATCTCGTTCATCAAGATGTGGTAAGGTTTGCTTATGAAGAGACAAGGGTTAAATAAATATTACTACACCAGTTGCACTTCATTTGATCGTATTTATGGTTCACTGAAGCACATGAGAAAAAAAATGTTGATCTGCGATGTTGTTTCTATGTTCCTCTCTTTGAACTTAGAAAAGTAACATGAATTGATCAATAGTTTTGCAACGGATGATAGTATTTAGTATTAATACTTTTAACTAACTTAACCCCATAAAAACTAGTGTGACGAAATACAATTCATTTAATAATGTTTCAGATTATTATCTTTAAAACTTATATCGAAATGTTTCGACCGTATTATTATCTAAAATTACGTTATGTTCTTTATATTGTTTATTTTATTCTTATAACTTCAATATCACTGTAAGTGATACGGCTAAAATTTTCCTTTGTTAATGACTAGCAAGCTCAAAGAAAGTGAATATTCAATTTGTTCCGAGTTGTGAAGTAAAGGGAAAACGTAAATTTATACAAGATAAATATTTTTGAAACGCATTTCTTGGAATGTGCTAAACACATTCCAGAAGCTCCTTAAAATATTTTCTAAAAATTCTTAAAATAAATCTAAGAATGTTTTAATTGAAAATATTCTTTTCCATTAAGTGTAAAAATCGAAATGGTGGAACTTCATCGAAATCTAATTTGTATCATACACATTAAAATGTGATTTACACTTAAGACTGCTATCGAAATATCATTTGCTTTCGTAGTTTCATTACATCCGCTTGTAGATATATCGACAAACTTGGGAGCAGTTTCTTTTGACAGGTCAAGATGATTTATGGTTTGAAAATATGCGTTGGCAGCAACAAAATTCAATATGAAATGGACATTTGAAGAAAAAAGGTGAATAGAATTTAGTTACTAAACCACGAATGAAAAGAAATTATAGAAATTTGTTGTATACATTAAAATATAATTTAATATTATCAATTCCAAAATGCATGCTTTTCGTTTGATAAATAAGTATAAAGTTTTAAATTTGAGTAAAACTATCTAAAAAATGCATTTGCTGAATTTTTCGTTAAGTACCACGCATTTTGACATACTTGCAAATGGAGACAATAAAATATTAAAGAAATACAAAATGTTTCATTTGAAATGTAATGCATCTAATAATTATATTTTCCATGTTAATTAATTCCCTCTGTAACATTAATCCTTCAAGTGGTTTCAACGATATATCTCATAAATCAAGATTTGACTAATTTTTATAAATGTAACATAGCTCGTCATATAGAATGACGATTGGTTTTATAATGATGAAGATATTGCAGTTTTTGATGATGGCGAGATCAAGATCAGGTCGGTTTTTTTAATGACGATATACTTCATCAAGACAACCACCAGGAAGATAAAACAATTTCTATATGGTTCTTCTATATTAATTACAGTATTAATTTAAAACATAAGGAATCATATGAAATAAGAAATAATCAACACTAAGCTAGTTCCTCGTCATGTTTAGAGTATCCATCAGCATTTGAATGAATATTGGAGCTTTTAATTAAGACAAAGCTGTATGGAATTACTGCAAATGAGACGGACGTACCAACTAATCAAACAATTATGGAACACTGATACTTGCACTATAATGAAAGACTACATTGCAATGCAGGTAGGATTACATAAAGTGGATGATAGCTATGCATTATAGTGATTCCTAACATACTATCATTACATTCAGTTTAATGTTAATTTAACGAACCCCATAATGTAGAATTTAATGAACGCACGCTTAATGCGGCTTCAACCGATTTTGCATTCGTCATCGTTTTGTATTCGAATTGATTATTAAACTAAAAAGCACTTGGGCGGTTGTTGTCAGTATAATGATTTGTCCTTTGTTCGCATAATTTTAAATTCTTCATAAAATAAAATGTATTATAAATATAAGTGTCAGCAATTTTAGTGGAACTTGAATTACAGCATTGTCTATTCAACTGTATTTCTATTTCAAAACAACAACAAACTAACTCTGCTTCAATTCAGAAGCAGAAAAGCAATACGACTTAACTTACAAAAAAGCAACATAATGTATCCCTCAACTTCCAAAGGCAAATAATTTTTTATCTGCAGAACGGAACATTGAAAAAAATATTTACTCGCAACTCTACGAGCATGATCATACATATTTACAAGAACTGGGGTCCTTGTTTCTTTTGGTTGAATGGTATCCTAAAGTCAAAGACATAATTCCAAACGTAACGGACGCGAAATTCTTTTTTACGTCAGCAAAATGACTAAACGCTTCGGTACTGTTCCCCGTGGTATTGCTACAAATTATTTGGGAATGTACCCCAGAGATTTTCATTCACAAAAGAAAACATATATGTTTGTCTTTGCCCCAGGGTTTCGTCCTGTGATATTTGTCCCGAGCGGGTTCTTATTCAAAGTCTGTGTCCTAGTATATCTAGAACCCTGAGGCTCGGAGAGGAAGAGCTCTGTAATATATATCTCCCATAATGTTTTAAAACTCTTGAGCAAAAATAATCTAACCAAAAAATGTTTTTAACTTCCAAAAAGCAACGCGATGCAAATAAAATGTCAAATACCAGGACGGATATTTTGAGAAATAAATGTTTCATTCGTTTTTTTTCTCTTGCGAAGACCCAGAGGGTATTGTAGGATTTTTTTCCGCTTTCGACATAAAACAAGAAATTTCCGTTTTAATTCCCTTTTGAGTAAATATTTCAGATGTTTGCTGTTTCAGGGCATTTAATAAAAGTTGGACCGTATTCCTTAATTTCAAAGTACGTTTATAATGACTGAAAATGAATAATGATTTTTTCATGAAGGATTTGAATGCATTTTGTTGTCTTTTCAACCAACCTTTTATGATGCTTCATTGGAATACATAAAAATAATATATGGGTAATTCCATGTCGAACCGTATGAAAAGTGTTTTTTAAACCCGACCTTCTCCGATTTTTAAAAACTTGGTGATTTTGAAAATGGGTTCTTAGTAAAAAATATTCGAAATAAATAAAATGATGTAATCAGTACATTTAAGCATCTGCATCTTTAGACTTAATTGTCCTATACGTTTCATGTGGAATGTGTTTCGCAGATAAAATGATAAACTTTCTATTGTAAAAATTATATTACCCTTTGAATGATATTTTCATTTTAAGGTCATTTAATTGAGACACACTTGACCTTGAATTACAAAAAGTATATTTTGTTATTTCTTTCTAAAAATATATATATTAAAGGTTCACAACTTTTATTTGCTTCCTGAAAGTTTCATGTTGAGAAATATTGTTCATTGAAAATAAAATATTCGAAGTAAATAGTATCACGTAAATAAAACTCATAAACACCTGTATCTTTTGACCTAATTGTCCGATCCAGGTTAAACGGAGCTCATTTTCAGGATAAATGCATACATAGTCGTTGTAATGATTTATTACGTGACAATCTGAGTGACCTTTGAAATTCGAGATAATTCAGTTTGACCGTTTATTCTGAATTCTTAAAAAAAGCTTATGTTCTTTTTTTGTCCTAAAGCAGTTGCTGCTATACTTTTGATATTATATATTTTGTTTAAAACCACATGAGTTATAAACTATATCATTAGAAAGATCATGAATTTATATTGAAGATAAGTCGTATTTTATCTCAATTGGGATATCAGGTCAAAAGATACAGCTGTTTATGGGTTTTGATTATATGAATATATCTATTTCGAATATTTTATTTTCTATGAACCAATACGTATTTCAACATGAAACTTTCGAGAAATAAAGATACCTAGTGTAATCTTTGTCATAATTTTTGGGGAAAATTATGGCAATTAATTATATACTTTTTTGTAGCTCAAGGTCAAAAGAGAGGGAGTCAAGTTGAGTGACTTTAAAATAAAAACTGCTATTCATAGCATTACGAAATATATGATTAGAAAAGTTATACTTTAATCTACAAAATGAGCTCTAGGACGATTATGTCAAACGACGCAAGTGTTTATGGGTACTGATTAGAACACTAGATTTATTTTGAGTATCTTTTTAACTGTAAACCCATGCATATTCTACCTTGGAACTTGGTGAAAGCAAATATAAATAACGCATCTTTAATACATATTTTTCAGGAAAAAATAGTTGAACACTTTTCGTAATTCAAGGTCAAACTCAAATTGCATGATCTTGAAATTAGATAGGTCACTCAGAAGGTCATATTACACATCTAGAAAGATTACATTTATTCACAAAGTAAGCTATAATTTAGTCTGATCCAACAATTAAGATCCAAATGCAGGGGCGAGTTTACAATTCTAAAATCATTAAAAATTGTGCACAATTTAAAATTGATATAAATACTTGCAAGTAAGGAATTGAAGTTTTCCAGAATTTCTTCTATGTAACTGGGCAACAAATTAGTCAAGTTTTTGAAATATAGTATGTGTTCGGGTTGTGGGCTACGCGTTTTAGCATGGAATGGCCCATATATTTTAATAAAATTTCTTGTCGTTTAAACTTTTTTCAATTATTGTGGATACACAATCTGAGATTCCGTCTTTATTTATTTGTATAAATTGTATGTTCTTAAATCATCTTTAACACTCGCATTACGGCGTTTTCGGTATACCTCGAACTACGGTGAGAGGTCGATTTGACTCCTTGCTTGGAGTGGAAGGCATGAGGCTCCATTTCTTAACACTATTAAAAAAGTTAACCCATACTTATTTAAATTATTATTTAGACAGTTCTCTCATCCAACAAGTAAAATTATTTTCAGTTTTTTAATAAAATTTTGAAAATAAATTAATAGCATATTGGAGATATTGAAATTAAAAGTGACCCTTCAACTTTAAAAAAAGAATAATTCAAAATAAATGGATAGATATATACTTTGAAATGCAATGTAATCAATAGTTATGCCATTTGACCATTCACATTGTTATATTTACACACAATTTATCCTTTTACTTTTCAATTTTTTTACCAACTTTACAGAAGTAAAGAAATTGTCAGTGGTGACGTTTCTTCCATTATTATAAAAGTGCTCTATCAAACGATAAACCGCGTACTCACCAACAGTTTCTTCAGTGGGCATTTTCTCATCGTTTCCCAAATAGGGATATCCATTCAGTAAGCATTTATTTTTAAACGTCACTTGCTAACCACAATTTAATGCAAAATTTATCAGGTAAAGTCAAAAATTATCCGCACTTTCATTAACATATCTTTAAATTAGTCATACTACCTTCTGCGAATGCATGCTTAGAGTTGATACTACTGTGGTCACGTTACCGAAGTTTGACCTTGATAGCGTCATTTTTCTTGCTTTTGTTTCATTATAAACATGGCCGCTCCGCAGCAGTATGCCCCAAGGAGTAATAAAGAGCAGAGTGATCAGATTTCTATGGCCAAAAGGTGTGCCATGGGCTGAAATTCATTGGAAGCTTACGACACATTTCGGGGGACAGGGCTCTACCAAGTAGAAGTGTGTATGAGTGGATCGACAAGCTTAAAAGAGGAAGGAAAAGTGTGATGCACAAAGAAATAGCAGGACGCCAGTCAACCTCCACCACTGACGAAAAGATTCAGCAAAATCGAGAAATGGTAGTGGCGAACCGGCGAGGTACCTTCGACAATGTAGCTTGTTCTCAGCAGATTAGATGGACAAATAAGTGGGGGAAGCGGTGCATAAATGGTTGGGCGACCAACCGAAAACCTTCTTGGAGGGAATATACGAGCTTGTGAACCGCTGGACCAAGTGCATCGAAAACGAAGGAGACTATGTAGAAAAATGACGAGCTTGTTCAACCTCTATGGTATATGTGTAAATTGATTGAAAAAATAAAGTGCGGATAATTTTTGACTTTCCCTCGTAGATGGGTTTGCTATAAATGATAGTATTATTAATATTACTAACTTTCTGATGATTTAATATTGTTACATTTTAGTAAAAAGGCATAACCTAGAATGTAACTTTTTAATAAACACCAAAAAAAAACAAGTGACACGTGAGTTACACCATATTGCAAGTAAACGAATTCTCACTTCCTAGTAGTTATAGTTTTGCACGTTATTGCAAGTACGTGAAGATTAATAGTTCCAACTTGATTTTTCCAGAAACAATTTTTTAATATCGCATACACCCTAATAGAAAACGGCTGGCCATGCATTAGTTCTTGTTTCTAAGGGAATAGGATTATGAAAAAGTCTACCCCAATTTAATATAAATTGACATTTACATAGCAATAGGCATACTTTACGATCCGATTCCTTGAAACTAACACTTAAAATACGGCAGTAGCTTCAATTAATATACTATATTATAATATGATTTGAACAAGATTCTTACCAAACTCTTACATTGAAGATACAATTAATTTCATTTCATGGATATAGGGATTTCGTTATTTAATATATGAATTTTATCCTTGACATTAATTAATATCGTCGATTTAGAACAGAAACTCATTAACTGACAAAACAATTTTTTTAATGTAAGACGGTTTAAATACCAACTATTAGTTTTTGGACAAAATATATAAGCATTTTGAATGCATTTTTATCCTTTAACCAGAATATATTAATACGACTATGCATTTTTCACCATCCTGAAAATAAGCATTTAATGTCTCCGAAAAATACCTGTTAATGTGTATCTGCTCTATGCTGACGATATATTGTATGACAATATGATTGAGCAAGATTCTTATTAAATTCCCATAAAAGGTTAATTCCATGTACAGGAAAAATGAATTTCATAAATTAACGTCAATAGATGTACTTTATTGTAATATCTTTGAAGAAGATTCTTAGAAAATCCTATCGAAGATAAATAAATTTAATTTCATCTCACGCGCATATGATTTCCATTAACTAATATATGAATTCCAGTCATTAATATTAATTAATAAACTTCATTACACTATGATTGAACACACACACGATTCTTACTAAATCCTCAGCGAAGATTTAATTAATTTTGTTTCCTGCATACATGAGTTTCGATTATAATCTGGATGAAAAATACTAGCAGTACCTGAATCTTAATGACCCGCAGTTCCCGAAGCTTCATTCCAATTAAATATCAATTCCATGAGTACTTGGAGAACACCTGCTTCAGCGAAGTCGTATCCTTCCCTCTTCTCCTGGTAATCCGATAGGTACTTGGAGTGATTAACTTACCGTCTGAGGATCCTCTCTGTATAGTGAAACCTTCATCCGTTTCCCAAGAGATCACAGGTACGAAATCCTTTACTGAGGATGGCACGTAGCACTTGAGAACGGCTGTGTTACCTTTCACTACGAAATCATCGTAAGTCCGGATTTCATACTTGACTCGAATTACTGAAATTAAAAAAACAGTGATGGTAGTTTGATTTGAAGTTGGTAACACTTTTAAACTTTCAAGTGGTTTCGACGAGATATCTCATCCTTCAAGATCTGAACAATTTTTGAAATGAAGAGATATCTTATCCATTAAGATATTGGCAATTTTTATGACGAAATCGGAATCTAGTCAGTATTTTCTAATGATGAGATACCTCTTTAATCAAGATGTCAGTTTTGCTAATTACAAGGTACCTCGTCGAGACAACCACTAGGAGGGTTAACTGATTAAGTTAATTTAATATTGAGTACAAAATTGATCAGATAGCGATTTAAAACTTAATATTATAAATGATCCAACCAACATAATAAACAATACTCGCAGCATACGAACCATAAAATATCTGTTATCTAAAGGTACGTGCACACTTATACATATCTGTTACACTTCTGTCTGACAATATGCCCAATATTCTAAACACTTTGTAATTTCTGTCACACAGTTCTCGCTACAGTTCTATAGACGCTAATGTAAACATTAGTGAGAGACATGTTCAAATCGGTCAGCCTGTTCTCTAGAAATCTGACTGACCGTCTATTTTTCTGAGTGTCTGACAGTTTACCCAATTTTGTCATTGGATTTGTATGTTTAATTTGTAAGCTACTGTGCACATATATAGTTTGTGTTTGATAATAGAACCATAGGAAAACGAGATAAAAAGTTATATTTGTTATTATTAATATTCAATTAACATCCAATTGTATTTTTTCGCAGTGAAATATTTGCAGAATATGTGTTGATTAATTGTTTAAATTTCAAAAGAATAACAATAAAGTTAAATGCATAGATTTAATTCTATTTACGAAATAATTTCTAACAAAATATTCCTTCTTTCTATCCAGATACCTCGTCATCAAGATATTGACGATTTTTATGTGATGATAAGATCAAGATCTGATAATTTTCTAAGAGTTATCACGTCCACCAAGATATTGTCTCTTTTGCTAATGACGAGATACCTCGCCGAGACATACACCAGGAGAGTTAAACTCAAAATGGCGTTAAATTTCTAGAACGTGTGTTACTGTTGAAATTATTTTACCAAAGCGCGAATTCAACACCAGAAGCCTTGCGGAGATTTAAGTTGTTGAAAGATCTTTTAATATTACCAAATGTCAGCTTGGTGTGAATTCAAAACGAATTCTATGGCTTTACTATAGCGAATGTGTTACGAAAAATGATCCTAAAATTGAGAGAAACCAGGTCGTTGAAAGTGAAACACGGAATAGCAAAAGCCTGTATCCGCGGAGGTGGTTAGAGATGTAGCAGAAAGTGCTAGTAAACAGATTAAACATGATTAGAATTGACTGTAACCTGCATTGTAATGGTCAGAATAAAATTGTAAAACGACTTTGATAATGATTGTTTATGTTAATTTTTCTGTGATATTTTTTCTAAAGCTTTACTAAGATGTACTGAAAATTTGACGACATTCTGATTAGTAGGCTATAGACTGGTCAGAATAGGGTAAATTTAATTATAGACACCCTGTATATATAAACGTGCTTCAGATACATTTCCCAGTTTCAACATGTTTTACATTAAAGCCCATTGGATCCCTTGTACCAGAGCTAAATGTACATTTAAAACTTTGATGCGTTTAATATTGAACTCATTTATTGTGATGGATCGAGCAGAACAAACCACTTCAGAACTACACTAAAACTGTTTTAAACATTAGTGTTTTACTTTTATCACCAATAAATAGACTGTTGAAACTTTATAGCGGCATATAAGGATCTCAAAACCCACCCGTTAAATATATATAAAAACGTGCTTCAGACCCATTTCCCAACATCGACATACTTTTTTATTTAAACTCATTGGATCCCTTGTATCAGGGCTATCTTTTAATAAGGGAACAGTTATTTCTACCCCGCCTTTTGGCCATAACAGTCACGTGGATGACTGTTCGGTAGTAGATCGAAATTTACGACAGCGGTATTCACGGATGGGAGGTAATTAAGAATTATAGAAGTTGCTTATTTATCTCATGGATATATAATTTAAAATAATGGCCAACATTTTCCAACTAACGGAATGGAATTTGTTGTAAGATTACGGTTTGAGTTTAGCAGAAATGATGAAGCATTTAAGTTGAGATACGGTTTACACTGAGATTTAAAGCTATATGTCATCTTGTAAACTCGTCATAAAACTATAAATTACCTAGATTATTGTTAAATTGCTATTATAAATAATATATCAGTACTCATATGTATTTTGATGTAAAACTATCTTTCCAATTTAAATATATATGTAGGTAATATTTATTTCATAGAAAAATTGCCAGACATTTTAGAATTTGTAATTCTAGCAAGATTATTCTAAAACGAAACATGAAAAGAGGATATACATACGACATAAGTTCCAAAAATCCATAGATATTTTAATTAAACACCATAATAGTTATTAATTTATATATAAACTTAATGGAAACTACTTTTTTAAATTTAGTATTTATTTACATAAAAATAAACATAATACGTAACGGAAACAAAGGAAACGACGATTTTTGTTCTAGATTTTGAAATTTATTTATTTTTACTGGGAGTATGATTAATTTACTAATATGTTACTTTCTAGGGCTTGTCTATATGTTATCTAAAATAGTGTTATATGTTGATAAAGTGAAATAGTGAAGTGACTATATGTTATCTAAATATATGTTTATCTAAAATAGTGTTATCACGGACACTTTAGACATATATGGCTTGGTATCTCCCACCGTTATTTGCGCTTGATGTTTTCTAGATCAAAAGCAAAAGATAAGTAACAAACATAAAATATTAAATATAACAGAAACAATATTTTGTAAGTCGACCATTAATAATTTTCCATATTACGAAGCAATATATTTTCCAATAATTTGTAAAATTTAAAGGTTTTTGATAAAAATGACCACCGTATCACTTCTAAATTTAAAAACATTTTAATAAATATTTAAAGTTTGCCTTAATTTATAAGTGCAACGATTAGAGATTTTTATTGAATTATTGTTTCACAAACTGAGTTTTAAGAAAAATGTCAAAGCTTTACAACTATTAGCGATCATCCTAAAATAAACATAAGAATATTTAGAACCATATAATATTAAGAAGAATCATAAGAAAATTTAAATTATTTAATAAATTAATAAATTATACAATTATCCTTATCGACAGAAGCTAGAATCAGCATCAATTAATCTACCACGTTAAGTATGTTTTGCCAATCAAAATATAATCTATACATGTTTCTGAGAAGTAGCCAGCTTAAACCAATTAAATAATCTTAAAAGTAATCAACTCTGAAATTATGTGCCTCTTAAATATTGACCAACGAGTATTTTTTTATTATGAGCTAGTTTATCAATTCTACTCATTATGTATTTTTAATTTAGAGTTGACAAAATTTAACATAAGACGGAACTTATTTCATGCGAAACATTGATGACTACAAAAATAGTAACAGAAATAATTCAATTCTCCAAATATTAAAAAGTATACTGTCTAAAGTTTTACCTTTATTCTGTACATTTGTGACTCATTTTACTTACACTATCAATTTATCTCCAAAGTACTGCACTTTAACGACATTAAAGCAGCGCAAAAATGTTTTATTTGATTAATTAACGGCAGTAACGAATTTCATTAAGTTAATTTCTGCATCCATAGCTCGATGTTAAATAGTTATTTAACATCATGGCACTGTCGGCAATTAAGGAACCAGTTATTACACGTTCCCTTAGGGAACATATTTATGAATGATTTCCAATGACGAACAAGACTACGGTAATGTAAATAACGATATAAGTGGTGACTGGAAAACAGTTTACCGCATAATTAGATATTTATTTCCGATGACGCTTTCGTGTGTAGCACTTTTAGCAACACTACTTCTATAAGGAATGATTTATGAAATGAATTGTAGTGATCCCTCAGCTAATGGTTTTCTATATCAAATACTTGGAGCGACATCCGTATAATAACCGTACGCATCCATGAAAGCTTTCTAGTTTGATTTGAAGCAAAAGGGAAATACAGGTTCCAATAGAGGGCAGTTTTGCAGCAGTAAAAAGTATGTATTTAAATTCTTTCTACACATAAAACAATAAATTCATTTTTAGTTCTGGTGGCATTGCAGTTGTGCTGTGTTATACCTAGTGCTCTGCACAGCCTGGTCAAATATGGCTTTTTCACCATTAAAAATAACCAATCAACCTTATTATATATGTATAAAAAATTCTTGATTTAATATATACATTGTATGTTTGAGTTTAAGAAAAAATATTTGTAGATAAAATAATTTTATTTTGAATTATGTAACTTTTCTCGAAAAGATGAAATATATAGAGAATAATAAATTGTTTTTTTTACTTATAACCTAATTTATATACCTGAATATTATACTACAATTTCCATTCTGCATGATGTAGAGACCATCGTGGACATTAATACTTTTCTAAAAACTTTAAAAGTTTAACTATTTTTCCGATCACACGCCAATGTTTAAAAAAACTCAGAAACCCACACAAAGAGCAAGTACTCTTAAAGCTCTCTCGGGAAATTTTCTTAGAAAAAAGAAACTTCCATCAAGTAAAACTAAATAAAATATTTAATATATTACTGGATGCATTTATTTCTTTTGAAAGATAACTGCTTCTATGGAATACCAATGGAAAACCAGAAGCACCAAAAAGGTGCAGTCTATAATATATAACCGGCTTGTTTAGTTTACATCAAGAAATCGCTATTTTACTTGTATCCTAAGCATATATCATGATGCATTTATTATCCTACAAGAATTGACTTCTAGTATTTTATCAACAAATCCAACTTTTATACAAGTGGTTCTTCTTACTTTTATAAAAGAAGACTTCAATACAATTCAAAGATTCACCTTATAAAACCATTCATAAATTGTAAATTCTACCGAAATTTACAGAAATACTGTAGCTCTTTCTTGCCAGCCATCCTGAACATTTGAATGTTTTGGAATGATTTGTACATGACTGCCCAAAATATTGAAGATAACATTATTATAAATCATTGTAAGAATATTGAGAGTTATAAGTTTAGAAGGAACCCTTAATGTGTGCTGTTTTAAGGTAATGTTTATATTTTATTCTATTTATTTCTTATACTTATGTTTACACAATATGTACAGTGCATGATAGATTTCAAATTTTGTTGTATATTTAGGAATATATTTATGTCGCGAAATAAGTATATGAAGCAATTTTGATATTGTATGTGGGCAATTCCATGTGACTCACATTAAAATCAGACGTCAATTTTCAATACTAAATTTATTGTAAATAAAGAATGAACGAATATTACTAAACAAAAATTGATATATAAATTCATTGGCATGTTCCTAAATCATCATAACTTGAATTAACTTAAGCTCGAACTTTCTGGAAACTCCCAGAGAGCCGATTTAAATGAAATTTGAATGTTCTAGAATGTTCTAGATCTACTGTCTGTACCTATATAAGCTGCTGCTCTCGAGTTGAGAAGCAGTTTTTCTGATGTACGATCAGCTAGATCGCCGCACATTCAATTGCAGTGAATAAATACTGTTTGATCTAGTTAACGGCCGTGTTCTTTGAATTCATCATAACCACTACCCAAGTTTCTATGTGACAGTAACGTCTTTGAAGTTTTTATTCGGTGCTAAAATTAATTTTCTTATACATATTTGAGAATAATTGCTTAGTAATGAAAGAAATTGCATTTTGTACTATGTGATGTTGCAAAATAGTTCCTCGTATTGGATACTTTGTTCCAGTGTGTTGAGAGGCTGCTATGTGTGTTTTTAAACTGCTCCCATATGGACTGTCAACCAAATTTCAACATTTGCAGACAAGTGGAAATATTTTGTAATAAAAACGATGTATTCAATAATGACCTCTTTGAATTATCCCAATAATCTGATGATATTACTACAGGATGGATGGAACCCAAATAATAAATAACAGCTCTAAACGAGTTCTTTTGTTTCTGTTTCCAATGTGCACTTTGGATCTCATTCTGAAAGGTACAGGTGTAGTTTTCAAAAAATTTACTTGCATCACTCATTGATATGCCTCAAAAAATGCGTAAGAAATTGTGGAATGAGTCCCGAAATAAGTCGATACAATCCAAATATGACCCAGAACCTTCAATCTTTTGACGATTGCTCTCTGTATCTCGTTTCCGAAAATACTATGTAAGACCAAATTCTTTTGTTCCAGGCAATGGATAATAATTTTTAAAACCTTGTGCATCTTTTCAAATGTTATTGGCTCAGCCAACAATTTCTAGGACTGCGCAATTTTTTTTCTTGGAATGAATGGAAGTAAGCGGGAACACTGAATATAGAAGGGTAATATATTTACAGCACCTATAAGAAATTCTCATGGTATACACATAAGCAACATTATATAGAATCTTATTTCTCAGATCTCATTCAAAAGAACATGCTTTGAGTGCAATTCAAAAATCTTGCTTTTACCAAGCTCTGATGGATTTTCCAGTTTGAACACTTCAAACATTTCCTTCAATGACCACATAAGAGGATGAGCTTGTTTTTTAAGACCATTTTTCCAAATTGTAAGGTCTTTATGCCCAGGAGCCATTCGGCTAATATCATCTCGTTCATAAAATAATATAATTTTGTCTATTTTATCTCTAGTCAAAGCTGATGACTTCGAATGATTACCAATTGAATCAAAACATTCATTTAAAGTCACATTACAAATGCTGCTAAACAATTTTCTCACCACAACTCCATTACGATGTAGTATGCTAGGTAAACCTCGTTTAGCTTGAGCCATAGCTTTGCCAAAAGTGTTCGCATTTTTGTACGATTGAGGTGTTTTTTCTTTGAATTATCTTTGTTCCTTTAAACGCGATACTTTTTAACTCTATGTCTAACCTTTTTCCCTTCTGCATCAGTATTTCATAGTAAGATGGTGCTTTTCTTTTATTCGTCACAATTTCGTTCTTAATTTATTTTTTCTCAGAGCTTATCTCTTTCTTGGACTATCTACAGCTGCAGTAGGTGCCACAATATAATTTTTATATTATATAAAGAAAAAAGAACACGTTTTAAATAAATCTATCACAAAATCAGTTGCACTTCAAATTTTAAACGAAACATTAAAGCCAATTATTTGTGTACAACATTTAACTTAATGTGTGACTCACGTTACAAAATTAAATGTGTACTGTCTGTTAGGAAAAAGCAGCATGAATTAAAATAAAATTTGTCATTTACTTTTACTCTGCATACTAAATAAGAGGAAAAGTGAAATTTTTAATTTTAAACAGAATATTTTAAAAGAATTAAAAAAACTAAGTTTTCGTGACTCACGTTACATTATAGTAAGTACTTTTTCGGAAATTATTCCATAAATATAGTAATGGATATCTGTTACAAAATTAGACATAATTTCCTCTACTGAAATCACTCTTTCTGTTATGCATGAAAATTAAACAAAAGTAGACAATAATATTAGAAAATTTGTCTGCCAAAGACAGCCTAGTTCACTATTAAAAAAATCTTCACATCTATAGTTTTAGAACAGCTGACCATGTACTGATAAAATAAATGCGTAAGGTGTTGCCAAATTCAATTTTAAAAACTTTAAACGATCTAGAAAAGGACTAAAGAAAATACGAGTTAATTTTCCAAAAATTTTTTTCACTTGCATGTCCCTTGTTTCGAGGAATTGCCCATATAGAGTATTATGTAGTGAAAATGAGTTATCTATTTCAATCAGCTTAAATATTCTATTTAAATCTCATATCAAAACATTATCTTTTTATTTTACAACGTATTGCTTAGGATAAAATAAAAGACGTATAAATTTTTATTTCGTCATCTGTAACGAATAACCCGCTTAAAAATACATCCAGTAGGTTTTTGAATAATATTAATTTAATTAATAACACAAACTTATTAACTAATACTTTTTGAAGTTTATTTTATTACATGCTTATTTTCATGATTAGAAATATATTGCTACATTGTAATGTTTCACATATATGCAACTTTGTGAAAATTCTCATAATTCATGCTTTTTTACCTAGAAACTAATTTCCTATAAGCAGCTGTGCAGTAAAAACATTCTTGTCAGTTTTGATATTGACAAGATATCTCGTCATCAGGATTTTGGCCGATTTTGTGACGATGAAGAGATCAAGATATAGTCAGTTTTTCCAGGGACTAGGCACATCTCGTCCACCAACATCTTGTCATTTTTTTTCTAAACACGAGATATCTTGTCCATCAAGATCCGATCAGTTTTTGATAATGACGAGATACCTCGTCCAGACAACCACCAGAAGGATTAACAAGTTTCTATTCCAATTTGATGATATACTACAGGACAAATATATATTAATTGTGGTTTATTTCTATGCAAATACAGGAGAATAGTTCGTACTCGGATTATTGCCAATATGAAATTATCAAACTCCACTTCCAGGCATAGAATTAAGAACCATAGACGAATGGCAATCCTATATCTGCATGACCTTATTAATTTGAAACCTAGCACTGAGAGGACGTTAATTTGCTGTACCTCAACCCGATGACTAATACCGACTTCCTGATCCGAAATCAGCGCCGAATACTCAATTTATCCTACTCTCAGGTCTCCTCGACTCATAATCACAGACGGAATTTCCATTAGCATTAGCTCTTTGACTGATAGTACCCATTCGGCAAGTCTCTAACGAGAAAGCTCTCTGATGACAGTAATGATAGACCTTTTGTCTTCAAATTGTGTTAAAGCAGTAGAACGGGAAGCAAATGTCCTTTCTACCAGTCCTACAGGCCAGAAGATCTCTGGCTGATAAGTCCCGCGTCGTGTTGTGAAAACATTTAATTAGGAGGCACAGTCATTAAAATGATTTAGTTTTAATCACACAGGAAAGAGCATTCCGGATCTGTTCCAGTTTATCACATCTTGAAGGCTTTCTGTTTGGGTATTGAATGCTGGGGTGATTCGTCACGTTAATTACATTAAAGTTGTTTTGGACGATGCATCCGTATGTTATCTGGTAAATTGATTTACTGGAAATGATCGAAGTGTCAGCTTTCATTAAGTGCTACAGGTGATAATAATATGATTATGCGAAGCATTAACATTTCTTTCAGTAAAACTAATTTATAGCTGCGTGGAATATGACGCCACAAATAATTTTGCTTTAAGAGTAAGTTAACATTTTTTTTAACATTTACATAACTTTCATTTCAATGCCTTTATAATAGAACAATTTTTATTAAACATTCATGAATTTACCATCAGCTCGCATGTGAATCAGTCAGTTTATATCACCTACGTAATAGTTTCGCTACCGAATTAGCAGGTAAAAAGAACTATTAAATTCTAAATTACTTATATTTTTTTAAGGGTTTATTACCTTTTTGTTATAAATTCCCCATTACGCCTAATAATAATAATTTTTCAAATAGTTCTTTAAAACAGCATTTCTTAATACGGCTAAAATTTCAATTAAAAGCTATAAAATGTCAATACCTTTAGGAAATTGACAGCTATTTTAGATTGGAAAGAAATAGAGTGAAAATTGGAAAGAAAAGGTGGAAAATCGGAAAAGTACAATTTTTAATACTTAGAATATATGAGGAGTTGAGAATCATAGTGATGTAAGCTAAAACGCATACACAATTACAAATTGTGTAAACTTTTGATTTCATTTTCTAACGTCACTCTTCACTTTGTACCATTGTGTTTTGAAGTCCTGCTATAAACATTTCTCACTAAAAAAAGTCTCTATCTTATGATATCAGCAATGTTGGCATATCACTTAGATTTATAGTGGGGTCTCGGACAGTTACTAAAAATTAGGAGAAGGCTATGTTTGTTATGTCTATAACGTGTCGCCTGTTATTTCCTACACCCCCTACACAAGGAAAGATCTTCATTTTGATGTTAATATTCTTGTGATTAATGATGGCCATCCTCAATTTAATTCACCTTTAGTTCACCATCAATTTTTAGGTACAAGACTTTCAAAAAGCCTCAGAGACGTGGGTTCTCTTATAGGCAATTTTCTTTGGTTCTTTTATTGTCCTTAAGAACCAAGCCATTTTAACTGTAAAATTATTGACATAAGAAAATATTATTGGGGTTTTACTTGCATTTCTTATTTTTAGTATTTCACTTCCTTTTCCATTAACGTAGAACACGAATAATAGTTATCAAAACCTAAAATTGTTTTTTATTTAGTTTAATTAGAAGACAATGTTGCAATAGTTTCAGGAAATAAAGGCATTTTAAGATATCAGAGTGTTTTTATACGTGCCAACCAGATCTTTACTTACCTAAAAATTGTTCTTAAATCGTTATGATTATCAACCTTCATATTAAGGACAAAACTTGTATAATTTTTATTTTCTTTAACTCATTAACAACAACATTTTTAACCACACTTTAAATTTAAAGCAAACATCCCAATATTAATCGTAATTAATCAAATGTTTTTATGTCATTCTTTGAAACAGTCTAAATTTGTAAGATACTTTTACAATAGGGAAGGAACATTATTTCATATAAATATTGAATTTCCTCACATTGAGGACATTATATAATTAGACGCACATGGTAGATGCAGTTTATCTGATTATAGGAAAACCAATTCTGGCTGATCGTAACATATAAATATAGTGCAATTCCGAACAGTTCTACCCTAAAACTTCTACCAATCTCATTTTTACTTTGATATCCTAAGACCCGTATAGGTAGGACTTGTGGGAAAAAATGTTTCGTGAGGAAACACAATAAGAAACCTAGAAGGCGTGATAATGCCTTCACGCACGATTTGATTGACTCAAGAAATTTCAATTTACGAAATGGTCTTTTTTGAATGAGGGTGTAACCATTCTGTCCAAAAAGAATAACTAGACCTTACTTTAAAAATCAAGGATGAAACCCAAGTAGGAGAGTAAAAAGCCTTTGTGTTAAAGTTGAAGTAAATCAGCGTGATTGACTAAATTCTAAAGAACTTTTTTTTTTATTTGGAGAAGCCGAGAAAAGCTTTTACTCTAGAATGATGGTAGTTTTAATCACTTTCATTTCTAACCCTCCAAGTGGTTTCGACGAGGTATCGTGTCCATCAAGATCTCATGCTTTGCTAGTAATTGGATATCTTCTCTTTAGGATATTGACGATCTTTTTATAATAGTGATATCTAGATGTGGTCAGTTTCTTTTCTAAGGATGAGATATCTTGTCCATCAAGATCTGGTCAGTTTTGCTAATGACGGGATACCGTCAAGACAAACATCTTTAAGGATAACCTAGCATTGTAAAAGAAATGGATAACATTTATGTAATGTAATTTACAGCATTTCCACAAATCAAACTACAGATGCAAAACATCATGCCATAAGTTCCAACAAACAATATGTTTTGTGTCGGAATTTTACGTTTTATAGGTTGCCTATAAATACGTCACTATTTTAACGTTTAGGATTATCCCAGTTAACAAATATTTCATTAATCACACTAAGTCGCCTTATGTGAAAACTTCAGTGAGTATTGCGTTTTATAAAAGGATACTGGATTCTATAGGATAAAGCACTACTGATGATTTGAAATGTAACTCTAACAAAGACTTGAGTTGCAGCGATGAAATTCGTTCGAGCGATGACATGTGGTACAATGCATGAATAAATGAAATTACAGAGCTATAAGACAAAAAAGAACATGCTAAAATTAATAATTGGTATGCTCAGCATCTGTGGACTTTTAGCAGATATATCTGCCTAACCATGGCGTGAGATTCGCCGATAAAGATTTTGGACGGCTGTCAGTGAAATCGTCAGTCATACCGTGGAGAACCGAAACGCATCCATTCGGTAGTTATTACTGTGCGTGATGACATACTGATCAATTTTAGATCAATCATATTTAAACTTGTTCGATGGGGGTAAATTAGATGACCTATCAGGCAAGGAAGAAGTGGTACTTGTTGGTCACAGAAGAAGCGTTGGACAATTTGTGTGGCATGGGGACGAGAACTGTTCTATTGAAAAATAGTTCCCGAGAGGGTCTGTCTGTGGGGTGAGACTTTTGGTTCCTAGACCTCTGGGATACACTTCTGTCTGTTCATAGTTCTTGCAATCTGTATAATCCGAGAGTGGGAATGAAAACCTAAAACCATTACGCTTGGAGTAGGACTATTATGGTGCTCTGTTATGCACCCTGCCAGATACCGTATGCGAAAACAAAGATCCACAAAATGGTCACAAAATTGTACCCAGACTTGCGCTTCCAGTCAGCGTTCCGATGTCTTCGTTCTTGTTCGCACCATTGAAAGGGAGCCATCACACGATTGTCCGGATTGAAACCTCTGACGTCAGGGTTAAAATAATCGTAGGAATGGATGCCGAGAAGGGGATCTTCTCTGCTGCAATCGTAGGAGAACAGTGTGTCACCACCATCCATTGTTATGCTACCGTCGTGAATGTAGCTGTGATTCATTATCACCATACTTAGAAAATACATATCCTTCCTTTCTGACGAAGCCATATGTGCTCCATATCACTCTCGATTGTACGCAGAACTTTCTTTTGCCATTGCCTCTCAAGGATGCATACTTATACTAGCATTTCTCCCACCGCGTGCAGCAATATCACGATACAACAAAACATTTTCTCTCAATTCAATCATTCTTCCTCTCTTAAGCTCCGTCTTTGCTAGCAGAACAATACCATACAATTTCATACACTTAGTATTGAGACACATCTGTTTTAGTTGCACTCAAAATTTATACACATTTCGATTATTCCCAAATTAATCAATTAAAGATAATTGGAAAATATTGCCTTGAAAATAACAAAGGCATATGTTTTTAGACCTATCTAATAGGTTGTTAAAACAGAAATTCCTTTGATCGGCTGATTGTTTCCAAAAGGACTGATTATTTAATTAAAAAATTCCGAAACATTCATTTCACAGTATGATCTCTGACTTTAGACCGCTCATGACTCATCATATATTTGACAAAAATAAGCATATTTATATGAATTATAGATGTATTGAATCAGAAAACAAAATCCTCTAATCAGGGACAGGGGTAAATATTCAGTTGACACAAAATTTAATGAGACGAACCGTTAAGCAAATTAAATCACTTTTATGGAAAACACTAAACCTATGTTATCTAATCACAATCAGTGCTTGATTCAATGATTTACTGAGCTTAAGCATTATTAGATAAAGGCGTGCATTGAAATATACATTTTAATCTGATCAAAACCTAAGATTAGAGCTTTCTTTAAAATTTCTTGAATGAAAATTTATGTTCCGAAAATAATTTTGATAGTTTGCAGTTACTTGCAAACTTATATCAAACCCAAGTTTACTTCCCTAAATTAAATTTTCAGCACCGAAGTTCATCACAAATTCAAACCCAATTTTTTTTATACTTTTATTACCTCGCTCTATACTGTGAATGGACCATTAGCTTATGTAAGGTCTAGTGGGACATTATGTCCGCTTTATACTCGCGATCGTAAACACTGAAAAGTATTATTCATTTTATAAGTATAATTTAATGGATAAAAAAACATTTTCTTTTGTGGTCGGAGAATCCCCTAGCCATAAACTCACCCGGTACTAAAAGTAAAAATTTGCATATGTTTTGGAAGAGCCATGGCATCCAAAATATGAACAATAAAAAGTGTAAATAGAGAAATACGTTGGAAATCTCTTTACGGCCCACTTGAGTATTCCTTTCTTGTCAGCATTTTAGCCTTTAGCGCTATCTAAATATTTCACAATGCGATGACAAAAGTTTTAAGTTAATTTTAAGAAAACATGCAAGAGACATTCAAATAACTTGAAATAAAGTTAGGCGATGATTATTAATTCCGTTACACATAATTTTTATGTTTCATAAAAATGCTAATTCCATAAAATTGCGTTGATTTTTCCTCTATAGAATTATCTTTGGAAAATTAAATTGTATTGATGTTACAAACAGTCAATTTCACTGGCCTTTGAAAGTAAATATGATATTATTTAGTAAACTCCGTTTATGCTGCAACTAAATAATGGAAAAGTAATGTTGCAGTGTTGATAAAACACAACCAGTATTTCATTTAGTTTATAACGGTTTCATTTACAAAGTCTTTCTTTCTCAATCTAGATTATGTAATTGAAACGATGATATAGACAAGAGAATTCTAAAACAGTCCAGAAGTTTGTATATGCCATTAGGCAGATCCCACAGAAGCATTTTCCAAACTTTCTTTAGTCTGATATGTAGTTTTGAAGAGTTTAGTACTAGTCTAGATAATGATTTCCTCGCGTTTCCTCGTGACTTAGTTGAAGTCGTTTATTGTTCAAATAGTAAATGCTGCATTTATGAAGATTAAAATTCTGCTTGCAAGCTACACATATGCACTTGTGTAGTGCGGTGTTATGGGGAAAGTTTGGGTATCAATTTTGAGTGATTACTTTCGAATTAGGACTTGTTATTTTCTTACAGAATAAAATAGAATAACAATCTATGTAAATGCATTTAGATGAAAATTGCAGATTATTGCTTTTGGGTGATACCGTTCATATGTTTACAAAGAAGTAAATTAATTAAAGCTTTTTAAAAATATCCGTCTCTTTAAGCTGAAACACAATGCCATGGTGGTGTTTTTGAGATACTACCAAGAATTATATTAATCACTGTACTTTAAAAGATTCACTCTTGCTTAATGCTCGATTATTACGTAATAGCCCGTTGTGTTGCTCCATTGCGACGTTAATTAAAATACTTACCTATCTACGTACTAATTATTATGTAGGTAGGTAGTTGAATTAACGTCACACTGGAAATACACAACGGGCTATTGGCGACGGTCCGGAATCAATCCCTGATTGAAAAGATCAGAAGATGACGCCTTTTTTTTAACTATGATGAGATGAAGAGGTCGATACCTGAGCTGGCATCCCACTCTCCAAACTTCCATACCGTGTCAACGTGAGGCCACGACAGATTTAAGATGCTGCATCCCAAATACACGACAATTTTTGGTTGGATCGAATTTCAAACTGCCTCCGGTTGATAATCCATTTTTTCCAACTTATCTACCACTACCCAACAATTAGTAGGATACAGATAGTACAGAAAACAAAATACACTTCATATGAAGGCAAGTAAAACAAATCACCGGATATTAATCCAAGAACATAAATCCGAAAGTTCCAAAATTAAAATTGTGACGCTACCGATTCGCAACACTGACCCTAATTAATCGCGACAGATCAAATGATTAATTCCAGAAAACCAAAACCCACGAACTTATGAAAATCGGCTTATGGATTATATGTCACCTCAAGAAAAGCGATGACCCAAACAAAAGAAAATTCTACCCGGCATCTACCTGGGAAAAATTTCCGACTTTCAACACGGCGTCACAAACACACACTCCCCGAAATTCTCCAAAAAGAAGAAGACAGCAATCTTCCAATACTTGATTGCAGCTTGTTCCATGAACGCATAAATTAAGGAAATGGCAGGCGTTGAGAGGGAGGACCGAAGCCGTAAATTTAATATCGTCCGTCATATGACGCAGCAACCCTTTTCACATTCTCAGAATTTCTGGGGCGATCCCTTCTGGCCCCCCCGCGCCTCATTCCAACCGTACCGTGTCAATTACACCCGAGCACAATATTAAATTCCTAATGAATTATTCTCTGTTCTGGAACTCCCAAGAATATTGAAGTAAAACGAGGCGACGTTGAGCGGGAAATGCGTTTTTTGCCTGCCGAATTTAGTATCTTTCTCGATGGCTCTGGGAGGCTGTGCTGCACGTATGCGAGAGGAAACAAGCGACATATTAAAATCTGTCTTCCGCGGCCATTCCATGCAGAAAAGGATGAGTCACGAAGATGTCTTAGGGGATGGGGTATAATTACGTGAAGGAGTTTGAGGTCTGATCTCCTTTACGAGGGAAATATGAAGCTGGAGTTGGATATACAGCTACACTATATGTATTTTAAAAATAACACATTTAACACTCTTGTGGCTGTCTCGACAAGGTATCTCACCATTTGCAAAACTGACTACATTTTAATAGACGAGATTCCTAGACTGAAAATTTGGTAATGTGGAAGGATCGAAACCACCAAAGAACTTTATTTTCCATTTTGTCTTTAAAATGATATTAATTTGATGTGCATCCATTTAATTGCGTGTTGTCTTTTGGGCAACCATTCATCCTGAAGGCACTTTTCTTAGAAATCTTGAAAAATGGATTGAGAGAGATTATACGTAGCGTAAACATTTTTATGATGGATTTTAATTTGAATGAGTTTAACGTATTGGAATTCTGTTGAGCACGTCGGAATGTATCTGAGATCGGAAATACGAAGTTGCGAAATACATTAACTGGATGACTAACACACGTTGCATCAACCGCCAAAGCTGACGACTTAACCTAAGTGACAGGTAAAATCATGAGGTAAGCCTTACGGATACATAAAGTTGATATTCTGACTTTTAGGTTTAGCAGGAAAACCGCCCGATTTTCTCTTGCGTTTTTATTTTCTCCCGCAGAAACCAAAGCTTAAGTATTCTTGCAGTGAAATATGAGTATTTCAGAAAGTTTATACAGACATCCAATTATCCAGCCCTCCTCATTGTTGTCTCGACGGGGTATCTCGTCATTAGCAAAACTGACCAGATATTGGAAGAAGAGATGTCACGTCATTAGAAAAAACTAACCAGGTCTTGATCTCGTCATCATACAAAAAACCGGTAATATCTTGATGACGAGGTATCTCGTCATTAGCAAAATTATTCAGATCTTGATGGACGAGATATCTCGTTATAAGAAAAGAAATTGAAGGTGTAAAATTTTATTACCAAGTAAATTTTCCCCTAATCGGGCTTATTCATAGTATGTCCCGTCAAGCACTAATTATCGAGGAAGTGTCAATTTCTGAGTTTCTCGGGCGACATGGGATGTACTGCGACATCATGACCACCATGAACAATGGGAGGGGCATGCTTCCTGCAGGACTTTGGGAAAGCGTGCCAGCAGTTAGGTGTCGTCTTGAAGAAACTGTGAATCTTCAAGCCGCGAACCCATCCCTGACGAGCAAGAGACTCGAATTCACAACTAAGCGCTCCAATCTACCAGTTAATTAATGATTTAACACTATTTGTTCACAAATATGCTTACAGAATCTATTTCAAAACATCGCGCCTTTTAATGAAATAGGAGTATGTGTTAGCAGCGTTTCATGCTATTTCTTTCCATACCTTGGTTTGAATATTGTTTGATTATAAGAAAAAGCATGGGAGGATTCTAATGTGGCGCAAGTTATTTATCTGTTAATGTGATTATCGAGCGTGATTTAAAACACTAGTCTGCGCTTCGATAGCCCTTCGGCCCAAATTGATTCGTCAGCCCTTCAAAGATCAAAGACTTACCCTTCAAAGATCTTACTACACGACCCAGATAAGTGCGTCTTCTACTTCAAAAGAAGGTCGATGTTTCAAAAACTACTATTCCACAGGGTGTATCGAAATTATCTGGCCAAACTGTGAAAGATGGTAGAGGGTCAAAAATAAGTACTTTTATAATAGAATGTGTCCCCGGAAATTTCGCGTTTAGGTGGTAGGGTGCTGTTTAGGGGCCTGTCGAAGAATTGTTCCTGTGGTGGAAGGCGTCATTCTCCGCTCGTATTTTTAACAGCATGCATCTCTACTTGAATTCGTAGCTTGCCGTTGAAAATCCGAGCGAGGAATGACGCCTTACGCCACAGAAACGATGCTATCGACCTCCTCTACCACCTAAACGTGGAATTTCTGGATACAAAATTTTATAACAAAATGTTTATTTTTGGCCTCACTACAACACTATAATTGAACCAGATATTTTAGAAACACCTTGTAGATCATTTATAATGCCCCATCGTTGAATTTTGTACCTCATATCTCATAACTGGTCTACAATTTTGTATCTAGTTTTTATAGATTTTGAAATCTTTCGATTTGATGGCTTATAAGGTTTTGATTGTAAAACGACGAAGAATTCTTCACTTTTTCCTTTTGCAGCCTTTTCCATGAACGTACAGCCACAAAGTAAATAAACTCTCTCCTTTCTAAAAATGTCTCCCCAACATGCAGCCAATTCCATTCAAAACGAGCGGAATAAACCAAAAATAGGTTTCTCAATTTTTACCTCTCCCCTCGGCCGAAGTAAATCATGCACAAGAAAGTGCACGTGTCGACCCGATATAGCAGAGGGATGTCTTCGATTAGATCCGAAATTCTTCTTAAGTGAGTATGTTCATCTTGTGGTATCCCACGAGATTTATTTTCCGTTGAAGGAGAAAACCCATGCATAATTTCCTGTCTATGTTTGCGGAGTAGACTTTTCGGAAGAAGCAACTCTAATTTTCTTGCTTGAAAACCGATTCTGTTTGAAGATCGGTATGCCCTTAGATATTTACTCGGCAAAGGCTCCTTTTCTAAAGGTTTTTTCATATTGAATTCCAAGATTTTGAACTTTCAAATAGTGTTTGTGCTTTTAACGTATGTAGTGCTTTCAACTTCGATGCAGTTTTATTCGTTCAGTCTAGGGTGTAGTTATTGCACCTTACATTCCGGGCCGAAATTAAACTTTTGGAATGATTAGGTTCTTGAAAAATTGAAACAATTTTTTTGGGTTGAAAATGGCATTAATCATTAGAGTTCTGATTTAAATAATTTAATATTTTTGTTTGATAGGTATTTAGTTTGTTTACATATTTGAATTGAAACCTTAACCCTCCAAATGGATTTAACAAGATATCTCGTCAATGAAGGTTTGACCAATTTTTCTGATGTCGAGACGTATCGTCATCAGAAATTGCCTATTTTTGACTGATGACAAAATCAAGATCTGGTCAGTTTTTTCAGAGGACGAGATACATCGTCCATCAAGATCTGGTCATTATTGCTAATGACGAGATACCTCGTCGATGCAAGCACCCAGGAGGGTAAAACTAAAACTAAGTTACACGAAATCCTTTTATGTATTTATTATTTCTACCTCATAGGATATTGAAGACAAAAGAAAGTTTTAGATATTCTTGTATAAATAAGAGCTTTCGTAGAAAAGATATACGGAGAATGTAGAGTAAAATAAAAACACTCCCATGCCTCCTGGTGCTACTGGTACCTGAAGAAATGAAAAAAATAGCTTATGTGAACATATTGTAGGCTTTAGTTATTTCGATAAAAAACACTTTTTGCTCTGTTAAAATTAACCTAACAGGGGATGTGTTGGCCTCATGCAGACCTCAAAACGTATAGACATGCTTACTACAAGGTTATCTAAGAGTTCCTGTGGGAAAAGAGTTCCATTCGTGTACTAGAGCACGTCTTTGTTCTTCCCAAATATGACCTATTGGATTCTGATCAGTTAACCTTGCTTGATACGAATTTACAATAATCCTGAATTTTTGGACATGTACATGTGTGCATTTGAAAATATATAATATGTTAACAAAGATATATAAACACAGCTTAATTTTATCCCAATTAAAATTGCTAAATCATATTTCTTTTTAAGTATTCAATTTTGCGGTTTTTAAAGAGTCGGTAAAATTTACTCAATTCTTTCATTAATTAAAAATAATCAGAGATTAAACCACCTCGGTGTCGAAAAGAAACGTATTTGGGTTCAGCAAAACTTGAAATTGCATTCGACTCATTAAATTTCCCTGATTACGGATTATCTATACATAATCGCAGAAATGAACTCTCTTCTAAAATTCATACCCCCAACTTAAGCATTTCCATTCAACTGCGCAGTTCATTTATAAGAGCATTTGGTAACCAAATACTCAGGAACCCTCATTTCTAAAGCAAACACATCTAATCCATGACTTATTCAAGTATATTTATCGCTAAGCCCAGTCATAAATATAAAGTCCACCAATACAGTCCGGCATTCCTTTCTGCGCCATGCTATTCGACTGGCACCAGTAATTCCAGTTATCAGTCGCGGGGCACGTATGCAAATGCCATGATACATACCGGAACTGATTTTGATTACGGGCACATGGAGCGCATTAAGTCGTTGTTAAGCAATTTCTATTTGCTCAGCGGTCGTCGGAATAGCTTCGTGACAACTCGCTATTATTATACGCTCTCTCCAATCAGTACATGCCCGTATGTGAGGCTACACATTAATTGAAATGTGTCACCTCAGAAAGCACGGCCGTGTTCGATACTGTGGGGCCTTGGAATGAATAGAGTGTGGTACTGGAATGTCGGGGTTTTGAATTTGTATTCTGGATGGTCCTTGGTGCTCGTGTATTGCAGATGTATTTGTTTCCTGTTGTGCCTTCTGATTGAGCCGCTTGTTATCTACGAAAATATTAAATGGTATTGAGGTGATTTAAAAAAGCATTGTTCTTCATAGCATATCTGGAGAACTTATTCGCATTCTGCATGATCTGTGGTGTCTCATGTGTATGCATTCGTTTAGTGTTATATATATTTCGTCTGAACTGTTATTTTCCGATAACAGTGTTAATTGCTATTGCCTTCTGATTAGAATTCTGGTTACCTATGAAAATATTTAAATAGAATTAAGGCGATTACAAATATTGTTATTCATATGTGGAGAACTTATTCGTATTCTGCATGGTTCATTGCATCTCATGTATGTATGCGTTATATATTCTTATTGGTCTGAAGTGTCATTTTTTCAGAACAGTGTTAATTGCTTTGACTTCTGATTAGAATTCTGGTTACCTATAAAAATATTTACATGGATTTAAAGTGATTAAAAAGATATTGCTATTCATAAAATTGAGGAAAATTTATTCGTATTCTGCATGGTCCGTTGTGTCTCATATGTAATGCATTTGTTTAGAGTTGTATATTCTGATAAGACTAAGCTATTCTTTTCCGATATCAAAGTTTAAAATACATATTATTTTTGTAAAATGTGCAGAGATGTGATTCGTATTCTGAGTGGTTCGGGTATCTGCACTTGCACAGATGCATTCGTATTGTGTTTTGTATTCTAGTCTTTTCACTAGTTACTTATAGTATACTATTTTGTCTTTTTACTAGTTATTTTTTGATATTAATAACTGAGTATTTTTGATGCCAGGAAGCTGTTAACTTATAATAACACTTCCTACCTGAATAACAACCCCACCTTAACTATAACAGCCTAAAGTTGGTTGGTAATAAGCGAAATAATTTAATATTGGTAAGTGATTAAAATAATCATTATTGTTCATAAAAAGTGAACGAACTATGTTTTTGCCTTCCGGATAGTCCATTGTGCTTTATATATAAAAGCAGATTTATTTATTGTGTGGTATGTATTATGATTACACTGTCTCTGTTGGCAATTTGTGGGGGAAAATGGAATGGTGATTGAAAAGAAAGATCGTTGTTCGTTACACCAAAGGACTATTGGGTCCTTTTCAAGTTCCACAAATGAAAATAGATTATAATTTTAAGCCACCTCTACAAATAATTTGCGGTAGGTATAGTAGGTACTTTAACGTCACACTGGAGCAACACATCGGACTATCGATAATTAATTTGTGAAAAAATTAAATGGTGAAAAAATGAATTTTAAAGTGATAAGTTGTGATAACAAAATTATGACAAGAAGAAAATGCATATTTATGAGCCCTAGTTGCAGAAACGGATTTTTAATGTTTACACAAAAAAGATGGAACAATGGTTTAAGATTTAAGACTCAAACTGGTTAATTAAAAAATGAATATTTTAAAATATAAACTTTGTAAAGTTTATGGTAATTAAAAATAAATAAAATAAATTAATTAGTGTTTAAAGATAATGATTACTAGATATTGGCCAGTTTTGAAAAAAAACGCTTAATTTGTATCAAAGCTTTGAGTTCAAAGTCTTCTGTTACGCTGATGAAAATTGAAATTTTTGAAATAGACACTCAAATATTATAACCTTTATTTAAATTTATTTATTTTTTTACTCAATTATTTTAATTTATTTTATTTGGATAAATGGAGTTTTTATACCCAAGCATGTAAGATAAAATGTTGTGCTAATTTATGTAAAAACGAATATAAATTAAAATTATAAACAAATATAAATAATAATACAATAATATGTTAACAAATGAACATATGAGATAAACAAAACACATCTCAGACTTTCGTTTTATAAGTAAGCATTTATGAATACGTTTGCTTAACAAACGTTTGAGACACAAACTACATATACAAATTCATCTATAAAAACTACTCAGAAGTAGAATCGCGTTGCACTGATCAATATTCAGACGTACCTCAGAATAAGTATATTTTAACAGCAGAATTCTCCGCTCCGAATACCTCAATAAGCAACTTTTCTCAGCTCCATTTAATATCTTGATACTTCCATTGAAACGCCTCAATACTTCCGAAATTCCCTCTCGCCGAAGGATGTTAAGTAAACATTTTACAGAATTGAAAACTTCTATCCTTTTCCAACCCCACAATTTGCATAACTATAGCATCGCTAAAGACGCGGCATCTGTTAGACTGTTGTATAAAAATGTCGATACATCTCAGTGAGAGAAAAATCCATATATGGACTTCTCACTCACTTCTTTGGGATATTTCATCATTTATTCTTTTTCCTTACTAGTCCCTACGCGTTTTTCCCTCTCTTGCTCTCTATATCTACTTCAAAGCGAAGATCCTCCGGGCGCTGGCTCTTTCATATTGCTGCTGCTTCTTTCTCAGTTTTCTTTTCTTAATGCTGGGGAATTTGCATTCTATTACGATGTGCCAGGTGTTGTGCTTGAAGGATTTGGAGAAACGGGGATGGGGATTTTCCTCAAATTTCTTCACGTGTGTGGGAAGTCGCGAGTTGTGTTTTTCTTTTTATTTTAGTAGAAGGCAATAGAAATGTCTGCAGTCGCAGAAACGTTTTGGTGATAAATGTGAGATGTGATGAATGTAGACAGGATTCGTGGATTATTTCTGTCGTGTTGTTTACTCGAAATTAAAACTTCAGGCGAAATGCGTGCAGTGTTGGTGTCACCGTAGTTGACAAGTTGGAAAGCAACAAGCAATACAAAATGGAACGATTTACAGTATAGTGAATTAGGAGGGGTTAATCAGCCACTGTGAACGAATATAGGATGAAATAAATTCCTGACATTGGTCAGAGCATTGAGTATGAAGCTGGGTTTTATTGAGAGTAAGGCTACCGATAAAGAACAAAACTGGGAAACTTTAGGAGGAACACTATGCATCTGAAAAATGTCGAGAGTGGATGACGGGAAAAGAACGAACTCCTCGGCAAATCAAAATGAAAGCTACAAAGTGATTTCCTGTCCCGTAGCTTCGTCCTTATCTCAGCGTGCCCTGCATAAGCTACACCCAGCTCCAAAGCTAGACCTGTCGGTGGGTACCACTCTTAAACTTCCCATCCACATATATTTGACACCTCACTATGCCTGGAAAGTCTATGATGGTACCTCCACACCAATAGTACATATTCCATAAAATATTCACGAACTTAGTGCTTGTATGATCAGTGTGAAACTCTAATCAGATTTGCATACGGCTTCTTTACTCAATGCGGTGACAATTTTACAGCAGTGCATATATGCATATGCATAACTGCAAGTGATTAAATAAAAGAATTTCTAAATTCTCAAAGCCTTGTACGCCTCTATAACAGTTGGCACTCCTAAGGTTGAGTCAGTTTGTACGTTGATATTTATGTATATGGTTTCGTACATTCCATTGATGTTTCAGCTTGGGCGCTAAACTTACAATTTTGAATATTTCATTTTAATGAATTGTTATACAAACCGAAGATTGTATTAGTTATTTTATCCAGGTAGAGTGAAGTAGTTGTTCAAATGATATGTATGAAAATACATTGTGCATCAAAACTCATGAAAAAAGCATTATCACTCAACCAGCTATTAATTACTTAGATCCGACTGTTTTATAGACTTTCTATATGGAAGCATGAGATACTTTAAAATAGAATTGAACAAATGTTAACCCTAAACTTCGAGACACTCCTGTTGGGTTTTATCGATTGAAGACAGAGTTTTTATACATTAAAAATAAATTTTATTACGTGACCAAGTCTTATGGTTTAAAAACATACAAGAAGTCTGATCAGATCATGATCCCCAATCTTATCACTTATATACATTCAAAGATTTACATATTCTTCTATATTGATGTGCCCCACACGGCACTATAATTGGAGGTTTGAGACCGATTCCAACATGCGGCCCCATCGGTTGTAAAACCTCAGCAGATGTATTACAATTCAATATATATATTTATATAAATCTAACAAAATATTTTTCTAATAATATTTTTAAATTTATTTAACAATAAAGGCTTTGTTAAAAAGTCAGCCAAATTATTTTCCGATGAAATATAATTTACGTTAAATAGTTCATCTTTTATTAATTTACGAATAAATTTGTACTTGATATCAATATGTTTAGTTTTCTGATTTTCCTGACTATTTTTTGAAAAATAGATAGCAGATTGATTATCACAATATACTTGGGGTCTTATGTAATCACACAAACTTAATTCATTTATAATTCTACTAAACCAAATAACTTCTTTAGTGCAATCGGTTAGTGCAATAAATTCAGATTCCATTGAGCTAAGAGCTATGCACTTTTGTTTAGAAGATTTCCATGATATTGGGATGTTACCAAAATAAATTAAATAGCCACTGCTTGAATGTCTGTTTGTGAGACCACATCCCCAATTTGCATCAGAAAAAGCAATCAAATTTGAACTTTTTACATTGGAAAGATTAATTTTAAAATCCTTTGTAAGAAAAACATAGTTCATAATATCAACAACGTAAGACCAGTGTTTGTAAGTATAACCATTACAAAACTGAGACATTATATTAACGGCAAATGCAATATCTGGTCTGGATCTATCTGACAAAAACGATAAACATCCTATTAAGGAACGATAGGGAAATTTCCTCATTAAATCATTTTCAATTATTTCTTCCTCTTTAACCTTATCAGGTAAGTTACAACCAATTTTAAAAGGTAAATTCACAAAACTCTTAGGAAGATCTTTGAATTTTGACATTAATTTTTCAATGTAGGTAATTTGATGTAAATAAATCGAATTTTCAATTTCTTGAAAGTTTACGCCTAACAAATATTTAGTTTTACCTAGGACTGTAAGATCCAATTTTTTGTCCAATAATTCGATTACTTCATTTATCAAATGTTCCCTTTTTGAAAACAAAACCATATCATCTACATAAACAATTAAAATTACATCTTTAAATTTGTAGACACAATTACACCAATTTAACTGAGAAAATCCTAATTTAGTTAAAATACCGTCTAATTCCAAATTCCATTCTCTACCACTTTGATGCAGACCATATATAGCCTTTTCCAATAGACATACTTTGTTTTCGGATCCTTTCAGCACAAATCCTTTTGGCTGTTTCATGTATATAGTATCCTTAAGGTGTCCATATAAATATGCACTTTTCACGTCAACTTGACAGTGATACCAACCCAACATAGAAATCAATAGTACAAACAATAATTTAACAATAGAAAAATTCACAACTGGTGAAAAAATATCTTTAAAATCAATGCCGGGTTTTTGCTTAAAACCTTGAGCAACAAGACGAGCTTTATACCTTTTAGGTATATTGTTTTCGTCCATTTTTATGCTGTACACCCACTTACTTCCAATTATGGTTGTATTTGGGGGTGTGTCCACTAATTTCCATACTTGCCTATCCTTCATTATCTGAATTTCTTCATTCATGGCAGTATTCCATTTAATTTTATCCTTACTTGCTTGCGTTTCTTCATAACTTTTGGGGATTTCGACATTGTAACACTGATCATACATGTCGTACATCTGTTGGTCTAATACTTCCGAGGTGCTGTCCTTGTCTCCGACTAGGATCTTCTGTGGTGGTAGTTTTCTGAATGTCGTAAACATATCACGTTCTTTACAGAAGTGAGCAGTTGCAGCAGAATCAATGAGAAATTCCCTCGGTCTTTCATTTGGAAAATTTGAAACTGCATAGGCACGTTGAAGATCAGTTTTTGGATTGTCCTCCATATAAAATAATTCACCACCAGGTTTCTGCCGATTGCATTTCTTGAAGCACTTCGATTCGTAATGTCCCGACTTTTTGCAGTAGTTGCAGAATGGTCGCGGCCCCATACGACAAACTGTCGACTTTCTTGGGCTTGAAGGAATTAATTCAGGGTCCAGTACGCATCTGCTGTGATCAGGAGTAGACGCCCGTGTCTCCTTGTATCTAGATGACTTGTTTCTTGTAGCATAAGCATCGGCCACGATACTTAATTTTGTGCCTTCGTCTTTCCGCTTCAGCTCGATTCGGCTGGATTCTGTTATTAAATGTTTAGACAAATTGTCTAGCGTGAACTCGTTGTCATCCATCCTGTATAGCAATTGTACCAGATTATCGTATTCGTGAGGCAAATGTCTTATTAGTTGAAAGCAAACTAAAAGGTCTGGGATTTCGAATCCACATTCTTTTATCTGTAACAGCTTCTCATGCACTCGTTTGCAGAAGAGTCCAATCGATTCGTCCTCCGGCTGGTAGCGGATTGAAAAGAACTCGTCCACAAGGCCTGCCAATCGTGCTCTAGATGCTGGTTCAAAGTTGGTCTTTAATATATCCCAGGCTTCCTTACCGTCCTCAGTAGATGAAATTAAGACTTGATATTTTCTGTCTATGCCCTGGTAGATAGTTGTGTATGTCCTCTGCTTCCTATAACGATAGTCTCTTTTTTTCTTGTTCTGGAGCATCTTCCAATAATAGAGGTTCCGTTTTAATGATAAATTCCCAGCAGTTCCGGTCCATTAGCAATACCTTCATGTCCGTCTTCCACGTGACATAGTTGAAATCCGATAACTTCGGGAAGGAAAACATGGACATTTCTTGAATACCCATCATACTGGAAACCGGTAGTGGCAGAATTCAGGTTCAGCTTAAGGTCTGGGGCCCATAACCAATTGTTGGGTTTTATCGATTGAAGACAGAGTTTTTATACATTAAAAATAAATTTTATTACGTGACCAAGTCTTATGGTTTAAAAACATACAAGAAGTCTGATCAGATCATGATCCCCAATCTTATCACTTATATACATTCAAAGATTTACATATTCTTCTATATTGATGTGCCCCACACGGCACTATAATTGGAGGTTTGAGACCGATTCCAACAACTCCTGGTGGTGAACTTAGGCACCACTACAAAAATTAACTTCCAATTCAATAGTATGCATAACAGTGAAGTTTATATCCACCATGATGTACATTTTGGTAATTGAAGCTGCACTGTCCTACCAATTTAGTGCCCCGGACGGGGATACGAACACGCGCACTTTGCAAACCAAGTCTGATGGAGCTTGTGACAAACACCAGATGGCGCTCACAACAATCGCAACGCGCTTCTTTCGATGGAAGGGTCATGGTGACCAATTTAACTGCCAATGTGATGCCAATCACTTCCAAATGTCTGAAGGACTGCAAATAACGTGGCTAGTGCAGTGGAATTAGAACATCTCGGTTTCAAATGTTCCATTCTTTTTAAGTTCACTTTTATGATAAATATTTTATCACATTTTTAGTTTAGTAAACGTATTGCTAATTATTATTTTTCATTAGTTAGACTTAAAAGATTCAGTGATTAACTCCTCTCTTACGTGAGATAAAGTCATTTTTACCTTTTCTAATTAGATTTAAGTATCAACATGTCTTAAAATCCTTTGAAATATATAGTATTTCTTCATCAAGAGTGGAAAAAAATGAGTCATAATATTTTTATTTTGATAACAAAGCAAATTACAAGATCCACTAGTTTCTAAACCTTAATCCCCATAATCTTCACACGGTCAGCCACAAGACAAGAAAATGCACGTTTTCAAAGTTTCAAATTAAAACTTGTGTTCTAAAGTATATGTCACGAGAAAGACAATTTAAACAAATAATGAAATATAGCAGCTCTAACTCAATCCTAGAAGTCTAACAGGAACCAAAATATAATCTACTGCGCAGTGAGGTTCGCGTTTTTCATTAAAAGAAGGTAATAAACAAGTAGGGAAACTTCCCCATTTGTTTGTAAGGGGATGAAAAACTTGATAAAAATACAACTAATGGAGAGGAAGCAAAAATTTAATTAAAAGCTTTGAATTGTTAAAATGAAGAATAACGTTAACAATTTTCCGGGAACAACGCTAGCATCCACAGATAGGATGTAAAAATATTTAAGTGGATTGTGTTTAAGGAAAGAACCTAATTCAAAGTCATAAATATTCATTATTCGGGAAAATCAATAGCATTTTCTAATTAAAATTTTCCGTGGCGAGAAATAAGTAAATTTATCTGCATGCAGGACAAAATGAAAATGATGGTTTTGAATGAAAACTTCTGTTCACTCTCTTTTCGACTCGGTTTTCGGATCAAGTCCAATGCGTTTCGTTGGGCATTAAAAATGGCGATAAAAATTCTGAGATAAAAACATGTAATTGAAATCATCGATTTTTTTGCAAACCATGCATTTAAATTATCAGCACATTAATTTTATTTTTCAAATAATATGTATTCATGAATATTTTATTACTTTAATCATATCGTTTTAAAATTAGCCATTATATTACTTGAATGAGAATATTATATTAGCATATAATATTCTCATACTAGTTTTAGTTTTTCTATTTTTATTGTATTCCTTGAGTAGTGTTCTCTTAGATCAACACATTTGTGCTTAAATTAGTGACTTGTTCTAATATTGTGATGACTAATTGTAAAATATTTATATATTTTTTAATTAGAAGATATATTAATTCGCGTAAAAAAACATTTGAAATGCATGCTCTACCAAAGATACAAAAGATCTATGCTGCAATACCCTTAATCCCTTGAACTTACGAATGCAACATATTTAATGAATAAATCAGTTAAGATTATTAAGCTGATCATAACGATCAGGGTTATATCTTTTTTGATACGATACATTGTTTATATAATATCCAAGCTCATTTAAAGAAACTCAGTCGTGAGAAGTGAATTTGTGCGAAAACGTTTTGAGTTTCGTGACTGTAATCAAATATTCTTTTCTCTACAAATTTTCATAATTAATTACTGAAACGTATCTTGCTAGTAGCTGTATGGTTACCTTATTTAAGCCTACAGAATGAAAAATATATACACTATTTTCGTCATCAGATTTATAGCATGCATATTTTGATGGAAATGTTATTTATTTTGAGATTTCCCAACATCCAACTATTTATCAACCAATAAGAGGATATTAATATAATTTCTTCATTGTTTGATGTGGAGATCTACTTAGGATTTATCACTAGAGAGCATTTGTTATCCTAACTTTTCGACAGACCTGTGCAAAATTTCCTTTTCAATTAACAGGATATAAATGTAAATACATCATATTTAGCAGAATTGAATTAATATTTCTAAAACAAATGGATTTAACCTTAAGTGTGTTTTTTATTGAACACATTTTAAAACTACTGAACTCTAAAAATTTTTTTAAACAAATTATAAATGATATTTCACCCCAATAAATAACAAAACTCGTGTCCTGTAGTTAATTTTAGACCGAAATTCTTACTTTTAAATGTAGTTTTTAAGCAAATTAAATTGTAGGATGTATGTTAAGGTTTTCGGTGATCCTATATCAGACGCCTTAATACTGACGCTCTATTTTGTTATCAACGCTTAGCAAAATGGGTATTAGTTATCCCAAGAGATATTTAGCAATCAAATACAAATGACGATTTGTAATGGAGTAGCATTGCGGGATCACTCAATGCTGTTTTTCCTCAGTTGTTTCATATACAGTAATCTATCTTCATATATGTATTACTACGGTGTGTTGAATTTCAAACGGAATCATCCTGCTTCTCATTTTTCACTTACATTCCTATTCACCAATAATGTGAACTAGGATTAAAGCATCCTTATGCATTCTCTTAGATCCTGTACAATTACGTATGACAGCAAAAAACGAAACGCATGATTCAACAAATCAAAAGGAAATGATTCTTTTAACTATCTAGGTGGTGGTCCCGACGAGGATCTCGGCATTCATTAGATTAGGTCAAAACTGACCAGATTTTGATGCACGACATATCTCGTCTTTAGAAGAAAACTGACCAGTTCTTGATCTCGTCGTCACAAAAAAAGCGGTAATATCTTGATGACGAGGTATCTCGTTATTAGCAAAATTGGTCAGATCTTGGTGGACTGATATCTCCTCGAAACCACCTTGAAAGTTAAAAGATATGCCAGTTTTCATCGCCAAAAAACAGATGACAACTGATGTAGTAGGTTGGTATTTTAATTAACGTCGCACTGGAGCAATACAATGGGATATTGGTGACGGTACGGAATCGAACTCGAAGGTAAAGATCCGAAGACGACACCACGTAATTTTGAAACATGTTCAGATGATGAGGTCAACACCTGTGCTGGCACCCCCTCTCCAAACACCCACACCACTCCAAACAACTGACGTGATACTAATCAAAATTTGCATATAACCGAAATATTTTATATAACTTGTTTTTCAGTGTTAAATGTGAGAATACTTGGATTCTTTCATGTTTATTTGTATGCATCCACTTCTTATTCTACATACGTATCAATTCCAGTCAAAATACCATATTATAATACAAGTGGGATTGTAATTAATACGAATTATTTAGTTTGATTAAAGAATACTTTTAAATAATTTTAATGTACATATTTTATTTAAATTGGCTGCTTTCTGCGATAATAACAATAACCTAAATGATTAAGTTAAATAGTTTTATAATTTTTACTTCTGCAGCTTATTAGCAGTTATTCTTTAAGATAAATTTTAAACTAAACGAATTAATAGCCTCGTTATGAAATGTTTAAATTTAATATTTTACGTAATAGACAGATAAATGATTGAATATTGTGATAAATTATTATTTTATTATCCAGGTATGTTGTTAAAGTACAAAAAATATTTTGAAAACCTCGGAAATTGAGTAGTCTCTAAATGTGCAGGGTGTTTCACACCTTATGGATAGTAATGTATTTTGGCTTCATTTAATAAAAATATTTGAAGAAAATTATCATTTACCAAACTGGTCCATCAATGTGATTGACTTTATCAGAATGAATTCAAACGCCAATTCCAACACAGCCAATTCTGTATTGGAACCATATTAACTTCTATGTATCGATGTTGTCTTCTGGTTTTTAAGTTTTTAATGACCAGTAAAATATATTAAAAAATGGTGTTTTGTTAATTTTATTTTTGTTTCCTTCCGTTTTCATGAATGTTTAGTTACCTTAACATGAATTAAATACGAGTTTTAAAAAGAAGCAAAAGAAAAAAATTTAAAAATTGCTACAAATTTTCATGTAAGGTATTGAATAATGCGTTTTTCTATCTTCCCCATCTTTACTAAAACAAACACACATCGATTGAAAAAGTTGTATCAAAAACTTTGGCGGATTCTTAATTGAAACAAAGGAAAGAAAAGGTCCAAAATTTGGAAAAGAATTCATTCTTCGTGAATTTTTAGTTTTTATTTGTATTAAATACGCTGAGATAAAATTAATGTGCTTTAATGGTTCTTTTAAAACAGACTCTATGGTTCGTAGTTGCTTGAAATGGTTGAAAATAACTTTACATAAAAAACTATTTGCATGACTCATAAAAGTAATCAAAAATTAATATTTTGTGCATAGTTTTTTTAGACAAGAAGAAAATGACTGTTTCAAAAAGCGAGTAGAAATTTTTATGTACTTTAAATATACTGATTTTTTAATGTTACATTTAATCCTTTACTTACGATGGAAATGTGGACGTAAACTCATTAAAATTCAAACAACCGTACATTATTTGGAAGTTTTATGGTATTGATGATAACTCAGAGTAATAATTGTTCGGAATAGTTTTGATTATCTCTAATGATATAATATATTAACTTTAACTATTAGATCGAAATTAGAAACTTAAGATCCAAATATAGTCATGTCAACTTTTGATTTTGTAGAAAAACACATGTGATAAAATTTCTAGTTGACATATTTGAATATGACGTTACGTATTTGAATGCATAGAAAAGCTTCAAAATTAATTCAGATTTTTATGATAATTTATAGATTTTTATGATAACATATAATCCATTAAAATTCATTGTTGCCTTATTATCCGCTTCTGTGTTGTACACAAAAGCATTAAGATTGCAAAATTGTTCGGCTTTAGATGTACACATAATTATTTTTCTTTTGTCAGCTCATCAAACTTAGAACAAATTCAAGTTCAAATTGAATGGGTGAATTCAGAAAACACTAGTTCAAAAAGTTTGGGGGTTTTCTAGGGTCGGCACTTAATGTGTGAAGAAATCGCAATAGTCCATGGATTCAGTTAGTAAATACCGAACCATGAAAAAAAAATTGCGCAGGGGCACAGAAACCACATGAGCCACTGATTCTTGCGGTTTCTTCACTCGACTCGTTCTAGATTCGCATTCCTTAAATTTGAAGAATGGAACTCGTGCACTCATGGTTTTGATTAAAACGTGCAGTCATATACTTTGTGAGGATGACATCCGGAATTACCAACCAACTCATATTACATTCAAAATGATGACGATGTAGATGTGTCAACGAAGTACAACTTCATATTTAACAGCTTGAACACTATCACCTAATATCATACCTAATGAATGGATATTAGTAAGAAGTACTCCTAGTAGAACTAAAAATTACTTATACTATTGGAATTACTACCAACTACAAGAACTAAAAAGTACTATATACTATTGGAATTACTATGTGGCAAATAGAACTACTGGACTACTAGAAGTACTACTAGACTACTAGAACTAGTAGATGTACTTCTAGACTACTAGAACTAGTAAATGTACTAGAACTAGTAGAACTAGTAAATGTACTAGAACTAGTAGAACTAGTAAATGTACTAGAACTAATAGATGTACTTCTAGACTACTAGAACTAGATGTACTAGAAGTACTTCTAGACTACTAGAACTAGATGTACTAGAAGTACTTCTAGACTACTAGAACTAGTAGATGTACTAGGACTAGTATATGTACTTCTAGACTACTAGGACTAGTAGATGTACTTCTATACTACTAGGACTAGTAGATGTACTTCTAGACTACTAGAATTAGTAAATGTATTAGAACTAGTAGATGTACTTCTAGGCTACTAGAACTAGTAGCTGTACTCTAGAACTAGTAGCTGTACTACTAGAACTAGTAGCTGTACTACTAGAACTAGTAGCTTTACTATTAGAACTAGAGTGGATGTATTACTAAACTACTAGACCACTACTAGACTACTAGATGCACTACTAGACTAGATGCACTACTAGACTACTAGAACAACTAGACGTACTTCTAGAACTAGTATTTGTACTTCTAGAACTAGTAGTAAGTAAGAAGTACGAATACAAATAACTATTATTACGATTAGATAACTATTTACATTACCAAATGAACAGAAAAAATTTTACCCCAGGAAGCTATTTAAAACCCATTTTAGTCATCGAATATTTACTTGCCCACGTTAAATAGAAGAATACCTTCATTTAAATTAGGTAAAATACCGAATTCGGAGTGTAATAAGCTCAATTATACTCTCCGAAGGACTGGAGAAAAGTTTAGATCCACAAACATAAAAAACATTCACGATCCCAGACTCAGTGGAATCTCTCTTTAAAAAAAGAAATTGCATTCTGTGAATGTCAATCTTCATTTAGATGTCTCATCGGTACCCTGTCAACGTCCAAATTAGCATCTTAAGCCATCCAGAAGTTTATCTGCGCCATCTCCCAGTCTCCCCTATCACTTTTTCCCCTTCCTTATCTCCAATGGCATTTTGGAAGCGCACAATTTCTTATCAGAGCCCAAGGCGCTCAAGTAATCCGTATCCTGATGCAACTTGAATATGAAATTTAAGGCGCATATTTTTTCCTTTTAGTTTCCAGCTTTTCTCTGTTTTTTTCTGTTTCTATCTCCTATGCGTTTCTTTTGGATAGGGAGGTACTAAGAGATACAGTGACGTTTGTGGATTAGACACCTTTCTTCCTACATAGTGGTTGCATGGGGAGATATATAATTCAATACGCTCTTCGGGACGAGTGAAAAAGTTCAATGGATATTCCTTTGATACGTCGTTTGGGAAATTTCAAATAATTTTGCGTTTTGGGGGTTTGGTAGGTTTTGCTCTTTTAAACTGTCGAAGTGTTTTGAATCTCCAGTGACAGTAAAAATAGAGGAAAAGGGAATTAAAATGTCCAAAGGGATGGCTGAAAGATACTGCAGAAAATTTAATAAAGATATATTGAATTCTATTGGGTTCTATTAGTATCATGCTTTCTTTTCTACACAAGAAGTAAGCATTGTATTTCTAGATTAAATTTATTTGTATGGATGTAATATATACTATTCAAACATTTACGTATAAACGAATAGGTAGTATTTGTACAAATTATTTTCATTTCTGAGTCACGATGTGAATTGTTTGGGACGTTTCAAATAATTTTGCTTGAAAATTTTTTTTTGTTGGATGAAACTATCTAAGTGCTTTGGATTTTTGTGCCAGCAGAAATGGAGAAACGGAAGAAAGAATTGAATGTCAAAAGGAATGACTCAAAGTAAATTTTAAAAAGATATTAGATCCAATTATATTCAGTTATTTGGCTTCTTTCTTCAATTTTTACATGAGAAATAATAATCGTATTTCTAGATATAAAAACAGTTTTCAATGAATGTGATATTTTTTAAATACTCACATGTGAACGAAAAGGTATTTTGGGTAAAAATTATTTTCAATTCTGAGTCACGAGATATGAAGTTATTCTTTGGTATATAACAGTCCATTTTAACTTGTCGCGCAATTCAATCTATAGAGAATATTTTTTAACTGCAAACATTTGGTCAAGCGTCACACATTAAATATGATACTATGATCTCGATGCGTAAAATCAATTTACTTTTCAGAAGCAATGTTGTATAACTTTGCGACATAAAATATCATGGAATGTATAAATAAATAAAACAGCTCAAATACATCAAAATAGAAAGAAAATGTATGTAACTTATTCTGTTTCTGAATCTAGGGGGAATCTAAAAATTTCTAGAAACTACTTATTGAAGATTAGAGTTACTTTTAGATTTCCCCACAAATTTTCTATTTCATGTTAATGACACTGAAAGGAAACGAATTTTAATCTTATTATACAAATATGAATTTTCTTCATTTTATTATATCGTCTTCTGTAAAATAAACTACTACCTTATCACTATTTTTTTTAAATTCCTCCTTCATTTATAATCTAAACTTCAAAGGGATTAGAAACATGATTTGATGAAAATAGAAACAGTTTTCTTTAAAATAAATGTATATAAATAGATTAAATTTTCTTCAAAGGTAAACGTAGTACTTGGCATAACCTTATTTCTGTTCGTAAATGGAAAATCTTAAATACTTAGTTTTGAAGTAATGTTTTTGAGTTTCTAAGTGAAGTTTTGGTGTATTTATAGCTTCGTTCATTAAGAATTGTGAAAGGAAAAATCGTGCTTGCATAATGGCATTTAAACAAGAAAAGCTTTTAAGTACGATAAATTACGTGTAGTTTGAATGAAACTTATTCAAATCAGGGAATGTAATCGAATGAAACTTATTCAAAATATAATTTATATTTTGTAGAATATATTTTGTCTCATATTCTTACTATGTAAAGAGAAATTGAACAAATATTCTCAGCAAATGAACATCCAAATAAACTATGTAGGTAAATTATAATGTCTAGTTAATGTATTGAATGTATTTAGTTTATGTATTGATCAAATAAAATAACACGCATACATTTGAAAAACATTCATTTTGCGCATTTGCATTTGTAAATACATTCAGATTCCACAATTTTATCATAATTATCTAAAAAGTCACAATCATTAAAATTTTTAATCTTTCTAAAGCCACCGTCATATTTTAAAGGAAGCATAAAATTATAATAATTTTGTACATTCCGTTCGTGTTTTTTGAATATTTATAGTTTGTTGTTTTAATGGAATTAATTTTAAAGAAAGATTAACAAGCACATGGTATATTGCTTTGTTGAATAACTAATTTCTTTGGTTATAATATGACAAATATATAAACATTCCTTGACTTTATATTAAGTTAAAATTATAAGCACATTCTGAAAAGTGCATAATTGATTACAAATACTCTCCATTTTTCAGGCCAAATATATTAGATCCAGCATTAAAAGGGTCTATGGATGCGTTTGGGTTTTTGTTCATTGTACTGTAAAGGAATCAAGCAACGAAGTGTATTTGTGTAACATACAAAATTAGTAACAAATACAAAATTAGTAACACTATATCAATAATTATTTCCATACAAATGGCAAAATTCATTGTAGAAACATCATATAATTTTTTAGAAATGCACAGCTAGTATGTAATGATTTACAAATTAAAAGTAAAGCATTTATAATTGTTTTAGTTAATGTTCATTCGTTCTCTAACTTTGTATTTGAAAAACAGAAAATTTCTAATTTTTAATACTTTTTACAACGATTACACTTAGATTTTGAAAATATATTTATAAATAGCACAGTTGATTGTAAAGCTTTTAAGCGGTGTGAGAGAAAATGAGATGACAGAAGAGTACAATTCGTTGAAATATTTTTAACTATAAACAAACTAGTTTAAAACGCTTCTGAATTGTCCAATTAATTCTGAGCCTATAATTCATGAGTTGGTTTATAACAGTGTTTCTAAGTGTTAGCTATTACATACAGTTCATTTTACAACAAGGAAATTAGCCTACGTAATGTAAGTAAACCACAGAGAGAGAAATTTACAAGAAATTGAATAACACACCAATTGCTAAACACGTTTCTTTTTAAGGATTATAGAATCATTTCTTGTATTTTTCGTACGTTATTATTATATTTAATTGAATGAATATTTTAAATTCCTGTTTTCTCAACACTTGGGGTTAATTTTTTTATTGACCATTTTTTAGAAACATATTTGTCACTAACCCTCCAAGTGGTTCCGTTGAGATATCTTGTCTATGAAGATCTTAACAAATTTGCTAATAACGATACATCCCTTCATGAAGATATTAACTTTTCTTCGATGATGAGATCAAGATTTAGTTAGGTTTTCTAATGGCGAGATATCTCGTCTATCAAGATCTGGTCAGTTTTCCCAATAACGAGATATCTCATGTAAACAGCTACAGTAGGGTTAACATTTATTATAATATTATTAATATCTTCTTAACCAGGTTAATGGTTTTTGGTAAAACATCTTAGAAAATGTTTGATTTTTAATCAATTGAATAAAGTTTTCAATGAGCTTGAAATATTTTATACACTTCAAATATTCAAACTTCTCTTTATTTAAGGCACCAAGCAAAATTTATTTCGTGGAATTTCAACTATGTTTTCCGTTTGTAATATTTTTGCAAATCATTTTGTGAAGGTGCCCTTCTTTACTCGTCTTATCTTATTTTCAAACAAAAATATCCCTATAGAACTTTCAGATATTTTGTATAAAAAAGCACTTAGTTCACGCGAAAAATAACTCCCGAAATGTGGGATTTCATAGCACTTTTGAGAAATAAGATGGTTGAATTTGAGACTAAGGAGAGGAATATATGCACTTTACTAGTGTTTTGTCGCTAAGTGAAAATTCCAAGGGGTCGTAACACCGAACGTTATTTAATAAATAAGTTAAAATAAGAACGAAGGCGGGTTACCAAACTTTACGTCAAATCGCTTGCAAAATTAAATGCCGCCTAAAGTGCCTTTTACCGAAGGAATCTATCTCAATGTTTCGGCCTCTATTGATTTGTTTATTTTTAATTGAAGTCATATTACAAAATTACTACACGACAGATAATTAAATTGTATTACAAAAATGTGAACATCTACTGTTCCTTTCATACTACTGGACCTTCCAAAATTTTAAATAATCAATTAAATTAATATTTCTTAATGATAAGTCATTTGAAGAAATCGTTTTAATTGTTACTGTCAAACAAAAATTTGATTTCCTTACAGTTAATAAAACGTTACCAACTAAAGAGCATCATATAAAAGATGCATAAAAATATTCATAATTAAATACATGAATCAGTCGATGAATCGGTCATGTGGTCAGGTTCTGTCTTCTGGATCGAAAGATTCCTGGTTCCAATTCAGTGTAAAGCACGGATATTTGTCCGTTTAGAATGAATATGGGGGCCTTTTTATTAGCGGATTGTACCTAGGATGTTTGCTTGTATATGAGGTGTAACAAATGCAATGCCGTGGTGCACTAAAGTGACCCAAATTGGTTCACAAATCCACCTTTGTAAAGTTATAATGATTAAAGCTCAATTGGTCAAGTATTAAAAAATATACGGATCAACTTCTAAAAGTTAATTTGTAGAGAAATCGCTATTTTAGTACTTCTTTTAGAATAATATACCCTTGTCTTCAGGCGAAGAGAAACTTCACAATTAGCGAAAAGTTGGATAATGACGTTGGGTAATGCTAACTGAACAGCTGTAGGAACTTATTGAAATCCTATCCTAGCCCTAGAATTTTCGCTGTAGCGTCTTTTACTGATATATATCCCTCTTCAAACGCTTCAAGAGGGGATAACTCCTAGAAACAAAGGAAAGTTCGTCTTAAACAGAAATTCAGAAAATTAGAAATTCTGACAGGGACGCCAATGAAGAAGAAACTTGAAGACTATGAAGAGCGGCAACAGTGGAAAGAGGCAAAAGTTTTAGCTTCATATGTGACCAAGACTACCTTCACAAGACCTACACAGAAAACCGTGCCAACTAGAAAAGGAAGAGTAATCTCTGTTCAAGAAGATGTCACATTTGATAGCCTATATCAGCTTGAAAAGGAAGATTGGGTTAAGCCTAAAAAAATAATACTTTGACAAGAAAAGGGACCTGTCCAGTTCATCAAAAGACAGCTTAAATTAAACATTTATATGTGATGATGAGTTTGATCATTCTACTTCATTGAATGAACACCTTTGCTGGTTATGCAGAGTTAGGTAGGAACAACCAAATTCGATTCCAGTGTTTTCCATGTTCAAAATGTCTGCATGGTGATCAAGGCAGACATTACATTTGTGATTACTGTAAAATATAATTTGATGTACTGAAATTGTGTAATGTACTATAGTTCAATAACTAATGGAACCTTTAGTCATGATCGGTATTACCCACCGTTCTGAGACAATTACCCAATTTCATCGGGCAATAGCACCCATCGTCATTCCTTATATTTTAAATGACTTTAGAAAATGTTCATTCACAATTTACATTCCATATTACTGTATATATTATTTCTAGATATACATACAATAGATAAAGCCATTTTATTACGTACATTATGTGCGTCACAGTCATTTTTTTTCTCAGGTGGGCGTCATTATCCTACTTTCTCCTATATTTAGTTACTTGTAAAACATAATAGCGAGGACTAATAAAAAATATATTATGAGTTAATCCGCTTTCAAGTTTTTATCTTTGCTGTACGTGCAAAAAATGTCATTTTAATTTTTTGTGTAGTACATTTTTCGTACAACAAAGTATACAACTTTGGACGAAATGAGTTGCTAATGCATTAAAATATTAAGATGAAAAATCATAATGAATGAATCATTTTTAGAAAATAAAAGTTAAATGTTAAGTGAAAAATATAATTTTGTGGGTCATAAAGAAAAAAATTGGTTTCATCTATTTAAAACACGGTAGAAAAAATACTTTAAAAGTAAAACTTGAAAACAGAGAGTAACATGAACTAACAATGCAATGCTATGAATTCAAATGTCAATTTAATATTCAAGAACGCCAACGGAGGGAAATGGTTTTCCCAAACCCAACTGACTTACATCCGTTTCGCTGTAAACCTTGTACGCGAGATAGTTCTCATTTTATGCTAGGTGAAGATATCTGCGCTTTTTCCGTCCTTTTCGCTACGATATACTGCAATTTTTTGTTACATTTTCCCCTCATGATCGTTCGGTTTCAGCGGTTATTTTCCACATAGCAAGCGATTTTCTCGGGAGTTGATTTTTTCCCCAACTCTTCTTTTTTATGTATTTTGGAAGAAAAAAGATCGAAACTGATTCTTTCCACCGATGGCTACATCAGTTACGAGGTTTATGGGAGTCAAACGTTTTCGCTCATTATAATGTGCCATGAACCCTTAAATGGCAGCGATACATTTTGAAAAAATTAGATAATTGAATTCTGGTCAAGAATTGAAGTTTATTGGGTGCCTAGCTGATGAGTTTTGTTCTGCTTTATGTTATGATGCAAACTGTTTAACAAAAACTGTTTCAAAATAACAGGTCATACAGTACTTCCTATCTCCTGTCTTTAATACGTAGCACCTTTGGAATATTTACATTTCGTTGATAACAGTTTATGTTTTCTTTTGCTTGAAACTTGTTTCACCTTAGATTAACCACTAACTTAAAATGTAACAATTTTTACTACTTAACTAAAATATAGGTGGCTGTTCACTTCAATAGCTTTTATATTTTCAAAGCATATAGTTTTATACATTATTTCAAAATGAAATGCAATTCAACAAATAAATGTGAGGTATATATACGAAAATACAAAGCAGAAACAAATTCCAATACTCAATTGCAATAATCATTACTAAGTGCATAAATCTATCACTAAAGAGATAAAAACAATATTTTAATGTGGTCAGACTTCCAAAATATTAAATTACGTTTGAAATCGAATAAAATCTAACGTATATTAAATGGTTTTAAAACCTTTTATGCAACCAGGTTTTTATTAAATACTTCCTCCATTCACAGCTTTTCGAATTAACAAACACCTAAAATTTCAAAGAGATTATTTCCTAATACTGCTGCTAATAAAAATAGCGTAAACATTCTTAAAATCTTGTATGCAACTTATGCAAGAAAACTATGAACCAAAATGTAAGTAATTTTTTAACATGTAGTTTCGAACAAATACATGACATTGTTGCATGAACAAAACTCCAATATTGTATTGAATTGATGGAATATATTGTATGTAATTGTGATTCGAAATAGTAGAAAAGTCTAAAATAATTTGTCTTCGAAAAATGAATTTTAGTGTCTAGTTCCAAGATAAATTACATCACAGAAGAATGGTACCTAATACAGGCATTCCTTGTATTAACCCAAGCAGTTCAACGCTAATATTACGAGACTACTCCTTCAAAAACAGCTACATCGGAAGTGTAACAACGTAGCTCTGCCCAATCAACTTTACCAACTATAAGGTTACGACGTTCAGAACGTACCAGACATTCACCTAAAGGACTATAGGTAATGGTTGAACTTCTTTAGGAGGAGAGGAGAGTTGCATATTTCTTTCCAGAGTTTATATCAATGAGTGTTGTAAATCACCAGTGTTTATATTACTCTTTCCTGCTTTTATATTTATGGTATCCTGTGTTTACATTACTGTTTCCGGTATACGTATTCTGATCAATTTATTTGTCGGATGTGATTCTTTTAAGGATATGAAGTGAGTCAATTGTATCTGAATCTATGCTGTTCATATTGTGTTGTATGCTTGTACATTGCGATGTCTCTATATTTATTAAATGTCTTGTTAGAACTTTGAGTCACGCTATTATTCCAATATTACAAGACATAACAATATCAATTAGTGTATCAAATATATCGCCATATATTCATAGATTCGGACATATAACGTGGGGTACCACCAAAAACTTTGTAATAGGTAAAACGATTTTTAGATTTAAAATTAGATTTCTTTTCCTTTCTTGTACTACTAAAGGGAAAGGATTTCACATTTCAGCTTTTTAAAAATACAAATACATTTTATTTCCTTTTAAAATCATTACGCAAATAAAAATTGTAAATAAACGGAAAGGTTTTCAATCCTTTTAAAAGAATTATCCTCTTATGTATGTATTTCGCTTTGAAACTAATTGTTTGCCTTAACTGTATGTTCTCAATTGTCTTCTAACATTGTATTGACCATGTGTCGTTGTTTGCACCGTGGTACGATTTGTATACAAGTTTATTTATTACTATTTCTGTTATTACATTTTGTTAACACATGGTATGTGTTATGAGATAGAGAGAGATAGGAATTATATAAGAAGAAACTCAATTAACTGACATTTTTTAGGATGCACTGAATGCTTGTTTTAGGATGAGGAAAAATACATTGCCTTCACCTAATTTGTTTAGAGATATAAAGCACTATCAAAAAAAGCTTTTTATTTTAATTTCTGCTTATAAGCTTATGGTTAGTCTATAAATTAATAGTTGAATTTGTATAATAAATATCTCTCTTTAAAGCCGACTATATGTACATAGTTCCCTTGGCAATAAAAGTAAACATCATCTAGTTAATAATAAAATTAAAAAAAATTTCATTACAGTAAAATTCAAAAAAATTTTAGACAATCTGAAATTTAGAACACAATAAAAACATAATGCAGTGTGCCCCAAAAGAACAATGCATTATAAAAACTCTTGATGTTTTTAAGACATTTTTTATTTACTAGGCATTAGTTAATTACTGTCATAAGGAAACTAGTAATTACATCCTCTCATAATTAAAATATACCGCTTTATTAAAAACGGGATTAAACTGACAATGACTATGCTTCATGACCGTTTTGATATTTACCGAGAAATAGACAAGTATAATCCTCATTAAATTAATGACAAATAACCTACTTATATATATGGAATCACTCATGCAGAAAAAAGTAAGTTCTACCCAATAGAAAACACGTATTATTCACCCTACCTCTTAAAAGCTGGGTGGAAATTATGAATTATATCTACAAAAAGAAATAAACTTTTTCTGTCACAAAAATAAAATCCGAGAAAATACTTCTTGACACGTAAGAACAAAAAAAGGTCCTCTAAATTACGAACTAAAAGCAAATAATGAGAAATGGCTTCAAGTCTTCGAAATTGTTCTCTTCTTTCTGAGTGAAATATAAAGCATAATACAAAAAATGACAAAATGAAGAAGGAGGAAATGATTCTTTCTTATTTGGGCCTATCGCTGTCAAGCTATAGTAGAATTTAGTACCTCTGTGAAAAGGGATACCTTGTTCCTCGACAGAGTGAATCATAAGTATTGATTATCAGTCAAGGGACACACACTTTTTTCCATATTTCATGAACTATGCACAAAATACTTTGACAAAATGATGTGGGATATAGACTTTTATAGGTGCATATTTTAAGATTTATTCGCATGGAATGGCATTTCAAGCTTCTTGTCACGTATTTGCTTGAATTTCAAATTATCTAATGGGGTTATCGTGCTATTATTCTGTGCAAAAATCTAAAAGCATCATGCTAATGAACATCGATTTGTTATATTTGAATAGAGTTCAGGTTCACAAAAATATGATAATGTTTATTTGTATTAAAATTATGTCTAAGATAAACCTTCTGGGCGTCGTGAGATTTTTGAATAGTGTAGCATAGCTTTGAATCCATGTGTGTGGATTCTTACAACCTTTAGAAAGTTTTCTGTCAATTTCTTATAATAGAGTACTTTGGAAAGATAATATTTCGCCTTTCCTTGAAATAGAATCCTTTGGAACGATTTTATTGGTCAAGTTCCTACAATAGATTTCCTTAGAAAGATTCATCTGGTCAAGAAGGTTAAAATTTGTTAGGTACTCCTCTTTAGAAAACACTGACTACATCTTGATATATACATATATATATATATATATATATATATAATATTTATTATATCACTAGTTCTGGGCAATGGATAATTTGTTTTTTATACTTGGACCTTCATTCCCTTTGGAGTAATAGGGCAGTTTTGTATCAAGGAGATATCTAGTCCTTAGAAAAATTGACCAGATCTTGAACGAGATATCCCGTCGAAACACTTGGCGTGTTTAAAAAGATATAAAAGGTTGTAACAGAGAAACTCACGCATATGATCACTTGTATTGCTGAAACTGTGCGACCAACATTGGATTGAAATAATTATTATCTCTCTGCTTAAGAAATAATGTTTTTAAATAAAGATAAACGAATAATTTCTCTTACTTTTGTTTCTGGTCATAAAATACATTCTTTATTTGCCATAATCCATTTTCTTTCCCAATGGTAAAATGGGTTAAAAAATAAATCCATGAAATTGAACATAATTATCTCGAGTTATACCATCAGAGAACAGCAGGTATTATTAAACGCTGATGAAATTGAATTATCAAGTGCGTGATGAAAAAAGCCTAAAAACTAATAATCTTGAAAGCTACTTATAGTTATTCTTTTCATTTTATAATTAACTATTACATTTTCTTTTATATAGACCAATTAGAAAACTCACTGGAACAAAATACATTTATAACACGTAATGTTGACAATGCGTAATTGTTGGACTCCCCAGATAAAAGAAATTTCTAAGATACTTAATAAAACAAAAATCTGGATAAATGAAATTTAAAGTGCATCGATAATTCAATTAAATTACATTTAATTGAATTATCTAATTATTTTCTATCTTTTTAGAAAGTGGAATGTAAACTTTTTGTAAGAGGTATAGTTGAGAAGTATACCATTATTAAAATTTGATTACATCAACTTGAAGTGTAAAAAAATATTCACATGGAAAATTGTAATCAGCTTCGTTACAAATCATTACTTAATTAAAGGAATTTCATTACTTGTTACCGCAAAACTTTTATGGTATACATTAAATTATAATATACTTATATGTTATGTTTACTCAGTCGTGTTTATATGTTTAAGTTATGTTTACTCAGTCGTGTTTTGCAGAAAGTCGTGTTTTGTGTCGATAGCAATAAAGACAATAGCAATAAAGACAAGTCTTGGGAACGTTAGCTCCTTGCAGAAGTAAAGCCTCAGCTCGATTCATATATTCAATAGTTACTTCCAATTCTTTTAATTTTTTTAAAATTATACTTTAAGTACTGCAGGTATATAATTAGAAATCTATCTATCACATAAGTGTATGTTTAACACATATAAAAACACTTCGACACCTGATGCAATCCAAAACCTCCAAATTTCAAAACACTTTGCATAAAGACCAAGGCGTCGGTCCCCAAAGGTATGTATATCACTACACGAATTCGGAATTTGCCATTGTAAATCCGAGCGGGGAATGTATCCTTACGCCACAGAAACGATGTTATTGACTGACCTAAACAGCGCCCTCTACCAGCTGAAAGTGGCCTTTCTGGACACATTCTTCGAATTTTTTTTCCTTTTGGACCCTTTACCATTATTTACAATTTGGCCAGATATTTTCGAAACACCCTGTATAACTTCTTTTTTATGCACTTTGCTAAAAGTTTCAGAAAAATAATAGTAAACTGTGTAATAGCTGCTTCTTTTGAAAAAAAAGTTTTGATTCCATAGATCAAAGATTCTGCGTACTTAACCTGCCTCCATTTGCTTGTCTGAAATGTATCTGTAAATGAGTTCAAAAGAACTGAGAGTTTTTTTACTCGATAATTTAATTGTTATGTTTGAGATTTTTAGAGTTCTAGGTAATTTTATCACTATGCAAACACACATCACCCACTCAGCTTTCGCTGAATAAAAGTAATAATGAGATAAACATCTAATAACCTCTTGCGGTCTACGTAGATTAAGTTAGAGGTTTATAATTAAAACATTATTAAATCCACAGGTACTTAATAATGTTAAGAACATTCCTTCCTTTATAATTTATTGTTAGGCAACAAAAAATATATTTTCGAATTACGTATAAGGAAAATTAGATCAATCTAAACTTTATCTGACAATATCAATTGACTTATAAACTTTGTCGGATAGTGACACTAACAATTCTTAGCTCATGCCAGTAATAACGTTGAGCGAAAGGATTTCTTGCTTATTAAGAATTTGCCACTTTTGTTTGCTATAGTTATTTACCTAGGTATTATTAAATGGCATTCTTGCTTTCATCTAGATTTGTCTTTCCATTGTGAAAATAGGTAAATAAGAACAAGTGCAGTATAGACAATTCTGAACTTCTCTTCTTATATACATAATTAAGTTACGTTCTTAAAGTTATACACAGTATTTGCTTCGAATCATAAATGCACTACGAACAGTTAAATGTGGGTTGTGGCGCTGGAAACACGCGGATGTACAATTGATTATACTCTAAATAACTAATGATTCAAAAATCATAAATCCAATTATTCTATTAAAATTGTCTTTCAAAAGGCGTTAAACACATGCACTGAATCGGAAATCATAAATCACGATTTATTTATATATTACGGATTATTGATCGTACTTATTGTACGTTTTATGTGATAAGTATATCTTTAAACAATGAAAATATAGTTTCATGAATAACTTCCTCTAAAATTATGCAAGAGAACTATGGAATAGCTTTATCTGCTTACTATATTATAGCTACTGGAATAGTTACGAAGTTGATGTCAAGTAGAAATGAAATTTAAAAGTCAAATTATAAGACTCTATGCAGGTAAATTTAGAGATTACAAAATTGTAGCTCACGAATTTTAGAAATGTACACTGACGACAGGAGTTTATTTGCATACCATCTTTATCAGATCTTGGAAAATTAATAAAAGCCAATTTCATATGAAACGAAAGAGTAACTGTTTTAGAATTTTTAATTAAAATAGAATTTACAGACTTAACGTAACAAATGAAACGAGATACCTAAAATTAATTACTATTATTTTTCAGAACAATTTTAGAATTATTTGAAGTCATCCTGTACATGAGACAAATGCGATTGAAATAAATATACATAAATCTTAAATAAGTATGAATATACAAATGACGTTATCCGATTCAAATTTTTGAAGAAACTAGTCACGAATAATTATCATTATTTTTAATTTTTGTTTTCCTGGAACATGCAAAAGTTAAAAATGGAGCAGAGAATTACATTTCATAAAAGAAATCAGAACACCTAAAGTGAACGCATCTTTTGATTCAATCATGCTATATAAATAAAATGCTACTTATAGTTAATTTGAATGCAATGAATAGTTACAAAAAACTGTTAAAAATACGAGGTATAGTTCAGCATTCAATTTAATAAGATTATAATTGTACGAAAGAAATTTTAAAAAATGGTTATGAAATTTCTTCATTCGAAATGAAAAATGCAGCTCATTAATATAAACAGATTTTCCCACTTTTTATACACGTACCAGGATCAGAGCTAGAAAAATAATTCCCCAAAGAAACTTCAATGCACTTTTATAAAGAAAATAGCACCGACGAATAAATAAAAATAACATTCTAAGGGAGATAGATATATTTAAAAAAGTAGAAGCTCCAGACAAAAAACGTCGAAACAGTAAAAAAAAATTCCGTAAGACTTTGAAAACTCGGTTAATTGCACAAAACCCATTCGCCGTCCTTTACTGTCGATCTGAAAGAGCAAAGGGAAAAAATCTGAATGTCAGAACGCGTATTCAAGTTTTTACCTCGTTAGGTGGGGGAAAATAAGTTTTTTTGCTTGTGGGTAAAAACGTGAACGTCAAATATAAGGAGCGTGTGTGGAGCTTTGCTCCACTCTTGGATTGAGGCACGCTGAGGCACACACAGGAGAGAAGCAGGCTATTCCTCCAAAACTGCAGAAAAGTTTATGGTAAATGCTTAGCCTATTTCGTTTGCTCAGACTTGAGTCTCGTGGGGGAACGGAGCGGAGCTAAGCATGGGAATACCGTATTCGGTTGTTTGTTAAAGAATGAAGGGGCTCACCATAAACTGAATTTCAATTCAGTTTTACCGTGCGTCGTAAACAGGGATGGCTTGGATTTCTCTGATTTTTCTTTCGGTGGCCACACGTGGTAAGGGATGCTGTAAGAACGGTTTGTTTAGAATGCGTGAAAGAGCAAGAGGGACGACGGAATCATACCGGTAAATAACAAACCAATTTCATTTTGCTGAAGGCAATTGAAACAACGACATAAAAATTTTCATGTTCATGAGAAAATGAAACGAGGATATAAAAAATTGTGCTAAGGTAAATTTCAACGTAGCCGTTTACGAAATAATGCCGTACCTGATATGCAGGCCTGATAAAAATACTTAGAGGGCCGTATATGGATTTTAGGCAAGTTAAACCTATCTGGAAGACCGTGTCTGGTCTGCGGGTCAGTCAAACCTACTCGGGTGAGGACTTGATAAAAGTATTTAGAAGTCCATATCTATATTACTGGCTGGTTGAACCTATCAGATGACCCATATCTGGCATTCGCGGGCCACTTAAACATATCTGGAAGGAAGTTTCTGGTCTGAGGGCCTGGTGAGCCTGTCTGGAGTGACGTATCTGCTGTGCGGTTAGTCAAACTTATTCGGAGGGCCGTATCTGGTCTTCAGGCGTGATACAAATATTTAGAAGCCGTATCTCAAGTGATCAGGTTAAACTTTGGAATATGGGAGGTACAACAGTCCTACTGTGAGATTTTTCCTTCCTAGAGCGGCTCGGTACAGATGCGATTTTATCCCCTTTTTAAGTGACCGCTGACATCGATCACCATTTGCGAGCTGTACGCAACTGACCCGAAAGAAGGACGATACTTTTGCTCGAAGCCCTACTCTGTCGATCATTCTGTGAACGCTTGGAAATACAGAAAGTCACGCTGGTGATATCTCTAGCATGCCAAACGCTATGAAAGGAAAGCGCGCTAGGTGGTCAGTCGTAAAAGTCATTCACGACTCTCTCTTACAAGTTCTGTAGGGGGAAGGAAGTCAAGAGAAATCTGCCGCTCTTGAACGCGAGTAACGAAATTTGGGCGCCGTATCGAAAGGTTAAACCGATCTGCAGTTCGGTTAAACCTATCTGCAGTTCGGTTAAACCTATCTGCAGTTCGGTTAAACCTATCTGCAGTTCGGTTAAACCTATCTGCAGTTCGGTTAAACCTATCTGCAGTTCGGTCAAACCTATTCGGGTTAAGTCTTGAACGGGTACGAGGGCCTGATAAAAATATTTAGAAGGCCGTGTTTCGAATAAGGGCTGGTTCAACCTGTCAGATGGGCCATATCTGGTCTGCGAACCTGTTGAACCTGTCCGGAGGGACCTATCTGGTCTACGGATCTGGCAAGTCTTTCCGGAGTGCCTTATTTGTCGTGCGGACAGGTTAAAACTATTCGGGGAGATGTAACTGGTCTGCAAGTGATACAAATATTTAGAGGACTGTTTCTGGACTTCAGGCTGGGTAAAATGCCCAGTGAAAAGATTAAATCAATATGCAGGCCGGTTGAACGTATTATTCAGGCCGTATCTGGTGCGCGGATCTGTTTAAAAATATTAGAAATCCGTTTCTGAACTACGGGCTGGTTAAACCTGTCGGGCGACCCATATCTGATTTGAAAGGCCCCTTGAAATTTATCCAGAGATCTGTATTTGATCTGTGAGACTAATAAGCTTGTTCGGAGAGTCGTATCCCTATTCGGAGGACCGGTTTTCAGGCCAATACAAATATTTTGAGGGACGTATCCGGACTTCTTCAAGCAAGGTAAACTTCTCCAGTAGCAGTTTACATCCATCTGCTGGCCGGTCGAATCTAATAGGAAGGCAGTTTCTGGTGTGAAGACCTGATAAAAACATCTAGAAGGCCGCATCTGGATTACGGGCTGGTTAAACCAGTCAAGTTATTCATATCTTGTCTGTGGACCTGTTAAACCTATTCGGAGGGCCATATTTGCTGACTATGAAAAATATATAAAGGGCCGTATCAGGTCTACGGGCCTAGTAAACCTGTCCGGAGGGTCCCTATCTGGAATGGAGGTTGGTTAAACCTATTTGAAGGACAGTATCTGGTTTGTGGGCATAAGGTAAACCTATTTCATGCAACTCATTTATATTTCGCTTAAGGTTACTTATCTTACACTTTTTACTAACTCTGAATGACTTACCTTACTCCATCCAGGAAAACAGCTATTTCTCAAATAGATAATAAAGCATAAGATAAATCAACGTTAGTGTATCTTATTTAACGTTTTTTTAAAAGAATTTATATGGATAATCATCTCGCTCCTAGGTGTAAAGAAACGGGCAATTTGCAAGCTATAATATTTATGATAAAATACAAAAGCGCAGGTAATACTTGTATCGAAAGTGAAGAAAGCAGCAAATGGGAGTATACTGTTAACATAAAAATAAATATGCAATTTTGCAAATTTATCTGGCGCTTTTCCAATTATATGTTTATATTTTAGTTCCATTAGAAGTATTAACACTCCTGGTGGTTGTCTAGAAGAGGTGTCTTGTCATTAGCAAAGCTGACCAGTTCTTGTTGGACGAGATATCTCATCAATAAAAGAAAATTGACCAGGTCTTTATCTCGTCATCATAAAAACAATTGGCATTATTTTGATGACAGTATACCTCGTCATTAGAATAAAACTTATCAGGTCTTGATGGGCTAGATTTCTCGTCAAAACCACTTTAAATGTTAATTGAGATGCAATTTATGTGCTGTGAGATTGAGTTATATTCTGTCACTGAGGTTTTTGTGAGAGGATTTTATGAGACAGATGTATTTTAGTATTATGGGATTTATTGAGTTACTGAGTTCCCATTCTGAATATTTTTTGAGTTGCAAATAATTTTTTTTCTGAGGCTTTTAGCGAGATAATACAAAGTCGTAAATCAGTTTTTATATCTGCTCATTTTAGAATATATTTTTTGTTAAATTTGAGACATCAATAATGAAACTAATGAGAAAAATAGTTACTGTATTTTCCAAATTTATTTTTTAGTTAAAATTAAGAAACCTTAGAATTTTCAGAACGGAGAAACCCATATTCTATGCCCCAAAGATTTCGTTGATATAACCCAATATCTAGCTCACACAAAAACACTAATTGCACAAAATGATGTTAAAGCAAGCAGATAAATTACGTATTCTTAAACTAATTGAAATGCGTCGCAAGTTACATCGGTGTAGGTAAGAATTGACTTCATTAAAGGTTTTACTTCATAATTTAACTGATTTGCCTGATTAAATATTTCATTCAATTTTTTTCATCTTAATTTAATCTGATTACATAAAAATTTAACACACATAATTTACTTTAATCAAATGCAATACTAGTGTAAATTCATGCATCGCAGGTTTGTTCTGTTTCCTATTTATAAATTAAATCAGAATACTTTTCAGCTTACCAAATCGTGGAATGTTGAAAACAAACGCAAATCTGACTGAAAAATTATTCCCTTAAAGTATTTAATTATGTGTATTTTTATGAACTGCATTTATTGGGAACATGTATTCATTGCAAACAATAATTCACCAGTAAGAAAAATAATTATCAAATTTTAATCAGATCTTATCAAATTATTTAATTTAAAAATAGACATTTTCAGCAATAAATTTAGTGATATTTTTGTTTCATTCATTCGAAAACTAAGTATTCGACAACCATTGTAAACGTTTTAACCATCCAAGAAATTCGACGAGTTATATCGTCCAAAATCTGGCCAATTTTTGCTAAGGACGAGATAGTTCGTCCAAACAAAACTGCCCTATTACTACAAAGGAGAATGAAGATCCAATTAGGAGAAAGAAATTGTCCCATGCCCAGAACTGGAGTCTATTTGGAACAGGTTTTTACACCTGAGGCCACTAAAGGACAATTTTCGTAAAAAGATAAACCACCAAGTGGGTTATTTAATGTATTTTATGTGATAAGTCAAAGAAAAATAGAACTAAAATGTTTTACTAAAAAGTAATGCATATAGTGATTCAGATAACTACGAACATAACGAAACATTTAATGTTGAAACAGGTAACTATAGAAAAATAGCGATGAGCTTGATTGGGAAAATAAGAAATAAGAATTAGATACATTATAAAATCAGCTTTAGTTAATAAAATTAGAGGATTGCATTGAAAGAGATTACAACATTTTTTATTACTTTGGGGAATTATGTGTATTATAAATGTTTTTCGTTTTTCCACATAGTACAAAAATTAATTTGTGAAGTTTTATTTTGTTTCGCATTTGGTTTAAACTATAAAATATATTGTAAATAAGAGTTATTTAACATTTTTCATCTTAGTGTCCACTATTTTGATCTAAATTGGAATTTATTTAGAATAATAGGTAATATTTTAAACCTCCAAGTGGTTTGGACTAGATACCTCATTCATCCAAATCTGACCAATTTTGGTACTCATGAGATATCTCGTTATTCAAATATTGGCGATATTTCAATGGTTGTTAGACCAAGATCTCTCAGTTTTCTTCTAATGACGAAACATCGTGTTCATCAACATCTGGTCAGTTTTGCTGATGGCGAGATATCTCGTCAAGACAACCATCAGGGAGGTTAAAACGAAAACAGTATAAATACGACCAAATAAATGTGTGATTTTTAATGTAAAGATAGTTTTTAGTGTTTGTGACGAATTAGTTGTTCCATCTTAGATACAATTTTTACAAATAGAAAATTCTGAGGCTTTTTATACTTTTTTTGGAAAGACTCAAACATTTTTATGCTTGATGATATACGTATGTATTCACATATGAATCTTAATTTTGTGGTGATTTTTTATTTATTCAAAAAAAATTCATTCTCCTTTTACTTTAGGCAATCTTTCAAAATCAGGTGTTGCATATACTATATTGATTGGAAACTTAGAACGCGTGATGCACAATTACTCTAGAAACATATGGTTTCAATAATATATCTTTAAACAGCATTTAAATCCCCGTCAACTTTTATGATTTTAATTGGCAGATCACGCATAATTTATGTTGTATGTTTCATGTTGCAAGTATATAATAGACACACAATCACTTCATCCATAAGTGAGCATGTTGGATCCTTATAGGAACCATTACTGTTCACTTTGTCAATCCAATCACTGGTTAATTCCTTCTGAGATAAGCTGCATTACAGTATATGTTTATACCTGATAATTTCATGAGTTTATAATTTAATAATTAGAGAAGTATGAATTTTCAAGTTGTTAGATTCACTCTGACTGTAGTTATCCTGACTGATTCCTTGTTATAAGCCTACAGACAACCAATAATATTTTAAACTTAAGCGAAATGAAAATCAAACTTGAGGATATTTATTACAGAATATATTATATTTGTAAAAAAGCATAATCTGTCCCCATTAGATGCATAATAAAATTGCAAATTCATATGTATGAATCTACTCTTCTTATCTCATTAAAAATACATTTGCATTCGTAAAAGGTAAAAAGCATATTATACTAAAGATCGGTTTTAATATAATAGATTCTAAATGAATAAGTGTATGTGTGTGTGCAGTTTCACATTTAATCTGAACATGGCCATTTGAAATGTACAGCCATGTATATGAAGATCATAAAAAATGTAATGATTTTCAAACTATTTATGAGCAATAAAAATATATTAAAAGGTATTTGGAAAATGCGAAATTTATCTTAAACTGAAATAGGTCTCTATATTTTCTCTCTATGACTTACATTCTAAGTTATCTAATCTTCTGGAGAAAGTTTCAAGTGCCTATTTTTGTTATGAGTATGAAATGTATACTTCGACATTATCTTATTTTATTTATATTCCTAAGATCTGTCCTCATAGATGGAATATACATGGTTTCTCCATATCGTAACCATCCATTTTTAAAATTTCGGTTATATCTCTAACAATTACAGATACCGTCATCTTCCCATAATCGCTTTTCTTAAAACTTAGCTTTGTATTTGTTTCGTTTGTCTATTTCTATAAAATAAACATTTCCCTAAGACTGTCGAAAGACAGGATATTTTAGTTTCTCCCAAAAGCATATACAAATTCGCTGAATTTTCATGCATACATGTTCCCTACGAAGACACCATACTAGATCTCCGTATTTGGTGTTAATTCTTTAGAGACTTCCTCAGTAGCTGAAACGCATAATTGAGCTCACAAGTGACGCATGCTCGGAAATAATTTTCACGAAAGCCTTGCAAAAGGTTAGATAACTTTGCTTTAGGAACACAGAAGTTTCGTTTTAAGAGGCATTCTAGAATTAAACATTACCTCCTGAAAGAAACAATTCGCATTAAGCTTTCACGAACGTTTCTTACACGTTTTCCTTTATTTATTATGTAAGAAAGTATATTATCGTTGTTACATTTCATTCCTGTTTATTTATAGAAATGCAACCAGTATAAAAATGAATTGTAAAGCTTCTGAGGTAACTTAACCTCTTCCCCAAGTCCAAATTAAAATAAAGTTCGTTCAAACACATAACAAAAATTTGATTCAAAAATATATTTTGAAAAATCATTTAAATTTCTACCCTGTGTTGCGCAATTTCCCCTTACACTTTTTACTTATGTATTATACTAGATTTGTTACAATGCATTTCTGTTTATATGTAAAATATGACCAGTATAAAAATGATTTATAAAGTTTCTGAGGTGTTTGGTTACTTAACCTTTTCCTGAAGTTCAAATGAATGTAACTCACAATCTAAAATAGTATGGTTCAAAAGAAGTTTCAAACATTGTCTACATTTCTATCCAGTGTTGTGCACTTTCCTGGCACTTTTCACTTATGCATTATGTAAGAAAGTATCATATATTTGTTACACTACATTTCCATATTTATTTATAAAAATATAACCAGCATAAAAATAAGTTGCAGATTTTCTGAGATGTTATGTTACTTAACATTTTCCTGAAGTTCAAATGAATGTAAAGTTAATTCAAACACACAATCTGAAATATGTGGTTCAAACAAATATTTTTTCAAATATTGCATTTTAATGTGACGCTCTTTCCAATTGTGTATTATGTAAGGAAGTATATAATATTTGTTACACTGCTTTCCTATGTTTATTTATAAAAATGTGTCCAACATAAGAATGAATTGTGGAATTTATGAGGTACTTTATTACTTAATCTTTTCCTGAAGTTCAAATAAATGTAAAGCTCGCTCAAACGCTCAATCTGAAATGGTGCTATACAAAATATATTTAAAACATATCTACATTTCTATGCAGTTTTACGGACTTTCTTTACAATGGTCACTTTTGTAGTATGTGAAGAAGTGTATTAGTTTTCTTACACTGGGTTACTATATTTATTTATAAAAAATGACAATTTTAAAAATGTATTTTAGAGTTTCTGATGTGTTTTGATACTTCAACTCTTCCTGAAGTTCAAATAAATATAAAGTTCGTTCAAACACTAAATATAAACTAGTTTAGTTCGAAAACATATCTTAAAAATACTATCTACCTTTCTATGCAACACTGCGCCTATTTTTCACACTTTTCACCTCATTTATTATTCAAGAAATTAGTCTAGCTTTGTAGCACTGCCTTCCTATGCACATTGTAAAGTTGTGGCCAATTGAAAAATTAATTACAGCTTGTGGAGTGTTTCGTTACTTAAGATTGTCTAAAAGTGTAATCATATCAAACTCATTCAAACAATATTAAAATACGTATTCAAAAATATATTTAAAAATTACTATTCACATTTCTGCGCAGTTATTATTGCATCAATGATTTCCTTTTAGCATCTACTTTCTTTAATCCCTTAAGTCAATATTTTTAACAAAAGCATCTGTTCTAAGAAGCTATTACTTCAATTCAATGGAATCAAGTGGAGTTGAAACGATTTTATAGGTTTCAAGAATTTATTTAAATCATGAAAAATACGAAATATGATTACCTTTACATTTAATGAAATATCTATATTTATTTTCCAACTACGTTTTTTATTGTTCTGTTGCAACTTTGAATACAATGTTAGTCGAATATTTCGCCGAATTAGATTTTGAATGCTACTTTATAACATAAAATATATTTTAGTAATTTTATGTATTATCACAAAGAATTCAATTACACCTTTAATTTCAAAAATAACAATTCACTTTACAATGGCTTGTGAAACTTGCATATCGCTATGCTATATTTTTTTAGTATAAGGGTAATTGGTTCCGGGAATTTCGTACGTTAGTGAAGATTAACATTCCATTTGCTTAGTATTAGGAAAAACATACTTTATTCAGACGAAAGCAGTACTTATTGTATATTATATGATAAATTGTATGCAATAAATTTTAGAAACGAATTTACTGAACATATGTCTACATTAAATACACAAATAAGTTCTATATATTGTATATTTGTGGGAAATACTTAGTTTGACTTAGTTGATTTTAGTTTGACTTGTTAAATTGACTTCCTGATCCATTTTAATTTCAGTATTTTTATTTTAAAACCTGAAACTCACAATTTTAAAGTGTTTTCACCTCTAAAAACAGACCAATGAATAAAAGAAATAATACTTATTTTCAATAAAGGCACAAGTTGTATTAGAAAAACTAAAAACTACCAATAACAACGAAAACATTCATGCAAATCAAAAATAAAATAATCACAATTTTGGGCACAAAAAATTCAGCAGTTTTTAAATGAAATGGTTTGAAAAAATAAACTATGTATTTCATAAAAATCAGTAAAACAAAGGATGTTTTGTCAATTTTTCAATACACTCCTAAACACAATGAACCTCATCATCCTTTGTTGTGCATCAAAATATTTTTGAAAATGTATTGCTAACAAGTCTTATAAAGAACAATGAACTGCATGAACGAATTTTTAATACCATAGAGGAAAATAAATGTATCTACCTTGCAATTTTAAAATTGCTCTTCCTCTTAGAAATTTGAAAAAATCACAATCAGTTAGATAAGCTTAGATAAAAATATGTACGAATAAGTTTATGTATTAAATGCATGTAGGATTTGTAAAAATAAAATTGCACACAGATGTGTTTTGAAAAATATGAAGATATTAATGCAAGATAAACTTTCTTTGAAATATAAGTCATTAAAATTGTCATTACATTTACGTGCATTTTTTAATTGATCGTTTTTGGCTTTAATATACAATCATGATAAATCATTTTTAGATTTTCAGAAGAAAGTTTGTCATTAAAGGATAACTCATTTATGAATAAAACATGCCGATTACTTCATTATTGAGAGTCAAATATATTACTATTTTGGGAATGTGTTCATACTTCTGTCAGGCGCTCATTCTTTCCGAAAGGGAAAAGCTCAAAGTTAAGCAGTTCAATAACGCTTTCCAATTCAATTTTGTTTAGCTGAAATTAAACACTTAGCGCATAAATAAAAAACATTTGAACTGTTTTAATATTCACATACTTTATTATAAAATACAGGGTATGACAGAAATTTATGAAATTTTCAAAGAATCATAAAATAAACAAATTGGTGTAGTGCAAAGTGCAGTTTTCAGTCGTGTTTTTTGGCATAGGAAATTTTTTAACTCAAATTTTCACCGATAGATGCGCTGTACCGTTTGTACGACAAAAATTTGCAAATTTAATTCCTTTAAAAAGGAAAATGATAAAATTGGCAGCTCATTATCGACAGTCACATTTTCAATAATCGTGCAATTCAAGTTAGGGTTTGTTAAAATAAATGCTCTTGGTGAGGACACTTCTGATGAAACGGTTTTATCTAACCAGTGAATCGGCCACAGAAAGTTTATGAAAATTTCAAACTAAAAAAGTCAAGAAACATACAGGTCCAACGACTGTTATCGAATTTCAAAACCTAGTACAACGTTTGGAGAAAACTGGTACCTTGGCAGATCGTCCTAGCAGAGATAGACCAAAGTTATCAGAGGATCGTGCGAATGGTACACAGCATCGTAAATGGTGGCTTTCCCAGCAGAATCAACGAGGGGTGTAAACAGTGCATGGGAAGTTACCAGAAACAGATAAACCCAAAACAAGTGTATTCTGCTGCCGTGTATGGCCGTTTTGGAATTTGTATTCGTACAAACTAAAATCTCTTCATCAGCTGAAACCAAATGATGTTGCGAAGAATTCGCCCAGTGGGATCTCGGAAATATCGAGGATGATCTGTAGTGGATTTTTACCATCTTTTATACAAATGAAGCCCGTTTAACCTTACGCAGAACAGTTAATACGCATAACTGTAGAATCGGGGCGAAGGAAAATCCATACATGCAGGATTGTCCATCCTGCTCGGTGTTCTAGGGTTAAGTTTTTTCTTTTAAATACGATAACAAGAACTGGAACGCTCGTTAACACAACAAAACATTTATTCAGAGCATTTATCCAGTTTCGTTGGTAAACTAAGAGACCGACTTCCTTGGCTCATTTGAAAGATGCCATCTGATGTAAGGTAACTGTAGACCCTGATATGCTTCATGAATATGTGTGTGTCGTAAGGACACGTTTGCACAATGTCCATGATTGCGGCGGTTGACATATTGACGAACTGCTACAGCAAGATAGTCACAAATGCAAATTAATAAATGCTGCACCATGTTAACTGCTTGTTTCCATATTGTCCTGGTTAAATGATATTAATAGAGCCTTCTATTGGTGAAAATATGAACTAATACTTTTCTTATCCTCGAAAAAATCCGATTTACGACAATGTTTGATGAAATGAACAATATTTCTTTGTGTGCAAAGATCGCTCTTATACGCCAATTTGTTAATTTCATAGGATTTTTCGAAAAGTCTTCGTATTTATGGGACACCCTGTACATTAATTCTTTTTAGGTTACATATATAAAAAAATATACAGAGATTTTAATTTTCTTAGAATTAAGTTAATATGTAAAACATATTGCCCAATTAAAATATATTATTTTGACTATTATAAATAGGAATATATTAATTAATAATAACGATAATTAACGAACAAAATAATTCGAAAATATTAATTAACAAAATATTGTGAATGTATAATTTAAACGAGAATGTTTCATATTTTCTCTCTCTTTCAATATATCTTTCAAAATCTGTAGTCTCTGGCAAATATCTTAGTATGAATCGCGTAGGATCCTGTCTAATTATCCCTTGTATAGAATAAATGACGTAGAACAAAAAATAAAACCAATGGAAATTTTAAAACAAGAAATTAATATTTCGTAACTTAATGAAAAATATCAGTTAACATTAAAAATGTAGTCAGCTTGGAGCAGAAAATCATTAACTGACAAAGATTATTTACTGAACATCTGTTTAAAGACTAACCATTAGCTTTTAGGTAAAAGAAATAAAAATCATGAGCATTTTGATAGTGTTTTATATCTTTTAAACAAATTGCAATATAACAATATATTTCACTTCATCATGAAAACAAGCATTTATACCTAATTTAAAAAAAGGTTAGTTAATGAGTTTCGGCTCTCATAGCCAAACATATATAGATACAAGTTAGCCGACTGTATATACACTGCTGGCCACCCAAATTGCAACACCAAGAAAGACAAGAGATATCACAACAAAATTTATTTCGTAGATAACATGTTGACCAAGTATCAAATGATTAAATTTATAGACTTCTGTGAAGTGTGGTTCCTGCCAAAATCAGTAGCCAGAGTAGCCGCCATTGTTGGAGATCACCGCTGCCACACGCCTCGGCATTGATTCAAAGAGACTTTGGATGTGTTCTTGGGGTACAGCAGACCAAGCAGCTTCCACACGTTGCCAAAGTTGATCTGGTGTGGCAGCTGGGGTAGTATTCTGGGTCAATCGTTGAGCAGCCATGGACCACATGTTTTCTATCGGCGAAAGATCCGGAGAGCGAGCTGGCCAGGGAAACAATTCAATCTGGCGATTGACGAAGAACCCTTGGACAATGCGTGCCACGTGTGGTCGCGCATTATCCTGTTGAAATATGGCTGTTGGCAAGCCCTGAAGGTAAGGAAGGACAACTGGCTCCAACACCTCGGAGATGTAGCGCTGGCTGTTTAAAGTACCGGCAATGCGTACTAGAGGAGTGCGAGAGTGATATCCAATACCGCCCCATACCATAATACCCGGTGCAGGACCAGTGTGGCGGTGCATAACTCAGCTGTTCAGCATCCTCTCTCCACGGTGTCTCCAGACTCGAATCCGACCATCGTGGTGTTGCAGACAGAAGCGTGACTCGTCAGTAAAGACAATTTCATTCCATTCTGCCGTCCACATCCTTCTTTCATCGCACCATTGGCGGCGGAAACGTCTGTGGTTCTGCGTCAAGGGTAGACGAAGCAATGGACGTCTTGCGGACAGACCACTCTGCTGTAAACGGCGTCGAATGGTACGCGCAGACACTGGGTGATGCGGTACAGACTGAATGTGCTGTGCTATGGTTCGTGATGTGGCTGAGCGATCCGTCACTGCCATACGCACAATATGCCTGTCATCACGTGAAGTGGTGCACTGAGGTGGATGCGATCGAACACGTCGGTCCGTCGTACCCTCCTGCATCCAACGATCACATATCCGCATTACAGTTGTTTGGTTTCGTCCAACACGACTACCGATTTCCCTGAAAGATAATCCACAATCTCGGTAGGCCACTATCCTTCCTCTGTCGAACTCGGATACTTGATCAAAAGATGATCGCTGTTTTCTACGAGGCATAATTGATCGTTTTTTTGAAAAAACCACAAGAAAAACACATTTGCCGTACTTGAAATCGTCGAAATCTCCAAGCCTTAAATAGCGCTTTGAAGTGGCGCCACAGGCGCGCGTGATGTGCGTCTACGCTGAAATTCTAATCATTTGCATATCTCACCTCCGCTAATGCATGTTGTAAATTTCATATTATTTGCATGCTTCCTTCAGGGTGTTGCATTTACGGTGGCCAGCAGTGTAGATACAATTTAAAACTTAAAAAAATTTGATTTAATAAATGTATATATGGAAATAAATAGAAACGAAAGCAGATTAACACACCTGGATTATCAAAGTCTAAAACCTATCTAGTAACAGTGAAGCAAAATTCATACAGAGTCTTAAAGTTGGTAGCGACATCTTTACTCCAAAGACTTTCCAACTTCATGGCAGCCGGAGTACTTTCAAAAAACAAACCCTCTCCTGACTTAAACCGCATTCTCTCCCGAATCGAAACGTACACAGATCCAAGCCCTCCCGTAACCTGACACAAATGCCCCCGCTACAGATCTTTCCGAAAAATATGTTTACATTCCTCGGCATGGAACTTGTGTATTTTTTCCTCTTTTCTCCTTTTACCTCCATCTTTAGGCCCCTGCCATGGAAAAGTCGTGAATACCGAAGTCTTTCTGCTATGTAGGGAAATTAAACGTGGCTGAGGAATGCATTTCCATGGAGATGAAAGGGGAGGGAAATTCTTGAGCCTCGTCTGATGGGTTCTGGAGACGAAGAGTGAAGGTGCGGATGATGTTCTCGCCCGTTTTCTGGGCTCTTTCTTTTACCTGCCGCATGCAACATGCGATGGCACTTTGAAAGATTCCTATTATCTATGGCAATGCGGGCCGTTATTAGAGGAACGCGCTGGGTAATATATTTGTCATTGAGTCTGTCGAAAGGGGAATGATACTGTACTTTATGGTAAGGATTCATTCTGAGTACCATTGTCCCCAAGTTTTATTGTTGTGTGCATCGGGTTAATCAGAGTGAATCTATTCTGCAATGACTAATGTTTTCTTATTAGGAGTAGGGACAAAATTCGGCCTATATATGGGTAACATTTATATCTGAAGCAAGTTTATAAAATTGGAAGAGTATAATTTTCTGGACTCAAGAGATTATCTTTAGAACAAAAATATCTTAAGTTCGGTTTCGGGTTGGTTCAATTTCCTGTTACAAGTTCAGCTTAATAAGTTCCAATCCTGTCCGATTTTGTTACCTTTCTCTGATACAGTTTTAGCGTCGTTGATGGGTAGATTTTACTGTCAATAACGTTACAACAAATCAACGATGTTTGTCAGGATGATTTGTTTGGTTTTCGTTATATTGTCATTATTTGCTACGCAGAAGCCAGGTGATAGATTTGTAAATGAAGAGAGAATGTGCGGATGACGTTCGTGCCCGTTTTCTTGGCTCTTTCTTTTACCTGCCGTGTGCAACATGTGACGGCACTTTTAAAGATTCCTACTATCTATGGCAATGTGGGCCGTTATTAGAGGAACCCGATGGGTAATATATTTGTCATTGAGTCTGTCGCAAAGGGAATGAAACTGTTTTATGGTAAGGATTCATTCTGGTACTGTTGTTCGAAGAACGCCACGTTTTATTGCTATGTGTGCATAGGGAAAGTCAGAGTGAATCTATATCGGTCAATGTTTGCTCATTAAGGGTATTGACAGTATTCGGCCTATCTATTGGTAACATTTATATCTGAAGTACGTTTGAAAAATTTGAAAAATGTCATTTTCTGACTCATAAGACTGAATAGTAAGACATTATTTGACCCATACAATGAAAATATGTCGGTTTAATATCTCGGAAAATGTTCGGTTTCGGGTTGGTTTGATTTTCTGTTACAAATTATAGTTTAATAAATTGCAGTCTTTTCGGATTATGTTACTCTACTCTGCCACAGTTTTAGAACATTGGTGTATAGATTTTTCTGTTAGTAATGTTGTCAAATCAACTATGTTGGTTTTGCTGAAGGACCTGATTCGGTATGCCATTATATGGTAATTGTTTCAGACACAGGAACCAGATAATTGTTTCGGAAGACAAAGAGGAATGATGTTCTCTCCCGTTTTTTTTTATCTTTCTTTCCCTTGCTGCATTCAATATGTGATGGAACTTTGTACGTATTCCTATTATGTATGACATCAGCCACCCTTACTAGAGGAGCGTTGGGTAGTATATTTGTCATTGAGTCTGTGTCACGATAGAAATGAAACTAAGCTGTCAGATAAGGATTGATTCTGTTACCATTACTCTAAGCAGTACGTTGTTATGAGTGCATTGAGTTAGTTAAAAAGGAGCTTTACTCTCTAGTAGCTAATAGTTTTTCATTAAAAATGTCAACACTAGTTTGTTCAAAATAATATTAATTTCTATGGTAGGTGTTTAAAATGTCAAGCATTAACATTTGGGGGCTCGAGTTATAAAAAGACTGACAATACAGCCTTTATCACCTGCGGAATATGTTGAATTTTCAGAGGGCTTTACTTTTTGAGTAAAAATTATCACGTATTAGACAGATTGAACTATCTGAGCCTCGCAAGTATTCATTTCAGATAAATTTTAATGTAATAGTGAGAACTTTTTCGTCAACACTTCCAAAATTTCAGTGAACTGTTTATACCTTGAAAAGATCATAGTCTATTTCAACAAGGGTAAATATCTCAGCATTTCTTTAAGTAAAAATGTACATGTAACACTAAATTTATTTCACAGTAGTTTTGTTACATGTATGCACGCATTTACGTCATGCTCTACTGTGAAAAGAAACGACCCACCTCTTTTTATCCGAGAAAAATTCAAATGCACCATTCGAAAGGAACTTTAACATTCTTAGTGGTAGAATATGTTCGCCTTCTAGCAGTATTAAAAGTCGTTTCATTTTATTTTGAAAAATAAATACAGAATGAAATGGGTATCAATAGCATCTATTAAAAATTTATAAATTTTTCCCCTGATCTCTTCAAAGCGCTCTCCATACTTTTGCTTTACAAGGCAATTCCTCTTTGGAGAATATCTCCTTTTAACGTTCATTCATTTCACGTTATGTATTCTGAATAATAGCATTCGAGAAGCAGCGATAATGCCCCATATAAATATAAAAGATCAAATACAACTGTTCCACATAAATCAACCCAATATAACCCCATCCTTGCAAACTGTAACCTTTTTTCTACGATTGATGATGCTTACCTCAACCTCGTTAGAAAGAAAGCAAACGGCATAAATTCAGCACCTGCATGATGTATGAGCAAGGGCGCAAACCTAGCGTAAAATCAGCCCTTCCATCCACTGCCCCAGGCGGCAAGACCCAAGATAAAAGAGAAAAAAGCCGATCACCGTTGGACTGTTTCGTACGTGATCTGGACAGTAAGTTACGCCTTTTGAATGTATAAGCGTTTATCCTAACTGCCGTGGCTTTTCCCCCCCCTGGATGACCTGTGTTTTTGGATCGGTTATTATATTTTTATTGTTTTCCTATTCCCTTTCTCTCATCCTGGCAAGAGAGGGAGCTCGAGAGAGAAAGAGTTATCTTTTATGAAAGCACAAACTCTGTCATATTTTTTGACGCTAAATTTACTTCTGAGTGACATGTGGTTCAGAGCGCTTATCTTCTAGTGCCTTTTTGTTTGTGTTTTGTTTTTAAGAGTTTTCTTCTTTTTATAACCACCGCGTTTTATCTACTTCAGAAAAGGCGACATTAACTGGTATATTTTTCTCCGCACTCTGCGAAATTGCGTTTATGTTGGTGGGTTATGACTTTATAAAAATATAAAAGTGGTCGTGGGGAGCGTTGAAGGAAAAGCTAAATAAAACCCCTTTTGTGGATTTAGCGTCATATTATGGCATCATAGAAGGATATTTTTATTGTTTACCATTTGATTTTTAAACTGATAAGACGCTTGATTCTATTTGATTCATCAGAGCTAAGTATTTGCATTTTATATGAAAGGTACTTGTCAAGTTTTTTCATATTTATTCGATTTATCAAAATGATAAAACTTGAAAAGTACCATATCTATTTAATAAAAAATAGTTTTTTAAGAACAAAAAGAAGTCTGAAATATTTTTGATGCGAGAATATTACTTATTTTCAAATATTTCCTAGTTATAAAAATTTTAACAGTTTCGTTCTATATATTGTCCTTTCTTTCCTTTGGTTGGTATGTTTACCTTGATTGACTTCTGATCTTCGTTAGATAAAACTTTTCAACTTGTTCAACTTTTCAACTTTAACAAATATATTTTCATGAAATTTCTATCGGAATATTTTTATCTTGAATTAGTAATATTTAATCTTAATAAGTATTTATCTCTTTTACATATATACATGCTAATGAGAGTAATACCTATAAATTCTCATTAGCATGTCTATATGTAAAAATACTACAAGCTGAAATATTTAAAAATACTACAAGCTGAAATATTTAAAAATACTAATTACTGAGATACTAAAAATACTAACATAAAAATTGCTGATACAGTAGTAATTACAATAATATTTCTACCTCAGATGATAGACATTTCTAAGAATAACTAATTCATGATGACTTTAAACTACCTCTGTAACAAACTTCAAAGCGAGACTCATGCACATGACAAAATAAATAAACCCAAGCAAAATCACACAAACAAAATATAAATAGTCGAAGACCCTTCAATATATATTTAAATATCTTAGAATTGAACAACAAACCAATTGAAGAGAAAGTTTTCCATCGAAAAGAAGTGAAATGTGCCAATTAACGAATACAAAGCACACAATAAGTACTTTAAAATTCGTCTTTGAAATTTAAAAGCATAAAAGATGTATGATAAAAAATATTGTTACAGAAGAAACCATTTAAAATTATAGTTTTGAAGTACCATAAATGTTTAACTTCGTTAGACAAGAAAGCTTGGATAATAAATGTAATTCAGTTTTCAAAATAAGGAAAGATTTGGGGAAAATAAATTAACTACATTAAATAAATGTTAAACAAGCTAATATTCGGAATTCCGACAGAAGATAAAGTAAAGACACCACACTTCAATAATTTCTTTTATGAAAACTACTCTTTAAATGATTTCAAGAAAACCTTGATTTGAGTTATTAAGAAGTAAATATTTGATGTTAACGAATTGTTTATTCAAATGTAAGTATACTTTTAAAACACAAAAGTCAAAAGCTAAAAAATTTTTAGATTCTTAGCCTTCTTATTTTATTAGATATAAACACTCATTAAAAGCAGTTTGTGGATTGTAAATTAACAAAAATCCATTACGTTGTAGATGTACTTAGTATAACGTCTTCGCTTTGCTCTGGTTGAACAAACGCGGTGTGAATTAAAAGAAATCCGAATATATGTTTTATGAAAATATTTGTAGCATCTTTAATACATATTTTGGAATTTAATCACTATTATCAACGATCCAAAGGAAAAATGATATGTTTGTGTGATATAATTAAAATTACATTTTTTGAAAACACTTTATAGTTTTTGGTTGACATTTTCTTACTGTCTATTTATAAATACGGAAATTTATTCAAATCTGTTGTCGTTAATGTGATTGAAACACCTGATTTTGAAGTATTATATTGGTTTGTTTTTATAAAATGTTTAGACAGTTTCTTGAATTGAGTTTAAGTAGTAGTATAGTTTTTCTAAAGTATGCTTTTGGCTGAAGGATTTTTAATGGCCTGCTGCAGTGAAAATAAAATTTAAATCACATTAGATAATTCAAACAAACTCTACTTCGGATATGAAGCTTAGGGTTCTCAAACATATTTATATGTATCTCTATTACGTGTTGTGAGACCTCATTTGTATTTGTTGTTTAGCAACGATTAGACAAAGCATCAAGTGATGCTACTTGTTCATCCAATCTCTCATAGAAAGTACATAAATTATTTCACGAAATTTAGAAAAAAAATCCATCAGCAATTCCAAATTTATATTTAAAATATTAAAATTAAGCTTTGCTGTCAAATTCTGCATTCATAATGAACAAAGGTAGGACCAATTAGTAAGTAACTCCTTAGAGGAAAAGTGTCAAATTTTAAGAGACAATGTAGGGAAGTTTATTTAGAAAGCACCCCCCGGAATTACTGAACTGTTCTGATGTTTTATTAAATTTTATTTAACTGACCGGAAAAGTTTAGATTTATACCTCCTGGTGTTTCTCTCGACAAGGTATCTCATCATTACAAGAAAACTGACGAGATCTTGATGGACTAAATATCTTGTTATAAGAAGATAATTGACCAGATCTTGATGGACCAGATATCTCGTGATTAGCAGAAAACATCACATCTTGATCTCGTTGTCATGATAAAATAGGCAATATCTTAATGACGAGATATCAAGTCATTGCCAATATTGTTTAGATGTTGATGGACAAGATATCTTGTCAAAACCACTTGGAGGATTGCTAAATGTTGTGTGCAATGTAACAAGGAAGATAATGCCAAAATGGCTCTTACCTCCTTTGGTTTACTTTGGGATGATTGGACCATGGTATTTGTCAGAATATATGACCAGTTTCATGAAAGCTAATATATGTAATTGATAAGTCTTTTTCTAAACGTTTTAAATTACATTTCCTAAATTGTTGCATTTGATTTAATAAAACATTTGTCCCATTGATGTTATTACGCACTGCAAGGAAGCGATCTGGTGAATAGTGCTTAGAAATCTTTGGACGATCGATGTGCTGGGCAAGCAGATGGTGGTACATTCTAGTACAGCTAAACATAATTAAAATATAGAATTCATATTTTCGAAGACGTAATTCGTTTGATCGGTACAAAAGCTTAATTTAAATGAACACTCCGCAACATTCGTCTCAACTCAACAACTCTTAATCAGAGCAACTATAACGTACACGCAGATGAGTGAGCAATCCATTTAAACCTCAGAAACGAGCAATTTCTTCTCTGAAATCGGGAAATCCAATAAAAATGGCAGTGCATTTCGGTTATTCCAGATTAAAGACCTCCCCTTGCAGGCACTTGAGAAATCTTCCCCTATCCTACGATTATACATGCTTACTAACGTGATTATTAGCCACGGGTTCAACCGGCGGCAGTAATTAGCAGCTGTAACCACCTATCGTCCGAATGCTGGAGAAGCAATCGAACTGTGATGGGACTGGTGAGGGCTGATGGTTTTCTGCGGATCAAATTAACGGGTAATGATCCATTTTGCAGTGTGGGATCGCTTTTACAATCTTGCTGAAAGTATTGAATTATTTATGCTTCAGTCAGTTCGTTGGGAAGTTTGGGTCCTTTATCGGAATGCTGTGATGTGGTTTTCCGAATCAGAGTAATATTAATGTTTATTGAATTTGTGAATAAATGTTATCACTTGAGAACGAAATTCTGATAAATACGTAATTCGTAACTCGAATGCGAATTTTTCAAGGATGAATTAAAAATCTTGAAAGTAATTTTGGGTAAAGGAGCTAATCGAATAGTAATTGATTATAATTATGTAATAATATGAACATGGGATTAGCGGAAACGAAGGTTTTTAAAATTAAAAGTGCCAATTTTGTTATAAAATTAACTCAAAGATTATTTTTTAATTTACTGTTTTAAAAACTATAAGAATGTGATGTTCTGTAGCAACATGTAAGTGTTCAGTAATTTTTCTATACACATTTTTCTCGGAAATTATTTGTGGTTATTTTCTGATATAATTCTGCTCCATCAGACACTTTTTAAATACAGTAAATTTAGTTCACTCAAATTGTAACGATTGGCGTTGAAATAGATGTTAAAAGAACAATCAGATGATTTTCAGAAGCCTTTAAAATATATTTTATCAACTGATATTTTCAATTTTTCTTTCGTTAAATTATTTTCCGTTATATTCAGATAATCACAGATTAGCAATTTCTAAATTGCCGTAAATTTCAAATTTCATTCATTCGAATGTGAATGACTAAAGTTGAAATAGGTTTTTAAGCTATGCAAATATAAAATAATTGATGATATTGTGTAAAAATTATGAGAAAAATATTTCACCTTTTCAACGAATCAGTTCACATCCTGTAAGTCAACAAATTTGAATAAAACACTGAAATACCTGAAAACTAATGCAGACGTAAAGAACAAAATGACGTATAAAAGACTAAACTTTGTTTTCTCTTTACTTCATTGCCTAGTCCTTATTCCCACACAAATAAAAAAGGTAGATTATTGTGATTTTATCGTTATGGGATCTTTCGCAGTAAAACTATAATTCCTGGACATCCGATGTAACTCCATTAGTTGAGTCGATACTAGTTATGGATCATAAAAATGCTCGTATTGCAGACATTAATTTCTCTGGATCTCATAAAAGAAAACTAAAATGGGAAACTTGAAGCAGCGTAATTCATGTTTTAAAAACATCATCGTATTCCTGATAGGACAGATATAAATATATTTTTCTTCTTTTTTATATTTGAAGGCCTTTACCTGGCTTTAAGTGCTTCAAAACTATTTAGAAATATTTTGTTCTCTAAAAGTGATATTTTATTCTTTAAAAATATCGGTAAACTGACCGGATCGGTTGAAAGTAACAGGGTTTAGAACTTAACAAACGGGTTGTAAATGTCTTATGCAAAAAATGTGTCTCACAATAAGGATGTAAGACTAAAGTAATGGCTTCAATCGTAAACAAAACAAATATAAACAATAATATTTTTCTACTTAAATAATTTGAAACCGAAACTATTTTTTGAATATTTATATCTAAGTGCATGTGTCCCTATGACGTCACGTGATCTAAGAGAAAAGAGGACTTATGTCACTGTGCCTATAAAAGATTGGGAGGGGTCAAACAACCACAATAAATTGGTATGAGATGCTGGTATTGGTCAGCTCATAGATTATGATGCTGGGTTGTATTGGAGGTTGAGCCGACAAGAGGGCAGAGTTGGAATCTCTCGAAGGAACGAGAACAAACGTTGTGAATGACGAGAGTCCATAACCTGTGATGCACTACCTCATCGATGTCATTGATGAAACAAAAGTTAAAGCAGTATCTCTCGATACCAGTAGCATAGTCTCTAAAACAACAGCTGGAATCTACTATACCCCAGAACCCAAATGCTAGAAACTAAAGACGGTGAGTACCTCTCTCTTAAAAGCTTGCCATCAATTCGCCTTTGATCGATAACAACATATATCAACCTCATGACATTATTATTGGGCTTTTAATAATGTATGTAATACAGACTATTGCTTTAATGAATACTTAAAATGATCACTGCTTATAGTTCAATTGGACATAAATTGCTGCAAAAGTGTTTTGCTTTAATGCATCGAGAATTTTAAAAGTGTTTATATAATTTTGCAATCAATAAATAAATATTAACCTTTAACACCTCACAACGCCTATATGCGTCTATGACAGCATGCTTGCAATATATCCATTATGTAGATACTTACAAACTAAGATGGGATACCATCATTTTACATTACAAGCACACTGTTTAGAAATGCTTCACAATGTATAGGAATATTTAGCAATCCAAATTAACCGAAAAGACTAAAATGACTTTAAAGAAATTTTGAACATGTTTAAATCAATGTCGATAGCAAATTTCAAAATAAGGCAACAACACACAAATATTTGAGTATGATTAAGATGAAATATTTTGAGGCGATGAGAACGAAAGTATACAGTGATAGATATTGTCTACAGACATATTAGTTTCCGAATAATGAATATTTTTGTGGAATCCATTTATGGTCTTCAACCTCTTTACTTTTAAAAAGCGATTACGAATGTATGCTAATCTGAAGATTATTTTAATCCTATTTTATCCGAAGAAATGCATTTTAAACTTTCAAATGTGATGACATAATTTGTGCAAACTTTAAAGGTAATGTTAAAAGATTCTTGCACTTGTATTGTGCCTTATATTTTAATCATATTAAAAGGAATCCAGCATTTCTATTTATTAGTACAAAACAATTTAATCTGAATGCTGTATTTCTTTACATTATGTGATAAACAAGAAATGTAGGGAAACATAATTTATGGTAATTTCATGAAAAATAAATTGTACTAACCACTGTAACCTTTTAAGAACTATGGCTTTCGAAACACTACACAAAATAGACAAACTTTATCCTCCCAAAGTTTAGTTTTCACTAATTGAATCTGAAACTAATTATATTAACTCTCGTTTTACCTAATTCCATAGCCCATCAGTTAAATGATGCTTTAATGAATTTATTTGGAACTATGTATAAGCCAGGAGGTTGTGCGTGAATCAAAATAAAAATATATTTCCAATATATAAATTCAGTGAAATAAACAATGAAGCATCCACACAAAGGTATCTAAAGTAACCAGCTATCCCACACAAAATTCTGAATATAAATAATCTCTTTCTTAATCGATACTCAAATCCGCTCAAATACTGCTTCCTGTTTAAAACGTCTGTAGGATTATTTTTAAGAAGCATTTAGCAGGTCTCTAATTAAGAGTTTCGACATAATTTATTGCTCGTTGTTAGTCGTTAATTGCTACACTTACGTCCTTTTCTTAATTGTGTCGCCTTACAAAAGTTGAGCGGAGCACTTTTTTGCACTAATTTGGTATTAATTGCCCCAAAAATAAATCCTTCCCATTAATCAATATTTGAAGCACTCTATGGCAGATTTACGAGAGAATAAAATATAATACTCTTCCTTTTAGTCCTTGTTCGTAATTTCGCGCTTCCTAAACAGACCCATTAGTTTTTGTAATTGCTGGATACTTAAAAGTAATCTGGGTTTTTAAAAGTGTAGGGGAATTTTCACTTTCAATGATTTTTACTGAAGCAAAGAGGCTAATGAGGCCAAAAGCATTTTCGTGTAAAATAAGTCATCTCAATGGAAATTTGAGACGAGTATTTTCATTTATCTTAAGTTTTTGATTTATTGCTTTGAAACTTTTTTTCACGTTAAGGGGTTTTAAATTTCACGAGTAATAGGATTATCTAGTTCATTTTGAAGATCGGTTATTTCTGTCAACATATATTAGTATTCGTTAAACCTTCTAAAACTGTTGAGAAATTGGTATGTGTTGCTCAACCCTTTGAGGGGTTCTCACGTGTATATACGTTTTGAAACTTACACATCGATGATCAATAGAATTTTTCCTAGGGTTTTTCGAATCAATATATATAGTTATTCAGTTGTGGGGGAAAAGCAATATTACACTTTTTTGGAAATATTGTTAAACAGTGGTAATTACTTTAAATACTTTAACGCAATATACATATATATTTACAGGTAAACTATTCGCTTATACACATACATATAAAACGTACGTTGCTTAAAAACATAACCGTTTTCAATCTTATATGGAATGCCAACTGAAATTGAACCTTGTTTGTTCTCAAATTTGTCAGTTATAGAGAATTAAAAAGTTTTTAAAAAATAATTTGCCAAGTAATACGCAATTTCTATGAAATAGTAATTCATTTTTTTCCTGTTTCAATTGTGATTAATAAACCTTAGAAGAAAATAAATGATCGCATTTATTTACTTTTCACCAATCATATAGAAAGAAACTTCCGAGTAATTCTCTACAAGCATTTCAAAACTTTCGATTGAGTGTAAATGTTCTTTGCATAATAGAATAAATATATTATTGTAATATTTTATAGAAATATATTTAATTAGAATGTTGCAGACATATCAATCAAGACATTTTTCAGATGGATATTTCAGCATAAACATGAGAGTAAAATGTATGTTTGTTTTATATAAACCAATATTTTGGTATATATTCTTGCGATTTTGATTTTAAATACTGAACGAAAATATATTTAAATAATTTCACAACCATCTCTAAATAATATAAAAGTATATATTTCTTATTTTTATACATTACCTGACTTGTTGAAATAATTTTACGAATGGCAAAAATTACCCAACATCACTAATACTTCGATAGATTTCTTTTTCATCTATTATTTCTTAAAATTCCCTTTCATGTTACAATACTCAAAACAATTTCAACATTAGAAAGTTTGCATATTCTTAATAAGAGATCTAACTTCTAAGACTTTAATACAATCTTATCTACCACAGATACAGATATTGATGTAAATATAAATCCAATCTTCTTTCTAACCGCAACTTCTACATTAAAGATCTACACAAAAATCAACATTAAAATTATTTGAGTTTATTCTCCTGCGTTACTATTCTGAGAAATAAAATTAATCAACTTTCGAATTGCATCACCTCTTCTACATATAATAGACAAATCAGAGTCCATTGAACAAATCGTCTCTAGAAAATATTAATATAAACTCCAACTTCATTGTCCGATAAGTCTGACCCTTAATATCACCTTTCTTATTGACATCGCTTCTAGATATCATTACAACCGGACAGCTGATAGGCTTTGATCGATGGCCATATGCCAGCATATTAGATAAAAGTCCAGGACACCATACGGAAGCTTGGACGTATACCATTACATATAATCATTAATCAATATAAGTTTAATGAAAGGGCCCTTGTTCTGCTTCAGATGGCATAATATCATAGCGAATTCTCTGAATGATCACGCAAAGATGGCTCTCGCGTATTTAGCGCTAATCGTATGACGGATTGTACGTGATGCCTGGTGTCAGGTCCAGTCTACTCATAAGTATTCAGTCAGTCCCCTTACTCGGTTCTAACTATAAATGGAAAAAATACTTTACTTCTGTATTGGCTATACTTGATTTCCGACACCTAAATGCAGTACTATTGATATGGACTTTGAAGTGAGAGCTGCTACTTACGTAATGTAAAGATTGTATTACAAATGAAATGAAAACTGCTGAAATATAAAATTTACAATATTAATCCACTTGAATATTAAGTATCAATACCCAGTTTCCATTTTGGAATGATTCTAGTTAATATCAAGTATTAATTAACAAGTAATTCTCAAAAGTCATTTTGACCGAACCAGCATTTACTTAATACATCATGCATGTACTTAATATTCAATATGACTAATCCATGTGTTCAATCAGAGGTATTAACCCCCGTCAGTTTTTCTAGTAGTATGATAGTGCTCTTTTCTCAAAAGTCATTTCGATACGAACTATTATTTACGTAATACATCATGCGCATAAAATGTGACTAATCCATGTGTTCAGAGACATTAACCCCCGTGAGTTTACCTTGTAATGCAATAATGATCTTTTCTCAAAAGTCATTTCGCTGAACCAGTATTTAATTAATATGCCGTGCATGTACAATAAGACTAATCCATATGTTCAATCAGATATCAGAGTGCAAGCTATTTAGCTAAAAATTTAAAAATAAATTATATTTAAATATTGAACTCTAAAAGAACTACAGCATTAAAAATAATTGTGACTGTTTTAAATAGCTTATATTTAGCATGAATTCATCTATCTATATCAATAAAAATGGTACATTGAATATTATTTCGTTATTTATCCATTTTGGGTCATTCTAATGCAAAATAAGTGGTTGCCGTGTTTGTCGTCTGTCTGTCTATATGCGCGTGCTGTCGCTACATCCAAAAGTCTGGGTACATGTTTAAGAAACTTTGCATGTTGTTAGTGATCAGTCAATGAGTGACAGACTTTCATTGCGTCAGTCTGTCTATCTAAATGTGTATTTGTGCAAGTATGAAATATAACTTATTTAATACAATTTCAATGAATGATAAATATTTTATATAACACATATTAGTTAATGAATACATTACCCAAATTGTCTTTGCTTATATTTTAGTCCCGTTTCAAGCTAAAACAGATTAAAAACTATACTTAAATCAGACTTAATTTGGCTGATTTGGCAAAGATGGGATGTAAATTGAGTAGTGCGATTACTTGAATTATTCTACTAGTGAATGCATGCAAGGTAGAGTAAAGAAAATTTTAAAACGAACTTTGCCGATATTGAAAAATATTAATGTTAGAAAAATCTGAATAAATGCTTTTTAAATATTGAAAAATTATTTGTTGTATTGGCAGAATGTCAAAGTAGCCTACTTTATGAGATGAAGTTATATTTATGCAACTTAGTATACCTGTTAGAAGTTTGTTGGAAACAGTGATTTTCTTTGAAAAAATGCTTCAACTCGATCTACCACTTTTTGAAAAATTGTAATTGGCTACCATTGTTTGTCTGTACGGAAGCCATTAAATTTTAAAACAAGTTTTTTGTTTTTGCATGTCACACTAAATGGAATTTTCAACAAAAATGTATTCGTGTTTTGAAAAAAAATAGTCGTAAATATCTTTCAAATTTTTGTGTCACCCTTCCCTTAAAGATGGTGAAATTCAAAAATGTTAGTTTTGGTACAAGACTGCAACAAATAAAAAATAATTGCATAAAACTATAAGTGCTAGAATATTCGCAGTAGATTGGTTATTTTTACTAATTAAATTTTGCCAATTTTACAAGAATCGCCCAGAAAAAAAAACTCAAAATCGATTTTCAAAGTAGTCACCTTTCGTAGTTTGGTCATACAATAGGGGTGCGATGTATGTGAAATTTATTATATGGATGGGTATGAATGTAACACTATTTCCATTCAAAGCAAATGGTAACTATAAAAATGTCGAAAAGAGTGTGAAAAAATTATTTTCGTCGACACTTAAATGATGTTGACATTTTCCGCGAAAGATAATAGTAATTACTCTGGTCACATTTCAATCTACAGTTAACCAATTCAACCCTAGTGAGGTCTGTTAATTTTGCTAGCCAACCTTACTCGAGTTGAATTGGTTAACTGTAATTATAAATTTAAACGCATGTAAATTCACATCTTTAAAAATACTTTTACATTCATATGCTAACCTTAATTTTCCTTCTGTTAGTATTTCTAAATTGCTGTTCGCAACTATTGGATATAAATAGAGATGGTGAAGTCCCATCTAAAAGCAGTATTTCAGTTATAGGCTTTCACGTGCAAGCTGATTAGATAACGATAATAAAATTCAAGTTATTGAAGTCGAAAAGATTTGCTGTATTAAAAATAATTGTGACTAATTGTTTTAAATAAATTACATTTTTATCATGAATTGAACAATCGAAAATAAATCTAAAATTCATGTATATTCATGTTTCGAATTCATATGCAAAATGTCATTTTCCTTTTGGTAGTATTTCTTCATTTCATTACGCAACTAATGGATAGAAATGGAGATGATGGAAATCCATACAGTTAAAGGACTAGCATGAGAAAAACCATAATACAGTGCCTAGTCATAAAAAGAAATTCTGGATAGATTTCTTGAAAAATACATCAAGCATTCTGTTCATATTTTTGAATTTATGTTTATAATTCATATACCATGGTAAAAGTGCTTAAAAATAGAAACGTTGTTGAACTTGAATCAACTAAACATTAGGATAAAAAACTAGAACTTGGTATCTAATGTTATATTCCGATATACATATGTGTACGACTGTGAAATGTGTTAGTTAGGAAATTATGATTGTGGAAAATTGTATATGAAGACACCCCTTTGTGGAACTTTTAAGTAAATCAATTCGTACAAAATGTATTCCATGACAAATGCTAAAGTATCATTCAATTTTCTCTACTTTTAACGATGCACGATAAAATAGGTGTGTTTCGTATGTTTCTGTGTTTGCATATAGTGTAAAAAATATTTTACAAACAATTTTTGTATTTTTGAAATTGTTTTTTAAAAAAAATACGTGTTACATTAACAGACTTCACATTATCTTACTAAGATTAATTATTTTAGAAAACTATTAATTACTATCAACCGCAGATGACTGTTAAATAGGAAATGAAGACCGGTTGCTCGGAAATACGATTTTACAAATATTTCTTCTTAATAATCTGTACCCTCATTTTGCACTACAATTTGGTTTCAGATTATTTTACGGATAAAATGCGTTCGATTCACCAGTGTAGCAATCTTTTTTAATAGAGTAAAGTCTGAAGGTAAAAAGTGCATCAAGCCCTATCACAACTTAATTAAAATAGTTACTAACAAATAGATACATTATGCTTACATCGTTCTCATCATGACGGCACGTAACGTAATAGAAAATAGAAGAGTATGCGTCATGACACCAGGGGCTTCAATATATAGTAGAATGACTTTCGTCCGTGTGCCCTTAGTCAATGAATGTGGTTGTTTGACCCCTTCCCTATTTCTTATAGGCGCAGTGACGGAAGTCCTTCCATTTTTGATTGTATCACGTGCTTAAGTGCTTCTATTTTCTATTTGATCATGGGTCGTCTTGGTGACAATCGCTAACCAATAGCTGCAAAATGAAAGGACAGTTCAGAATTTCCCTCTTATTTTGATAACCCACTCTCCCTCGAATGGTATCTTGCAATGGAATCCTCCATAAACAGAGATACCCGTCACTGGTGACGAAACATGAGCCCTAATTCTGATTTAATATTTGTTACATGAAGTAAAATATTTAACTACGGTATTAAAATGTGTTAAATGCTATCATTTGTAGATGTTTCATTTAATCCGATCTTTACCGTATGAACTTCCGAGATAAACCTACTTTAAAATCACAATTCTATCGTAGACAACAGTTATTATTTCCCAAGCATTCACAACACTAGGCTATAGGAATGTTACTATTCTACGATCGCTAATGAGGACCCTGGGAATACTGTGCTTTCATACCTTATTATCCTACAAATATGTCACTTGCTTTCGGAAAAGGCATTAATTACGTATTCCAAAGTGCAAAAAGACCTGAATTATGTATATAACACATAGGCTCATCATATATTGCGAAATGCGAACAATCTAACTAAAATGTCGTAATTATTGTTTGCTATTCACATATTCAATTGTGACATAAACCTAACAATTTGAAATATTACTCAGCCAACTCTGATACTTAAATTTCTATTATATGTTTGCTGTTTTATCCTTTAATACAAACTAGTAGAATGCTTAGCAAATAAAGAATACTTTGCGGTGGAACTTTTATGTATTTAGAAGTGCCTCCGCAAACATTTTATAACAGCAATAGCAACCACAAGCAATTCAAATACATGTTTCTCTTACAAAATGACGTATTGGTATTTGTTGAATGGCCAAGACTAGATTTAAGCATCGGTGGATTCTTCTTTCTAGTCAAATATGTCGATGGGAAATACAGACTTTTCACAAGGTTTAAAACCAAACAAATACAATGGACGTTTTCAAATTTGTTTTAAAGCACATTTAAGTTATGTCGTCAATTATAGCATTTATAACGAACGAATGTATACTCAATTATCACATAAATATAAATAGGAGTCTATGAAAGGTAGAAATATATAGTACTTACGAGATAAGATGTTTCTGTTCAGATGTTTTAATAAATGATTTTATTAATCGGAAAACGTTCTAGTTCATTGAAAAGTTAGCTGTGATATATCGAAAATATAAGGCCTTATCCTTTTACGTCCGTAGGTTTCTCAAGGTATCAGGTCATTCCGTTTTCAGAGTATATGGTCAGAATTTTGTACTTCTAACAACGCAATCAATAAAGTTCTATATACACTCTTTAAACTATATTTTTTAAATTTGGTATTTTTATTTAACAATAATTTTAATGTTTTAATGCTAGAGTGAAGCGAACGTAGTTCTCTCACTGAACGTATGAAGATTGACTAGCATTTTTGGGGTATGGAGGGGATCTATCAAAAGTTGAAATTCCCTAGTATTAAATAATTTTAATGAAATCAATTTGTAACACTAAAGCCAACCATTAAAGAATAATTGGGTAAAACTCTAGAACACGGTACTGCCCTTTCGTCAAAAAGGGGACAAAACGTTTCATCGCCACACGGCTATTTGGACTCGGCAAACCTACTACTGATTACCATATCCAAAAATTATCTCCAATTGCAGATGATAATTATTGCAACTTGGCAACGGTACCGTGGTCGTTCTAACCATATTTTAACCATATAATTGTATTTAAGAACAAGATTTCATTTTCTAACTTGATTATAGGTGTTTTTTATAAATAAAGTGTTACAAAGTGTTTTAGCTGTATTATGAATTTTGAAATGCATACCTCGGGAGGTACTTATAACAGTTGAAATGATGGCATATTTATGTAAAAAATACCTTACGGCATAGATTCTTAGTTGTAGAAGATATTTAAATCCCAATGGTAAAATCATGCTATAGATGTTAAGGACTAGTTGCAGGATTAAATGCGTTGGGAATTTACCCACCGGAATGTTTATGGGGATGAGATGATATCAATTAAGGGGCATGTTAACCCTCCTTGGTGGTTTACTTTCACGGTGAAAATTGAATTATATCCATTTTTAAATTTTCAAACCCGCTGATCCATCGTGCAAGTATTCAGGTTGCTGGCTACTAGATCGAAAGATTCGTGGTTCAAATTCGTGGTAGGGCACGAATTTTTGTCCGTCTAGAGTGAATACTTGGCCTCTCTATAGGCGGATTGTGCCTTGAATGCATGGCATGTATTTGAAGTGCAACGTGAACATCAGAGTAACGCCAAATGGTTCGGAATTCTGTCCTGGTAATGCCATAATGACTATTCTTCTAACAAGTTGAAATTGGCTGGTAAAACAATCAAAAGTCATTCCAGAGATATCAGATTGGTAAGAAATAAAATACAAATATTTTGCAGATAGCATCCTTTCAAGACAACGTCACCAAAATCCAAACACTTGACAACAGTTGCTAGAAGTTCAGGACGAAAACGAGTACTTACCGGCCCGGATGTTGACGTCCTTGCTGCCTATAATCCCGACCGAGTTTGAGGCGGTGCATCTGTAGGTGGCAGAGTGGATATCTTGACGAAAGTCTTCCGGCCTGAAGGGAGCAAAAACCAGCGAGGCATCGGGCCTTATCTGGAGAAGTTCCGGCACTTCCTGCACCGAACTGCCGTCCTGTCTTATCCAGGACAGGGTGGGGAGGGGAACGCCACTTGCGGCACAAGTTACCACGGCGCCTGTGGAGTTGTAAAACTGCACTTTGCCTCTGGGCTCGACGGTGAAAGTTGGGCCCACGGGATTTCGATCGCTTTTCGACACTGAAATGAATGGTGAATTGAATGTTATTCAGTTTGGCGATACACATTTAGTGGTAATATGTGTTTGGGGGAGGGGTTGGAATAAAAGTCAAGCCGCAAGAACCAACATTTTTAGAAAAGATTTTTTGGTGTTTTGAAACATGAATACTACTTTTGTAATTATAGTTTGATATATGACTAATATTCTAATATATGATAGGATATATGACTACTAATATTCTAATTTATGAGTGGATATATGACTGCTTATATTCTAATATATGAGAGGATACACGACTTTTTTACTTCTTTATGTTATGTGCGCTTTGTTATGTACTTTGAAACGTGAATACTTTTCTAGTCATAAAGAGAATATAAGAATACTACTTTTCTAGTTATAAAGAACATACATGACCACACTTTTCCAATATATGAGACGATATACGACTACTACTTTTTAATATTTAAGAGGATACACGACTACTACTTTTCTAATATTTGAGAGGATACACGACTAGTACTTTGCTAATACTAATATATCAGATACTGTATATGAATACTAATATATGAGATGATACACGGCTATTAATATATGAGCGGATACACTACTACTTTTCTTATATTTGAGAGGATAGATGGCTAGTGGCTAGGATAGATCACTATCTAATGCATGAAAACATACACTACCACTAGGTTTTTAATATAAGAAAGGGTACATGGCTACTACTTTTCTAATGTATGAAAGGATACACGACTGCTACATATTTAATATATGGTAGAATATACGACTACTATCTTTTCCATAAGAGAGGATACACAAGTACTACATTTCTTATAGAGATAATACACGTCCATTACTTCTTTATGCTAGGTGATACTTTGAAACATGTCTTCTACTTTCCTCACTATAAAAGGATACATGTCTCTACCATTATTTTATGTCATATGCTATTTTGAAACACGTATACCACTACTACCTGCTGTTTTCTCACCTTATGATACACTTTATTTCACATTACATCTAAATCAATCACAAGTAATCCATGATCCCGGATCGTCGCACAATATCCTGTTATGATGCTCCAGTGCGACGTTAATTAACTATCTACATCTACATCTCATATACTAGAAAAGTAGCAATCGTATATCCTCTCATATATTAGAAAAGTTGCAGTAGTGTGTCCTCTCATATATTAGAAAAGTAGCAATCGAGCATCCTATCATATATTAGAAAGTAGAAGAAAGTATTTGAAAAGTAGCAGTCGTGTACCTTTTCATATATTAGAAAAGTATATAAATATTAGAAAAGTATATAAATATTAGAAAAGTAGTATCTACAAACTAAAATTCATCTCATCACGTGCCCAAATGCGCAATACATCTAGAGACGATATAATGATGGATCACTGTAATTGCCATCAGAATAATACCATTACATAATTCCTATAAAATATTAAATAACTTTTCCATTGCAAAGTACACACTATTATACGTAACATTTAAATTAATCACAATAAAAGGTAGGTACATGGAAGGGCTGTTACATCTTGGAAGTGTGCAACAGCCCATTTAAAGTAGTACTCAAATTTTAACCTCTCATATACACACGTTTAATTTAGGAATGTAGTTAAAGCATGCTGCACTGTTTGAGGAAATAGTTATAAAATCTCAAACATACACTATTTAGTAGAGATTAGTTAATGTAAGTTTTTGTACCCTTACGCGGATAAGAAGTTCATAAAGGTTAAATACATATATTGTGGAACAATACACATCATAAAACATTGATAATATTACAAATGCACATTATTTGCAGCATTGAACGATTGAAGAGCTACCGAGTACATGTGATTGGGTTGAGAGAGAAAATAGTGTCTTCAGAAGAAGTTTGATGCGTTGAAATTTACGATTGTGGTACAAAACTGTAGAAACATCCACCTCAATTTTGATTCATAGAAGTGATATGAGTAAAATATCAGAAATGTGTTTTCCAAACGATATTTATTCAAAAGTCAAAGTTCCTGTTTATGTTTTATGAAATGATAATTATTCATTTAAAAGTACAAATACAAATTCGATAGATCTTTTATAAATGATTTTTATTCATGTTTTTCATTTCTATAGTTTCAGACTTAAATTTATGTGCTTATCTTTATTGATATTCCTTCGATGTGTGACAACTAAAAGGAGATAAAAACTGGAAAGTTCCACAAAGATGTCGGTACAAAACGATTCTTGGAATTCTTTAATGCAATAACAATCTTTACATAAATATTATAAAATTGTATCTCGCTTTCCTCTTCTATTGCTATAGAGAATACGTGCAAGGAAGAACCTAAACGTGTTATATTTCTTGGAAAATTATCTTGTGAATAAAGTATTCTTTTTAACAATATAGATATTTAAAACGCTGAATGTATAAGCTTTAAATATAATATAAATATATTCCTCTATCGAGTACGTAATCTAAGGTAGTGAATTTATATGCTAATATTTGGTTAACTAAATTTCCAGTGAAATCTAATAATTATAACTTCAAATACCCATTTATACAAAACACACACCGATTTCTAGTAGAATCTGCTTTTATTCTTAGTTTGAAATTTACGCTTAAGTAACCTTATAAACTATAATTATGCTACATTATTACTATAATTTATCGACTGCTTCATACATATCTTGCGCAGCTATGCTGACATATTGAATCATGAATCTTGAGCTAAGTTAACTTTTCCACTTGTAACTGAAAATGATGCTAACATTAATTAGAAACTCTTACATGATTATTCCTTATTATGAAATTGGATTTTATTATAAGGAAAGGACCGCATACCTAGAATTGTTCCATATTTTCAGTAGTTATATGATCACAGATGGAAATTTGCCAAAGACGAATGATTCGTATTTCACCGGGAACAGAATTAATGGGCAGAAAAACAGATATATTATTCTTCCCAAAATGACTACTAATTCATTAAAAGTTATATTTGAATAACAATGTCCCTATATAAAATGAAATATAATATACAAATGAATGGCCGTAAAAAGCAGAGTAATATGTGGAAGCTGGCAAGTCATCAGAAATAGATGAACTTCTAATTGTAATTATTTTAATTAGTTTTATTCCTAAACCTACAACGGTTTTAAAATATTATGATTACTATACCTCAAAAATAGAGAAGTATCCAACTTTTGTGCAATAATTCAAGTCACATTCTCGTTACCAAATAGTTATGCTTATAAAAATGTAAAGTACGATAGGTTGTATGGAGACCGTAGAGAAGTGGGCATGCCAACTGCTCTAGCAACCTGCGAGTTGTAGGCGGTGCAAGTTCGATTCTTCCCTGAGTGTATTTATCTCTTCTGGGAAAATTAAAACTTTTTGTGTATGTCCATTACTTGACATTGTCTTTCTTGTACCTGGCGCAGCATGGCTATTATGAAACTATAAATTATACCTATGCACAATAGATTTGCATGTTTTCTTTTGCCGATTCTGTAAAAGTATATTTTTCATGTTTCTTGTGATGCTGATTGTTCCTTAAACCTCATGGTGGTTGTCTCGACGAGGTATTTCGTCATTAGCAAAACTGACCTGATCTTAGAATGAGTCATCTAGTTATTGGAAGAAAATTTACCAGATCTTGATCTCATGAAAAATTGGCAATATCTTGATGACGAGATATCTCGTCATTATCAAAACTTCATATCTTGATGGACGAGATATCTCGTCGCAACCACTTGGAGGGTTAGGAATATGTCTAGAGATATGATAGTAAGTAAAGAAAGTGCAGCAATGTCACATCACTGTTATTTACACTTTTGGAGTAGGTTACATACAACTGGTATATAATCTAAACTTTGGGACGATGTGTAACAGCGTTATGCTCCGTCCCAGTTGTAACACTGTTTAGGAATGATACAGATTATATAACTGCGGACAAAATTAAAGATTGAAATCCTGTCATTCGATTGACATGCATATGGAAAACCTAAATAAATATTAAATAGAAAAAATGTAACCTTAGAATAATTTTATTTTCTTTTGGACAAAACACTTATATCCGATTGAATAAAATTTATATATATATGACCTATGAGACGATATATATGATAGATAACTATCTATAAATATATGATTTATGAACAGTTTATAAATATATGACTATAATTCGCATTAAGTTCCTGAGATAAGTCCAACCGTTTGTTAAAAATGCTAATAAATGTTTAAGTAAAAGAAATACTATGTTTCGTCCCCTCTTAGGTTAGAATTGTAGTTATAAATGTAGTTATAAATGTTCCTTCGATATCTTACAAAGCAACATTTTGAAGGTTTCGAGTCTGATTTATCATTTCTAACCATAATGCACTGGAATAAATGTCAAAGAATGGTGTTTATATAGGAACAGAATCTTAAAAGTAAATCCTTGTTTCTAATATGCTATGGGGGTTTATATAAAACCAATCATTATATTAACAATGTATTCTTTCATTTTTTAAATAAAAAAATGCGTGTTAATTGTTCATTCAACTTAATTTCTTTGAAGTAATTATTTTCAACTTTTTCAAACTATTTTCAGATAATATTTGAACTACATCATTGCAATATACTTTTTTATTAACAGTGATGGAAGAAGAGACCGTGAAATCGTAACTGGGCCATGTCCTATGGACATAAGTAGTGCTATTAGTTTTATTATTTTACTTGTATAATCCACATATAGCGATGTTTAAATCATAATAGTATATTTTATGGAAAAAACCAATTTTGAAAAAAGTGTAAAATAAACCTTTTCTTGTAACTTTTCGCTCAGTTTTCTTTCCATATACTACTATGGACTCTTAACTTTTATTTCTTAACTGCATACAACCTCCTCTACTCTTTGCAACAGTTACTTGCTCATAGCATTATTCTAGAAAGCGTGTAAATTTATGAGAATTATTTTGACAGCACCATGATGTGATAAAACTTCGAAATGCATTGACTTCAAATTATTAAGTCTTAATTCTTAAGTCCTTGGATAAAACTACAATAATTACTTCGAAAAAGTAATAAGATGAACGTCAAAGAATTTTTTTCCAATTAAGATTTAATTTAATGTCATCTGAACGAGATTCATTGTCTAATATATTTTTATGCACTTTATGTTGTACAACTCTACTACCCTCAATGTGACAAACCATTAATATAGCGAAAACGCATATTTCTCTTCATTATCCTAGAACTCAAGCGTAGGATTTAAATACAAATGCATATTTGAGTGGTATGTCGGCAACTAGATTTCCAATTGCTTCTCTCTTTATTCCACAAAAATAGTGTAATTTGATTAGGTATATAAATTTAAGGGAAGCAAGAGGCGATATTTCAATACATTAAATGTTTTGTGGCAGTTTCAATACATTTATTTTAAACAATTATATATCTGTTAAAGGAAATTGGCTAGTCAAGAAACCTATAGATGTTTTATAAAACATCGCGATGATAGTGAGTTTACCAACTTGGGATAAAATCATTTGTATTTATAAAAGAATTTTTCATGATTCACAATTATGTGCTTTATAAGTGAGTATTACTAGTATTTTTAGTTTTCTGTCTACTTCTATCTTAAATATAAAGCAGCTACATCTGAAATAAGATGTTAGAAGTTTTGAATTTCCCTTATTAGTGTCATATTATTCTATCATCTTTTCTCTTTCAACACCAGTTTTTCCATTGTATCGTAACGTAACTTAAAATATATAAATATTTAGCTATTCGTTCCGTAAATGTGTGTGCAATTCCGTAAATATTTACTTCAAAAGGGTTTCTAAATAGGAATACCCTTAAAATAACAATTTATAAACCAATATGGCTGATGCTAAGTAAGTTATCTAGTAAAATTAATTAGTAAAATTAAATTTCAATGATACACTCTGGTAAGTAATAATTCAGGAACGAATATAATTTTTAAGTCTTGCTCAATTTTAGTTTTATTTTATTCTAGAAATCTCATGACAACCATAATAACTGAAATATTAATACTTTTCTTGATTTAATTTCTAAAGATTTGCCTTTCTAATAGTTTCTTTCATGATTTGTTATCTTTAATAATGTTTGATCATCAATATTTGAAATTAAGTACATAAAATAGTAATTTAAATAGCATTAGCTATTTTCATTGTTTTAATAGGTATATAAAACTAACATTTTCGTACTTGCAGTGATTAAAATTTAGATTAACGTGAGGTGTGCATTTTCTCGGAAATTTATGCGTGAATTAAATTTGTATTATTTTAAGAACATCTTTACATTATTCCAACAAAGATGACTTGAAACAACGCATTTAAAGCACCTTTTTAGGTTTCATTATCAAAGCATATTTGCATGTTATATCAAAATACAATTTTTAGATATAGTACAGTCAGTGAGATTCATTTAAGACTATTGTTATTGTTATTGATAAAAATTTGAAACATAAATTTTTCAGATTAGATCAACTTTTAAGTCTCTATTACATAAAAATACTCAAATTATAATTTACAAACCTTTGTTAAAAGTGACAATTTGTCAATAACTGCTTTTATTGGAATAGCTTCCTATGTTAAAAGATTTTAAAAGGAAGAATAAAATAATGTTTTTCTCATTCGTTTAATCTGAATTAATTTATTTTCAACTCGATAAATATCGAGGAACGCTTCATAGCAAATGTGAAGTATTTCAATTATTTTCAATTTGTAAGTCAAACTGAAAGAATGAAAAAGACAAAATGATTATGAGGGAAAATATATTATTGAAAACATGATATCAAACTCTTTGTTTCTGAAATCCGATTTGCATTCCTTGAAAATTCGTTACCAAATTACATTTACAAATATTGCGCAGCATGAGCATTTGTCAAAAATAGTATGAAAAGATATATCTGTTTCCTTGGATAAGAAATGCATTATAAAACTAGATAATGCGATATCTGAATATTTGTGATTTAAAATCATAATTTTTTTTGTAGTTGATAGAAATGCATATATAAGCCATAGTAAAACTGAACCTTTCAGTACTTGGTATTGAAATATAATTTTTATTTTGCTTACATTAAAAAAAAACGAAAAGCAATTTTGATTTGTGATACGGATGAAATTGAATTTATAGTGTTAAACCTAAGGAAAATAAAACTAAAATATCGATATCAAATACTAATGAAACCAAAGTCAAAAAGTAAAATATATACTACTTATTAGAAAATTTTTAGCATAAATTGTCTTATTATGCAATTGTATGTATATGAGTGTCGTTAAAATAATTTATATTACAACTAAAATCTGTCCTATGTTTTGATCCAGTACACAATGCTGTGAAAATCTTTTTGATGTCGTGTCCACTAAAAAAAGATGAGTACCAATGAGTTATACAATTTATAAGACGAAACCTGGTTAAGAGCTAAATAAATTTTATTTATCTCTTATTATTTTATTAACGATAACCATATTGCAAGTACCATATTTGGCGTACATTTATGTAATTGCTATCATGTTTGGAATTGAACTCAATGAAAATACTTATTCAAAATAACAGTAAACTTAGTGTTAGTCTAATAATTAATTAATAAATTTTAAAACATTTTCAGTGAGCGCTTTTGTAATTCAAACAATAATTCCATCCATAAACTTACCGAATAATAATTACCAATTCTTAGAACTTTAAGATACGTATTAATGGTTTCATTATATTTTCTCACTACTAGGTAGCTAGTTGAATTTTCGCTGTGTAGGGGTATATAAGTGTTAGTAGAATTCCGTTTCGTAAAAATAAATAAAATATACAAAATAAAACAATATAAAATAGTGGGTTTTATTGGCAGATATACTCAAGGTTCATTTAATTACATATATAATTCGGAACAGATACGTGATTTCCATTCAGAAAAAAAATCTTCGGGTAGGTAGGAGTTCAAATACGTCTCACTGAAGCTACACAACGGGCTATTGGAGACGGTACGGGATCGATCTCCAAGGGAAGGAACCGAGGACGTAAGGATCCACGTAATTTTGAATCATGGTCGGATGACGAGATCAACATCTGAGCTGACTCCCAACTCGCCAAACTTTAACACCATGCCAGTTCGAGGACGTTTGAGGCCACGACAGATTTAACGTGCACAAGCCCTCGTGTAAACGACGGTCTTTGGTTGGACCTAGTTTTTACAGACCGGAAGGGAAAGATCCGAGGCCGCCTCGTAATTTTGAACCATGGTTAGATTACGAGGTCAACACCTGAGTGGCATCCCATTGTACACACTTACACTCCACACCAACCTGACAACGTTAAGACATTTGAGGCCGCGACGGATTTATCATGCACCAGCCCCACATAGACGACGGTCTCGGGTTGAGAGGGTTGCGAGGAACACGAGGATTCGAATTCACAACCCTCCGGTTGCTACCAGCTGGGCTACCACTTCTAGGTCTAGACACAAAGTGAACACAAATGATTTATATTTAATTAAAATTAGCATTAGTATCATAAATGTGGTGTTGTGGTTTTGCAAAAATCAAAATTATTTCTTATTTTATTTTAAATACGTTTTTATTTTTACAGAAAAATAAAAATAGTTCATTCAATATTTGAGGAAATAGGATACCAAGTTGATCATTATTTCCTAAATACCCATCACTATTTACCTATAGCTTAACTTATTGTTAATTATTTTATATCCTTTTATACTTATTATTAACTGTTTTATTTTCAATGTTACGCAAGGTGTGTTATCAAAGAGTTAAAGAATTGTCTTCATTTTTTACTGAAAATATTTTGATAATACACCGGTGAAATGTGACCATCCTTTTGCTTAGATATAAGCTTTGAAAATATGCAAAATAGATGCAATACCAAACGATTAATTATCAAGTTATTTGAAAATATTAAAATTTACAATTTCCATTTTAATTTCTATAAGGGAATTAATTAGATGAAATTATGATATATTTATTTGATAATGATGAATTTGGCGAAGTAAGTTTGAAATTGTATACATGATTTGAATGGATCTTATCTCGGGATTTAGTACATTATTTGAATGAATTTGAAATAAATTTTGATAAATGGAAAGATGCGATTATACAATAGCGAAAATTGAACTTTTTCAGGTTTCTTTTCAGTCTTTAAATTACTTGACCGCATACAACTATAGTGCCCCTATCTGGCAAAAGAACTAAACGATAATTAAATTACATTTTAAACATGTTAATTGAAAAAATATTTATCTCTTTCAACAATTCTTTAAAATTCCACAAAAACAAATATTGAGAATCGTTTACTTCCCAGGCAGCATCACATTGACAATAACGTCCAAAGAAACCATTCGAATATCCATATTTGCATTTACAAACTTTGCCCCAACAGAAATTGTAACAAATTAAAGACGGGATAAATAAAATATAAAGGCCAATTTAATTGTTCAGAGAACAAATCTCTCTCCTTCTATCCTGAAATTACTTTTGAACTTCAAATATCTTTCCACTTCCCTGACCACCGAAAAAATTAAACAACGACTAACAATAACATTTAGAATATGAAACGTAAAATCATTCATACTTTCTGTCAGTAATTCAAATTTCAATATTATCTCAAAATAAAATATTGACTGTTTATTTATTAGACAATATCGCAATGACGACCACGACCCAATAAATCGCGCGAAAACCCATATCATCATTCATTAACTCAACACCAACAGAAATTACCCCATTGTAAAGATGTGATAAATAAAATGACTGATCGGTACTGTTATGAGGGATTCTAAACCTATAGAAATTTTCTTTACAATCCTGAAGTTACATAGTTTGGAGAGTGCTATGTCACCTCAGGTATTGACCACGTCATCTGACATTGGAATATGACAAAATAACGAGTTGTTATCTACTGATCTTTCCCTTCGGAATTGATCCAACACCGCCGCCAATAGCCCACTGTGTTGCTTCAGTACGATGTATATTCATCCACCAACCTACCTGAAGTTACTTTGAACAACAAATAATTTCGATACTCCAGATTAAAGAAACTAAACTACGATTAAACAATATTTGACCCCTCATGGTGGTTGTCTCAACGAGGTACATCGTCATTAGCGAAACTGACCGGATCTTGATCGACGAGAAATCTGGTCATTAAAAACATTTGACCAGATCCTGATGGACGAGATATCTCGTCATTAGAAAATTTTAACTAGATTTTGATAGACAAGATATCGTCATTAAAAGAATCTGACTAGATCTTCATAGACGAGATATCTCGGTATTAGAAAAATCTGACTAGATCTTGATCCCGTCATCATAAAAAAATCGGCAATATCTAGATGGCGGATAGCTAGTCATTGGAAAAATCGACCAGATCTCGATGGATGAGGTATCTCTTCATTAGCAAAATTTGTCAGATCTTAGTGTACGAAATATCTCGTCGTAAGCAAATTGGTCAGATTTTGTCGGACGAGATATCTCGCCATTATTAAAATTGGTCAGATCTTATTGTGCAAGATATCTCGTCGAAACATCGTGGGGCGTTAAGCACGCGAAATGAAAGGATTTCGCATCCTGTTTCAACAACTCGCATTTTGAACTTTTATAAAAAATCAACACATGACAATCGTTTACTTACCAGACACAATCGCCACAACGACGGCGACCCAAAAGAAAGAACGAACACCCATGTTCTCATTCACAAACACAACCCCAGCAGAAATCGCCACAGAGTTCCCACTTCCAGGTAAACGAATCACACGCGCTTTCCAACCACACCGGTTGATCGTAAGACGGTAAACATTCCACGAGGAACCGTTTCCCGCGCCGCTCCGTTCGAGTCGAATCCTACGAATCACTTGGATCACTTTCATACTAGAGTGAGCCCCAGACTGCCCCCTAGCGGAAAAACGGCTCATCGTTTGTCATTGTAATCGTTACCCGATGGAGAACTTTTGACATGTGGACTGCACTAGGCCGGAAAGTTTGTTCGTGTATTGAGTGTTTGTGATAGATGGGCGCAACTGAAAAATGAATACATAGAGTGTAATTCTAAAGCCATGAATAATAAATAATCATTTTAGGTAGGGGTGAGTCGACGTGTTATATGATTTCGTGTGGATTTACGTTGAAATCTATCTCTGGGAGTTTGTTTATTTCCCATTCAGTGGTGAATTTTCTTTATTTCATTTTTGTTTATAGTAATCAGATTGAAATATAACAGCTGATGATATTCATTTTAGAGTGTGAAATTCATAACTTAAAATTTTGTATTTGAATTGCTCATTCTTTTTAGAATCTGATAAAAAGTTCAAAACGATTTACTTTTTCCTATCAAATTTTTATAGCATTTTTGGTTTCGTTTCCAGGACGCTATTTTTTTTTACTCAGAAAGTAATAAATAATAATTTTGGTTAAGATTAGTCAGCGTGTTGTATAATTTCGTTTAGATTTACGTTGAAATCTATCTGGGAGTTTATTTGCTTTCCATTCAGTGGTGAATCTTTTTTTTTCATTTCTGCTTACAGTAATCAGATTGCGATTTAACAGCTGATGATATTAATTTGATATTGTTAAATTTACAACTTAAAATTATGTCTGATTTTCTTCTTCCTTTAAGAATTGGGTTAAACGTTCAAATCTATTTACTTTTTCGTCCACATTTGTATAGCAATTTTTGTTTCGTTTTCAGTACCCTATTTCTGTGGTTCAGAAAGTGAGGCTTTAAAGATTAAAGTAATGTCGAGAGAGATTTTCAACGTTTAGGCTATCATAGAAAAAAAAGTACTATTTTTGAATTCTGCACTGGATTCCAATTTCGTGTTTGTATTTTTGAAGCAATAAACTAGCTAGAACTTATTCATGCACGAAATATTTTAAATTAATGGAGTTTAGTGTATTTAGTAAGAGATACAGAAATTTCCAAAAATTACTAGTTTTATATTAAATAGGTTTATAGAAGAGAAAAAAAAAATCTAAATTGCATAAAATCAGTATAAGGTTCTAAAATGTGTTTTTATTTGATTTGGGGTGACATGAGATATAAATTTATAATATTTTTATATTTATAGTACATAAGAAAATTGAAGTATTACCACATAAAAAATTCAAATATTACGTTAAACTATTATATGATATTGAATATTTAAAAATACATTTTCTGGTTTATGCGCAAAAACATTTTAGACTTATATATTTTATTGCACACTAATGAGAGAAAATTTATTAAAAATTGTATGCATTTTATAACAAAGATTTTTTTTAGAGAACTTTTTTTCGTTTTCTTTTTACGATAGTTACATTAACCCTCCTACTGACTGTCTCGACGAGGTATCCCGTCATTAGCCAAACTAACCAGATCCGTCTGAACAAGTTACCTTGTCATTAGAAGAAAACTGACCAGATCTTGATCTCGTCATCATAAAAAAATCGGCAATATCTTGACGAGGTATCTCGTCATTAGCAAAATCGGCCAAATCTTAATAGACGAGATGTGTCGTCGAAAGCCCTTAGGAGGTTAAAAATGAAAAATCAACGCAAACAATTAACGTCAATCACAGAGTATTGACAAAACTTATGTGCAATTTATATCTTAAGTACATACCTATCCAGGAAGGAAACAAAGAAATGTTGAACACAATGAGGTCTATTACTTTCTCTCTTAATCCACTATTTATTAAGCATGAAATAGGTGCCAGATGTTTTAAAATTATCTATAATACACACATTCACAAAGTTTTCACATATTTTTATATCTTTCGTACTTAATGTAATGGTAGTTTATATTAAAAAAATTAAAAAGGTGGAATAAAATTACTATTATTTTGAATTTTAAATTTAAATCTACACTTCTAATTTCTCTTCTTCGTTCAAATAATTTCATCTCAGGCTTAAGAATAAATTTACCATACGTTCATCCAATGCTATTTTAATATAATCTATAATGTATATTAAGATAATTATATGTATACCTTTTGATATAGGCGGAGTAACAGTATTTTATATTTTTATCCTTCACTGCTATTAAACTATCCTTGTAAGGAAAACGAATGTACAGAAACTTTGTGACTCCTCATTGCAACATGTTTCGACCAGTCCTCTAGCAAGTGAGGCAGTATAGGTAAACAATTTTAGATTCGCTATTGTACAAGTATAAAATATGAAATGATGTTTCCTTGTTACATATAATAATGTATTGTAATATATTTTAGTTGCGTGTAAAGTTATTGAGAAAAAATTGACAATGACAAAAATGCTCAGATTATCGAAATGTTATTTATCTGTTGTACTATATTTTTTTAATTTTTACATACATAAGTACTTAGTAAGTAAAGCGAAATGATTTAAAACACAACTGAGGTCAGTTACATACGAATTACTTGCATGAATTATTTAGCTGAAAAGTATTATTTCGAATTTTATTAATATTTATCTGAAGTGTTCCATTTTATAAATTCTGTATATAATTTTTTATCGTTTTAAAATTTTTCAAGTACGATCACAATAAATAAGTTATAAACTTGACATATGAAATAATATCGTACAAAATGCTCTCGTGTTTTTTATGCGTAGATTATGTATGTATACGGTCATACAGTTTACATTATCAATATCGAAAAAATAGGTTTAGAGAATGATACGAACTTAAACTAATAACTACAATGAGACTTAAAACTATTTCTTCTAACACTTAGTACTGCTGGAGTAAAACATATTTTTTAATGTTGAATATCTAAAGCGAATGCGTATTTATTTTTATCAACAACTGTTCCTCGTTGCTTATCAATTTTGCATTGATGATGATACCGAAGTTTAAAAAATATAATTTATAACTTTACGATGTAATGGATTAAAACATTAAAAAATTTTGAATCCATATATTATCCACACATATGAAATAATACATCCCGCAGACATGAAATAAAATAACATGCATGCAAACATCATAATTTAAAATTGTTAGATTGGATTGTTTCAACTGTACTTTTATTGAGTAAATCTGAATTTCTTGCTCTATTTCACTCGAACAATTATTGAAATGTAAGTTAAAATATAAGTGACAAACAAATAAAAAATCTAGAAAAATAGTAATCTCAACTTCAATTTCAGTTATAGCCTCTGTCTCATAAATGACAGAATACATGAAAAGATTTATAAAGTATAAATACAATTTAATTAACATTTAATTTCTTTAATTATATTTTTATTCCTAAAATGTTCACAGCTTTCAGATGTTAAATAGTTGAAGTATGGTCATTTCCTTCACTTTCATTAATTATTGTAATTTGTAATCTAAAATATGCCGTCAGTCTGACATTGTGGTCATACCTTTGTCACATTATTGTAGTTCCGGATTATTTTACTAATGATTAGTGCTATATCAAAACACCAAAGTCACTTTAAAATTATATTTCTCAATTTCTAGCGAGGTAATAGAAGGTGCTAATATTTATTTTCGTTTCTATAAAAATATGATCAAAGAATTTATTGTAATAGATACTTTAGAGTTGGAAATCTGCTACATTTTGTAAATATGTCAAACTAATAAAATTTGTTGACGTGGTCTCTTCATTAAAAGTGATATTTAAGCTAACACGCTTGCCTACATGAATATACGACTCATAGCTGATTTGTTAGCAAAGTGGTAAAAGCGTTTGTTTTCCACCCAATATATCCCCCTCTAGAATCTCGGTTTGTAACGGCATGGATGCTTGTAGATGTCCTAGTTATGAGCAGCGACGGATTACCTTCAGGTTGCTCTATCACAACTAGCCATCAGTCCATTCCTTGTAGTGCCCAAAGCCAAAGACCTCAGTGGTCGGGCATAAAAGAAAGCTTCTAATGTATACATCACTCTTAACTCTCCATTTGACAAGATATCTCGTTCATCAGGGTCTGATCAACTTTGTTAATGACGATATATCATCAAGATATTACTGATTTTTTGATGATGACGAGACCAGATCTGGTCGAATTTTTCTAATGACGAGAAATGGCGTCCATCAGAATCTGATCAGTTTTACTAATGCTCTCGACAAGGCCTCATTAAGACAACCACCAGGAGTGTTAATTAAATGTACTTCACAATATAGTACATAATACAATAACAATAATAAATATTTGATTGTTTGGTTGGGCTTTATGCTACAAAGGTCATGTTTGGCCAAGCTACGCCAAACACAAGATAAATATCATCGAGTAATGGACACACACAAGGAAAGCTTCATTGATACAGAAGAGAAAAATACATCCAATGAGGAATCGATCCTGCGCCGTCTACAACTCGTAGGTTACTAGCGCTATGGCAGATCTACTGAGTCACGTTGGCTCAAATATAATAAACGACATCGTGGTATGTGTATGACATGTACCTGATGTACGTGATACAATATTCCCTAATGCTTACATATTCTTTGTTAATTACAAGATAACGATGCACATAAATCAGCATATCATTATTTCTTAAAAATGTAACATTTGAGATTTGTGGTGTGTAAGAAGTGTTAACTGGTCTATAAATCGTCACTAAAAAGTCAAAACTGCAGCTCAAAAACTTCCTGTTAGGCTTGAATGATTCTGACTTCACACGCATGGGCTATTTTGGATGCAGAATTAAGAGCTGGTGAATTGAGCCATAAACGTCACTTTGGACTCTGTCCAGCACGGGAGAGAAAAGCAACGGTTTCCGTGTTGATCGAAGCATTTTACGCTTTGCTTGCTAAACAAGGCGTTCTAATCCACTGGAACACGCTTTTAGTTTTATCACTTCTGAAATATGTTTTAGTATTATTTATTGTATAATCAGCCATTTTGAATTTTTTTTGGTTTGCGGCTCGATTTTCCTAAATGTAAATTAAAGGCTTCTTTATATAAAAGTTGAGATTTAATTAAGTGTATTTAATTCAGATATATCCTCTGAGCGTCACGAGATTCTTGAATAGTATAGCACTGATTTTTCTCCATAACACCCATGAGAAAATAATTATATTTGCTGATTGAAAGAATCGGAGGGAAGATTCTATTAGGCAATAATACCCAAACTATTAAGACATGCAGGGAAGACTGCATGTTGAAGAATGGATAAATGAACGCGAACTCCTTAGAGAGTTAAATATTTCAATCAATTACATTTTAATTAAGTTTACCAACTTAAGTATCAAAATTTGATAAAATGTAAATAACGTTCATGAACGAAAAAGTCAAGCAAAGGAAAGGATTTCGTAATCCGCAATATTTCTACCTCAGAAGCGTATATAAATATAAAACACTTCACAGTTTAACGTTTACATATAGCTTTGACTTACTGCTGCTGGAAGTACGAAGACCTCAAAAACATGCTTAATTTTTATTCACAGTGGAAATTCTTCTTTTATTATAATTGTCCCTTTTTTACTAAAATCGAACTATATCATCCCTCTATCAGTGAAGTTCTTTTTAAATTTTCAGGTGACGCTTCCATATTTTTTAGCCCACTTGATACTCCAAAATTCAATATACTGACAGCAAAATATTTAATCGCATACTTTTTGAATAATACCGAATCTCATAAGAGTTATAATCAGAGAAGAGTTTTCGAAATGTAGTAACAGTGGAAGGCAGAAGTCCTTCAAATATATATAAAATCCTGAAACATAAATTTAACATGTTTACTGATTCAAATATCTACATGTAGGCATGTAGATATGCATGTCAAATACCTACATGTACCTACATGTCAAATATCTACATGTAGTATAGATATATTGCTAAATATGTAAAAGTATATATATATATATATATAATTTTAAATGTGTTAAAGTATAGATATATAACTTTAAATATGTTATTCAGTAGGGCGAGGTGAGTCAAAATGGTTTCAGAGTTAAATGACATTGATTTGAAGGTGCTGGATCTTCAGTCTTTTCTTTCACAAATTACGTTTCTTGTTTATTTCTTATTTCTCTTTTTTAGTCTAATGCCGCTTTGGACATGCAAGAGCTTCATACCAAACAAAGTTACTTTTTCCCATTCTTTACAGGGACACTTGACTCATAATAGCCAATAGGAAGTCAAATACACTCATGTCCAAAATTATCTTTGCATGCATAAAATCCCGGATTTCTCAGAAACTGAATTAGAATTTTATGAATTTGTCTGAAATGATACATAACATCATAACACATAAATACAAAGGAAAATTTAAGAGCACTGCATATGATATAAAACTGCAGCATGAAACAATAAACATGACAATAATATGTGACAAGTAGAGTTCAGAAAAAAATTAAGGCTTATGAATTTAATATGGAATGTGATCTCCCATGACGTGCACACACATATCACAACGTGTTTTAATGCTGAAAATAATGTTGTTAACCACAATTTGGGGAATTTAGTTCCACTCCTCCAGCAATGAGGTTTTCAGGGCATTTATATCTCTAGGAGGAGGATGTCTCCGTGCAACTGCTTTCCAAAGGTAGTCCAATAAGTTCTCTATCGGGTCAGATCAGGAAATTTTGCTGGCTTCTGTATTCGCTCAATGGCTTCACTTTCAAGGAACTCGTCAACATGGTTTGCTCGATGTGGACGAGCATTGTCGTCCATAAATAAAACGTCAGGTACATATGAACCTCTGTAAAGTCTTACTTAAGGTTCTAAGACCTCATCCCGATATCTCTGGCTGATCACAGATCCGCTGTTGAAAACGTGTAGGGTCGTACGTCCATCAATCATTATTCCTCCCCATACCATCACACCTGCACTACCGAAACGGTCACGTTCCATAATGTTCGAAGGAAGATTTCGCGTTCCTGACTCCCTCCATATGTAAACACGTTTAGAATCAGATGCTAAACTAAACCTCGACTCATCAGTAAAGAGAACATGGGTTCATTGGTGTTCACTCCAGTTCTGATGTTCTTTGCACCAATTAAAGCGATCTCCCTTTTGTTGTGAAGACAGTGAAACACATACCATTGGCTTTCTGGCATAAAGGCCTTTTTAATTAAGCCTTCTGTATACAGTTTGTCGTGATACAACAGTTCCAGTGGCGGCTGAAATCTCTGAACTTAACAGACGTAGACTTCCTGTTACGACGGGCCGTTATTGTCAGATATCGATCTTGAGAAGCAGTTATTATTCGTTTACGACCTTGTCCAGGCCTCCTTACAACAGTTACAGAGTTCTGGAATTGTTTCCATAGCGTAGAGACTGTCTTGAAATATTCACACATCTCGCTGCTTCCATGATTGTCTGCCTTGCTTCTAAACGGCCGATCATTCGCCACTTCACAGATTCTTCCAAGTGATACTTCGGAGCCATAACAAACCGTTTTCAGTCCTTACACACTGAAATCAAACGCTGTATTGCAGAAATTCATTCAGATATTCACTTTACGCAAAGCGCTTGATTCGCCGTCGGATGAAGTAACGCCTTGATTTGCATATCAGAAACCATTTGATCACTTTTGATTGGATAATGCTAATTAGGCTTGTCTTTCACACATTTCCTGCAAGAATGGATTACATCGATTGGATATTTCATGGAATATCATCATTTTTGAGTATGTAAAGATAAATTTGGACATGAGTGTATTTGTTATAACTGCAATAAAGCATCAGTAAACGTATGCAGAGATATTTAGATTTTCTGTAATACATCTATTCGATCAATTATTTTCGATTATTTACCAGCCCATAAACAATTACATAGCTTTCATTCTTAAATTAGGATAAAAAACGCGAAATGTAACCGAATTTAAAAAAAATAAAATTACCGTCAAATGCGTCAAGGTCAACTGTTAAACACATGGTTATTCGATCAAATATTTTTCGATTTTTTCCACCTACGAATTATACAGCTTTCATTTGTGAATCAAAATGAAAAATTACTACTTGCAATTCTCGTATTCCTAGTCTTATGATAAATTAACTTCGTTTCATTGACATACTTACAAATTTCGAAAATGACTATTTCCAGTGGCGTGTCAACTGTGACGTAGAAGGGTGCGGTTCTGAATATGTGCGAGTTTTTTCACTAGCATTTCTTTCCAACTGAGAAATTAGGTGTGGCCATCCTTCACACCTTGGAAACTTTTCCCACATTATTAGTACTCAATAATCTTTGTCGAATTCGAGAGGAATATCTTCACGTGATAGTTTGTAACATTCGATCACGTGTGTTCACATCAACTGGCATGCTCTTTTATTTTCTGCATTTCGTGAGAATGTGAACAGCTGCATTTTTTAACTTGAACGTTATAAATGAAGTTACTTAAAATTTATCTTTGTAAAATTATATTTTAAGCACTTAATTTTCTAAATTATAAAAAAGTGTTATAATTAAGCAATAAATTTAGTTTTATAATATAAGGCTTCTATGAATATTGCAAAGCTACGAATTCTGATTCAGGCAATCATAAATAAAGTATTTCGGGTTTTTTTTTACTTTGTTGAAACAGATCCGGCAATTTAAAATGAAATGTCGGGATACAAATTATGTTGTTTTTTATTCAAATATAGCCTAATCGCAGAGACTAATTTCATTAACCTCTGGGATCAAAATTAGAAGAATATCTTTTCAGTCAACGAATCTCACCCATGAATTCATACTTCACGTTTTAATTTTACCTCGAATCTAAACTTTTCTTAAATTTTAATATTGAGTTTAGTATTCATACATTTCAATTGCCTTATGATAATTTAATTTGGACAATCGTATTATGAGATTACGAGAATCTGTAAGTACACTAGTACAGTACATAGTTTGGACATATGATAGTTATGACCTGATATGATACCAGTTAACAATTGATAAATGTATTTGAACTACAACAATTTCTATAATTTTTAGATGAAATTTTTCTTCGAGCTTTCGGTTTTCGAAAAATATTTTCCTTAAACGTGATTTACATTTCTAATCTCCTAATTAAGAAATGTTTGGAATGAAAAATAATGATGATAACTATTAAGAAGAAACTTCAAGGAAAAGTTTACAAAATATAAATATTTCTTTCACTTATACTTAAGTTTTTCTCTCTATCTTCCAAGTGTTTCGACGAGGTATGAGATAGCTCGTCCAAGATCTGTTCAATTTTGTTAATGACGAGATATCTCGTCGAGATGTTGAGAAAAAGCTGCCCTATTACTTCAAAGATTGTTTTCTCATTTGAAAATCCAAGTAGAAAAACATATTGTCCCTTTCCCAGAGTTGGTTACAGTTTGGAACAAGTTTTTTCAGCAGGGGCTGCACGGTTTTCCACTCGAAGATAAGCCACCAGGAGGGTTACGTTTCTAAATATAAAACCTGTGTGCATTGATAATTGTTAGTTTAATGAAAGATAAGTTTTTGTGTCAATTCTGCTAGTTTTCATGCTCGTTGATAATAAAATTTGAAGTTATACGAAACAAAATATAAAAATTCGTTTCTAAACAATATTAATGAATGTTTTGGAATACTATCTATCTATAATGTTTGTCTGTGTTCTACAAGGACTTCAAAAATGTTATACCAGAACTAATAAAGAACACTGATACATCACATCCATAAAAAGCAAAAACATAATTCTGAAATAACACATGAACTTTATTCAGTAATAATCTCACAACTTTTTTCAAAGTTCCTCTCATGTCGAAACTTTATCTGTATTTGTTTTCCTCCATCCAGTTGTACAGACGTCTTCAGTTTATTCACGATAAGTTCTGCCTTAAGATCCGAACGACTTTTTTTTATTAGAAATGCAGATTAGTTTTCAAGGGAAAGGACAATTTTATGTCTTTCTTATACTACCATGGCTGTGCACAAAGACATGTATCCGAGTTACACGGATAGGGTCCGCTCATTTTTATTCAAATTGAGCTGAATTTGCATAGTTTATTTCCAGCCGACTGACGCATTCATCAAGTGAAATCTTCAATTGTATTCGGCTGGATGTCTTCCTTTCATATTGATATGCGTCGTCTCCCACTTTCGCTTCTTTCTTGTAGCATCTGTCACCGAGTAATTCCTTCCATCGACAGAGTTATTCTCTGAAAGTTCCCGTGTTTTGGATCCTTCATGCCTTACCTAGCTTTTACAAGTTATTTTTCTTCATCAACTTCTTTTTCCCTCGTGGGCTCTTCTTTTGGATTTCGTAGAAATATTTCCTTTTCCACGAACATATGGCAGGAATGTAATAATTAAGCCCCTTGCCAAATCTGTAAAGATAAAAATAAAGTAATTTATTTTAAGAGTAACACATATAGGACGTAAAGTGTAAGCAGATGCAAATATATGGTTATTCGAAACGGATGCTAAATTGGGTGGATAGATAAATTGGTGTTACTTAAAATAGGCTCAGTTTACAATGACATCAAGATCAGTATGCTTGTCACCATGACGTCACGTCATGGTGATAATAAATTATACCATCTTACCGGTTTCACCCAATGAAATCCAGCATCAAAATCAATGCTCTAACCAATGCCAGCAAGTCCACTCAACCCATAGTGAACTATTCTGGTTGTTTGACCCCTCTCAATTCTTACAGGCACAGTGACGTAAGTCTATATTTTTCTATTAAATCACATGGCACCATGGGGACAATGCTTTATTTGAAATACTAAACACATAAGGATTAATCATCCCTACAATGCAGTTCTTATAAATATTGACCTAAATTGAAGATTTATAAAGAATTAAAAAAATATGCATATATCAGTAATTTATAAACGCTCTTTTAAATCTAAATAAAAAGTTGTTCTTGGTTGTATCATTAGATTGCATTTTTAGATTACATGCACATAATCCACACGTTTATATGTCCACCCAACAAATAACTATCGTATCATCGAAAGTTAATTTATCACTCCTGGTGGTTGTCTCGACGAGGTATCTTTTCCTTAGCAAAACTGAACATATTTTGATGGACAAGATATCTCGTCATCATAGGAAAACTGGCCAAATCCTGAACTCGTCATCATTAAAATTTCGACAATATCTCGATGACGAAATATCTCACCAAGCATTAGCAAAATTGGTTAGATCACGATGGAAGAAATATCTCGTCAAAACCACTTGGATAAAAGAACAATAAAAAATTCATATTTGTATAGCAATGAATGAAAATGTACCATTTATTTTTGAAAATTTAATAATATCATGACATGATTCATTAATACTGAACAAAAGCAATCAATATTAGCCATGAAATTAATTTATCACGCACAAATTTTAAATACCAACAGTCCAAGTCCCGGTACATAGTGTCATACCAAACTTGGTGATTGATCCTGAAAAATATTCTTCTTAAAATTGTAAAGTTCCGTTTTAAGAGATAGTGCTTACTAATAAGTATATTTAGATTTGTAAATTTAAAAATTGAAGCACGATTTATAAAAGTTATCAATATTTCTACTCCTTTCCAATTTAAACCCATTTAACGGTTGAGTATCTAGTGCTGTATTTCAAAGTATTTGGTTTCTTTCATCTAATATATATATATTTCATTCTTAACTTAGACTACCAAGAAAATATTTTCATATATTTCCAATATCTACCAAATTGATCTGTTTACAACATAAAATTAATAATGCAGACTACAGAAGAAAATAGTTTCATAACATTTTCAATACCTATCAAATTGATCTTCCAACATAAAAGGAATATTTTTGTGTAGATGTAAATGGTAATCTTATATTCGTTTTCACTTCCTATATTGTTTGAAGCTTTAAATGTAATCTTGTGTTTATTTTGATGTACCCAATCATACATCAAAAGCTACACAATGTTGAAACTATAAATAAGTATAACAGCTTTTTAGTTAAAGTATTAGTTTAGTAAATACGTATAAAGTTTTTAGTACCAAAATATTGATATTATTTTTAAAGAATACATATTTGAGCATTAGTTAAACTCGCACTTCAACCAATTGAAAAACATAGGCCCAATGTATAAGTATGAGCAAATTTTTATTTTAAACTGTTTCCAGCTTAACTTTCAATATTTTTCTCCGAACTCCGCTTGAAAGCAGGAACGTTTTCCTGCAATTCCATTTTCTAAACATTTCCAGGTAATGGAAAAAGAACATAATAAAAATACCGAAAAATGTTTTTGAAATGCTTTTTATTCTCAGGAACAACGTCTCTATACTTATGCTTCACTAACGTACGTGGTTCAGAATTGGACATTACTTATATATTGAAAGCAAACGGGAATAAACAATATAAAAGTGACTATAGGATTCTTTCTCTAAGTTGTCGTTTAGTTTAAATATGCTAATATATCTATTGGGCTGCATGATAAGGCTAAAAACAGGGAGGAATTCTACCAACATGTGATTTCCAACTTGTAAAACTTTTTTAAATATATTTGAAAAGTTATTGAATTTTTAAATGGCAAATGATTTTTAAATGGAGATATGGACCAAACTTTCTGAGACGTCACTATTACAGGCTTATAAGGCTTTGATTATGTACATTTTTATAATAAATAGTGATTTCTTATGTCATTAACATTTTAATAGTACAACAAAATCTTTTCATATAAAAAAATGAGACCACTGCAGAATTACCAAACGTATGTTTTTCGAAGAAACGGATTTCAAGTTCTTATGTGCTGATTTGTTTTCTAGGGAATACTAATTTTTATTCTAACTGTTAATAATTTTTGATAAATTTGAATAAATATTGATGTAGGTAGTGGAATTTACGACGCACTGGAGCAAAACAAAGAGCTATTTGCGACGGTCAGGGATCAATCCCAAATGGAAAGATTCTGGGACAAGACCCATAATTTTTGGGGCCACACCACATTCATTTCGTCATATGAGGAGATGAACACCTAAGCTTGTACCCCACTCTCCAAACATCCACGCTACAACAACATAAGGACATTTGAAGCCACAACAGATTTAACGCGCAAAATCCCCCGTGTACGTGAAGGTCTTTGCTTAGATGGAGTCTCGAACTATCAACCAACTGGCTGCTAATCCATTACTAGCAACTGATCTAAGTAAATATTGAGGAACTAACTGAAGAGGCACATTTTATTTTCAACATTTAACACATTTAGAAAATAATTTCTCATCCCTTTAAATTTGGTTTGCAATCGATCTAATTTCTAAAATTACTGTTAGTAGTTTAAACAATAGAAAAGTGATTGTATATATTGGATTTTTTTTAAATATCCTGAATAAATACCTATTATTCAAAACACAATATCCAAGATGCATAGACTTTCATCTTCCAGTCCTTTAAATCTTGTCAAAAGCCCATTTCTCAAAAAAGTAATAGCCCTACCTCTAAAACCCCTTTATTTGATCGAACGGCAGCACATAAGAATCAACATTTAACACGCCCGCCCAGTCTTCAAGCAATGAAAAGGCAATTAAACTTATTCCGATAAGAAATTTCTCCCATCTTCTAGATCAGTTGTAACTGAACGCTCAAGGAACTCTTTTATCTGAGCCTGTTATTTAAATTAGGATTTCTCGGAGGAGCAGGAACCTCCTCCGCTGATTCAAGTTGTATAATGGACCCATTAACTTTCCCCCTAATGCGCAACGCTCGCAGTAATGCGCATTCATTGCGGCCCGGCCTGACTTGCGTGCAAGGGAGGATTGAGTTAAGCTTACACAACAAATGCATTTAACTCAGATAGCGTCTGCTCCCGCTAACTGGTGGGAGGGAATCTTTCGCTTGAATTGTCAAAGCATGTATATTTTAGTTTTAGGTTCGGCGGGCTGCAACACCGCCCGCTGTAAATGGAATAGTTTGCACGTAAGCTCCGTGTGCGAATCTAATTCTAGAATCCAATCAAATGTAAAAGTAGCTGAGTTGAAACATGGCTGGCGTCTTGGGGGTTTTCGTTCCGTAAGAGGTTGTTATTTATGTAGGACGTCTTGTATATTATTCTGCTAACACGTGTATCTGTGAAAACATTTGTCTCATATCCGCACACGCATGGTAATGTGTCTAATGAAATTTACACATATTGAAGAAAGCCTTTTGGACCACTAATATTCTATAGTAAATAAATTTTGTTGAGTTAAATAAATAAATAATTTTCAAGGATTGCTGTGTTCAGCCGTGACCAATGATTGTCTGAATGAGTCCTTTAAGACAGCATGACCTCTTAAATAGTTTATAAACCAATTATCGCTAATCAAAAGGATCAAAAGAATTTATGATTGTCTGAATGAGTCCTTTAAGATAACATGACCTCTTAAATAGTTTATAAACCAATTATATAATTTTGCAAAATTTTTAAAACTTAAAAGTCACCTAAATTCGAAGAAATTAAATAAAGACTAAAAATAAAGAAATTCGAAGTGTGGCTTAACAATATGCTGCACGAAGCCCTTCCATTACATGTTTACAAATATTATTGAAAATAATGAGGGATATAGTTATGTATACCTTAATATAATTGGTTTAAAAGCTCTTCGAGATATCTTATCTTAAACTTTCAAATATTAAGAACTCATTCAGATAATCGGAATTGTTTTATCCTTTTGATTACTTATAACTGGTGTCTGCCGTTCGCAGCAATCCTTTAAGAACTATTTACTTTTTAACTCAGCAAAATTTATTTGTTATACTATTTTAATGGTCCAAAAGGTTATATATAAAAACGTGAACTATTAAAATAGTAACATGTAGTTAATAATATTACATTACTAAAGGAACGTAGAATCATTCATCTAAATATTTGTGATTATTTCCCATAGTTCACTGACACGTTAAAATGCCGCAAATTTTTATTGTACCACACATCATAGTATCTGTGCCTAAAGGCTTTCATCTGCATATTGAATACTGAGTGATTTTAAGAAGTTCGGGTACATTTTCTTGATGACAACCTCACGAACAGAACGCATATATTTCAACAATAGTGTAAAGCTATCAATTAATAACAGCACTAAATACGTTATTTCCATGTGAATTTTTTCCACCTGAAAAATAATTTTTCTGTTGTTTCAAGGAACTTCAAATACAACATCTGCAAATATCGTGTGTAGCCATGTGTCCGTTGTTTCAGTACTGTGAAGCTCAATCTTAAATTTTTAGATATGTGATGGGAATGGTACATGTTTCTTACTATTAAAACTACTATATAAATGAGGATATCTATCTAGTATTGACTCTTGAAACAGTTCAAACGGATGGAAATATGCATGCAGATGCTTGTGTTTTGCGGTATGTACTACAGTTAGTTCGTACACGTTCTACATATATTGTTCATACACTTTTGGTTAGATAGAACCAAATATTCATTTTGTACGTACGACTTTCCCATTGGGTTGTTGGAATTGGTATCACATGGGCTTATACCGGAAAATAGTATCGATTCACATGTTCATAACATGGAATGCCGAGTCTACTGGAGATAACGTTAACCACTAACTGCTCCACATGTACAGCCTCGCACAGATCGTGATACACAAACAGTTATTTAGTGTTAATCCTCAGTTTCCTGCATGGGAAGGATTTGTATCTGTATGCGGTTGACTCCTTTATCAAGGTGAAATGCATCCCTTACTAGACAGATGGCTATAGTATTCCAAACTCACGGTGTAGACGACAGGTTAGGGTACCTGGTTAATCTCAATGGTTTCAGGTATAATCGCTATCTTCTGGGAGAATATATACCGTTCGCGTCTTTACCTATGCGCAGTTTGTTCACGGTATAGGCAGATTCTTGGAATTGAGTCGGTTTTCTGACATTAATGATTGGCATAACGACTTTGATATTTTTATGCTTTTGCTATTTAAAACAGGCAGATGCTGCTTTTGACTCTTAACCCTGCAGATATCTAATGGCTTTTAACTTTCATGAAAGAACCGCGTGATAGCAATCTTATTATGCGACTGAAAACTTATATATGTGCCTACCTTCAGGAGTTGTTTGTGTGGTGGAAATAATTCCTAGCTGACTGTGTATAAGGCGAGTTTTTAATTTTAGCACCATTTATTTAATTTGACCGATAACGTGCGTAAAACAAATTTTTTCTAAGAGTATGTAATTATTTTCAAAAGTATCTTTTAACTTGAAGCGATGATTTTTAGGTTGTGAATAATAAATGTATCTCTTTATTCAATTTCATTTCAATCAGATACATCGCAGTATTATAATTAGAGTTGAAACTTTAATGTGTAAGTGATGATTAAATAATAAAAACATATTAGCAATTAACTTCTCTGTGTGCAATGAATTCAATTTTATTACTATGAATTATTTCGTTATTTGTTAGTGTGTCATTAAAATACACAGTGACTTATTCAGATATATACTATACTGTGACTACTCGTGTCACATTTTAACTATTTGCATCTACTGAGAGATAAATGCATAAGTAATTTTCAGCAATGGGCAGACAGACTGGGAAATTGGAAAATTCTTCAGAAGCGTATGCGGTTTAGTGATGGATAGAGCTTTAAATAGAAACAGTTATGAATAAATGCAGCTTGTCATGCGATAATTTTAAAGCTTTTCCAAATAGAAAGAAAGTAAACTTTTATAGATGAGTACTGAAATCAACTCTGTTTATACTACTATACTTTATATAAATTAGTTCAGTATTGTACTTCAAATATGCTATCATTGTTGAATTAAACAGTCAATAAATGCTAGAAAAAACAGGCATCACTCCGAAAAAATTAACTCATGCTAGTGATGTGTGAAATAACTACTCCATTGATGAAAAAGATTCCCCCTTTTTTAATCATAAAACCGTGAAAATAAAAGTATTCAAAAGTGAAAGATTATAAATTAAGTACAAACCAGATTCTACAAATTGATTCTCATTTCACAATTTTGCCTGGTTTTAGAATCAAGCTGGATCAATTATGTAGTCTTTTGCTAATATCGAATCAATATTTGAATGAAACAAAATTGTTAAAAATATTTAAATTTCATATTTTATTTTAAAATTTCAAAGTTCCCCTAACATTTAATTCAAAGTCCTAATTGAAGATTGTTAAATTTACTTTCATTGGCAATTTTTCACAATAATATGCATCTGCACATTAAATCTAGTACCCTAATTATATACTAGGGTCTTGTAATCATTGTACTTTTAACTTATAATTTACTCTTTTCATCCATGTTCTAAGATTTTACAATCACCATATTTTCCAACTAGTTTAATTCTTGAATCACCATTATTTTCTGTACCCCAATGCCTAATAGTATACAATTCAAACAACTTTTTTATTTTTCTCTGTCTATTTATGCGCATATATATGAATATAACTACTACGAGTATTTCGGAGAAAAGCCTAAGAAAAGCTAAGCCTTCATTCCCAAACACAAGAAATTCGCATGACATTTCCTTCAAAGTTACAGCAAACCTAAATCTATTCTATTTTTCACTCGAAGCCCTATCATTTTTGCATCACAACACTGAGACTTCCCTTTCAAAATCCCCCTCTCTGAAAGTGAAAAAGGGTTTCAGAATTGAAAACGCTGCAGGAGACCCATTAAGGTAGTGTTTAATGGAACCATTACAACTGCAAGACCCTAGTAATAGCAGTTTCAAAAAAAGTAACACATAGATTTGGTTAGGGAATTCTTTCTACTTGATTGATCTGGATTTGTGTTAATGGATTTTAGGACAGTTTTCGTCAGCTATTAAGTATATATTTCAAGTGCATTATGTGCGGACCGCTGAGATGAAAGAAGCCGGGATCATTAAATTTCTTTTTCCAATCTGTTTTGTTCTTTCGCCATTTCGAGAGATGTTTGTCTTTTTCCTTTTTTCTTGCAGAGTTCCAAATGTCGTGAGAAGATTCGATATTGTTGCGACAAACTTAGGTAGAAGAGGAGGAAGTAGAGATCTGATTTTTTCTGTTTTTCTTATTTAGCATTTTTTACTTTTCCAGCGCTAATGCATAGTCTGGTTTGTACTTAACTAATGCAGAAGCGACTCATTAGGACAAGGGTTAAAAGGAATAAAAAATAAGACGGGAATAATTATTCAAAAAAAGTATCTTTAAACGCAGCTGTGATGCTTCAGGCTGCGCTTCCAAATTGCAGTTTAATGCGTTTCTTTAGGTATTTTTTCATTTGTTTTTTGGTTTGGGGCCTTTTTTACCTTTTAGATAGATGTTAGAAGCTTTGGGCGTTGAAGATTATCATGTTCTTCGTAATGAAATTATTAACGCAAATAAGTGTTTTAATGTGGTTACGAGTAAATTAAGTTTTGAAACATGAAAATGAATTGCAATTTAAATTTGGAAACAGAAACTTTATTAGACGCCACAAGCGCTTTTTCAGAGGCTAAGGCTGTTTGTTGTTAAATCTCAAAAATGTCAGTTTGACGAGATTAATAGCCCTCTTGATGGTTGTCTCAAAGAAGTATCTTAACATTAGAATCAAAATTGACCAGATCATGATTAACGAGATATCTCGTAATTAGAAAAATTGGTCATATCTTGATGGAAGAGAAATCTCGTCTAAACCACTTGGAGGGTTAAATCTGTTGCAACTATCAATTTCGATATAAGATACATACACAATTATTCGTCTATTTAATTATCATTAAATTTCTAGTCATCAGATCAATATAGAAAACAGATCCGATCTTGATGCCGTCATCATAAAAAATCAGCAATATCCTGATGAGTTTAGTCAGTAGCAATATTACCCAGAACTTCATGGACGAGATATCTCGTCGAAACCACATATAGGGTTAAACTAATGAAGCACAATAAAATCTCTGAGAGTTGTTTTACAGAATATTCCGTACAACACATTTTACAAAGCAAAACAGGTAAGTACATTAACCATCCTGATGGTTGTCTAGACGAGGTATCTTGTCATTAGCAAAACTGACCAAATCTTGATGCACAAGATATATCGTCATTCAAAAAAAGACCAGACCTTGATCACGTTATTAGAAAAAATTGATCACATCTTGATCTCGTCACAGAAAAAAAACCTGACCAGATCTTGATCTCAACATCATGAAAAAATCGGCATTATCTTGTGATGACGAGATATCTGCTCAAAGTAAAAAAAATTAACCTAATATTGATCTCGCCATCATAAAATATCGTCGATGCCTTTATGACGAGGTATTTCGTTATTAACAAATTTGCTCAGATCTGTATGATGAGATATGTCGTCATTAGCAAAATTGGAAATATCTTGATGAAAGAGATTTCGCATCGAAACCACTTGTAGTGTTGAAGCTGTTGCAACTATCGATTTCGATATCATATACATACAAAACTATTCGTCTACTTAATCTTCATTAAATTTCTAGTCATCAGATCAATATAGAAATTAGAGTACCGTGTTTTAATATATATGTCACTAATTGAAGGTATTTAAAAAACAATGAAATTTCGAGTCTGAATATAAAATTTAATATTATAAACTGTGGTATAATGGTCAAAAATAATGTAGTTGCAAATGCATTCGAAAATATTTATAAATTATTAATTTTAAATTAGTTACAGATATTATTTTTATCATTATATTGCGCAATTAAGTATACTTTTACATAAATCCCGTATTACATCTATATAAATTACAAGACTAATGTGACCCCGTGCATTGCATTTAAATTAAAAAGAACATAAATTATTGCAAAATTTGCAACTGGGCTGTTTGGGTAAAAGTGTCTCTTGCAAAAATATCAAAGGTGGTTAAAAGTAAAAGCATCGTTAGTTGCTGCTGGGAAACCAAAAGTATTTCTATTGAATTATGCTTTATAAAGTAGATTCGTTTAATGGTTTTTGTAAAACTTTTTTAATGAAGCAAACATCATTTTACGAAGTGCACTTTGTAGTCATAAAACTTTTTTACTGGAATCTAGTAGTTTATAAACTATTTGAAATTTTAGCTAAGTAGTTAAATAATAGAAGCAAGGCAGCAATTGTTGGCTTTTAATGTTTTTTCATAAAAAATTTAGCGAATTTATCAATATCCAGCAAAATATATATTTAGGAACATCAATTCAATGCATGAACTAAAATTTGTATACCATTTGTTTCTCTGGTGCTTCTTTTTCATGTAATGAGTCAAACTTGTATTTATATTTATTTTAATATGCAATATATATAATAAATATCAAAATGTCATCAGTTAATGTATGGTCAACGAGATATTAAAAAATTGCAGTTATCCTTTTGAAAATTATATAGTTGTATTCAAAAGATTGCTACAAGAGCAATGTTATCACATTGTTAAAAAATGAATGTTGTTGAAAGAATAATACCCCTCAGCAAGTATATAACTCAACCATTTGGAGTTCAGACAGAGATTTTACTTTAGAATTATATTATGGATTTTATTTCTGTTACTGAAATTTTACAAAAGTAATCACTGACAAACTGCACAGGAAGACATATATTTTACTTTATCGCAGACGAAAAGACATAAACTAAATTTTATCAAAAGGAATAAACATTAGGTTACTCTTTTAAGGTAAAATATTGATGTAGCAAAGATTTTATAAACACAATTCTTAGAAATATGCAGAATGCAGAAATAGTTCTGTATATACCTGTATATTCTGTATATATTCCAAAATATAGCAAAACTAATGCAATATTTTGGAATTCAAAACTAGTGTAGAATTATATGAGACCTATAACATTATTTGATACTTTCTGTTATCGATCATGTGCCACTTTAGTCTAGTTGGAAGAGCAACGGATTAGCAACCGGAGGATTGTGGGTTCGAAACTAGGTCCAATCAAATACCGTCACGTACACGAGGGCTGGTGCACGTTAAATTTATAATGGCTTCAAAAGTTCTCATGGTAGCGCGGTGGGGAAGTTTAGAGAGTGGGGTGCTCGTTCAGGTGTTGACCTCATGGTTCTAAATTTTTGTCCTCCAATCTTTCACTTCGGGATTGATCCCAGACCGTCGTCAATAGCCCATTGTGTTGCTCCAAAACGGCGTTAATTACCGCCCTATCTGTAAAGGATCAAAAATAAATACAATTATTATTGGTTCAAAATGACTTTGAAATTTTCGTAAATGCAAGGACATTTTATTAATTTATCTGCAGAAACGTATTAAACCCTAACATAAAAGACACCGCCGTATTCAAATCGTTCTAGTATTGTTTCGGGATCAACACGTTTTCCGAAATTAAGCACTTTCGCACTTATAAACAATTCCAATCTACGGCCAAACGACTTCACATTCCCTCCCAACATCTGTCGAGAGCAATCCAGCACGCACCAGAATCCAAAATAACAGCGATTAAAACGATGAACACTCGTTAAAATCGTCTCGAACCTTTTAATCACCAGCGGATAATGATCCATTACCTTCAGGCTCCACCGGGTGACATTTAAAAGCGCGAGGCATTAACGACTTTGTCTGAAAAGTTATGAAACTTAGAACATAATATTTACCAGCTCATCATGTTCTGCAAAAGCCTCAGTGATTTTTGAAACGCGCGTATAACGACCTGGGGCAATCTCAAAACGATTTAGTGTTCCACCCCCTCAGGTACCCCTGTGGGCATCGACAGAATAATGTATTTCGGTTTCTCTCTCGTAACAAGTTTCCTCGATTGACTTCTAATTCCCACCTTGCCCGGGCATCATGGTGATGTGCCCCCTAATTGCATAAAATTCATTTCCTCCGCTCTCAATCTAGCAGTTTCTCCTTTTCTTATAAATCCAATTTCGCAATCTGGGGGTGATATATTTCATCGATTTATGACTGGAAACGCGGGGACCCTGTACAAGTCAAGTGTCTCATCAACAATAAATGGAGAGGTTTAATTTATCCGCTCCGGCGTTGGAGATTTCATTTATATGTATGGAACACACGTCCGTTTCATTTTGTATTTGTATATGAAATAATATCTGTCAGACCTGGAGACCTTGTACACGTCAAACGTCTCATCAGCAATAAATGGGGAGATTTAATTTATCCGCTCGGGCTTTGGAGATTCATTCATATATGTTACCCGCAGTGTTAGAAATGCGAGCATTTTAAATGACTGGGAAATATATGGAATGCTTGACATTCTAAGCCAAAGTATGAAATGTATGTGTAATTTTAATGTTCCATATGCATTGTGTGGTTCAAAATTATGAGGTGTCATCCTTGGATCTTTCCCTTCCGGATTGATCCCGGACAGTCGCCAATATCCCGTTGTGTTGCTCCAGTTCTACGTTAAATAACTACCTACCTACATTAGGCATTGTATATAATTCCTAAGCATTACACAAAATGACACGAAATATTTAGGCAAAGTGTGGAGTCATGAAAAGCCCTTTATTGAAAAGACATATATGCAAATGATTGAAGAAATATAAAATAAAGTAGAGGACTTATTACCAAAAATACAAGAGATAAAGACTAGTATTGATCTACGTGTTGTAACCAGGAAGGCTGGAACGGCATTTTGAATTGTCTTTCACGCAAGTACACTTCCTATTTTGGCACTTAGACTTGCATACACACCTCATAATCCTTGACCGCTTACTGTGGGCTTGAGAGATAGCAAATGATCGAAACCGTATTTCGTGGTCAGGAACGTCTTCAACTCCTAATAAGTCCTTTGGATATAAAATAAATTGTAATCTTGCATAGAGTTGCTTCAAAATTAGTTGAGTTCCAATAAAGGTAAAAATCGTCTTCTGTCACTTTCATAGCAATTGCCAATAGATTACGCTAGTCACTCCTTCCGTCGACGTTGCCAGGAATAGGAATTCGCACTGTGGCCCCAAAGATTAAAGAAGAAAACCCCAAAGATGCAGGAGGAAATTTTTTATCCATTTTCTATTTTTTGGTTATTTTTTCCCAGATTTAATTTACATCCAATTTTACCTTCAACAACATTCTCAATATTGAAGTAATGCGCATCAAATGTTAACCCATGACCTTCTATTTTCTCATTCCCATCGTCTTTAATGGCATGTCCACAGATTACATGGATCTTTTAGTGACAGATTCTGCATGTAATGGCAACCACTGGGCTATATATTAACAGACACAACAGGCAAAAGTAATGAAAGTCTCTTCGGTAACAATGTCTTCACCTCCGCTTCGATTTCTTTCAACGGGACTACAATTTCTTTCGTGTTTTGTTCAAAATGCTCTTACATAGTGATCTGTTTCTTGTATTATTTTAATGTACGGCATCATTTTTTCCAGTTCTTCATCAGTCTGCATGCCTTGTAAAACCTCTTTGGATAGGGAAGACGTTGTGATGCCTACTTTAGCTTTGCATCCAAAGAGAGCTTGAATGTTCTCTTAATCCCAGAATGAAAGGCCATGTTCTTCATAAATTTAACGGATCGTAGTCCCTCACTACACAGTTTAGTTTATTCGTGACTCGTGAATACGTCTTTACAATCAGAACAGTTTAGGGAGTCATGAATGAAAAGTCGAGCGTTACAGGTGCTTTGTCTAATGATTTTAGAACTAGATGAAACATCTAGAAGATAAATATAGCTTCTTGTAGACATGGGATGTCCCTACCTGACATACCCTTCGGACCGAGTGCGCATGCACCCTGAGCGTGGGGAGGGGGTCCGCAATATTTCGAAATTTTATTGTTCTGGGCTTTGAGCGAGAGCAATTTTCGATTGATTGGAGTGAAGACTGTGTAAGTGGTTCCATTCGAAAGCTATTGTACTACGCTACAGTCACCTACTATTCAAACTCTTAATCAATAAAATTCTCCTTCAATTTTAATATCAAACTGCACTTTAATCGTTTAAATCGTAAATTGATTGTTGAATATTCACAATAAACAGTCGTTCAAACTTCCTATGTCTGGCTCATCCATTTCATATTACATAGAGGCCCGTGTATTCATGTCAAAACTACGTTTTGTGTCCTCGGCGCAACCTACAAATTTTTATCTTGTATCCAAGTGTACAGCATATATACTATGTTCTGCTTAGCAAATTTGACACTACATTGTTTCTGTAAGTGGTGAGGTTTGGCATGGATGATTTTAAAAGTCAGCAAATAATCCTTTTGGCAGCACACCCCATAATTCTGCCGTTGTTGAACTGTACAATTGATAGTGCTCTCCAAGTAACGTAAATATGTCCACGAGGTTGTAAGAAACCTTTTTAATTTTTGATATGAGACTTGAGAACTTGGTTCACTATTATGAACTTATATTTCCTGTCAGAATGGGATTGCAAGTCAATGAGATTGACCTGACTACGAGAATTACAATTTGAAAACCATATGCTTCACATACCTTTTTTAACACCTCTTTTTCTAGTACGGCTCAAAAAATTCAATATACAGTTCAATATAATGACGAGTAATGTTCTTGTACTTGGATGAAAGTTCTTTCAACATTCTGTGATGTCCTGCATGACCAATGGTTAAACTAGTCTCAATTAAATATATTAAATAACTTCGTGACGTAAAACTGGATAGCAAAGACGCCTTCTTTAACAAGATTAATCAACTTGATCTTGTTTTCTATCCGCATCACATAACAGTGATTCAGTAGCCAATAGTACCGTGATTTCTTTTTAATAGGCATCTTAGCCTTTTTTCACATCATGCACTAACTTTTGGAAAGTGGTTTCAGTTAAAAAAACACAGTTTTTAGCAGCATTTGACTTGCACTTCAGATAGTTCTTCATACAATCGTCGTACATGTCAACAGGCTGTGATTCCTGATACTACATCTTGCTTCGCCATTCTCGTAATGTACAATAATGACTATAGTCTGCTGGGCAAATTGAAACATTCGTGTTCCGTCACTCCAGAACAAAGACTGAAATTCAAATGGTGAAATAATTCAATACTCTAGTTGAGTCGAGGTGTTCAATGCCTACAGCCAACATTCGCCCTGGAGTTCATGACCCGTCGTATTTCTGAAATACTACGCTCTCATTGGAGGCCTACCAAATATTAGACTAGTATACGAGATTTTCTGACACTTCAGTGTATACTACTGCATTGAAGTTATTATTTATGGTGGTGGATGAATTCCCCATAGAAGCAAGGAATCCAGGGATCAGATATTTATTAAACAGACTATATAGCCGGTTGTAAGGGAGATGTTCTGTCCAAATTTTAATTCGTGGTTAAATGATTTTTGGTTGTTGTTATTGCTAATCTCTACGTCTAGCTCCAGCTAGACCGAATCCACAAGTCCATTCACATGCACAAAGTCATACACCAAAAGATATTCAGAAAACAGGTCGTCTCGGGACAACCCCAGGCACTTGAGAATGTGTGCCGGGGAAGCATGACCAGACTGGTATTTAAGGTAAACAGGATGAATCTTGCGACCACAGCAAAATATGAAACTCCTCAAATGACCATTGAAAAAGCAGGACAGCGCTGTATGAATATGTCTGTCGCAATTGAGAGGAAGAGAACTTCCGGAGTGATCCTCACGATACCACGATACGGGATGGAGGAAAAATGCAGCCTCTGTTAGTCCCAAGGACTGGAGCACCCAAGGGAAGAGGACTGACTTAGCTCCTGTGCCTGCAGCCTTTAGCTGAGCATAAAGGAGTGACCTTCATGCATTGGGTGATCCTATCAGGAGTAAACACTCCGACGTGTTTCCCCAACTCCTCTCAGTGTCACTCCCTCGCTCTGAGGTAGAAGCAGTACTTAAGGGGATGATTTATGGAATTGAGACTGAGCTGATTTCAAAGGCACCAGATGGGACTTTGTTCATCATTGTACATAACTGTAAATTGTCGCTCATTATAAAACATTGTTAATTTCAAGTTAATTATGTTTCATTATTTTCCAAAGACTATTTGTCACTCCGTCATCATCTTACCGGCACGATCGATCTATCTCTCTGCCATTTTGGAAGTTTGAACGATGTCTTGCCTTAAATCCAGGTAGTAGAAGTCTCCTTCAGAACATCAGATGCAAACAACGCTCTCTCCAAATCACCATAATACTCCAGAACAATCTCTCCTTCCCAAGAATGAACAATTTGAATTTTTCTTACTAACTTTAAAGTTCCCCCTGGTCAAACCCCAGGGAAATGTTTTCTGTTTTCACCAATACCAGCGAGTCCTTTAAAGCTTCAATCAATCGTTTAGGTTTTCTTGAAACCTCCCTTATTCTATGGTTGAGAATATTTATTTCTAAATACTGTAATCTGAAATGTCCATTATCCCAAAATGGTTGCCGAATAACTACCTAACTTCGATATAGGATTTATTATATATTTGAACTGACTATCACACTCTTCAGATCCTTATCTGTTCCCGCATAAGTGGGAAGCATTAACTATAGGCATTCTTAATATTTCCCTTAATTTTGCATAACTTCAATTTTTTTTAATTCACTAGTATAGAACATAGGCATTACTAGCCATGTAGGCACCGTCATTAATATTTTAGATCATTTTATAAAGCTTGCACAGTATCTTGTTTCAAAATTGGTCTTTGACTCAACGGATGAAGCAGATATTTTAGGGCCGCACTCAAATATTTTCTATTTTATCATTACAATAAGGTTCAAGCTTTTTTCGTATTCAGAGAAAACACAATTTGATTAAGATTTTCCGTAATATGTTTGATATAAATTTTAATTAAATTTTAAAATAGTTATTTAAAAGTAAAATCTGCTTTTAACAATACTTCTTTTTGCTTCCAAGAAAAAAAGTTAAGAAACATGTGTAATTCATATACAATTAAAGATTTACTTAATCAAGGCTATTATCACTGTTCAATTTCATATATCAATCACTATTCAATTTCACATAGAAAAATAAATTATTCAATATCTATTTTATTACTTCCCTAATAAAATATTGATTAATATAATAACATATATTACTTAAGATATATTAAATGATAATATTAGTGTAGAAGTGTATATGATTCCAAAGGAATATTCACATCTTCTGCACTTCTGCATAATGCTTCTGCATAATGCACTTCTGCATAATACACTAATGCATAAATGCTTCTGCACTTCAGATAATAGAAATTTGATTTTCTTTGTTGTTGTTTTTTTAAATTTTCTGTTTTAGTTTTTCATTTCTTTAATGTTGGCATTTTCAAATTTAACACTTTTTTACAAAGAAACCATAAAATATATATGCAACAAATATGTATTGAAAGTATGCACTATGTGTTATATTAAGTCAAAAACTACTAAATGTGATTCATGCTTTTAAAAAATGTTGATATTGTGTATCACTCACTTCTGATAACTGTGTTACTCACTAGTGATAATTCACTGGCTGATAAATGTGCTGCTTCAACGTAAGTACTTACAGAATTTATTTACAAATGCTTCGATTCCACTTGGTAAATTAATGCTTGCTTTAAGAGTTTTCATACATTCGTTTTAAAGTTGTTATCAGCACAGATTTATAGTAAAAATATTAAAATTAAATTTTATCTTAATAAAAATTTGAACAAATTTGCTGTTTCTATTAAGAATATCTATATCAACAAAACTATTTCTTATTTGCTTTTACTTCGTTTAAAATAATTTGATAATTTTTAAGTCACGCACTTTGCGAAACTACCAGTTCTTTCAGAATGGTGCATACAACATTTTGGAAAAAAAATGATACAAACATTTCAATCGAAATTTCAACTTGAACAGTAAAATTAAAAATAAGTAGTTGTCTTCTACGTTTGAATATGTGATGATTTTTGCCAAACATATCACACAAGTTCAAATATTCAAATATAAACATTGAAATACATAGGGAACAAAGTTACAAGTTTTTTCTTGCATAAGTTTATGGTACGTACACTTTGAGAAGTGTGCATATATCCATAAATACAATCTTGTTTAATTACTCGAAATGGTCTTTGGAAGTATCCAAACATGTATAGATAGAAAATTGTGGTGCGTAACACATTTTTGTAATTATATGTATATAAACATATATCAATTATTAAAATGCATACATTACATGATGTTTTCGTTTCATGTAAGCTAAACAAATTTTTTGTATTAACCCTCCAAGTGGTTTCGACAAGATATCTCGTCCTTCAATATCTGATTAATTTTGCTAATGACAAGATATCTAGTAATCAAGATATTACCGATTCTTTTATAATGACGAGTTCAAAATCAAGTAAGTTTTCTTCTAATGACGAGATATCTCGTCCATCGAGATCGGATCAAGTATTCTTCTAGTAACGAGATATCTCGTTCATCAGGTTCTTGTCAGTTTTCTTTTAATATTGAGGTACTTAGATTGAGATTGTCGAAACAACCATCAGAAGATTTCATTCGAAAATTTTCCAATCAGTTTAATAAAATTTAATAAAACATCAAGACAATCCAGGATTCCGGGGGGTGTTTTCTAAACTTCATCATGATCTCTCTTTCAAGATCTTCTCGTTCATCAAGATCTGGTCAGTTTTGTCTTAATTGAATGAATTATGAGATGCTAATGATGAGGTACATTGTCAAGACAATCATCAGGAGGTTTAAAATGCTATGTTATACCAAAATCTTCAGATTGTGTGTATGAAAGAAAAACAATGTAAAATCACTTTGCAAGTATGTATCTACATGTAATTGGAGGTAGTATCCAGAAATGGTAAAACATGTGTTTTAAATTTATATCTATATAGACGCTCAGAAGACGAATCGATCCTATTGGTTTCAAATAAGAATTTGTGGACGACCCCTCTCAGGTGATACCCACCGGTAAAAATGAAGAATCTGCTAGTCTTGGCTGTTTAATTTTCAGACCTGTCGTTAAATATGAAGTCGAGCGGAATGGGAGAAATGAAATTTTCTCTCTTCAACCGAGGTGGGGTTTCCACTACTTCTTTCGCGATATCAAGAAACTGTTCCCGAATTAACAGTGCGAATCACAACCCGAGAAAATGCTCACTGTTCCGAGGGAAAATGTTATTGCTACGATACATTATCTCGAATGTGTTACTCGCAAGTAGGACGCCCCAATATCCGGCCAAGATGGCAGCGTCGTAATAAAACTCCATTCAAAAGTGCAGGGACCTGAATGAGTAATAAAAGCTTTTTCTCCGCCCTTTTAAAATTTACTTGAACGCAATAAAATGCGTACATTATAGAGAACGGAAATTTACGGTCGTTAAAAATTGGGCAAAATGGATCGTCGGAAGCAATTCCACTTTGCAGATTTTACTGTATGGCCTACGTATTATGGCATCTGCGAAGCAGATTCACGTTTTGAAGTAAATTAGCATGCGATGGAGTTTGCAAAGGAGGAAATTTTGAAAAGTTTTATTTGGATAAAATGGTGGATCTTTAGTGTTATCTGGATGTATTTTGTTTTGATTTACCAATTTTATAAAGAAAGCAATTTAAAATTTAAGGTAGATGGTTAGGAATTTCATACCTATAAACCTTAAAAGCATGTTGCACGAGTTGGAGAAAGTGAAAAGGGAACGTATCTGAACATGTTTTACTGGAAACTGCATACAAATAACACAAGAGCTTCAATAATAAAATATCTCCCTATACAATACTAACCCATCTCAATCTTTATATACACTTAAATGGATGCTTATATCTATCCTATCTTCTAAGAGTTTTATCTTTTAGTATATTTATACTCATCACGAAAGAAGTAATACCTTCTAATCTGAGCTTTATGCAATTATAATGCGTATAACGCGCTATATATATATAATTCAAAATTATAAATTTTGTATATTCTGTAAATTTGATTGTTTTATTATTATTAAATATATATATAATAATATATATATATATACACGTATAGATATAGATAGATAGATAGATAGGGAACAGATAGTTAAATTGTATTCACATTGGCATGCATATCCATAACCAACACAAGAGTGTTTTGGAGGGTATACTACTGTACAGAAATGAAATGCACGTATATGAATAGCATTTTCATAAACTCAATTTTACAGTTTGGCACAAGTTATGCATTTATAATTTTACAATAGGTGCTAAAAAGGTACGACCACCAACGGCAAAGTGCACCTGGTAGCGTCGACACATGAATTGCCTTAAAAGTTCAATACTCCTGGTGGTTGTCTCGACGAGTTTCATCGTCATTAAAAATTAGCAGATTTCGATGGACGAGTTATCTCGGCATTCGAAGAAAATTGACCAGATCATGATCTCATCATTATCAAAAGATCGACATTATCCGATGGCGCGATATGTAATCATTGAAAGAAATAAGACTGGATCTTTAACTCGTCATCAACAAAAAATATGTAATATCGTTATATCAATTTTGCTAATGAAGAAGTATCTCGTCATTGGCAAAATTGGTTTGATCATGATGGACGAGATATCTCGTGGAAATCATGTGGAAGGTTAACAAGTGTGCATGTTGACATACAAGTGCATTTCCATCAGCTGTCCCATATGCTAAGTACATGTCAACCATCTCAGCATTCGCGAAACGGTACATGTTACTCGGACGATGTCAACGTGTAGTGAAGATAGCCTTAATAGCTCGATAGCCAACCATCTGAAAGCTTAAGCTATCCTTGATGGTAGACCATTTCTGACACCAATCACTAGATCACGCCCCTCTTCTCTTACAGATCTTTTCGATGTGATCGTTTTATCTCTGAATCGTCAGCCGTCTCGTATATAAATTTTATTGCTGTTACTGTATTATTTTCTGATAAACATATTTAAAAGCTGTCCCCATTTCATGGTTGGAAATTCATAAAATGAATTATGATACTCTTTTGTGACAAGTTCCAGCATCCGTGTTTTTGTGACACAATTTATCTATTTCCTTCAATGGTGGGAGTATGGTCTCTCAAACACTACATAATTGTTACAAAAATGAATATTGCTTCATAATGCCTTCTTAAATTTCTACCATAAATTGCGCATAGTGTGGGAACCCTTCCAAAACCAACCCCATTTCCTGTAGGACACGCAACTTAGTTAAGTATCTTTCGCTTTAATTCCGTTGCATTCAACAGACCAGTTTCAAATGCTTGTCCCTTATGTTGACAATAAACCCGGGATTTATGTTGTAAAAGCAGTGTTTCGTGACTAGAAGATCTCCATGTACAAAAGAGAGCCTATTAGAGTTCAGTGCTTCGAAAAACAAAATTAACAGTTTTCCATCGATGAAAACTGATATTACAAATAGAAAAGTAATATTTATATCAGTTTTGTAAGAATGTCTGTTTCCATACCAAACTAAAAAGGTATAAAATTCTATACGCGTATTTTTAATGAACTTTACATGGCATCTAGTATTGATTGTTTTGTATACTTATATCGGAATGAATATTTATCTCAAGCCCAAGAATAAATGTTAAAATAACTTATAAGCAATCTTGTCATAAATTATGACACAAAAATATATTTCTATGTCGAAATTTACGTACAAGATAATTCACGAAAGTCACATATACATTTAAATGAATTTACGGTTTCTATTTCTTTAAATATGGAATTTTCTTTAAATATAAATTTTCGATTGTAATTGTATAGTTATTCTTAGAAATGCACGACTATATAATTGTATTTAGAAATACACAATTGTAACTGTATAATTGAATGAATTCAGGATTGAATTGGATTGGATGTTGAGGTTTTATGGCACAAGGTCCAAAAGTGGAAAAGCTGCGCCAAACACGACAGAATATAGTCCAATTAAAGCGTAAAACATTTAAAAATAAAGTCCAAGACAAAGATAAAAGGTAGATTTAAAACATGTAAAATGTGTAGATAGATGACAGTAAAAATATTTAAATAGACAAATAATAAAAACAAGACCATCATCATCTGAGGCATAACTGATGAGACTGAAGAATTTAATTTACATATGTACAAAATAAAAAATGCACAAAATTTTGAAAGTGTCAAATTTAAACAGCAGAAGATGGACAATTCAGACTAGTCAGAAGCGCTACACCACCACTAGCCTGATTGTTTGTAAATTATCTCTTCTTGTGATATTATATCTTCCAATTTTTGTGCATACTGCTGGTGTCAAAAAAGTTTCTTGCAGTCCAAGACATACAGGAGGGCAACAATCAATCAGAGCTTCTACATTCTCAACATGACTACGGTAGCCTTGGCAATTCCGAAATATTATTTTAACCATTATGATATTCTTTCAGGGATTTTTTGCGTTTGTGCCTACTCTTTTTATTTTGTCTATTTCCATTTTCTCACCAGATGAAGACTAGGTTTCCCAGTATTTTTAGTCGATTCTATTAGGTTTTATAGTATCTAATTTCATTTGTGATTTTGTTTGAGAAGTGTGTTTAAGATTAGGATCAGATGGTTTGGGAATGTTTGTTTTTGTTGATTTTTAATGGTTGCATCTTTTTCTTGGACGATTGTTTCTTTGTTTTGCACAATTGTATTTTCAATTTCTTCATTGGGAATGGTATCTATTTGGACAGTAACGGAATTTTCAATTTCTTTATTGGAAATGGTATCTGTTAGGATAACAGCGAATTTCATCCTTTTAAATGCGTATGAAATATTTGCTCTTAGTGTCTGCCTTTCTACTAGTTTTTTTGCTTCGAGATATGGAATCTTTTTTATCTTTATACTTCGAATTTCTTTTTCTTTTTTTATTGAGGACAAGACCTGGAGTAAATAGGATGTTTTCCCTTGCAATTGAAGCATACAGGTTAATCAGTGCAGTTTTCACCATGTTCAGGTTTTGAGCATCTGGCACAAATTGCAGGTGATTGGCATGAAGCCTGGGAATATTCAAACCTCTGACACTTAAAGCATCTTTGGGGGTTTGGAATGAACGGTCTAATGCTGCAATTTAAGTATCCTGCTTTAATGGATGTCGGCATATCTGGTGTCTTGAATGTTAATATTACATGTTTTGTGTTAATACGTTTATCATCTCGTTTGATGCAGATGCGTTTGGCTGAATAAAGATGTTGAGATTTCAATTCTTCGATAAATCCCTGTTCAGATACATTAAAAAGATCAGATTTAGATAGGACTCCACGACTAGAATTTAGAATTCTGTGTGGAGTTACATTAACTTTTAGTTCGCCAATTTGGTTTAATTCCATTAGTTGTTCAGATTGATATGCAGGGATAAAGTTTATATGAAAAGATCACCAGACAGCAACAATTTTTTATTGCTTTTGGTTCGCCAGCAGCAGACTGAATATATTTTTGTACAACAAATGGTGAAAAGGTTACAAGTTTCCCTTCAGGGTTATTAATTATTAAAAATTTAGGTATTGAGCAAGTATTGTTGTTAGAGGGATTTAGGCCTCCTCTAGGGCACAAAGAAAATTTTAGATCCATAGATTAAACAATTATCTTCATGGTGAACCCATACCCACCACGGAGTCCAACAAGGGGAAGTGGTTGCTGACTAAAACATTCCAGCCTCAGCACACACTTCAAAATACCACCATGATATAGTGCTACAGTATAGGGATGTGGATCCGCCGGTACACCCAGGGCATCCCTAGCTGCAGCGCTAACCCAAAATACTTAAGACGAGTGAAGTACAGCACGACAGAGGGGATAAGCACTCTGCCGTGGTGAAACCCAGAGAAATTAAGTGAGCCGATTGACCAGAGCGGGCTCACTCTGGTCACCCATCTACGTTGAAACATGGGCCATCAGGTACCCCACGATTCCATTTCCTCCCGATACGGGATGCCGCACACTACAAACATGCGGGTCAGAAAAAGTCTGACATTTTATAAAGTAAAAATTAAATATAACTATAGAAATGGGAATTTTGTTTTAAAAAGCAAATCAAATTGGAAAACTCAAAATGGAATTTTGATATGATGGATATGATTGATGATATATGATAATTGGATTTCAAAGCAAAATTGTTCATAATTTCAATGTTGTTCACAAGACACATGAAAGGGAAAAACAAGAGGGGTAGGAGATAGAACAGTAGATGGAAAAGAGATAAGATCGCTTTGGTACCCCTGGAGTGCGATTCCTGTGTTTACCAAAGACAGTAAACCCCATGGGAGAAGAGCAGTTCGCTCGGTTACCTCGGGTTCGTGAAGAACCTAGAACACACCTAGAGAAGATGTGCCCCCGAGGAGATTGAATTTAGGAATAGACCATTGTAACTACACAATTTTACTTCTAAATAAACGATTGTAACTGTTGTAGGGTGATGAAAAGTAAACTCAAGTAAAAACAATAACAATGAATTAATTTTCACGAAAGTATACAGGCCGTTCACGTTTATCAAAGAGAAGTCTATAAATTCTTATCCAAGACGAGAGCCATCAGCATAGGAAATTTACGTATATATGTACATTAAAAGGTATTGATATTTATAGTTTTTTAAATACACGATTCTAATTTTATAATTGTACTTTGAAATACAGCATTGTAACTGTATGATCATTTAGAAATACAGGATTGTAACTGAATAAATGTATTTAAAACGCATGATTGTAACTGTATATTTATTTAGAAACAGGTATTGTAACAATAATTGTATTTAGAAACACAAATGTAACTGCATATTTGTATATAGATTCACGATTCTAACTGTATATTTGCATTAGATATACACGATTATATAATTGTATCTTGAAATACAGGATTATAATTGAATAAAATTCTACTTCCCCAGGGAATTTTTCCGAAGGCGTGCTTGTAATTCCATCATTCTAAATTTATTTGAAATAAAAGAATTAATTTTAATGGAAAAGTAGAATGAAGGCTCGTACACATAAACACTAAGTGCAAACAAAGAGGAGTAAATAATAATGAAAAAAACTGGTTTTGAAAGCAAGATATGCACTCATTCCTTTCACTCTCAAAGTTCCTACTTTCACAAAAAAGAGCGACATTAAATGAACTTACTCCCTCTCTTGCAAAGGCGAGCAAAAAAGGCATGTTTTTATTAAATTTTTTATTGCACTTTATCTCATTAAGCAGTTGATTCTACTCTCTAAGCCCCATATTTACTTCGTTCTTGAGCAACAAAACTGTCCCGCTTCTAATTAAATTCCATTTCTTTCTGCGCTCATAAACTCCTTCAAATTAATTTTACGTCCTCTTTGGATAGGATTTAAGTTCAATTTTCTTCATGCCCCTCGTCTTAATTGCTGTTCCTGAGAACGTTTGAAGAAGTGACTTAAGGTATTATTAAAATTGTTAATGGTTCTTGGACTTATGATGATGGTTTACGCCCTTTGTTTTGTGCATAAATTCAAAATTTCGGTTCCATTAAAAAGGTTGTGAAACTGCTTTCTACTCGTTTTGACTCTGAGAAATACATACAAATTTAAAATGAAAGAGCTAAAATCATATAAAATGTGAATAGGAATCCGGAGATATCAATACTGTAGTATTCAGATACTTTTTTTCTATACAAACTACAGTAGAAAGCTTTTCTAATGTACTAAGCTATAGTAGAAAGCTTTTCTAATGTACTAAGCTAGAGACACTTCAGAAGGCTATTCTTAATCTTTATATTGGCAATAAATGGCGTTAATATATGTTTTGGTATGTTTTAGCGATTTAATGCAATTGGTAATTTAGTGAAATTAATCTACTACACTCTGTAAACATGTCAATTGTAGAAATTGTTGTCTCAACTAATGTTCCTAAGAACTTTTGAAGAAGTGACTTAAAGTATTATGAAATTTGTTAATAGTTCTTGGACTTATGATGATAACTTACGTACTTTGTCCTTCACTTAATTTCAAAATTTAAGGTTCTGTTAACAAGATTAACGAACTACTTCCTACTCGTTATCGTTTTGAGAAATACTAAAAAAATAAATTAGGGAAGTAAAATCATATAAGTGCGAATAAAAATCCGGAGATGTTGATTACTACTGAATCTGTAGTATTCAAGTATATTTTTCTAAGGTACTGAGCTATATAAGAACTCCCATTTAGCCTTAGAAGTCACTTAAACAGGCTATCCGTAATCTCTAGCTTGGCAATAGATGACGATTATATGTGTTTTTGTTTAGATCGCAATGTTCTAAAGATCTAGTGTAATGGGTAATTTAATTAAACTAATCTATTCCACTTTATAAGTATATCAATTGTAAAAATTACTGTTAGTAAGAACGTTTGAAGAGAGGACTTAATGTATTACTAAAATTGTTAAGGGTTCTTGAATTTGTGATGATAGTTTACGCCATTTGTTCTATACGTAAATGCAAATGTTCGATTCTATTAAAAAGGTTAATAAATTTGGTTCTAATCGTTATCGTTTTGGGAAATACTGAAAATATAAAATGATGAAGCTGAAATTATATACAAATAGATATTCGATTTTGATTACTACTAAATATGTAGAATGTAGATAAATTTCCTTAATGTACTTAGCTGTATTAGAGCTTAACGCAAGGGTCATATTTGGCTTAGCTGTTCCTGACGCAAGACAGAAAATGCCAATTAATGGACATATACATACAAGGAAAGTTTTACCGACACAGAAGACAGAAATACACCCAGGGACGAATTGAACCATTGAACTTTGACCCACAGGAAATCAGGAAAATAAAACACATTAAATACACATTCATACTAGACTAATTTCAATGCTTCTCGTATAACTAGCTCAAAAGTACGGTTTACAACCATTACTATATGTACAATTCATGCATATAATATGTAAACATAAAAATTAGTTTATAAGTGGATTAAAATATCAACTGCTGACTATGAGGTAAATGCCAGGATATTCTAAAATTCATACATAATTTCTATAGTGTTGAAGTTAAATAATAAAGCGTTGTAAAAACCCACTTAAATCAGATTAATACACACACATTAGCATATACCGTTAAGATATTAACAAGCCTTTATAAGATTTTCGAGTAAGTCTAATGAAATAAGTTTACAATGGAAAAATAAGGCATAGTCTAAATTTTGAGTTTTCGATATGTAACTGCTATTTGACATTTCATACAAATGAAATTAGAGATCCAAAGCTCTTCATAAGAAATTAATGTATTTTATTATTGAGTAAAAAAATTATATGCATAGTTATAAAAATTCAATTCCATTATTTCATTATTGTGTTTCCCAACTCTTACTGTTATATGTATTTTAATGAACACATGACATTAAATAGCAAACAAGAGTTAGCTTTAGATTTTTTGAAATATTTATAACTATAAAAATGATCTGTACAATTTGTTTCATTAAATGTAATGATGAGCTTTTTATATATATTTTTATGATTCCACAAAAAAATGTCACCCATCTACAGTGCCTGTATATGCATTATTTGTTTTCTACTTTGGGTTTATTAAGAAAATATGAATTATAGATCAGAAAGTATACACATGGTTACAGTAGTTTTAAATATTATAAATTGTACTCTACGACGTACTTGTAAGACATTTGTGCAATAAAATACAAATCCTTGTAGTCCCTCAAAATTAAAATTTTAATTGTAGTTTTTAAATGCTTAATGTATTGATGATCAAATTATACTAATTTTAATGATTATATGATTCAACTATTAAAGATGAATCTTAATATTTCGACTTTTACTTTTCATCTAAATTGTGAGTACTTCATACTGAGCTTTATCGTGTAGCAATACGTATTTTTATAGTGTGTATAGGATTCTGTAGCACCTATCCTTAATTCTTAGATTAAGATATTAGCATAATGTAGAAATACAACTGATTTTTAAAATATGTGCGTTTCATAGGATTCATTTGTCACTAGTTCTTTTGTCACAAATATTTTGTACTTATCCGATGATTTTGTGGTCTAGAGATGCAGAACTTTTGTACCATATATTGCTCAGTAACTCCTCAAGCCAAGAACTCAAGTCCATTACATTTTATTTTAGCCTATATCGATTTCGGTGCCTAATATCTTAAAGTTTCATTGGCTGTAAAACTGCAGAAACTGCTGACACGGTCTCTTTTTACGCTGATATCCTGAGTTATATTTCTAAATTTATTCTATCGATCCCCTCTAACTTTCTGCACAGGAGTAATCTTTCGCTTTAAGCAGATTTAGCGTCTCGCTTTGAATGAAAAGTGTGAGTATTTTAATAGATTGCAATCGATAATTTTTTCTGCTATTTTTAATGGCTATAAATGTTCAAATACTAATCTAATACTACAGAGTTTCCCAAATTTCTTTGATTCGAAATCTCTTTTGAAAGATACTTTTCTGCACCCCTATGTAAAACTGTCAATAAAATATAAAATAAAGTTCTGGAGATATTGTCATTCGCATTACAGGAAACGCAGAAATCTGAAGTCTTGCATAAAGGTAGTTTATGTAGAGAGGATGTGCACATTGGGTGTCGATTTTCGAATTTGGGAATTTTAGATAGGAAAATAAATGAAAATCTAGGAAAATGAACGCATTTTTGTGAAAGTTGGTCATAGAAAGAAGCGATTTAACGACACAGCAGTCAAATTCAGATTGATTTACCAGCCTTTCTGGAGAAAGTATTTTACAAACATTATTTTTACAGAATCTATGTTCTAATTTTTATGTATGAACTTTTTTATTTCTTTCCGAAATCTGAACAATTTTCGAATAGTTAAAGATGATATAAAAATAATTAAAAACATTTAATAATAATTTAATATTCTGAAAAATTTTTGTGATGGAAACTAATTTTAATGATAAAATTTTGCCACAGTTACAATTACTTTAACTTCATTTTTGTAGAAACGAATCTTTATTTAATACATCGACCTTCTAATGAAATAGACGGAGCATGTGGGCTGTCGGAAGATCTCTGCAGGGTAAATCATATGGACTGTCTTAGCCGATTGGCTGTCGAATCGCAGACTAGTGTTTTTGATCACAGTGGATGATCACTTTAACCAATCCATAATTTAGGATTCATGCTTTTACACACAACCACGTGATAGATCTTCAAACCGAGCAACTGGAAGAAATAACATGTACCTGCTGGTACATGCTCCGTCTATTTCATAAAAAGGTTGATGATTTAATAAACGAGGTGCAAGAGAAAAAACATTGACGATGAAAGTTAAACTTTCATTCTCGGTATCTGGAAATGGCGGAATTAATACTTTACTTTAATTCCATTTAAAATTCTAAGTTTATGCATTGGAGTTAAGACAACGAAATGCAATTTCAAATTTTAGCTTTTCTAGGTATTATTAATATGAGTTCCGTTTGTATATTAAATCATTGTTTTACACTTGTTTTATTCTGAGTATTTTGGTAAATAAGTATCAGATTTAAGCTTCGAATCTACAACTGAATAGGTTCGAAGTTGAAGTCCGATACTTTTGCTCGCATCGTTTATTTTTCCGAATTTTACATGTTTGAATTACCGGAATTTAATTTATGTTTGTTAAGCTGCTACTGTTGCATTTATGTGTTCTATTATTTTATATGCCGTTAATAAATTATTTATGTGTTATATTACGTTAGATTAGACCAATTACGTATATTGTGCCTAATATCGCTAAAGACGTGAGTTCATTTTTTGTTGATCTCGACCAACTTCCCTTGAAAGTCCTTGGTTTAACATTGTATTATTCCGTGAAACAAAAAGATATAAAATGCACGAAATAAAACCTTTATTGTAATATTGTAAGTTAAGTGTTGTAATTCAAATTTTGACATCTATTTCTTAACAAGTAAAATCACAAAACATACATTTAATTTTCATGTTTAAATTCAAATTACTGGGTTTTATTGACACATGTATTCAACTGTCAAGTAACCATATATATGATTCCGAATATGTACGTGATTTCCATTCAGAAATCGAATCTCTGAATTGAAAAAAATAGACCATTGTGTTGCTACAATGTGACGTTAATTAACTACCTACCGAATTTTAAAAATTGCCCCAAGGATTCGATTGTACCTGCATATCAGTTCGACTAAAGAAAATTTAATATGAAGCAGTACGGCTTTCAGAAGATTATAAATGTTAAAAAATATCCGATCTAGGACGTTTTAATTTTTTTTAATGGCATCACGTCAGAAGATCACTGGTGCTTACTTTACGAATTGAAACTGCTCTTATATAAATTACCAACAAAACGTTTGTTTAAAATGTGATTGTTTTCTTACAAAAAGTGCTGTCAAACGACGTACATTTCTGAAAAACTACAATCGATTACTTTTGATTTGTCTATACAAGGGATTTACAGTGCAAATAAACGACCTTTGAAATACTTTTATTTTATTTCCGGACCGATTTTTCTTCCAGTACGGAATACCTACAGGAAGCACGTTTTTCCACAAAACACTAGGGCCATAAAAATTAAGCCTTACAGAAAAAGTCTTACACATCGATATTTAATTTTAAAACATCTTTGTTATTTCATGTGCTAGTGAATTTAATTTGTTTTAAAGGAGTGCATTTGTCTAAAAAACTAATTTCTCATCCACTCGTTAATGATGGTTAAATTCGGAACTATCCATATATGCTTAGTAGAAAATGTTTTCTCATTTGAATATGAAGGGAATTTTTCTAAAAAGTAATACAAAAGTAAGATTAAGGAAAAAACACAAAATTATTAGATGAAAAACATTATATGAATAGCAATTTTATAAAAACATGAATCTTTTACTGTAAATTTGAACATGGAAAAACTCGATATTAATCTATCAATCCTCCTGGTTAATTATTATTCCTCCTGGTCAAGACGAGGTATCTCGTCACTAAGCAAAATTAACCAGATCTTGATAGACGATATATATCGTCATTAGAAAAATACTGACCAAATCTTAATTTCGTCATCATAAAACTTGTCAATATATTGATGACTAGATATCTCGTCATCAGTAAAATTGGTCTGATCTTGATGGATGAGATATCTCGTCGAAGCCACTTGGAGGGTTAAAATGTTGTACTGACTTGCTCAAATTTTAATTACCATCACAAGGAATACTCCCTTTTTGGTTTAAACCATTTTAATGAACACAGACACAGTACAAACACGACACACAACATAAATAGAAAAGGTAGTATATATCAAAATCCACACATCTCAGTCTCGATCACTCTCCAAAAAACACAACCCACACGTCTCTCGCCACACTCGTTCTTAACTCTTTCCTTTCTCAAAGTCCTTCTGGGCATGCGCAAGGGCGCCATCTATCTTAGTCTGAAGTCTTTACAGACTTATAAACTCCTCCCCACAAGGAGGAAACTTTTCTCGAAGAATGAGGGAAAAGTTTTGATGACTCCACTGCCTGAAAAAGTCTCCAGATAGGTGCAGTCATTGGAAAAGTTCAAGAGTTCAAGTACACAAAATACACTGCACATGTACCAGATTATAGCAATCAGTGCCTTGAACTCAAAAATATTATACAAAAAATTATATACTTATTAAAAATTTAGGAAAACAATTTACACTAATGATAAGAAAAATTTAAAATTTTCACACATAATACAAATATCAAAATAAACAATAAACTTACTAATATAAAATAAAAGGATATGAGGTTTATGGGATGCGACTTAATGAATCAGCATTTTGATGCTGTTTCCCCCTCTTATGGACAACCTCATAATTGAATGGCTGCAGGATCAAAGCCCAACGTAAAAGTCTAGGGTTGGTTCCCGTATTTTTGTCCAGCCAAACAAGGGGATTATGGTCCGTCTGGATGATGAACTTCTGGTGTCCATCCAAATAACATCGCAGCTTTTGGATGGCGAACACTGTTGGGTTTTATCGATTGAAGACAGAGTTTTTATACATTAAAAATAAATTTTATTACGTGACCAAGTCTTATGGTTTAAAAACATACAAGAAGTCTGATCAGATCATGATCCCCAATCTTATCACTTATATACATTCAAAGATTTACATATTCTTCTATATTGATGTGCCCCACACGGCACTATAATTGGAGGTTTGAGACCGATTCCAACATGCGGCCCCATCGGTTGTAAAACCTCAGCAGATGTATTACAATTCAATATATATATTTATATAAATCTAACAAAATATTTTTCTAATAATATTTTTAAATTTATTTAACAATAAAGGCTTTGTTAAAAAGTCAGCCAAATTATTTTCCGATGAAATATAATTTACGTTAAATAGTTCATCTTTTATTAATTTACGAATAAATTTGTACTTGATATCAATATGTTTAGTTTTTTGATTTTTCTGACTATTTTTTGAAAAATAGATAGCAGATTGATTATCACAATATACTTGGGGTCTTATGTAATCACACAAACTTAATTCATTTATAATTCTACTAAACCAAATAACTTCTTTAGTGCAATCGGTTAGTGCAATAAATTCAGATTCCATTGAGCTAAGAGCTATGCACTTTTGTTTAGAAGATTTCCATGATATTGGGATGTTACCAAAATAAATTAAATAGCCACTGCTTGAATGTCTGTTTGTGAGACCACATCCCCAATTTGCATCAGAAAAAGCAATCAAATTTGAACTTTTCACGTCAACTTGACAGTGATACCAACCCAACATAGAAATCAATAGTACAAACAATAATCTAACGATAGAAAAATTCACAACTGGTGAAAAAGTATCTTTAAAATCAATGCCGGGTTTTTGCTTAAAACCTTGAGCAACAAGACGAGCTTTATACCTTTTAGGTATATTGTTTTCGTCCATTTTTATGCTGTACACCCACTTACTTCCAATTATGGTTGTATTTGGGGGTGTGTCCACTAATTTCCATACTTGCCTATCCTTCATTATCTGAATTTCTTCATTCATGGCAGTATTCCATTTAATTTTATCCTTACTTGCCTGCGTTTCTTCATAACTTTTGGGGATTTCGACATTGTAACACTGATCATACATGTCGTACAGCTGCTGCTCTAAAAAGTTAGATTCATCACTAGAAGTAGATGGCACATTAGAAATATCCACATTAGGATGTTCAGTTTCTGGCTTAAAATTGAAATTTACAGGATCAAACCTAATCTTATTTTTAGTACAGTACTTTTTTATATCATTTAAAGATCTCATTCTCAAATTTTCAGGAGAATAATAGTATACATCTATCCTATTGCTTTTATTTCTAGGTTTTTCGATTCTTCGCCAATTTGAAATGTTAAGACATTTTAAGTTCTCAGTTTTAACTAAATCTTTAGAATCTAAAACTTGAGTTTCACTTTCCGATTTTACTTTTATATTTTCATTTGATTGATAAATAGGAATATTAGAATTAAGATCGAAAGAAACGTACTCAAAGTTTTTACCAAATAGTACATCAACAGCTTTCTTACTTTCGTCGATATGAACATGGACTGTTTCAACTAATCTCTTCTCGTTTGGGATATATATTCTGTAACCTTTAGTTTTCAAACCATATCCTGTCAAAATACCAAGTTTTGCTCTGGGTTGTAATTTATTTCTCTGTATTTTAGGAATATGAACATATGCCAAAGAGCCAAAAATTCTAAAATGTTTTACTGATGGTTTGAAACCAGTCCATATTTCGTTAGGAGATATACCCTCAGTTAATTTGTGTTCGCATCTATTTTTAGTGTGAATAAATGCTAAAAGTGCTTCTGACCAAAATTGTGGTTGTAAACCACTGTCTTGAAGCATAGCTCTGACACAATCCATGGCTGTTCTATTGAACCTTTCTGCAATGCCATTTTGTTCAGGGGTATAAGTTGAAGTTCTTTCGATTTTTATTCCTATATCATTTAAAAACTTTTTAAATTCTTTGTGACAAAATTCTAAACCATTGTCAGTTCGGACACATTTTAACTTAACATTTAGCTGTCTTTCAGCTCTAACCAAGTATTTTTTAAAGTAATCAAAAACTTCATTCTTATTTCGAATAATATAAACAGTTACTTTACGTGAAAAATCATCAATAATAGATAAAAAGTATTTGTTTCCACCTAGAGAGTTAACTGGAGCAGGACCCCACAAATCCATATGGATCCTTTCCAAAACATTTTTAGTTTTCCTTTCGTACGTATAGTTTCTTTTTAAGGATATTCTAGTGGATTTAGCAATAGCACAAATCTTACAATTTTTATCTATATTCTTACAATTAAGTTTTTCAATTCCTTTTACACAATTAATTTTACTCATATTTTCAATTAAGGGCATGTTAACATGACAAAACCTACGGTGGGCTTTTTCTAGATCTAAACCAGTTACATATGTATAATTTTTAATCTTGGGATAACCTTTCAAGATATACAATTTTCCAATTCTGGGAACAGTAAACAAATATTTATTATAACTATTATAAATAATCATTTTGTTATTTCCCCATTTAATTTGGTTTCCCACAAGATCAATTCGAGCACCACTAATTAAATTTCTTCTCATATTAGGTGAGTATAACACATCTTTTAAAGTTATATCATAATTTCTGTTTCTATCTAAAACTGTAAATTGAATATCACCCATACCTAATACTTCCGAGGTGCTGTCCTTGTCTCCGACTAGGATCTTCTGTGGTGGTAGTTTTCTGAATGTCGTAAAACATATCACGTTCTTTACAGAAGTGAGCAGTTGCAGCAGAATCAATGAGAAATTCCCTCGGTCTTTCATTTGGAAAATTTGAAACTGCATAGGCACGTTGAAGATCAGTTTTTGGATTGTCCTCCATATAAAATAATTCACCACCAGGTTTCTGCCGATTGCATTTCTTGAAGCACTTCGATTCGTAATGTCCCGACTTTTTGCAGTAGTTGCAGAATGGTCGCGGCCCCATACGACAAACTGTCGACTTTCTTGGGCTTGAAGGAATTAATTCAGGGTCCAGTACGCATCTGCTGTAATATCTGCTGTGATCAGGAGTAGACGCCCGTGTCTCCTTGCATCTAGATGACCTGTTTCTTGTAGCATAAGCATCGGCCACGATACTTAATTTTGTGTCTTCGTCCTTCCGCTTCAGCTCGATCCGGCTGGATTCTGTTATTAAATGTTTAGACAAATTGTCTAGCGTGAACTCCTTGTCATCCATCCTGTATAGCAGTTGTACCAGATTATCGTATTCGTGAGGTAAATGTCTTATTAGTTGAAAGCAAACTAAGAGGTCTGGGATTTCGAATCCACCTTCTTTTATCTGTAACAGCTTCTCATGCACTCGTTTGCAGAAGAGTCCAATGGATTCGTCCTCCGGCTGGTAGCGGATTGAAAAGAACTCGTCCACAAGGCCTGCCAATCGTGCTCTAGGTGCTGGTTCAAAGTTGGTCTTTAATATATCCCAGGCTTCCTTACCGTCCTCAGTAGATGAAATTAAGACTTGATATTTTCTATCTATGCCCTGGTAGATAGTTGTGTATGTCCTCTGCTTCCTATAACGATAGTCTCTTTTTTCTTGTTCTGGAGCATCTTCCAATAATAGAGGTTCCGTTTTAATGATAAATTCCCAGCAGTTCCGGTCCATTAGCAATACCTTCATGTCCGTCTTCCACGTGACATAGTTGAAATCCGATAACTTCGGGAAGGAAAACATGGACATTTCTTGAATACCCATCATACTGGAAACCGGTAGTGGCAGAATTCAGGTTCAGCTTAAGGTCTGGGGCCCATAACCAATTGTTGGGTTTTATCGATTGAAGACAGAGTTTTTATACATTAAAAATAAATTTTATTACGTGACCAAGTCTTATGGTTTAAAAACATACAAGAAGTCTGATCAGATCATGATCCCCAATCTTATCACTTATATACATTCAAAGATTTACATATTCTTCTATATTGATGTGCCCCACACGGCACTATAATTGGAGGTTTGAGACCGATTCCAACAAACACGATAGCTGCGCACTCTCTCTCGATGGTAATGTACTTTTGTTCTGCATTTGAGAACTTCCGACTCAAGTACATGACAGGATGTTCCTCACCAATGTCATTAATTTGGGACAAAACGATGCCAATCCCAAGATTTGACGCGTCACATTGGACGAGAAACTGTCTCGAGAAATCTGGACTGTACAACACCGGATTCTCCGACAACCGTTTCTTTAACTTGTCAAACGCCTCTCGACAAGCATCAGTCCATATGACAGCAGCACGACGATTTTTTCCTTTCAGCAGATCTGTAATTGGTGCTGAGAGGACTGAAAAGTCAGGAATGTATTTTCGATAATACCCCGCAAGTCCTAAGAAAGATCGGATCTGCGTCTTAGTCGCAGGGGTCGGAAAGTCCTTTACAGTTTGGATCTTCAATTCTCCAGGTGTTCTCTGGCCCTGACCAACCAAGTGCCCAAGATACTTTACGTACGCACGAGCAAACTGGCACTTAGAAGGCTTGATGTGCAGATGAGCTGCATTCATCTTTTCTAAGACGGTTTTCAAATGTTGTAAATGATCTTCCCAACTTAGGGAATAGATGGCTACATCATCCAAGTAAGGGCATGCAAATTCTCCACAGTCTTTCAACAGTTCGGCCATCAAACGACTAAAGTCATAAGGGGCATTTTTCAAACCGAATGGCAATCTCAACGGTCGAAATGTCCCAAAACTGGTTACAAAAGCTGAATATCTTTGGGCTCGTTTACTCAGAGGTATTTGCCAATAACCTCGGGTCAAATCTAGAACGGTGATATACTTGGCAGCTGACACTTTTTCAACAAGCTGCTCAATGTTTGGCAGAGGAAAGTACTGGGTTCTAGTGACCTTGTTGAGTCTTCGATAGTCGATGCACGGTCTTGCATCCTTTCCTGGTACTTCTACCAGAATAAGAGGAGAAGTAAAATCAGATTCTCCTGGCTCAATGACTTTGAGCGACAGCATCTTCTCCACTTCCATCTTCAAAATTTCTGTTTGGCGTGGAGACATCTTGTAAGGTTTGGCACAGATGGGCCTCTCAGATTCAAGCTCAATGTCATGTTCAGTAAGATCAGTACACCCCGGCTGGTTTGAGAATGAGCTAGAGTATTTTGATAGCAACTCTCTCAGCTGCTCCTTCTGATCTTCTGACAAGCGACCATTTTGTTCTATGTCTTGCCAAATTTGTGTCATTTCCGAGACTTCAGGCTTCTGCTCGAGACTTGGAATGTCCTCCTCGTTGTCACAGTTCCTAATATCTTTTAGACAGATTAAATTCACATTTTCGGGTCTCTGGAAATATGACTTGAGCATGTTCACATGGTACACATGGGATTTGTCTTTTTCTGGAAACTGCACAATGTAGTTGGTTTCGGAAAGCTTTTTAACGACTTTCCCTGGGCCGATCCAATGAACTGCCATTTTGTTAGGCCTAGATGTAGCGACAACCAGCACAAGGTCGCCTTCACAAAATTTACGCTTCATAGCCTTGCGATCATACCATAGTTTTTGTTTGTCTTTGGCGTTCTCCATGTTTTGGACGGCTAATTCTTGACACCTTTTCATGCGGTTTAGTAGCTTGAAGACATATGATACTACGCTAGTCTTCTCTTCCTCGCTTTCCGTCAAGTTCTCGTACAGTAGAGTCATGGGAGTCCTCAAATTCTGTCCATGAACCAGCTCAGCTGGAGTATATCCAGTACTGTCATGAGTAACAACTCGTAGAGCAAACAGGGCATGAGGCAAGATTTTCTCCCAATCAGGTCCTGACTCCAGACACAGGACTCGAAGAATTCTCTTCAAAGTTCTATGTAGTCTCTCCACAGGATTGCTCTGGGGATGATGTACGGAACTTCGCACTACTTTAACTCCAAATTTCTCCAGGAACTCCGTTGTGAGTGCACTTGTAAACGACGTTCCTTGATCGCTTTGCAGCTCCCTCGGGAAACCCATCCGACTAAAGATTTGCAGGAAACTATCGACCACGGTTGAAGAACTAAGATTTGGGACAGGAACTGCATCGGGATATTTGGAAGACATGCAAATTGCAGTGATGAGATACCGGTTTCCAGATGGTGTAGTAGGTAAAGGACCACAAGCATCCACATTAATCTTTGTGAAGATCTCCGAGATGACAGGAACGATCTTCATGGGTGCCTTCTTCTTATCCCGAGGTTTCCCGACTCGCTGACATTGGTCACAAGATCTGACAAATTCTTCAACATCTTTGTAACAATTCGGCCAAAAAAAAGTTTTAAAAAGAGCATCTTTAGTCTTGGTCACTCCTAAGTGAGCCGCTGTTCCTTCATGAGAAAGTTTCTTTAATTGGTCCCGAAGCTTCTCTGGAACAATCAGCAGTTTTCTCTGCGTACCATCCTTGTCACTTTTCAGATAGAACAGCATTTGATTAACGATTGCATACTTGGTTTCCTTTGCTAACTCCTCAGCTTCTAGGAAAAGTGGTTTCAACTCTTTACTCTTGCGCTGCTCTTCGACAAAATCATTCCGTGAGGCTTTAATCAGATCTGGAAGTGAGGCTTCTTCCGCCATAGGCAATACCTCTCCGTCTTCCTCTGTTAACACGGTACTGTCATTCTCTTCTCCAGGACTCGACTCAACTGGATACTCTTCAACTTCGGCTGTCAAAAGACTTTTCTGAGCTCTCGTCTGAACTGCATTAATAACTTGGATCTCCAGCTCCTTATCTTTTTTCATACTCTCGATCAGAGCAACGGTTTTGTTACTTAGTAGGTAATGCTCTTGATCCAGAAAACTGTCTCTTACAGCAGCTTTCGTAAGGACATGTCCCAATTCGCAGTTCAAATCAACTTCTGCAATGGGCAAGCAGACCGGGCTGTCTACTAATGGAGAAGCGAGCCACACATGCTCACCTGTGTACATATGTGGTTTGATAAATTTTCTGGGAATAAGATCGATGCTGGCACCAGTATCTCTCAAGATAGACATTTGGGCTCCATTTACTGTCCCAGCACTAGTATAAGGAGACATCAACTCAGGCACGTGTCTTCCAAAGACTTCATTGGCAGCTACTACTTCAGATCTCTTGAGCTTCGGGCATTGGGGTCTCAGATGTGATAACGAACCGCATTCATAGCATCGGAGCTGTCTTCTCTTTTCAAACTCTCTTTCACGGTTTTCGTTGCTTGCGGGTTCGGTTTTGACCGGATGTTTGTTCTTGTCATCCTTGAATGGTACTTTGGGTCTACTTCCACTAAAATGTCCCTTTGAACCTTGATAGCCATACTTCTTTGGAAATTCCTTCTTCCTGAAACTCTGCCTGATGGTTTCGTACTCCTCGATCACTTCTGCCAATTCAAAAGGTGTCTTCAACTTCATCCATTTGTCAAGAAAATGCTCCTTGATTTGATCTGGTACACGATACTTCAATTGCTCGGCAACGATTAAATCTTTTAGTTGATGAAAGGTTTCAATTTCCAATTCAGCAAGCCATTCAGTGAAGTAGCTGTACAGTTCATGAGCATAATTTCTCCATGTTTTCTCTGCTGTTTTCTGATGTCTGTAGAAACACTGTTTCAATTTTTCAGCGTTCATTTTGTATCGTTTCAGAATGAGATCTTTCACAACATCATAATTGTTGGCCACTTCAGGAGGTTCTCGGGCAAGCATGTTAGATAACTCGGCTGGCAAAACGGCCAGCAAATAAGCCACCCAGTCCTCCTTCGGCACTCGAGCCATCTCTGCTTTCCTCTCGAAATTGATCAAATACAATCCCATTTCATCCCCTTTTTCGTCAAATTTGGGAGTGATTTGGGTAAGTTGGATTTTTCTGTTTCTATCCGCCCCATTTTCAGATTCCTCTTCAGACCGGCGAAATTCCTTCTGAGCCATTTCTAGTTTTTTAATTTCGAGTTCATGTTGTCTGACCCTTTCCCGTTCTTGTCGTTCTTCTTCTTGCCTAGCTAATTCTTCCTCACGAATTTTTTCTTGTCTAGCTAATTCTTCCTCACGAATTTTTTCTTGTCTAGCTAATTCTTCCTCTTCCAGTCTATCTTTTATGACTCGTTCCATGATTATCGTTACCTCCTCCCGATCGAAATTTGGGCTTTTTAAAATTATTTGTTTAATATCCGCAACCTTGCACGAAGTTGGTACCTTCTCACCAATTTCTTCCGCAACAGCAATTAAGTCCTGCTTTCTACCAATTGCAAGAAATGCCATGATTAAGGGCCAGGGGAAACACTATCAAAAACCTCTATTAAGGTATTAAATTCCAACAGAATTCACAAGACTTTATCAAAGAATTAAATTCGCTAATTATACGTTACAACTTTCTTACCGAACAACCAAAAATCAATAGAAATAATTTTCGAACACATAAACAAATTAAAATTTTCATTCATTAAAACAATATCTTTTTTTAAAGATGTTTTCAAATTGAGAAGAAAATAAATAGTTAAAGAAAAGTTCAACTAAAGAACAGCTGTTTTGAAAATAATACTACAATTAAAATACAATTCAGAATATAAACTCAACTTTCCTGTCTAATCAAGAAAAGGTATTTTCAGTTCAAAAGAATTCCCTTTTCTCTATGAACAATTGATTCACACTCAGAAGCATAAATGCACACACAAAAATATAAAACAGAATATCATTCTTTTCCTTTTCTTTTTTTTCGTCAACAAACACAGGAAGTGAATAATTCAAATCCACACTTTCAGATTTTTTTTTTTCGAGTTCTTTTTCTGAACACAAAATGGTCTCACATTTGCCACATTAGTTACACAAAGCAATTTCAAATTACTAACAAAAATTTCCTTAAGTACACAAGTTAGACATTCAAAATTCCGCAAAATAAATAAACAATTCTAAGGGGTTTCTTAGTCATTTAAATGAGCAACAAATGAAAATGACAATTTCAAAACACTCCAAAACTCTTTTAAATGAATTTCCGATTCATTCAGAAATATAACAAAATATTTTCCAAAGCAAAATAACCCAAGACGCACTAAATATTGAAAATTCTAGGCATTTGGTGCTGTTGACAACACTCATCAAAAAGAATTATACTTGTAATTCAAACTATATACTTCTACACCAAATTTTTAATTCTATTTTGAATCATACAACAGAATCAAATCAAATTTTAACAACACTTCAATTGTCATCAGATAGCATCATACAAAAGAACACAAAACAAACTAGGCTATCTCAATTTAAAATTTTAAAATAATTCTCTTTTCTCAGAAAACAAAACTCAAACTGACCATTTGAATAGTTCTAATTCTAACCATTCAGAACAGAAAATTCTTTTTTATATACCACATGAGTGTCCTAAATTTTCTTTTTTTTTTTTTTTACAATCAAACAAAATTTTAACTATATCAGTCTAGCTAAAATAAGAATAGTTTTGCAAATCAACAGAATAAATTTGCCTTTCAAAATCAGACAAAATTTTAACTATATCAACCTAGTTAAAATAAGAACACTTTTCAAAATTACCACTCCATTTTACCAAACAAAATTTTAACTATATCAGCCTAGTTAAAATAAGAACACTTGCAAAATTACAACTACCTTTCACCAAACAAAGTTTTAACTATATCAGCCTAGTTAAAATAAGAACACTTTTCAAAATTATCACTCCTTTTACCAAACAAAATTTTAACTATATCAGCCTAGTTAAAATAAGAGAGCATTTTTGCATATTACAACTGCCTTTTACAAAACCAAAACTGCATGAAACCAAAACAACGATTCTTCAATGAACCAAAACTCAACATGCAAAACTTTACAAATTACAATTAAAAAGGCACTGTTGCTAATGAAATCTGGTACTCACCCAATAATTTGCACTGGAGATATCAGCAATACCAGGATCGTATCCAAACGGCTGCCACCATTTCTTCGTAGTCTGTACTGACTTGCTCAAATTTTAATTACCATCACAAGGAATACTCCCTTTTTGGTTTAAACCATTTTAATGAACTCACAGACACAGTACAAACACGACACACAACATAAATAGAAAAGGTAGTATATATCAAAATCCACACATCTCAGTCTCGATCACTCTCCAAAAAACACAACCCACACGTCTCTCGCCACACTCGTTCTTAACTCTTTCCTTTCTCAAAGTCCTTCTGGGCATGCGCAAGGGCGCCATCTATCTTAGTCTGAAGTCTTTACAATGTTTATGATTAGTGCAATAAGTATCCAATTGATAACATTCAAAATAATAACTTATCAGCTCCTTCCAATAACAAGAAAATAATCTGTATAAAATAGCGCTATATGGACATTTTTATGGAAATATACATTATATCATGGAAATAAGAAAACAAAAAGTGATTAACAACATTAATTTTACGAACCCATTGATGTTAAAATTTTTTTATCGAAACTTTGTAATGAAATAATTAAATTCGAGTTTCATCCGCTTTCACTATTCCTGTTTCAATGTTTATTTTTATTCTTGTCCATTGTGGATGGTCTGAATATCATTCAAAACTCTATTCTAAAAAATGTCACCGCAGAGTGGATCTAAAAAGCAAATTTGAAGTTGCAATTTCATATTTTGTATAAGATAAGAAAGCTTAGAGAAAAGAAGCTAAAACATTATGTACAATACGGGGAGTATTATTACGACCGACGTTATGGGATATAAAGAAACCCATTAACGAAATTTAAATATTTTAATAAGGCGAAAATTGTATGTAGAATATTATATAGTCATTAGTAAATCAAACAAAATTGACAAAACCTAATGTGGGAATATCTGCTTCTATAGTCACTATTAATAATTAGACGCTTGCGTTCGAGGATAACATTTGCTATTGGTAAGGATCCTAAGGTTATGGTATTTTATCTTTCATAGACATTAGCATAAACCCCATAATTTTCCTTTTAAAGTCTAATCAGTCTATATTCAGTGTTATTGTAAATTTTTAATACTTTTCTCGAGAATTGTTCCATAATTCTATAAGCTTAGGTCTAAAATTTTCTAACGATTACTTGTATTTTGAATGTTGTCACTAATAGAAAACTGACGAATTATTGAATGCATTTTACGATAAATGAATCATAAAATAGGTCAAGAAAATTGCTCCTGGAAAAGCACTAAAAATAAAATAGTGGATTGATGGATTTACAATACATAAAACAAATATAATCTAATAAAAATATACAACATTTAATGTTTGATGAAATTTAATAACTAAATGTTATTTATTCGTAGTCACAAAAATCATTCTTTGATAATATTGATTTCTGAATGTTAAATATCCCGTGTAATTGATAATTAATTAATGTCGCACTAGAGCAAACAACGGGTTGAAATATGCCGTGTAAGCGACATGAAACATGTATTTGAATTTCTCATTCTTGAATGCAAGAAATTATGTAGGTGGAATTTCCTACATTAAAATTTACATTAATATGCATAGAACTTAAGGTAAAAATTACTTAATTCATAATGACAAATTCATGTGTTTTGATACGATATGCATAATTAGTGTATCGTATTGAAATAGTATTTATTTATACAGGAACTATTTTACATTCTTATACTTTAATCTTATGTATAAGAATGTAATTATTCGAAACTTCAATTTGGTTGAACACTACAAATTTAGTATTATAGAAGTTTTATTTATCATTCATTTCAATGCATCATTTAAATGTGCGTAATGATCCTTTTTATTTGCGTAATTATATGCGTCTGATGAGAAATATGATCTCAATATTTACATCATTTTCTGCAGAACTTTTGTTGATTTTCTATCAAACGGGAGCCAATTTGGCTTGAAGAATAAATAAATACATTCCGTTTTCAGCGACATAAATGCACCTTGTTATAGGTTTTGATATCCGCCCGACTTTAAAAATCATGTACTAATCCTCTTAACCTTCTTTGCTCCAAAATTCAACCAACAGGAATGCACTTCAAAGAAGAATGGAAAAATCGCTTGAAACAAGTCCCATGCGATTCACAAAAATATGTCACGAACAAAATAATGACATAACTGCCGCATTGTCCTGAAGAAAAAATCTGGCAACCGGAAAGAGAAACCAATCTGCCCCGGGAGGATTTCTAACAAAGAGTCTTATTAGATACTAGAGAAGCATGTTTTTGCTCTGTAAATAATATAGTTTATTCGTACAAAGCACAGCAAAAAGAATTTCATACTTTATGATATTTCGAGTTAAAATGGCTACCGAATTGATATTTAAGAGTTAAAACGGTTAACTTTTCATGGGTTTCATTCACTTCTGTAGAAAAATAGTCGGGTTATTTATATGTTGGAGAATGTGAAATAGATTTTGAATCGGGATTTGTAAAGTACTAGTTAGAGAGTGGTTTTATGTTTCGAGTTTCAAGATACTAAATGGAACTTCAAGAAGTTTAATGGTATACGAATTGTTTTAGGTTTTTAATTATTTGTTCAGGTTACAGGTACACACATCTTCTGTGGCTCAGTGAGTATGCCCACTGCTCAACTGCGAGTAGTAGGTGGCACAAGATCGATTCATGTGACTTACCACCTGTGTATTTCTCTCTTATGTGTCAGCAAAATATTTCTTCTATATGTCCATTATTTGGCGTTCACAGTCTTGTATTTATCGCAGCTTGGCCAGATATGGTCCTTGCACTTTAAAAATCCAACCAACCAAGCATTTTTTAAAGAGTACAATGGTGTTCTGATTTTAGGGTTGTGTGAGCGATATTTCGGTTTGGAAAGAGCACTCAAAAATGACCTATTTTGTGTTGCACGAGGGGTTTTATTTGTTTTGTCTGATTTCCAACCAACACGCAAGTGATTTAGGTAGATATTAATGTTTATAAGTATGAGTTCAAATTTTACGTATTCCCTTTCCCCAGTATATTGCGCTATTGGAATACCCACGATTTTTAGTTTGAATAATTTGAATGTTCTAGTTTCCCCTTACAAAAACAAGTGTGGACCAAACCCAGCAGCCAAACCGACGGCATCGAACCCAAATTACCAGCATTTTACAAACGATGCTGCTGACCTCTTTACCGGCTAAAAAAGTAAGGTAATAGGGACAAAAAAATATTTATTTTGTGGCATATTACTGGTTTGAGATTCGATATTTTCGTACCCTGATCCGCATACTAGTATGAAGCTAAAAAATTGTGCAATTATTACATTCCTTATAATTTTGCACAATTTAAATTTAAATGCAACTGTGGGTACTTTAGGTTCCGCATAGTTTTGTCATTTATTTTATGTTTAAAATGTTTTGTATTCAAAAAAAGTTATGGATACAGGTTATTCTGAGTAATTCAGTGAAAACGCTTCACATCCTGCAGAGAAAATGTTCTTAATACTCTTTTAGTGGTACACATAGTTTTCAATTCTTAAACCTAAACCAATTAAACGAACTTATCAAACTTAACTCTCAAAATTACACTTTAAATTTATGTGGATTATTATATTTTCTGGTATACCGAATATATTTAAAATTTAAGTGTCTCGACAAATTTGACGCTAGTCATATGTTTTATATTTATAATAATGAGTATTTAGCTGGATTTGTGAATGGCAATAGTTTAGAAGTTACTGTTCTTTTATACTCTTTACCTATATTATGAAGAGTTCAATTACTGTTATTTAGTTTTGATTTGAATAAATGCATTGGAAATTACTCACATTTGGTAACAAAGTCGGGTGGGATAAAATACGGTTCTACATAACATCTTGTTTTTGTTTGTATATAGAGTGTTTCGAAAATATCTAGTGAAATTGTAAAGGGTGATAGAGATGTCCAGAATAAACATTTTTTGTCAAAGAATGTGCATCCGGAAATGACCCGTTTAGGTGGTAGAGAGCGTTCTTTAGTTCAGTCGATAACATCGTTTCTGTGACATAAGGCGTCATTCCCCGATCGGATTTTCAACGGCATACATCCCTAAACGAATTACGATCTAGCAGAAATGTATTTCATGTATGCGGATGCATGATTCTTTATTTTGTTTATTTTTAAAATTAAAAAATGTATTTTTAAGTTTATTAAAACATGTTTACATTGGGCCCCTCTACCATTCTTTACAATTTGTCCAAATATTTTTGAAACCGCCTGTATTTATTACATATATTGGTAGAGAAAAAAGTTTAATTTAAAAGAAAACATTAGAATTTTTTACGTTTTCAACTCCTTTGTCAAGATTGTTTATTCTAATGAGTATCTGATTTATTATCTGATAGATTATTTTAAAAGATCTGCAAATAATGTCGTGGTATAATGTATAATTAATAGATGACTTAGCTCAAAAATGTGTCTAATGTATCTAATGGGGAATAAAAAAGCAAGATCAGTTTAATTATAGCTGTTTTTCAAAATTCTATCTTCAAATTAATTAAATGTCCTTAAATATATGCCTGTTATTTTATCCATTAAGAATTATTGATAAGGAAGAGTCGTTTGAAAAACAATTTACTTGGAGAGCCATTTAAGAGAATATAATGAATTATCTCTAATATGTTCTAATTTTATTAGAAATTGAAACGTTTGGGAAAAACAAACCATGCCATTACATTAAAATGGTTAGTTTTTTCAACGTATTTTTATTCACAAGCATAATTTAGCAAAATTATTTTATGAGAAGGAAAAATACTTTTTCAAAACTATCTTATTTTTCACTTTTTTATAAAGTTAGAAGGATAAAAAATTATGGAGTTAGGAGGATAATAATCTTGGTGTATTGGTTTCTGGAAGAATTTAGTATAAATGTAAGTCACTTGTAAAACGCCAAAAAAATGTGTTTGATGGCGACGCATATAAAATGTGTACAAATGCATATAAATTATTTTAAGTACTTCTTTATAACTTAGATTTATAAAAGGACTCTAAACATATAATATCGTTTTAGTGTGAAAACATTGCAAGGGAAGGATATGAAATAAGCGGTTGTGAAATTAAACAGAAATAGCAGTGAACCACATACTTCTTGATGAGGTAGATAAATAGTTGAATTTAAATTACACTGGAGAAACACAACGGGCTATTACTTCTTGATGAGAGTTAATCTTAGTAAATTTTACAAATAAGGATAAACACTTTAACCTTTAGCATTCTGTAGGATTAAGAACCGTATTGTACCTTTCACCAATATATATCTCTCATACAGGAGTATATGGTTTCTGTGTGTAAATAAATACTATCCAAATTTAACAGTATAACCTTTCAAAGTTAGTTCAGTCGACATTATTATTACAGTACTTGCACATAGCTGCAATCTAGCGTATTTACAATCCAGGGTAATAAACTTGATTTACACGTTCAGAGCACAGCTAATCTGCTACACATAACTAGTTTTGAGTATCTTAGTTCGTTAAACTGTTGCGAAGGGCCAAAGGTAAGTTCATGTTAAGAAATTTAGGAGAATGGTACTTACCGTCTTGTGATCTTAGGATTTTGGACTATAGTGTCGTTGTTCAGTGTTACGGGATACCAGGCTTGATGCTACGGGATCTTAGGAGGTAGTTGCATCCTCATTTTGGGTTAATCAAGGAGCAAGCCCAGATCACAGGTCAAATCCCAGTGAAGACATGGATGTTAGGGTGTTTGGGAATCAACTTTAACCCTCCAAGTGGTTTAGACGAGATATTTAGTCATTAAGATATTGCCGATTTTTTATGATTGCAAGATCAAGATCTGTGCAGTCTTCTTATGATAACGAGATATCTCGTGCATCCAAATTTAGATTTGCTAATGACGAGATACCTCCTTGGGCTACCACAAGGTCTATAATTAAGCTGTAGTCCCGGTGTAATTAGCCGTAGTTAACAAAAAAATGACAGTAAAGGGACAAACTAAATTAACGTGATCAGTAATCAAGTCAATCAAGAATAGTCAATTACTAACATTAATGGTTGAACATTTGTTTTTACTACGGGTAACCCAGATGAACTTTACTTTGCATCCAAAACACGCTATCTTCTTTTGATCGATGGTAGTAGTATTACATTGATGGCACCTGTATAAAAATTGAAAATTCTTGATGGCACCTGTATAAAAATTGAAAATTCTTGATGGCACCTGTATAAACACTGAAATCGTAAGCTGTAATTTAAAACCCATGATGGAGCTGTATACAATCGAGTCGAAATGGTTATTTTCAAAGGGAAAAACACAGATTTGGGAAAGAGCTTGAAACCCCTACTCGTGGATGTTAGCTGTATACACGTGTAAGATTGTTATTCTGGACATATTTTTCATAAGTATATTATTTATGAATGTTGCAAAAAAAACAACATATGCCAGAATAGCAGATTATTTCCTTCGTGGTGAAATATTCGTGTTTTCATTGAAGGAGTGATCAATCATGGAATGGTTTGAATGGAATTCACAGTACTTCGGTAGACAATAGGAATGATTATATATTAGAGATGTCTAAGAGTATTCGGGAATAGCATATTAAGTTGGATAATTGCCTAGTAAACAATGAAAGGAGCAAAGATTCGAATAAGATTGAAGCAATTGTACTTTCAGAAATCGTAGTAATATAATACAAGGAAATTATGTGTTTTATACCATCTGTTATTATCGCATCTGTTAGTAATGAATGAGGGAAATAAGTTTAAGGAAAAATAAGACAATCGGAGGAAAAATAAGACAATTGGAACTTAACACGATGGGACATAGCACAATGGGTTAAGAAAATCTCTCATACAAGTGACACGTGTATTAACATTGATCAAAAATCGATGTATAAATACATGTGTTATTTTATCATTACTCAGTCACATATTTTCACCGCCCTGTGTCTCACGACGTGTTGATCTTGGGAGCTCACGATGTCCGTCTTCAAAGAAGGTAAGAGCATTGCTATTCATTCATTTATTTGCGCATGTTCTGTGTAGCGGATAGATTGTGTTTCTAAAGTTCAAAAAACTTGTTTAAGCTTTCGCGTAATTTCCCTATAGTAATACAATGTTCAGGATTTCTAAAATCAATCGGAGATTCATTTTGATGAGATTATCTTTGACCCTTGGGATTCTCATTATTTGAATGCAATTGTTAATCAGTGAACTTTCAGTAAAATTTCAAAAGATATTTTTGTTTTATGTCTCAGATAAAAAGAACGATGGGAAAAGACATCACCGTGTTGTTACATTTAGCGACGATGATGACTTCGATGATACCTGTCCCTTAGAACTACCCGTCAAAAAAAAAACCAAGAAGCAAGCTCCCGTGGAATCGCAAGAGTACGATCTGGATCTGGCACCGACGAAAGGATCCAAAAACCCACTCCCCCCTTATCATATACATATTGGCAAAGGGATCTCATTGGAGATCAAAGAGTTCCGACGTCAGATGTATATAGGCCTGACCAGGTGTCACGATGGTGATACCAAAAATAGATTTAACCTACCACTGGAGCTATTCCCTATGTTAAAAGCAGGTGTGATAGCTATCGAAAAATACCTCGAGCTTAAAAAATATAATATTTAAGTATGAGGCGTTGAGCTCTCTGTGTGTGTGTAAATACAGATCATCGATACACTAATCATGAACTTTGTCGAAGTGAATAGTTCTTTTAGAGGGTTTATAAGAACCTTGCGAGCAAGAGTGGATTATACAGATCCGCTCTTGCTTTTCTCCGATGCTCGAAATGAAATATTCAATGTTATTTCCACTGCTTTAGTGTTAAGGATTAGATTAATGATCTGTATCCATGCAGTGTTTTCAAAATTTGTAGAATTGGATGAAATTTCTTGTACATTTTATTTCTGTTCGAATCCTGTACGTATTCTATCACCATTTACAATTAACATAGCTATTGAAAAAGCTATGCAAAAAATCTTGGATTCTATTGATACTTTTATTCGCAATGGTTCTGGTTGGAGGATCAAAGTTATCCGAGTGATAGATTTACACATCGGGAACTATCATGATCTGCGAGGAGGATGTGGAAATGTAAATCTCCCCCTAGCTATTAAAAATAAGAAAGCAATTTTAAATATTAAATGCACGGACAATCTATGCTTCTTATATAGTATATTAGCTCACAATTTTCCGGTTTCTACTAATTCAAACCTTAGCTCAAAATATAAAAAGTACTTGAAAACATTTAAACTAGGATCTTTAACATTCCCGATGGCAATCAAAAATATTAAAAAATTCGAGGACTTGAATAACTTGAGTATCAATATTTTTGGATACGAAAAAGAAGTATATCCCATTTACGTTAGCAAAAATATTAAAAATCCGATCAATTTACTCTTTTTTGAAAATCATTACTTTTTAATTAAAAATTTCAACAGACTTTTAAATGTGAGAGGTCTTCATCATTTTTGTTTTCATTGCTTGCAAGGTTTTCAGAGACCACAGACTTTGAAGGTTCACAAAAGAATATGTAGAGATAATAAACCACAGAAAATATCTATGCCGAGTGAGGAAAATAATATTTTAAAATTTAAAAATTTTTACAAATCTGCGTATCATGCATTTTGTATATTTGCTGATTTCGAATGTATTACCAAAAAGGTGCAAACGGTCCTGCCAAATCCGAATAATAGTTTCACTACCGAAGTTGAAATTCACGAACCCATCAGTTACAGTATTTTAGCAACGGACATAAACGATCAAATAGTTTTTCATGAATACTTTTGCGGTAAAATGGTGGTGATGAAATTCTTAAAAACTCTCAGAAAATTAGCAATAAGATTTTTAAAACAAATGTGTGTTATTAACCCTATGTTAGAAAACATAAATGTCTCGGTTTCTTCAAACGTGTGTCATATATGTCTGAAGAATTTTAAAATTACTGACAAAAGAGTTAGGGATCATTGCCACATGACAGGGGAATTTAGAGGGTTAGCACATAACTCATGCAACCTGAATTACAAAAACAAGTTCTTCATACCTGTTGTGGTACATAATCTTAAAGGATATGATTCACATATCATATTGAAAAATGTCCCGAAACAATACGCTAAATGCATAAATATTATACCAGTGAGTATGGAAAAGTTCACCATGTTTAGCATGGATGAACTTAAGTTTATAGACAGTTTCCAATTTTTGGATGCTTCGTTGCACAATCTCGTTGAAAATCTATCGAAGTCTCATCATGATTTTCCAATTTTTAATATATTTTATAAACATATTAGGAATAAAGACCTGCTGAAACGAAAAGGAGTGTTTCCTTATGCGTATTTTAAATCCATAGATGTATTGAGAGAAACATGTTTACCTCCGATAGATGCATTTCATAACAATTTGACGAACGAACGTATTTCACAGGCAGAGTATGACCATGCTATTTCGGTGTTTAAAACATTTAAGTGTCAAAATTTTGGTGATTATTTAAAGTTGTACCAAGACGTGGATGTTGTTATGCTTGCGGAGGTATTTTTGTCTTTTCGCCGAACTAGTATGAAGTTTTATCAATTAGATCCAGTGTACTTTGTAACTGCTGCTGACTTAACTTGGAATGCAGGGTTGAAATTTTGTAAAATTGAACTTGAACTGTTTACTAATATAAATATGTATATATGGTTAGAATCAGCAATACGTGGGGGTATATGTTTTTTAGGGAAGCGCTTTGCAAAAGCAAACAATCCGTACATTCCTCAGAGCTATGACCCAAACAAAGATCCTAGTTACATTTTAGCTTTAGACGCTAATAATCTTTATGGGTATGTTATGACACAACGCCTTCCAACAGGTAACTTTAAATGGCTTAGCAAAGACGAAATATCCTCATTTAACGTTCTTGAAAAAAAAACGGACTCTGACATAGGTTTTATACTAGAAGTAGATTTGGTATATCCTGCAGAAGTTCATGATTTTCATGATGATTTACCTTTGGCACCCGAGCATATAAATATTGAAACTTCTATGCTTAGTCCGTATCAAAAGAGGATATTAAATCAATCAGATCTTAGATGTGTTGGCAAGTGTAAAAAATTAGTTCCGAATTTTTACAATAAAACAAATTATATAGTTCATTATAGAAATCTTAAATTCTATTTAAAACAAGGTTTGTGTCTTAAAAAGATTCATAGAATATTGTGTTTTACTCAGACTCAATGGCTTAAAGAATACATTTGTTTCAATAAC